>CM043119.1:36891782-37497214 GCA_023701765.1 Hylyphantes graminicola | reverse complement strand
ATACGTCAAACAATGAGGGGCTAATGGTGTGGGATTCCTATTCTACATCGTAAGCCATATTAAAAAACAGAAAAAAGTTCCGAAAATGACGTACTGGTTCCGACTTAATGGCAACCATTCGGAAAAATTGACGTGGCCTACTCTAGCATTTTCCGGACATGAACGCATTTCACGCACATACGTCAAACAATGAGGGGCTAATGGTGTGGGATTCCTATTCTACATCGTAAGCCATATTAAAAAACAGAAAAAAGTTCCGAAAATGACGTACTGGTTCAGAGTTAATTGCGACTTTAAGGAATCCGACGCGGCCTACTCAATGTTCCATGGCTACTCAATGTTCACTTTTTTTTCCATCAAAAAATTGATGGGCTAATTTTGTGGGATTCTGATTCTACATCAAAAGCCATATCTAATTATAAAAACGTTTTCGAAAAATGACCTTTTGGTTCCGATTTAATGGAGACTTTAAGTACGGAAAAAAAATTTCGAGTTTTCTAGCATTTTCCGGACATGAACGCATTTCACGCACATACGTCAAACAATGAGGGGCTAATGGTGTGGGATTCCTATTCTACATCGTAAGCCATATTAAAAAACAGAAAAAAGTTCCGAAAATGACGTACTGGTTCCGACTTAATGGCAACCATTCGGAAAAATTGACGTGGCCTACTCTAGCATTTTCCGGACATGAACGCATTTCACGCACATACGTCAAACAATGAGGGGCTAATGGTGTGGGATTCCTATTCTACATCGTAAGCCATATTAAAAAACAGAAAAAAGTTCCGAAAATGACGTACTGGTTCAGAGTTAATTGCGACTTTAAGGAATCCGACGCGGCCTACTCAATGTTCCATGGCTACTCAATGTTCACTTTTTTTTCCATCAAAAAATTGATGGGCTAATTTTGTGGGATTCTGATTCTACATCAAAAGCCATATCTAATTATAAAAACGTTTTCGAAAATGACCTTTGTTTACGTTACGACCTACGCCGCCAACTATTGTTCCGCCAAACGCATGCCAAAGACATGCCAAATACCGTCTGTTAGCTTCGACATTAAAAATTGCAGTTTCTGGTAGTATAATGATAAAAAAAAATACTATTTTTAGAAATGTAATAGTCCATATGATGTTTAATTTACAATGCAAAGATTAAAAAGTAAAGCTTTATACCTTTTTCCGAGTTTAAACAGCTTTTTTATTCCATAGCAATGACACACGCCGGTATTAAAACATGGATTAACAGCTTTACCGTTAAGAATTTTAATCCAAAAAAGAATAAATGTTGAAGAATATAGACCATTAAAAACAAAATCAATAACAAATAGTGGTTACGTTCCTTTGATTATATCGTTTAGATGCGATTTATTAGAGCTTCGCTGAGTCACCGTGTAATGTCTACGGGGAAAAAATAACAGCGCCGTATCTCTGGAGCATGGCTATGCTCCAGCCAATCAGTGAGAGCATCATGTCGCAACCCTCATACGCAGATATTCCAGTAACCCTACCCTACGCTCAGGCTCGGATCCAGAGTTCCTCAGTAGAGCAAACCTAACCTCTTATAGTGCATTTAGACTTTTCTGATATCAAAGTGGCTATCTAAGGCTTTTTTCACTAACATTTTCTATTAAAATATTTTTCACTTTCATAACTCAGTTGGTGTGGACAGAAGAACTGATAGAATTTTGTCCGACCGCATAAAAACATTCATAACACAATAAAACGGGTAGGTCAACATAATGGAGGAAAAGAAAATTAGTTCAAAGACTGGGCTAGTAATTTATAATTTGGTTTCTGGATATTTATATGTAAAAGTACAGGGTGCGCAAATGTATAAAAGTGGCCCAACGTGGAGATAAGAATACGTCAGAAATGCTGCCTAGTCAAAATCCAATACAAACAGGTTTGCTAACTGAAGATATTGATCGCTTTAATATTAAGCCCAAACAAAACGCTTGGCTACCCTTTTGTCGGAAACTACACTATGGTTTGAGAAGCTAGTTGAAATGAAATATAAACAAGGTTTGTAAAGCTGATCAAGAAAAGTTCCCACTAGTGATTATTTCTGTCGTTATTTATCCTAGAGAAGTACTTACATTAATTCAAAAGTTGAAAGTGGGATGTAATACAGCAGACTTGTTATCTATTTCATTCAATAAATTTGGTAAACTATTTTTTATTTACAGCACTGGAGATAACGCCTTCTGATGTAAAGGCTTTGTTTCGACGATGTCAAGCATATGAAAAACTTGAACAGTTTAATGAAGCTTTTAAGGATGCTCGAGCAGTAAATCATCTTGATCCAAGTAACAGTGCAATCAAGCCTATTTTAGCAAAGCTAAGTGTAAAAGTGCAAGAGCTGGTAAGATCCTAAATGTTTCTTTAAATGCAAACCCTTACTCATTAGTTTTTACAAACTTCTATGTTATGCTTGTATTCAGCAAATACAGACAGGGCCGGATTTATAGATTTGCCGCCTGTAGGCTTCGATCGATTTGCCACCAGATATAGTTTTCATAACTATTTTCTTTCTACATATTAGAATTATCTATGTACCTTTACACTCTAAATCGAAAGCAAAGTAATATACGAATTTTTTTAAACTGCTCTATATTTCTTTCAACTTCCAAATCCAGTGGGAAAGGGTGCAATTAGCCTCGCAGCTACCATGTTTGCTACTTAATATTAGTACTATACATATGTTTACGATTTACGAATCAATGTAAATTATTTGTTTTCATTCTTAAAGAACATTAGTATCTTTTAAAAAAATGCTGAAAGCCGCTTTGATTGGTCGTAAAATTTGCTGCCCCCGAAAATTTGCCGCTCTAGGCTATAGCCTACTTAGCCTATTTAGAAATCCAACACTGGATACAGATTACAATTGTCACAACATAAGATGGTTTTAGTTACTATTTCTTACAATAAAACAATTTATTATTCATTTAATTACTAATGATTTTAAGATGTTTTAACACAAATAATAACTTTGTTCTTTATTTTGATGTTTTTCAGGCTAAAGAGAAAGCTAGCACTGTTAGTAAAGTTAAAACAATGTTTGATTACCTTTTGGGTGATGATACCACTGCAGAAAATAGATTACAGGTAATGGTTTTTTATTTCCTACCTATTTTTAACTTCTTTATTATATTTTTAAATTTTTAAACTTTGTTTACGTATAGGATTTCTAGGAAATAAAATATTTGTTTTTCTTAAAATCATATTTTATATTCATGTATGGCCATTATAATTTTCCAATTTTTTATGATCATTTGACTTGTTATAATCTCTTATTTTTATTAAATTTTAAAGATAAATTAATCTTCAATCTCCTTCTCTTATGATTCCAATCCTCTCAGTGGTGGCATTAATTTTGTAGCCTTCCCTGCCTTATTTAATCAATTATATTAATTTTAATAATATTTGATTAATTTTTTTTAATTGTTCCTGTTCACTAATATTATTTATGAATTGTGACTCAAATTTATAGATTGAAATTTAAAAAAATCGATATTTTTAGCTTAAAATGTGTTGCTGTTTGTTAAAATGTATGAATATGATATCCCAATGTAAAATAGCATGATATTGTAGTTTTTTTAGATGATTTTTTTTTAATTATAAGTTAATGTTAAAATATTTCTTTAACCAACTTCATCAAAAATTTCGACTTTTCTGTAACATATAGAGGCTGCTTTATTATTTTTACTACATCTAAAAAGTGTTAGCTAAAAGTTATACTTTCTACATTATTGCTAGAATTAATTTTCCCATTCTAAAAAAATTATAAACCATGTTTTGAAATAAAATGAAAATAGTTTATTCTTGTCAATCTTATGTATATAGCTAAAAAATATATTATGTCCTTTTAATTTTTAAGGCTGCCAACAACCTTGTTGTATTAGCTAAAGAAAAGGCTGGTGCTGAGCTTATTATGAGCGAGAGTGGCATCACAAAATTTCTAGCAGCCATGAAACTTGAAAAGAATGAAGAAATCTCATTAGCAGCAATAAGAGCATTTGGAGAACTTTGCAAAAATAATATTCCCAGGGTATGTTTTACGTTTTTATATCTATGTGTTGTGGTGCTATTATCAGTTTGCTAGCAGCACACACAGGTTGAAGTCGATATACATTTGATAATATATTTTGTTACAGAATAAACCTATTATAGTGTCATTCAAGGGATTCAAAGTCATAAAAGGATATCCATTCAATAAATTTCTACTGTATGTGCTATTAGTGTGGTAGTTTAATCAAAATGATTTAAAAATATGTATGTAACATGTTGAGTTACAAAGAGTATCAAGACAGGTTTTAAGGCATAGTTTATTCGGGTTGGGCGGGGAGCCCAAACTCTTAGCTGCATACGCTTCGGGGTCAGGTTGAGAAGTGCGTAGTGGATTGCTGAGGAATCTGATCACGTTCGCATCGAACTTCTGGACTATGATTCAATATCTCGTGATAGGGGCTCGGGAAGATTCAGATATTGACTGGCCATCAGTGTATTAACTGCACATGCTAAAATGATGCAATCTTAGAGAGCTCAAAGCAATGTGCGTGGGATCGGAGTGTGGAAAAACTAATTAGATAAAATTGTATCGGGGATTAAGGAAATGTGTGATATTTAAATAGTGGAAAATAAATTAATAGGACTTATTGGGAATGGAATTTCATCTCATTTCTGTTCATTTTGACTGATTATGTGTCTGCAACTTGCAAGAACTACAATGAAGTATTAAAATCTAGAAAATGTATGGCATGCAGCAAATTTTGTAAAAAATTTGTTGCAAGCCATAAATACCAAAACAAACTTTTCTTAAAAGTAAAATAATTTTTCATGAGACAATACTTATTGAAGTTAATTGCTGAATGAAGATTATAATAAAAACTAAAATAACAAATATTTATATTTTGAAGCATACTCTAAGGATATACATTTTGATATCTCTTATTGGGTGTACTCTCTTTTCATGCTGCAAAAGATAATCTGCTGAAAATTTTGTTGCATAAATAACTTGTATTACTTTCTGTTGCAGACAAAGCTAATTCTCAAAGAAATAGGACTGCCTTTCTTCATTGAAAATCTTAACTCTAACTCGGAGACCTACGTTAATGCAGTTGAATACTTTATTCAAGTCATTTTGAATGTATTGTCGAAAAAGGATATCAGAGAGGAGGAAAAGAAAAAAAATAGGAGACCAGTAAAATGTTTGTATATCATCAAAACTTCAAAAAAGTTTAATTAAATATTTCAGAATTTTTTTCTTAAGTTGAGTATCTTCAGAATTATTTATACAGATTTTTTCGTTATACAGGGTGGTAACAGAACCTGAAAATCGGGGAATTTTTGGGGAACTTTTTGAATTCTGGCAGTATCAGAGATTTCTCATGAAATTTTAAAATTTAGCAAAATATCTGGGAATTTTTTCCATTTTGGATTATTGAAACAGCCAGTTTAGGTTCTTGTGATTGCTACTAACGGACACTTGATCAAAAAAAAAATTCTAGTTGATCCCATTTGCCTGATGGACTACTCTTGGAGGGTTAGGATCAAACTCTCTCACGATTTGTTATAACATGATTCTCTAGTAGCATGATTCCTCTAAACTCAGATTTTGGGAAATGTAGAAAAGATAGGTATAATAAACCACAATCTGGAAAGTCTAAATTCCCGCCATTTCTTTGGTTATTAAATTTTCTGTACTGCATTGAATTGTGTATATTGCGTGTTTTCTTGGTAATTGTAAAAGCAGAAATTTTTTTGTGAAAGTATCGAGGATATCGTGAAAATACAAGTCCATTTGAATTCAAATAAAAAGTAACCTATAGCCTATTCTTGGCTGCAATCTACCTATTTTCAGCCAAATCAGTTCAGTCGTTCTTGAGTTATAAACAGTTGCACTAACACGACTTTCTTTTATATATATATATAGATTTAGAAAATGAATCTATCATTGATGCAATCATGGGCATCCTTGTGAAAAATGTATCAAGCCGTGTTATGTCTGCTATGGGTCGAGATGCTCTCTTAGAAATTATAATGAAGAATGTTGAATATGAAGCTTTAAATTGGGAGTATAAACTTGTCCAAATGGATGGTAAGCAGCAATTTAGTTAATATTTTTATTTTAAAGGTGCATAAAAACATATTTTATATCAAGATAACATTTCAATAACAGCTCAATGGCTGAGATGTATTACGTGTCTGCCTCATAAGCCCATGTTTGTGGGTTCGAACTCCAGCTAAGTCATTGGATTGCCTGCATGGAATAATCATGAGCATGCATGTCATATTATTATCCTGGCAAATAAAATCCTGTTCTTAAAAAAGTTGTAATCGATCTAAGTTAAATGTACCATTTAATCCATTCGAGAACAATTACTTAGGTTATTGTTTCCGTTCATTATAATGTATAAAATCATGTTACTTAGACCACCGTAAAAATCCAAAATAAAAAAATATGCTATGAAAGTCATTGTAGTTTTCCTCCTAAAAATATAAAACTTTTTAGCTCATTTTTGGAAAGAATTTGGAGAGTAAAGATATGTAGCTAAAAGCACTCTTATTATACAGCTCTAGCACAATGGCTTTCGAACAACAAACCAGCTTAATTTTTAATAAAATAATTATGTTGCATGTTTAGGTAAAAATTTGGCGAGTTTGGTAAAATATTTGACGAACAAATGATAACAAAACCCAATATGTAGCACTAGTACGATGGCCTTGAACAACCATCATAGTTATAATTCACGAAAATAGCTTAAATATCCATATTTGCAATCAACAGAGCCATCAATGAAGAAATCATCATCTAAGCCCACATTAAAATTCTGGAATGGAGAGTGGACGGAATTACGTCACTTGCAACATGTCAATTATTTTCAAATGAATTGAGTTGCTGAAGGTGATGGCAGCAGAATAAAATAAACAGTTTCAATTTTAATTATTTTTGTTAAAAGTTTTATTTGATTTTTTCATCAGATGGCTTCAGAAACGGTAAAAAATGATCGTATTTGAGCCAAAGTGGTGTAGTTTTTCCAGAATATTCGAAATTTTCTCTTAAAAAAGAACATTTTGAAACCTGAAGGTTCAAAAATCATTTTTGAACCTTCATGTTTTTTTACCTAAGTAGAAAAATGACCAATGTTCAAAGAAATTGATACAAAGATTTCCCCATGTGTGGCTTGTGTTAGGAGCTTCTAAGGAATACCTCCTATCAAGGCCATTAGACATCTACAAATTTTTCATAAACACTTGCATCTAACTAAAAAAAAAACCTGTGACATCCTTTAATTAAAAAAAAATCTTTTAAAAGGCCACCAAAAAGCATTAAATTTCCCATTTGATTCTGATGAATATCCTAATTTGTATCCCTGAAACCCTAAAAAAACATAATTTTTCGCTGAGTCATTATATAACTAAGGAAAAGTATTTTTAAATGTAGAATTAAAATATGAAGCAAATGCAACTATAAAAAATAAGCACATTTTTTAATACAGCTACTACTGGTGGGCGTAGAAAGACACAAATGCCTGTACGGTTGTTTATAACCTTAAAATAGAATGTCTTAGTAATGCTTTTGTCTTATTCTGTATGATATTTTAATTATGTTTGAAGGACTTTGGGGTCTGCTTGAAGTGGCCAGCGAGTTACAGGAAATTCATTATGAGAGCAGTATGCGCATAACTGGACGCACTTTAGACCATGTTGCAGTAACCTTAGAGAGAATTTATTATGGCATGGACTGTGATAAAAACAGAGAAGAGTATAGAAACAAAGTTATGGACTTTATCAAGTAAGTTACTAGCAATATGAATGTTGAATTTAGTGGATTTTATTAGTATTTTTTTATTGACAGAATTATTTATTGACTACAACACTTTTGCTTTCAGTGACAAACTTAGAGGTCCAGATATTGAGAACAAAGTTAGAGCAACAACTACAATTACTGCTCTTTTAAAGGTACATTCGGCTTAACATTCATTCTTTAAATCGGAAATCAAAGGTTTTATACATAAAAATGCATTTAAATTTGTAATAAAAAATTATCTGAATTGAGTCATTATACATTCCATAAATATCCTTCTATGGCAATCCAAAACATTAATTCCAATTATAACCCAGAAATATTCGACCAATCATAATTATATTTCAAATCGTTCAACTATAAATAAACATTATAAGTATTTATATAGTTTGATGCTATAAAAAACACTACCTTATTACTGGAATGCAAGTTTTATTAATGTGTTGTAAATCATCAAATTTACTTTTACAGTTATACAAGGTATTTAAAAATTGATAAAATAGTTTGCACTGTAAAATTTTCTTACCAAAAAAAATCCGGAAGTTTTTGTTAATATTTCATTTGAATTGATTAAGAAATAACTTTACTGATTCAGTTGTTACATTGTTTCAATTTTAATAGGGTCCCTTGGATGTTGGAAACTTCTGTTTGGGACAAAAAGGTGTTGTAGAAATGATGTTAGCCATGGCCTCTAGTGATGATGAGCTACAGCAGGTAAATATTTTTAGAGTATTTTAAGGTTAATAATTTATTCATCGCCGTTTCTTTAATTATAATTGGAACCATCTGCATTTATATTTGAAATAAACAAGTACTAATCTAGTGGAATCTTAGTTTTCAAATATTTTAAGCTTATCAGAGTTTTAAGTTTGTAGTTCAATTTTAGTCTTGGCTTTTATTGTACAAAACAAAATCAAAATATTATTAATATAAATATCACAATTAAAATAATTCTAAGTATCATTGCGTCATCTATCAAGGTTAACCTAAATATCTCTCCTTAAGAGAGATTGATCAACTGCTAAGCATTTGCGTATAATAGCGCAAATATTCCAAAAGAAACTTGAGCATTTTAATATTTTACATTAACTTGGATGCTTTCTTGGAAAAAATAAGTTTAATGTTACATTTTTCCCACGTGTACTTATTCTATTTACTTCAATATTATGTAATGCTGTGTATGGGACAGTGCTATATACCATCAGAATCACAGGGTTAAGTCTCTTTTACACAGTATTTATTTTGGACGTGTCCCTTTTAATGACACTAACTTCATTGTGTGAGTGGTGGAAGAGATGATGGTGGTTTGCGGTTTACTGTGAATTGGGCACTCTTTATCTTCCATTAACATCCATCAATACCATTTTGCTGTTATTTTTAAAGCCCATTGTCTAAGATTAATTGAAGAGCTTAGTGGGACAACACGCTATATGATAAAAAGGTGAAAATTAGCTTTAAAGTTTTTATTTGGCAGTTGAATTCCTTAAAAACAGAACTTGCAAAAGGTAAACAAATATTCTCAAATTTTGGTTAATGAAAGTAGAAAATTTGCTATTTTTAAAAGATGGAATTACATGTTCATTGATGCAAAAATCTCATTTTTTTTTAAAATTGGACTTGCTCATAGAAGCTATGTCCTTCCACTAAGCTCTTCAATTGGCACAAAATATTGAACCACTCTTTTAATACCACATATTAGATTCTTATATAATTTTTAATGTTTTTAGAGAGTTTCGGCTGAAGCAATTATTGCAGCTGCTTCTAAGAAGGATAAATGTACTGCCATAATTTCAATGGGTACTGATATTTTGAAAAAGTTATATCAATCCAAAAATGATAACATAAAAGTTAGAGCTCTTGTTGTAAGTATAAATTATTAATAAGCTAAATATGCTCGGTATTTTCAGAATTAAATTTTTGTTTTATTAATCACTAATATTATTTATAATGACTGAAGTTATAGGTTTACAAAAATTTCTAATTGTTAGAAATGAAAAACATATCTGTACATGCTTTCATATGTAGGTTTCTTAGCATAGCATTACACATTTTTACTTATCCCATTTTTATTTTTGTTTAATTTTTTTATTAGATATAATTAAGGGAATGTTTATATTTTAGAAAGTTTATGTATTGATTTATGAATGGCTAATTTATTTTTCTATTACCTTTCTTAAAATTTTTAAATTATTTTAAAAAATGCAATGATCATGGATGTTTTTATTTGGCTTTGAGCAGTTAAAAAAATGACTATTATTTTTGTATTTGAATATCTCATTATCAAAACTGGAGATTCAACTGTAATGATTGATTTAAGTAAATATATGCATGATGTTTACAATAGCAATTTATATTTAAAAAATGCTAAACTACGAAATCTTTCCATATAATAAATTTATTTTCAGGGATTGTGCAAAGTTGGCTCATCTGGAGGATTTGATGCTTCTATTAAAATGTTTAGTGAGGGGTCATCACTTAAACTTGCCCATGCCTGTCGAAAGTAAGAAAGGAAAGAACTTTTTTTTAGAGCTGTTACAATTAACTGTAAACTTTTTAGTACTGTTTTAAACTGTTACAATGATACGTGTCGGTGTGGAAGGAAGTTTTGACTGTACAAAAAGTTTGTAAAGTAATAAGGCTATTGTATTTTGCATCAACAATTGTGCCTGTTTGCCAATTTAAAGTGAAAGCAATGATGTAAGTAGCTTAGTAGTTGGTAGCATACTTAACAGCCTAAATTAAAAGCACATGACTTTAAATTCATTTTTAATACTGAAATTTATGACTGTTCATAATGCTCGTTATTACAAATAACATTTTCAAGCTAATTTAAACATAAATTTGTTTCGTATATATTCTGAATATTTTCATCAAATTCATTCGACAGTATACCTATCCTCTACAGCAATTTGTCAAATTGAATATTTCCGGTGAAAGTTATTGTATTATATATTGATGCCTTTGATTAGAAGTTCTCAAAAACTGGGAAGACTTGTTAAATATGTTGTTTGTATGTATAAGTGAGGTATTACAGTATTTCTGGAAATTGGTATTTAGTCCATTTAAAGCATAAAAGTTGTTCAATTTAAATGTTTATATTTGTTTTAATAGGTTCTTGGTTAATCCAAAGAAGGACAAGGATTTGAGAAAATGGGCCGTTGAAGGCCTGTCCTACCTCACTCTTGATGCAGATGTTAAGGAAGAATTGATTGAAGACAAAAAGGCAATTGAAGCATTGATTGAACTTACCAAAGTTAGTATTCTGAATATTTTTTAAAAATCAAGTTGATTTTTATCAAATGCAAGTTTATTAGCCTGTAGGTTAGTAACAATGTAGTCATCAAAGTGTAATCTATAATTTAGCAAACATTTTATTTGTCCTTTTATTTAGGCTGGAGACTTGTCAGTTGTGTATGGATGTGTTACAACTTTAGTTAACCTCACAAACAGCTATGACACTGAAGAAATAATTCCAGAGCTTGTTGAACTTGCCAAATTTGCCAAACAGCATGTTCCAGAGACTCATATTAAGGTACTATACATTATATTAAGATAAGATATTTATATTCAATATTATTTTAATATCTAATGTTTTTTTGCTACAAGTGAGTGTTTTGTTATGATGTTCTCTTATATTCAAATAGGATGCCAAGGAATTTGTTGACAAAAGAGTTAAAAGTCTAGTGGAATGTGGCGTTACAATTGCCTTGGTAGCACTAGCAAAAACCGAAAGCAAAAATAGTAAAGAACTTATAGCCAGGTAGCTGTATGGTATTTTTGGATATTATTTTATAGATAGTATGTATGTATTTGCTGTTAAAATATTTCTAAATTTTGTCGTTTGTTTTAAGGGTTTTCAATGCAATCTGTGAACACCAAGAATTGAGAGGAGCTGTTGTACAACAAGGAGGTGCTAAAGTAAGAATAATTATGGTATATTTGTGATCATTAAGGTATTTTTGTTTAAAAAGGAGCATTAGAATGAAACCTACTACTTTAAAGCTTATTTTTAATGGAAACAGGCATTCTTTCTAGAATTGGATTGGAACCCACACATCTTGGATTTGAGGCCCAACCTCTTTAAATCAATCATGGTCATTTTTATATGTTAAAATGTGTGCGAGTTTGCATAATTTATAGCAAAATTACCATTTTATTCAAAAAGCCCCTGTTTATTTCAAAATCAAGACATGCAAAAAAAATTACTAGTTAATTGTTTGTATATTCTTAGTAGATGGAATGTGTTAGAATATTTAATTAAAAAGTTGCTAAAACTTTAACTACATTTTTTAAATATTTATAAAACTAGAAATCTGTCATAGCATTATGATATCTTTAATCACAATAAAAGTGTTTAGGACTTATTTTGATGGTCATTTAACTTTTAAATATTTTAGGTACTAGTTAATCTTGCTTTGGAAGGAACTGACAAAGGGAAATTGACAGCAGCTCAGGCACTTTCAAGAATAGCAATTACTATCAATCCGGAAGTGGCTTTTCCAGGTCAAAGGGTAAATAAGAAAATTATCTAAACATAAATAAAATTTAATTATTCAACATGAATGTAATTAGTTAATTTTTATCTTGATCTATTAAAGAATAAAATATCAGAGATTGGACCCTTATTTCCTTAACTAATCAATATATCAACTGACTTTATTACTATGTTTGATACTTTAATTACTCTCATACTTTATAATTTTAATTACTATTTTCTAAATTATGAGCTCCTGCCTATCTGTTGACCATATTAAGCATACATAATATTTCAAGAATAAGTTTCATTTTTTTCCCTATGAATCATTATTATCTACAATTTTGATAAATCTACCTTATTAACTAAATTTAATTTGCCCTATACTTTATACATCCTTGTTAAATATATTGCTATTATATTATGATGCATGCTACTCTTTCTATTTAGTGTGCTGAAGTTGTCAGACCTATTATGGCACTTCTACACCCTGACTGCAAGGGGTTGCAAAATTTTGAAGCACTAATGGCACTTACAAACTTAGCTCAAGTTAGCCCTAGTGTTAGGTAAGGAATGTATTGCTAACCAAAACTCAGTTTTGTTATATGTAATTCTTCATTACCATTCTTAGAATACTCATGTTTGTTTGGTCGATTTGAAGATAATTTGCCATTGTAAAAATACCAGTCATAAACTCATTTAGACAGTTATACAGGGTATTTAAGATTATTTTTTATTTTAATTATATTGTCTTTGACATTTTTTAAAAAAAATAGAATGGCTGTTTTCAGCTTAAATTCTGATCCTTAATCATATTAGGCATTGCTGTCTGACTTCACCAAATAAAAATACCTACTCAAAGTGTTTAATCTTGTGTCATTCGTCTAGCAAAATTCTATAGTAATCAAATTTTACACAATAGCTGATAGTTAATTCTCATTTTATAACCATATTAAATTGGTATTTAAATTATTCCATTTAGGTTAGCATTATTTAATAAACACCATGTGCTTCATCTATCAATTACACATAAAAACATTTTACTTTAGGCAGCGTATCTTAAAAGACTCTGGTATAACGAAAATAGAAGAATACATGTATGAAGACCATGAAATGCTGCGAAGAGCTGCCACTCAATGTATTGCTAATCTTATGGTTTCTGATGATGTAAGTAGTTTTCATTTTCTTAATTTACACTGTAATAAGCAGGTGTGTATTCCGATATTATTTCTATGGTCCATTCCGGAAAGCCGATAAATGATTATATGGGTTGCCTGGCCAAATACAATAAATTTTTGCAATGCTTTTGCTAAATTGAAAGGTTACTTAAATTATTTGTTATCGTCAAGTTTCTTCTGAAAACTTTAAACCTTAAACATTACAGTATAAGGGGACGTACATAAATTACGTCACGCTCACAGGGGGGAGGGAGGGGTATACAGCAACGTGACGGATCGTGACATGGAAGGGGGTAGGGGTAATCGCTTGCGTGACGTAACGTTTCGAACACTTCTAATTTTGCAAGGAAAATCTGTTTTGCATAAAATAAAATTGTTGAGAGGGAAAAAAATTGAAATCATTTAAGAAACACTTTATTTCAGAAAGAGGATGGGGAGATTATAAAATGCAACAACGTCGGCATTATTAGTCTATATTTTACAGAAATTTTCGTAACAGTACTTCGGTGACACGCAAAATTGCGACACTATCTTGACCAATTAGAAGACCAAAAGACCCAGAACTAGACTAGACAGTACAGATTACTCTCAGACCCCCTTTTTAAGAAGACATTTACGAATGGCTAGTTAGACCTTGGACAACGAAAATGTAAATACAATGTTGGTATATTCCTATGAATCAATTCTTTAACCAAAATAAATTTTACATTTTTTTTAATTAATTTTTTTAAAAATATAAAATGTTTTTTTTTTTAAGTTTGAGAAACAATGGGAAATATTGAAATTAAATTTTTCTTTAAGAAAGGGGGGGGGTGCTACAACGTGACGTAATTTTAGGGGAAGGGGTACAATCAAACTTGAAGCAGCGTGACATAGGGGGAGGGAGGGGTCAAAAAAGGCAAAATTTTGTGTGACGTAATTTATGTACGTTCCCTAAACCTTAACTTTGCTGTGTTAATTTATAATCCTGTAGATTTATTTACTTCAGCTATCAAAACTCAACAAAAAAAGTCTTTAGCTTCTGATTTCAGTGTAAATGGATTGCAGGCCTCGCAGCGCTCCTATAATTCCTATAAATTTGATAAAGTTCCTATATTTCCTATATTTTAGACCCATAATTTCGCTTTTTCCCCCCCTTTCATCAGTACGATCTTTACATTCAAACTGTTACTGCGATTACGACTCACAGACTTGATCAGCAGAAAAATATTCTTATTTGTTTGACTTGGTCTGAACCGGAGCTACAGAAGTAAAACGAGACACCCTTCCGATCACGATTGATAATTTTTTTTAATGTTAGCAATATTGTAGTAATACAAATAGACAAAATTTCGAAGCAACTTGTATCCCAAATAGCAAATTTTCTATTCTCTACTATATTTTTTAAAAGCTTGTTTATTTTAAAACATCTTAAAAAAATGGCTTGCCTTGGCTATAGTAAGTAGATTAATATTAAACCAATCATTGCTTTTTAGTATTTTGTGTAAATTGAAGTGACCGAATGACTGGGTTCAACAAACTTTCAAACAACACATTTCTTTTCTTAACTACTTTATTTCGAACAACAACTTTACCTTTAAAAGACACAAATTCCAACAAACTAAGCGTTTTCATTTTCTACCACAACCAGACAGCTACCATCGCACACCAACTTATGCACATTCGCCTGCACGTGCTTAATTAATTATCAATTATTTATTTATATGAGCGTGACCCTTACACCTCCCCCCTAAAATCATATTATATCCGAAGATTTAATATGTTAATATATATAAAGGGTCACACTTTACATTACAATTACTATCGACACACACTTAACTACTTTGTGCCATTACAGTCATACACAACTCCAACAGTCTGAACTCTGGCCCTGTACTCTCTCATCTTGTTTACATGGAGTAACCTTAAATTACCTTCGGGCATCTGCAGGTAATACGAATTTGGTTTCGCTTTTCTTACAACCTTAACTGGACCTATCCACCTAGCATACAATTTATTAGTTGAGTCGGGTACTAACACAAGCACTTGATCTCCTGGTGCAAATTCCCGATGTTTCCTTCTACTATTATAGTACTTGGCGTAATTACTTTGCTGTACTTCACTTGTTAATTTGGCATTTCGTGTTGCTACTTCTAACTTCTCTCTTAGTTCTTGCAAATAGTTTTCCACTGAACCTTTCATATTCAGAGGTAATAGTACTTCCCCCGTCCAAACTGATTTCAGTATAGACAAGGGACCCTTTGGTTCTCTTCCATACATCAGCAGAAAAGGTGGTACGCCTGTAGTTGCATTTGGAACTTCTCTATAAGCCCACAATAAAAAAGGAATGTGCCTGTACCAACCTCTCCCTTCTTCTCTAATAATATGGTGCAACATATTTTTCAAAGTTTGGTTCCATCTCTCAATTAAACCATTTCCTTCTGGATGATACGGTGTTGTAAATCGTG
The DNA here is from genome assembly GCA_023701765.1 of Hylyphantes graminicola. Lineage (NCBI taxonomy): Eukaryota > Metazoa > Arthropoda > Arachnida > Araneae > Linyphiidae > Hylyphantes > Hylyphantes graminicola. Next base: position 37,481,303 of record CM043119.1, on the reverse strand, counting down.
GACAAGCTCCTAAAATCTTCAGAAATTCTTGCGTCAAACTAGCTGTAAAATTTGTTGCATTGTCCATCACGATTACTTCTGGTACTCCTGTCCTACTGAATATTTCAAGCAATGCTTCACAGGTACTTTTAGCCGTTAGAGATTTCAATGGGACAGCTTCTGGCCATCTTGAATGTTGATCCATCAAACACAGAATGTACTTATGTCCTTGTGACGATACCGGATCTATGGGGCCAATTAGATCTACGTTCACCACTTGAAATGGTAGTTCAGGACGAGACACAGGTGTTATCGGGATCTTGTCAACAGAGCGAATTACCTTTCTGCACTGACACCCATGACAAGAACTACAATATGCTTTGATCCCCTTGATCATTCCAGGCCAATAAAACGTAAACTTGATTCTTTGAATCGTTTTATGGGCTCCTAGATGTGCTCCGAATACTGACTCATGAGCTATCTCCAATATTTTGTTTCTTCTGCTTTCAGGAATCACTAACTGCCTTATTCTACTTCCGTACATATTCTCTTCATGGTAAAGGATATTTTCTTCTACAATGTACCCTCCTTTCTTTTGCTTGGCCAATTTCCATGCCTCCTGAAGAGTACCACAAGTTTGTTGTTGTTTCCTAAAATTCTCAGATTTGCTTTCGTCATCCTTAGCATCATTTTCTCTTATTGTTGGCTCATATTCTTCTGTTTCAGTATTCACATTATCATTCAACTCTTCCTTTTGAGTATCCGATCTTAATTTCATGGTAGCTGTGAAGCTAGGACTATAGATTCTCTCCTGCTCCAATAAGGCCTCATAAGTTTCCATGTCCAACAATATGTCATCATTCAACCCGTCCACAGTTGCCACAACCGTTTTAATTACCGGTGTAATATACGAACTTGTCACCAAACCAATTTCAACTTCTTTTAATTCGGCTTTCAAACAATCACCAAACGCAGGCTGTAACATAATATGTCCTTTGTAGTCAACTTCTTTCCCTACTACACTGCTTTCAAACACACTAATCTGTGCACCAGAATCTACAACTGCCTCATATTCTGCTCCACCATATGAAATTTTTACTATTTTCAGATCAGACATTTTCGGTTCAACTGCATTCCCTTTCTTATTCTCCAGTACAACTTCACTGTTGCATTTAGCAATGACCACCTTTCCTTCGATCTCCTTTACTTCAACTACTTTGACTCCAGAGACATTGACTTCTGCAACCTTTACTTCAGAAACTTTAGCTTCAGGATTTTCTCTTCCTTCTTTATTCTTATCTCTGCAAAACCTTGCTAAGTGTCCTGATCTTCCACAATTGAAACATGTCACTTGCTTTTGGAAGGAATTTCTCTTATCAAATCCTCCACGGTTGTTATGCTCATATCTATTTCCTTCATAAGATGAATTATTTCTGTTATTGAACGTGTTAGGTTTTCCCTGATAGTCATTCCTGTATGGTTGAAATGAAGGAGCTTTATTGCACTGGTTATATTGTCTCACATTTTCATATTCATCTAATTTCTCAGAAAGAGCATCAACTGTAATAACTTTACCCCATTCATCAATAAAGTGTTGCTGTATATCGCTTGATACTTGTTCCTTCATCTGCTCTGTAATGACCAGTTGTTTTAGACTTTCAAAATCGTTGACTTTTAGTCCCATAATCCACTCATTAAAATAATTCGCCAACTCAAATCCAAAATCTCGCCATGTGTTTTCAGATGACTTACAGTGCCTCTTAAACTTTATTTTAAACGCTTCCGGGCTCAATTTAAATCTTTTTAACAACATATTCTTCACATGATCATAATCATTAGCTTTTTCCTCTGGCTCCCTGGCAATCAAATTCGCCATTTCTAACGGTAATAGTCCAACAAGATTTGTCACCCAATCCTGTTCCTTAATCTGCACTCTTCTTGCTTGTCTTTCAAACAATATAAGGAAAAAGCTAATATCACCTTCTTTAGGATCAAATTTACGCATTAATTTTTGCAATCCAACTTGAGCTTGTTCTTGCATTCCTCCATTCTGAGAGCTCATTTCTCTTCCATCACCCTTTCTGGACATCGATGCTTCAATCTTCAACTTTTCTAATTCAAACTCATTTTCTAGGCGCTTCAGTTCCACATCTTTACTCAATTTTTCCAATAAAAACTCGTTTTCTTGGCGCTTAATTTCTTCTTGGCGCTTAATCTCTTCTTGGCGCTTAATCTCTTCTTGGCGCTGAATCTCTTCTTGGCGCTTAATCTGCTCTTCTTGGCGCTTAATCTCTTCTTGGCGCTTAATCTCTTCTTGGCGCTTATTCTCCAGCGTTTCTTCCTCTCTTTCACTAACTATTCTTTCTAATAGATCTTTCACAAATCCTTCTTCATACTCAGCACTCTTTAAAATTATATTTCTTAACTCAACCACTTTCATATCTTTGGTTACCGTTTCGCCTAATTCTTCCGCCAAACACTTCAAATCGACTTTCTTTGCTTTTGCTAAAAACGACATTTCTGCTCCAAAATTCTTCAAAATAGCTTCTTTTAAACTTAAAAACTTAAAACACCTTCCAAATTATTCACAATCAGTCACCTCGTTACTAAACTTCCTGAACTAAATAACTTCTTTAAACACTGTTAGAATAGAAATTAAAAAATGATTCACTCACAATCAAGCCGTTGGCTATCTTCTCAATCTTCACGGTTCTTCAAAATAATTCGAAATCCGTTGGGGTTTCCCCGCACATTATGTAGTGACCGAATGACTGGGTTCAACAAACTTTCAAACAACACATTTCTTTTCTTAACTACTTTATTTCGAACAACAACTTTACCTTTAAAAGACACAAATTCCAACAAACTAAGCGTTTTCATTTTCTACCACAACCAGACAGCTACCATCGCACACCAACTTATGCACATTCGCCTGCACGTGCTTAATTAATTATCAATTATTTATTTATATGAGCGTGACCCTTACATACTATATTTTTTAAAAGCTTGTTTATTTTAAAACATCCTAAAAAAATGGCTTGCCTTGGCTATAGTAAGTAGATTAATATTAAACCAATCATTGCTTTTTAGTATTTTGTGTAAATTGAACAATTTAATTTGATAATAATTTTGTTTATTTATCCTAGGTTGTTAGACTTTATGCGATGCCAAATAATGATAGAGTAAAGTTCTTAGTTCTTATATCAGATGATGAAGATTTCGAAACTTGTAAAGCTGCATCAGGAGCATTAGCAATGCTGACAGGTGTCAGCAGAAAAGCATGCAAAAAAGTATTTGATGTAGGTTGCAATTTAATTTATGTTTTATAAATCTGGGTTGTGATTTTATTTGAGTGTGAAAATGTGCTATTTTGTAGAAAATACATGAAAGTCTAAAAGTTTTTTTCAAATTTTAGTATTAAAATCATGAACCATATCTGAATAATTTAAAAAAAAATTTCTATACCTTTAAACTTAATGTTTAACAAATTTAATACAGGATTATTTTCAAGAATATATTTTTTATAACCTTTGAAAACCTGAATCTTTGTGTAGACATTGTAAAATTAGTCAATGACATTAACATAATAAAATGCATATTTTCCCCCTTTTGTTTATAAACCAATCTTCAAATTTAAAAAGTAAAAGTTGAAAACTTCATTGAACCTCTAAATTTCTGGAGGATCGAAATGCTGGAGTTGCAAAGCATTTGTAAGAAAAAATCTCTAATTTTTAGCTTTTTTTCGCTTAGTATTTATTAAACGCTATTTCTCTTTCATAATCATTTTATAAAAAAATCATTTATGTTTTCCTAACTTTATTTTCAGACAAAAGCATGGCTCGAAATACTGTGCAAGCTTTCAGCCAGCTCTGACAAGGACATTTGCCATAGAGGAGTAGCCATCGTTCACAACCTAATCCATGCCAATCGCACCTGTGCAGAGAAAGTGATTGAAACCAATCTTTTGGAAATATTGATGGCTTTGACAAGACCAGAAGTCGATGATGTGCCTCAAAAGGTTAAGGACTTGGCTGCATCTGCCCTGAAAAAGGCTGAAGAGTGGAAGCTGATCAAGACAAATACTGGGGACCCTGAACCCGAAGCTGACGATGATGATTAAGTTTGGTAAGGAAATAATGTATATTCGACTTCTGCTAAAAGTAAATTGAAATATGAAATATTTATTGAGAGTATGCCCAAAATTTTTAATTTCTACAGATTCTTGATATTGAAATATACTGACGGTGTAGGTGGGGGATGTTACTTTCTTTGTTAGAATGATTTATTGAAGTCGTATAAAAAAGAATTAAAATAAGTATTCGCATTTAAAAGTGAAAATAATAAATTTAATATCTTTTTAACTTTTTCTAAATTTGAAAAAAATGCTTATACCAATTATATTTTTGTGTTCAATGCATTGGGTCTTTTGAAAGCGATATTTTAAAAGCTCCTTTAATTATACATATTTTTAAAAAAAAACAACTTAAAACTGGTTTTGATGAGTTATCTAACGTAAGCCCTATCTGTCTATATATGATTATATTGCTGATATTTGTTACGTAATAAAAATAAGTGCTGCATCTTATAATTGAGTTGGGTATATTTATCTACGCTTTTTGGGTAATTAAAAATCCTTAAGGAGGTTTACTTTAATTCTGAAGTGCTAAAAATTATTTTATTAAGTAACGTTATTAAACTTTTTGTTCTTTTTCAGCTGTGAATCGCCTGTTGCTGTGCAACATTTTTGTTGATAAATGCATCATTTTATACTTGTTATGTAAGAAAATTTGGACCTCATAGAATCCCAGTCACCCTATTTGGACTCCTTCTCCTCTATCATTAAAAAAGATTTGTATTAGTCAAGTCTTAATAAAAATATTTTTATCAAGTTTTAAAATGGACTATCTTATTATGATTAAATTCATAACAAATTTCTACCTATACACAAACAGTCAGCTATGTACCGAAAATTAACTTGCATTGACACAAAATAGTCAGTTCAGAAGTTCTTTGCACTGTAAACTTTTCAATTGACAAATTATTTGCTTTTGTTCCTTATAGCTGTCACGCAGTCGCCTAGGAATGTTAGAAAAGTAAAACTTAACAAAGAATACTTAGCAAGATCTTAATTATAAACTATAAAAGATTTTTGTAAGACTAAAGCCTAACAGTTTTGGAGAAAGAAAGAAAACGATTTTCTCAACCATGAGTTGAGCATTACTCATAAGAAAGATTAGCACGTAATGAGCTCATATTTTTGGCTTGGTTTCGGTTGACATTACATCATGCACAATAGGGACTTTTCCCAAAGGTTCTTTCAGATAATATATTCTTATTTGTTTTCTTGATTGAATGAAATCATTCAATGCAGATTGCATACCAGTTGAAATGACTTTTATCATAGGTTATGCAACAAAATCTTATGAAATGAAAACAATTTAATAAGATATGTTTATACCTTTCTCTACAACTCTGAATTTGTGTGTTTCTTTAGGTATAAGATAGTTACTTGATAGTTGAATAACAAACTAAACGGATTACCATCACTAAACGGACTAACGGATCAAACTAAACGGATTATCAGTTTACCATACACTTAAGACGAAATATTTAGTTACCTCTTAATTTAAAATAGAATGCACCCTTTCAAATTGTACTGATTATTATTTAAAGCACAGTAGGATCTAGTGCAAAAGCATTAAATATAATTTTCCATATACAGGGTGGTTATAAAATAACGCTCCCTATTCAGAGTGGTCTGTAGCTTGAATGAATAATACAAATGCAAAAAACTTTGAGACACTTACTAATCAAGAAGGGGGAAAAAGAATTAAATCATAAAAAACAAACTCGTCTCTTGACCAGGGTTCTAAATTACAAGGAGTAATTGGATGTGTTGGCCGTTATTAGCCATAATTGGCTACTCATCGTAATTATAACCTTGGTCAAGAGACGAGTTTCTGTGTTATAATTCCATTCTTTTTTGTAATAAAGAAACTCGTCTCTTGACCAGGGTTCTAAATTACGAGGCGTATTTAGCTGTGTTGGCAGTAATTAGCCATAATTGACGACGCCTCGTAATTTAGATTCTGGTCAAAAGACGAGTTTGTTTTTTATGATAATTCTTTTTTATGATTATTCTTTAGGATTCTGTCTTTTTTATGATTCCATTCTTTTCCCCCCTTCTTGAATGGTAAGTGTCTCAATTTTTGATGCATTTGGATTATTCATTCAAGCTACAGACCACTCCGAATAGGGAGCGTTATTTTATAACCATCCTGTATATACGCTGTATATTCTCTTACTTGTGAAAATGGGGGACATTCACGGCCATATCCACCCACCACCTGAGCTTCAATTCCAAATCGCTGGAGTAAAAAAAAAGCGGTTAGACAGGTTAAAGCAGTTGGAAAACATTAGTACGTGGTTCGAGAGCTGTATAGGATAACATTGGCTGATATTGGTTAATATACATATATTTTCAGGCTTGTGTGCTTGCTCAGAGAACCGCTTATAAACCTTCGTCAAGTAAGACAGTTACAACACACACTGACATATACGTGTCAGATGCTGCCATCTATCACGCGCCACCTCCACAATTTAGACATTTCCCTGAAGGGGAGGGAAATAGTCTCCAGGAACCTGTACCCATGGGAAACTACGCAATGACCGCCCAAAGGACTTTCGGACCCAACAGATTTAACGAGCACGTACTCCGCATATACTCGGTGAGTTTTCTGCGACCAGGTTTCGATCGCGGGACCTTCCGATCCGTAGATCGCTACTCTGACCACAGAGCGCCTCACAGCCCGAGGATAACATTAACAATGTGTTTCCGAGAGGTGTAGTACCATAACGACCATAACAAACCGCGTGACATCCAGTGGTGACATCACATGAATGTTCCCAATACGCTGATCAATATCTAAAATCTAAACTAAATTCAATTCGTGTTGGCGCTGCGAAAGAAAAAAGCTAATAATAACGGAGAATGGTGTCAAGCCCCTGTTACGGCCCGGTCGTTGTGTTTTGAAGCCCTGTTATGGGCTGCCTACTTATTAAAATACACTCAATATCAAAACAAAATTTAATTAATGTTGGTGCATGCGCAGTTAAATGCAAACACTAATAGAGGATGGTGTCAAGCCCCCGTTTCGGCCCGGTGCATGTATTTTCGAGCCCTGTTATGGTGCCGCACTCCCACGTGGATGACGTTTTTTTTTTAAACTAATTATATTAATTAAAAATCACAATCAAATATGAAAAAACTAAGCCTCAGGTGCACACGTAGGTATTAAAAGGAATCTATATTAAAAATTTCGAATTTTTTTAGAGCAGTCTATTAGTTGGTCTTTTGCGATCCACAGACATACACACAGACTCTTTCTTTTATTATTATAGATGTACGGAACGGATTACTAGGTGCCAAATATCATGCAAAAGGATGAAATAGCTAGATCATTTGGATTATCTAATCACTAAAATCTTCATGTTTATCCAAAAAACTCGAGGCCGTAAGAACAATTGGGTAAATGGTACTATAATTGTTTAAAACGTCGCACTAGAGCTACACGAGGGTTATCGGCATCGTAATTTAGATCCACAGACAAGTTCAGAATATGCTCTTCTCTAAATCGGATATGAGGACGAGATATCTCTTAGCAATCAATATATTTTTTTAAAAATTGGAGTTGATTGAATTTACGAGTGTTGTGTTGTTTGTAATGCTAAATCATTTTTTGCAAGTAATTATTCTTTTACTTTCAATTACCTTACAAAGTATTTCAATAGGGATAACTGAAATGGAGATTTTATGTTATCTACAGGTTTTGGAGGGTGTTGATTCTTAAACATTAGTCCATATATATTAAACCATTCAACCGACCTCAATATGGTACGGTTCCTAGTGCCAGTCAGAAGATGTTTTTAAAGAAATCGCACACTCACAAAAGGCCATTGAACTTTTTTGGTTTTAAAAGTATTGCCGAAAATCAAAGAGCTACTTACTTCAAATTTGATACATAAGTTCCCAGTACCTAAGTACATAAGGTTTTGAGAAAATCCAGTGTGCCCTAAGGGTAGCTGTCACAGCAATATCTAGGTTTAAAGTTAATGAAATTACCTTATGGGGCACATAATAACCTTCAAATGTATTGTTTTGCTAGTGGTAATAAAAGTTGTGAGGTGTAACACACCCTATTTCTTTTTAAAGTTTTTCTTATTTATTTAAAAGAGGCAAAAAAATCAATTACAATTAATAAATATGCATCCATGAATTAATATATTTATTTTTCAAATGATCAAATCTAGAATATTCAAAGTATACCATACACATACAGTAATTAGAAATCACATAAATTAGGTTTCCAGCACCTAGAATTGAACAAAGTATACAACATATTTTAAATAAATTATAAAAATGTGACCTTGCAAAGCAAAGGAAAGGAAAAAGGCCTTGTTAAGTTACTTCTACAAAATAGCTTTAACAAAGTATTACAATATAACAAACATCAATAGCTCATATAAGTGAAGTACAAATCCATATATTTTTTAATTACAAGCATAACATCCATAATCCAACATATTACATAAGTGTACAAAATAGTATAAGTCAAAATTACATTCTCTAGAGCATGTGACCTTAGGATTTGTACTTAAACAATCCACTTAGCAGTTTCCACTTATTTTAACAATCAAAAAGAAACTTCTTTTATGATTTGCAACCTCCAACAAAACACACAAGAACAGTGCTTTGAAATGCATTTAATTTACTAATGTAACAAATAAAATACAATTAAGAGCCTGAAGTCAGAATAAAAATGGAAACCATAAAATAAATTCAATACTGCTAAGTGGTTCACACAAAACAAAATAACAGCGTAGAAAAAAACTTTTAGTATATTCCATTTCATCGGGATAAAGTTAAATTTGTCTGGTAATAGAGCAACTCTTATATATACAAGGATATTTTATAAATATATTTGGTGTAAATAGACTAGGAATCTATAGAATTAGTTCTCATCAGTTCTTTGTAACAATGTCGGCAAACCGGGACAGGCCTGCGGTGATAGTGACCTTTGAGTGGGATTCGTTTATCACAGCACCGGATACAGAACACATCGCCACAGCTCCAACAGTGAAACTGAAATAGACGTTTTCACATTACTGGTTATTCAATGACATTTCAAGAAATAACATATAAATTCCTTTAACCCTTTCAGTCCCAGTGATGCCATTTGGCATCATCACTTTCAATATTTTTTTCAAAATGTTTATGTCCCGCTATGACATCCAAACACACATCATTGGATTCTTCACACTTTGTTCTATCAGACAAAATTTTACTTTCATCTCAATAGAAGTCAGAACTACTATTTTTTTTTATTTAGAAAATACTCAACAAGCGTTTCTCCTGATTTTGATAAGTTCACTTCAGTTCCACATATTTAAAACACAATTGAAACTATTTCGGTTAAAATAATTACTAAATTTTTTTTAATAATATGGTCAGATACCTTAAAATATATAACTCAAAGTGTTTTTAGGTAATATATATATTTTTATTTTGTTGTTTTCTACAGTTAAAGAATTTTGGCATTGTTTCAAAAACCATATAAAAAATTTAAATGGATTTTTTTTTCTTATGGAATTCGTATATTTGACCTAAAATAAGCTTATTTTGTGAAGAATATCAGATGTTTCTGTAATGCAGTAAATGTTTGGGACTGAAAGGGTTAAACAACTGTTTAATAATTACTGTGAAACTAACTATTAAAATAGTTAGCAGTGTACATGCAATATAAGCAATTATCAAAACTTACAAACCTACTGTCAATTAAAGAACTCTATTAATGATAAACAAGTTGGTTTGTTACAGAACCTGCCACTAAAACCGCTTCCACACCATATTTATGCTCACAGGAAACACACTTATTATACACATCAGAAAGAAATTCGCCTAACAGAGACTTCTAATTTAGAATTGTAAACGCCAAAATTAACTATTTTCATTAATATACTTTGTCAAATTAAAAATTACTCATTATCGTTTGCTAAATTTGTTTGGAATTCGTGGAATAATGATGCAAATTTTTAATAAATATAATTCTTTTAGTCGCCGGAATTTAATTTACAGTTCGAAAAATATATAATTAGTAAAAATGATGCTTTAAAAATAAAAGAGAAACTTTGCATATATTTTATGCAAAATTAGAATTCTTTATACATCTTTCTTCATATATATACAATGAACCATCAAAAGAAGTCTATTGTGATATTTCAACAATCCAAACCAAATTATATCACATAAATAAATTTTCTTTCAAAGGTTTTATTTTTATTTTAAATAAAGTTTCTCGTACGGTTGACGAAATGGCAACAGTGAAAAAATTGAGTGAAAATGGAATTTGCATGTTATTTCAATGTAGATTAAATATTTAGTTATTTAAATTTTAAATATACTTCTAATTTAAATTTTTTAATGAAATTTGGTATGTAACCTAGCCCGATTTTTTGCTTTAAAATGACGTATTCCAATTGTTTGTGCGACTTTTGGTTCGCTCATTGAATGAAAATGGAATTTGCATGTTATTTCAATGCAGATTAAAATTTTAGTTATTTAAATTTTAAATATACTTCTAATTTAAATTTTTTAATGAAATTTGGGATGTAACCTAGCCCGATTTTTTGCTTTAAAATGACGTATCCCAATTGTTTGTGCGACTTTTGGTTCGCTCTGTGAAAGTGGGTGACGGACAGACGGACAGACGGACAGACGGACGGACAGACGGACTGAACGATTATAAAACCTTCCACTTTTTACGTTATAAACGTAATGTGGAAGCTAAAACGTAAAGGTCAAACTAAGAAAAGTTCACAATAGATGACAAAACATACATAACTTCTACCGTTTTATCATAGGAGTAAAAATCGACAGGGGTAACTTTGGCTCAAGCATAAAACCCTAGTACAGACTTTCTTCTTGAATATTTTTTTTACTCATAGGTCAATGCAGAGTTGCCACTAATTGAAAAAAAGTATATTTTTAAAGAGTATATTTAATAGAAAAGTAATAGCCTGAAAGGCTTGGGCCAAAGATACCCTCTCTAAGGCCGAAGTTACTCCTTTCGATAGTAACTCCGAAAATGAAACAATAAAATTAATGTGTGTAGATATTTTCTAAACTGGTAAATTATAAGAGAAGTTAATTATTTTTCAAGTAAAACACAAGAATGCTATGAAAGAGATCACAAATTTATTTAAAAAGGATAAATCCCATAGACCTTGTGCATCAGGGCTCGAAAATTATATTGCCCGACATGCCCGGGGCATGTAAAAATTCCAATCGGGCATGTATTTTTTCGCCTCACATGCCCGACTGGGCATGTAAACATTTCATCAAAAATACCTTTCCATAAATTTAAATAAACATTTTGTGTTTTAATAAGTCCCCAATATATCCATTTGTTGCTTCTTGAAAATCGATAATTTTAATCTTAAGTCAAAATTAGTTGCTTCACAATGTTGTCATGGCATCAAATATAAATTCATCAATAAAATTCTGGTGTGCGCCGGGAAATTTCACCACTTTTAACAATTTTCAAATTCCTTGTTACTTTGGCAAGGTTTCTTAAGGTATAATAGTTTGATATATTTATAATTAATATTGATTAAACCTGGAATTGTCTGTAAATTCGCAGGGAAAACCTGGAAAAGTCAGAGAATTTGGTTTTCCAACTTGCATAATGTAACAGTTTATTTCGTGAAATAATTATACGGCTTAAAAGAAAATTTACGCTTCCAATTAAGCATTTTAGTTTCAGCTTTTGTTATTTTTGCCAAACTCATGCCTGGGTACAGCTTTCTTTTACCGCTCGGCCTGCTCTTGGGCATGTAAAAGTTTTATTCGGGCATGTATTTCTGAGACTAACATGCCCGGCAGGGCATGTAAAAATTTTGAGATTTTTCTAGCCCTGTTGTGCATGCATTAGTTTTGAAATCCCAATATTTGTCAACTCTAAAATTGAAGCAGGTTTTTGCTTGGTATGAAAATAGTAATAAAAAATAGCAAAATAGTCATTTATAAATTAAGTCTTAAAATAGTGCAGCCATCTGTGCATAAACTATAGCTATTTTAAAACTTTAAATTTAAAAATGAAATAACCAGATGAAATTTCTCTAGCCAATTTATTTTGTTATTAATAATATCTTCATACCTGGTGAAACAATGCTTAAAACTTGAAGGCAATACTTGCGCTGATATTGTAATTTCAAAACTAATGCATTGCAACTGACCACCTCCTTTAAAGAACTGTCCATAACAGCATGTCTTGTAAGATATCATTATACATACAAAATAATCATCCATTCATATGTGCTCTCATTAAATGCTAAGCTATTTTGCAAGGCAATTGAATAACAAGTTTTCACACATAAATTAAAAGATTAACAAACCTTTCGACTAAAATGATCAAAAGGTGTAGAGCAAATACATTCTCGGACATTCCTTAGTGTTTTCCAGTCCAAAGCAACAGAGTCAATTTCTTCTAAAAGCTGAGAAAATGTGGAATTGCTACCTTCTGGAGACACTAAAAATAAACAGAATACAGCATTTTAATGTACAAATTATTTTTATTAGGTATCCAAGTTTTCTACCTTTTAAATATTTACACACATATAATCAAGTTTCAAGAATCCTTTTCAAAACACACACTATACTGGGTTATCTTGAAAATGGCCGGATCTGACAACCCAGTACAATTGATCATGGCCGATTAATAGAATTCTCAGCACAACACATATAGGTATTTTTCTGTGGAAGTATATTATTTTAGGTATATATTTTTAAAAGGATATCATACCAATTATCATGTAGTTGAATAATGGTTCTGCTTTAATATTTATCTCACCTTATTTACATAATCCATTAATTAACACTTAAAGACATATGTTTTGTGTTTTACGTAAATAGTAGTAAAATAAAAATTAAGCATAATTTAGTGTCTAAGTAGATTGTCAACAGAAGATTCCAACGAAAATTAAAAACCTCATACAATAAAATTTAGGATTAAAGACACAAAAAGACATTTCAACAAGCAATTACAGTTTCCATTGTTTAAACTGCCATTTCCAAAACCCGAATCTATTGCATCTCCCGAAGCCTTGAATATTCTGGACGTGTCCAGTTTCTTGTTGAAATCCTCAGCTAATCCACTGTCCACCATAGACGAGTCTCCATCTTTGGTTTCAGTGTGTCCGAGAGTTGTCCTTAACTGACTTATTCTCTGGAATTGAATGTGAATATATATTTAATGCTTAACAGTCATTGACTTTATATTATATGGAATAAAATGATTTTCAAGATTAGATTAAAAATAAATTTGTATTTATTATGAGACTAATTGCAACTGCAATTTTACATTACTAAAATTTTCAAAAATGTGTATCTTTTATTTTTCCTTTTTTAATATAGTTAGCTATAGTATAGATTAATTGTGAATTCATGAAAATGCTGTGACGCTGAAAAGATATCAAAAACTCCACCCAACATATTATATATTACTAGTGAACAAACACTTTTATTTATGAATGTACATGTATATTTTTATCATTAATACTATGCAATGCCATTAACTTAACATGAAAAAAAATATTTTTAAGATTAAACTAAAAAATGAATCCATAGGGGTTGATTAGTAGATAGTTTATGCTGCATTAGCCATTTTAATTTTACCTAATAAAATGCACTCTATCTGAATAAAAGCAACCAAAAATTGCTTTATAGCTACCTTTTGAAGTTGCAAGGCATGGTCTTCTAAGCTAGATATATGGTCCTTGGCTGCAACTAGCATGTCGCCCAAAGGCTCTCGTGGATGAACTCCATTCTCAAATCGATTGTACAGGCCTCGCCAAAACCTTAAAAAAAATGTGTAACATTTTATAACTTCACCCCTATGACATATTATAACTTAACCCCCTCAAAATCTTATATTTTAACCACAATTAAACTTAATAATTTGAATTACCTTTACACATATCCTTAATATCACTTAGTACTTTAACACCCCAACCACATCCTGTCAGCGACAAACAGTTGCCTAGATCAATAGTTCCCACATGAACTGTTTAGTCATCAAATATTTTACTGTGACCGTAAACCTCTCTCATCTAATCCTCAACCCTATTGTTCGGCTGAAGAGCAAACAATAACAATCTGTAGCTATGAATCACTTTTTCAATTTGACTTCAAGATGTACAGTTGTGTGGTCTTTGGCGAGCCCGAGCCCAGATACAGCTCCGAAATCCGTCCAGTTATGTACTCTTAACTAACATCTTTATAATAAAAAAATTTTGGACGACCAACATTCCTTCATTTCTAGATGAATTAAATAATAAGTATACTTTCCTGTGAAGTAGATGTTAATTTACTTCGTGCATAATAAATATAAATTAGTATAAAAGGTTGTTGAATGGGATATTAAATCGTTAATTACCCTTAAGTCTCAAAAAATATTCAGAAATTAAAGGATACATATATCAAATTTTATAATGTTAATCTAATAAAAAAATTGAATAAACTAATTATTAGTTTAAGAACACTGTATATAATATATTTAAGAAATATCTTACTTTATAGCTTGTGGAGCAGGGCTAGGATGCAGAACATTATCAACGTCACTTTTATAAAGAGGATTCAAATATTCAGACAGGTGATTCATAAATGACCCCCACAAGGAATAGGTCCGTTCACTGATTCTGCAAAAATTTTATAAGTATGTAGAATTATTTAGTTTTAAAAATTATTTTTATAAATGAAAATAAATACAGAAAAAAAGTAAAAACTAGTTATTAATTTAAATATGAGTTAGCACAATCAAAGTTTTTAGAAGATAAAATAAAAGAAATGCTTAATAGCCAATATTGGAATCACAGAAGTTTTTTCAAAACCTGGGATATTTATCAAGTCAAATAAATTATAACAATGTTCAATAAACATATTCATTAACTATAAAAAAACTAAGTAACAATGACGTATTCTGAATTTATAAGAATTTTTTTATATTAATATAAAAAGAAAACAAATCTATTAAAAATCCAAATATTCATTATTTCGGAAGTTTATTTTTCACTTGCATTATAAATTGCATCATTGAAAGTTATAACAAGTTTTTTTATTGATTTCCAACTGTAAATTTAGTATTAAAAAAACACTGATACTAATTTAAATAAAACAACTAACCTTAACTCCACCCTTTCCTTTTCGCAGTTCCCGATGAAAGTACCAAACTGACTGGAATACACATGATCGTGAATGGTGAGCAAAAACCTCTCGTTGAACTGGAATGACGACGGAAACTGTTGTGTCAACTGCCAAACCGCATCTATGAATTGTGTAAACACCGGAGCAACTTCTTTGGGATCTCCTTGAATAAGGCCACAGCGATCCGTAAACTTATGACCAAACGCCAGCCATTCTTTTTCAATCAAAGCCTGATAATAAAAAAATTGTATTGAGTGCTTGCATGGGTAAGATATTTTACTATAATAGGAAAGTTGTTAAGTCAATAGATCCAAATATGCTTTGTAGCAGGCATGGATAAGCAATAAAAATAATAGCCCATAATCGTAAAATAAAATTTTAACAACCAAACCACAAAGAAAAACAAGTTACAGCATCAAACCACAAAGAAAGAATTGGCTTGTCTACTATAATTTACTTGCAGATACAATTTTCAGACACCACACAAAATTTTATGCAAACCGTTAATGGCCTAATTTATACCAAACGGCAGCCAGTTGAGTTATCCTTTTAGGGTTGGTTGTTAAATTTTTCCTAGGAACGTTGTTCCATTACTAAAACTGTAGCCCAAAACCCATATGTTTAATAAATTAATCAAAAGACACTGGTACCTTTACTGCTATGAATGCAAGTTATTTTCAAGCAAGTACAAATATCCAAAATTTTAATATATTAATAGATAGCAGTTTTTAAACTATATGTAAAAGTACTAAGTTCACTTATAATTTTTTTTTAAAATTTAGATAGATAATAAAACATAGTAGTATGGACTACAGGAACTAGATCAATGTGACATATATCAAGTGCATATAAATAAT
The DNA here is from genome assembly GCA_023701765.1 of Hylyphantes graminicola. Classification (NCBI taxonomy): domain Eukaryota; kingdom Metazoa; phylum Arthropoda; class Arachnida; order Araneae; family Linyphiidae; genus Hylyphantes; species Hylyphantes graminicola. The sequence goes on along the minus strand of CM043119.1, from coordinate 37,465,208 downwards.
AAAATAAAAGTTTATTGTTAAGATTGGTATTGCTGATTGAAAGAGTGTTCTTGACTATTTTGATTTTTAAAAATTAAAAAAAATGGTTCTAAAAATTTCAGTTATTTTATCAACCATCTGAAAAAGAAGTATAGACTGACAATAATACAAGATTACAGTAGAATCGGCAGCATACAACGTTAGAATTAATCCCATTTGTAAAGAAACATACTTGAAATCCTGTAATCGTTCTATAATATGGATCTTGTAACAAGGCAGCAAGGGAACAAGTTTGAGCTGTCCTGTCCCATCCATCAGAACAGTGGACTAATACAGTTGTACCCTTCTCTAAAGCCTATAAACGCATTGAAAATCAAAAAAATAAATAATAATAATAATAACAATGTCAATTATAATACTTAACATGGTTACAACAATGTCAGAATAAACTTGTAATAAAAGATATACTTTAAAATGATTTAAAGTTCCTTTTATGTTTAAATTTCAAAAGAATATAATTTAAAAACACAAATGATGGACACTTTCACAAAAGTTACACCAACTTATGAAATTGAATACTTTTTCTCTGATTTAGTTAGAATTGTAATAATTCTCATATGGGGGAAAATAGCAAATATTTTTTGTGTGAAAATTCATTCAGCAACTTATCTGCAAATTTTAGTGAAATTTCACAAACAAAAAACCGAAGAAAAAAAACATTTTCATATTTTTTTTTATTGCACTCCCCAGAGATAAAATTGTATTTATTTAAACTAAGAAACCCATTATAAATACTGTATTTTTGTCTATCAGACATACTTAACAACAAACTTTAATGATTTTAAGAAAATTAATCATTGCAGACACTAACACATGGAATGGCAAATAATGCTAACTTAATGGTTCTTAAAATTATTTATATCATAAAAAAAATATTAATGAATTTAGACTTAGGATTACATCAGCAATGAAGGCAGCTGCTTCAAGAACAGTCTTAACATGCCGCAACCACCCACTGCTTTCCAAACCGCTTAGGAATGCATTCATATAAGGCACCTTCAAGTCGCAAGCTATAAAGGGAAAACATACACATTTAAGTTTATTGAACGATTTTACAAATAATCAAAACTCGGTAACTTATACAAAAATTATAACTTACTGTCAACAAGCTTTTGAAGACTGTTCCTCATGACATGTATGTTTTCAATCCCGAAAAATTGAAATTTAATATTTTTATAAAAGTCTTCATTTTCATATCCTTTCCCTGCAGCTTTGTTTGCCATCGCATTGATCTATCAACAAATAATAATAATATTAATAAAACTTATAAAAAAAATAATTTGTAAACAAAATAAATGCAATGATCAGCAAATAATCTAAAACTTATAGTATAAAATAATTTGTTAAAACAGAACAAAATGCAAGTAAAAGGTTCTTACTTTAGGTCGAGTATCCACAACATACATAAAATCTGAATTAGGACTAGAATTTAGGATGCAATTTAAAAGCTGCTCATCTTCAACACAACGAGCACTAAAGCCAGAAAGAGGTTGGCTGCAGCGACATATAGCAGCCTGAAAATAAATTATAAACACTTTACAAATTAATATACAAAAGATGATATGTAAAATTATTATGGTACCTGGCAGACTCATGAAATATTACTTCATACTTAACATTTTAAAAACATATCAGATATGCAGAGTTCATTCTAGAACTGAAAAAGGGCAGGGTGCTTTAAACATAAAAAGGGCACTTGCAAAAGTTTAGGGCACATAGTCTAAGGGCACTTGCAAAAAGTTTAGGGCATCTAAAATGCGATAAAAAAAATTCGGATTTTTAGAAAATACACTAGCATACCAAATTAAATATTTATTACTTACTACTCCATCGTTTTATGAAACATATTTTCTAGTAAGTGAAGAACATGATGAGGCACTTATGCCTAACAACGAGCCAGAACTGCAAACAGATCTACTCGAGCGACGTGGTGGAAATCATTAATGCTGCCAATCAAACAAACTTGGGTTTTGTTTGCATTCAGCTCTAGCATTTAAAATTAAAAGCATGGGTCATGCACTTTTTTCAAGTGTAGTATAACTCAAAATATTCGAAGAGGTGCTGATTATAAGAATGTCAGAAAAATTAAACTTGGCCGACCTGTTACTGTTCCTCTTTATTCCAAGTCATGTCTATTAATTTTTTTGTAGCCACAAAAAAATTACTTGGCATGACATCTCACAGAGACGAACAGAAAAAAAAATAGGCCGAGTATTAAGTTATAAATCGCATGTAAAGTTTAGAACACTTTTTCCAAGATTCTAGGATAAGTTGAAAGAAAAAAAACTATTACAAAAGGTTACAACTCAAACTGAAACAAAAGCTATAACCCAAACTACATCTTACAATTTGGATTTGGTTAAATTAAAACTTCATTATCTAACAGCCCAACAATACATTGAGTAATTGATTAAAATTTACCTTTTCTCCAATTATCCAAATTTTCAATTATTTATACGAACGTGGTAGGTCTCAATTCCATTTGCTTTGGATAATTGGAGTTACTATTCAAGATTTTTTTTTCAGAAAAATTCAAGAACCAGTAATTACTAACAAAAATTTGAATATATAAAGTGTGTATAAGCCAATACTCCATTAAAAAACAACTAAAGCCAATACCAAATCTGAAACCCCAGTATAAGACAAAATAAAAAGGCCCTACAGTGTCAAAAGTAAACAAAAAAAGTCTTAACATTCAACTTACTCTTGCGATCACAAGGTTACGACTCAAAAACGATAGATCAGAAGAAAATATTCTGGTTGGTCCGATAAGGCCTGAACCGGAGCTACAAAAGTATCGCGACTCTCTTTCCGATCACGCAAACGCAAAGCCAGCGAACTGTCAATCATTGAGGAGGCAATGTGATGTCATCGGTGGATTTCTAAAAAATTACTAGGCAGCAAAATGATCAAATCATTAAGCATGGACTGCAAATTTTTAGTTGGGAGAAGATGATCCTCTTTCAATGGGGGATTGCACTAGCCGTTGGTTGATATTTGAAGACATCTTAGTGTAATATAATCTTAATTCATCCATAAATTTTAATTAAAATTTTTACTTTCATTATTAAAATCCCTTATTTAAACCTGCTATTTATCAAAATTTAAGTTTAGTTTTCATTGATATAAACCGATAATGAAGGAAACAATTTTTTTCAGGTTGTGTTAAGTTGTGGAAAATTTTAGGTCTTTAGTGTTAAGCCGTTAGTTAAAGCTAATCCCCTTGTTCAAGGCATGATTTTTGCTCAAAACTCTCGATCGTCTATCTGGTTCCAAAATCGATTATCTTTGGTATATATTAATGACTAGCAGTATGGTCCCGCCTTGCTGGGAACCCGTTAACTTAATGGAAAATGGGTGTCGTAAAGAATATTGAAAAGTTGTTCTCTGCTTCAATAAGATTGACTACCTGAAATTTAGCAAAACCAGTGGTTTGTCAGATTCGAACATTAATGTAGAAGAACTTGAGGATACAAAATGTTTGCACTCCTTCCGTCATTCTGATAACATATTTGGCGCAAAAATGAAGATTCAACAGTCTTTGATAGTTTGGTACAGCTCTAGAACACGATGACTTGGTAACAGCCAGAAAAAAAAACCCAAAAAAAAACTCTTAGGTCAGTGGCACATTTTTGGTAATAATTTGGCGAGAAAATATAGATATAGCTACAAACCCTGACATTTTCAGGTCAATCACGATGATCTTGGAGAAACCAACCAGATTAATTATTTAAACAAAATAAATTTTACCCATCTGGCGCTTTTTTAGGTAACATTTTAGCAAGTTTGGCAATGCATTTGGCGAAAAAATGAAGACATTAAATAATCATAAACAGACCTACCGCGATGTCCTTGAATAAATTATTTTTTAAATAAAGAATATAGTTTCTTTAATAAGATAATGGCAAAAGAATAACATAAACATTTCCAATTTGAATTATTTTGCTTTTAATTTAATTTCTTAAGCCAATGGCAACGCGAAAGAAAAAAAGTTATCGGATTTGAGCGAAAGTGGTGTATTTTTTTCCAGTTATTTCGAATTTTCTCTAAAAATAGAACAAATATGAAAAAACTAAGCCTCAGGTGCACACGTAGGTATTAAAAGGAATCTATATTAAAAATTTCGAATTTTTTAGAGCATTCTAAGTAGGTGTTTTGCGATCCACAGACATACATACACACAGACAGACTCTTTCTTTTATTATTATAGATTAAGTTTAGAAAAACGGGTTTAAAAGTATAATATAACGTAACCTGGGTTAAATAAATTATTGAAAAAAAAAGTTTAATAAGCAGAATTTTTGAAAAACTCGGGAAAACGCGGAATTTTTTTAAAGAAAATCGGCAAAGAGGGCGGGATTTATGTTGTAAAAAAGGGCTTATAGGGCGGGATTTATATTAAAAAAAGGCGGACAGGGCGCTCCGCCCTGTGAAAAACGCCTAGAATGATCTCTGAGATATGTACAACTATTAACCTTATTTTGAGAAATCATACCCTAAATTTGACTTGCAAGTTTGGTGGACAGATTAAGGGGGTTCAGTACCCAAACATCAGTGAAAAAATCAAAAAAGAAATTATTGGCTTAAAAAATACTATTACAACCTTTATTAATAATTTTACAAAGTATCAAGACGATTGGAAAAATATTTTTGACATTAAAAGTTATTTTACTTAACCCTTTCCTTACTGAAACGGCTTCCAATAAAAACTTTAAACACGTTTTTCTCAGAACTTAATTCTTTGAACTTTGATGTACCTTTTCTCAAAAACTATGCAACGTTTTCGCATAAACTTTTTTTTATATGGTGTAATACATAGTATAGATTAATCTGAGGTTATAATTTTTAATAAAACTAAAGTGAAAAAAAATTTATGGGGCAAAAAAGTGAAAAATTTCATGATTTTTTGGGTACTTTAAAACTTATTTTATTAAAAAAAATCTAACAGTTATTTAAAAAAAAAAAACTTTTAACCTCAGATTAATATATAAGGTTGGTATAACACACACAGAAAATTTTAAGATGACCTGATCGGTAGTTATTGTGAAAAGGTACATTGCAATTGGCCAATTTAACATTACCGATATACAACATACTGAACCCCCTTAACATTCACTAGGGATAGACATGTGCTGCTGAGGACAAGCCTTGTAGTTTGGATACATGGTCAAGTGACAAAGCTGACAAATGAGCGAAACCCTGCAACTTTATAGTTCCCTAATGCATGTCGTAAGGATATTGGACTACAATGGATTTAACATTTAACAATACTCTTTTATGTCAAATAGTGGGAATTTTATGCAATTTAATTTGATATGCTGTTTACCTTATAATATATTGGCCCCTTTTTTTGTAAAAATATAAAACCGTAACCATATCGATTTCTTTCCCATGAATACTGGTGAATAACTTTTTTCCCATGCCTTTAATAAAAGATGTCAAAGTTTAGAATCATGTTCAGAGTATTTGATAACAAAGATTTCCCTAAACACTTTCCAAATTTTCAAGATTTTAAATGTAGGCTTCAAGTTACTTCTAATAAAATATTGAAGACGAAAACTTATGCTTTCAATTTTGCACCGTTGGAAAGCAGTACCTCTGCAGTATTAGAGATAATCAAAGATTTATACTTCAAAAATTCAGTGCTGAATGGGTTAGTTTGTTTCAACCAAACCAAAATGATCCAATAATGTTTATAAATCTTACCATATTTCTATGTAAATAGGATAAAACTGGCAGTCGTCCCCGGCTTCGAAAGCGGCTGCTTCCAACCAGAATTGAAGGTGATGCAGACGCAGGCACATATAAAGTCTTGGGATAAGTATCACAAATCTGTCAGAAAAATAAAAAGATTCTATGAATACTGCAACAGGGTTCCCACTTTTATTTCAAAATAAAAATCAAGGAGTTTTTAAGGACTTTTCAATGACTCCCAATTTTTTTTTGAATGGCATTCGAAATACGGCCGACACCAGTGTTATAGCCAACTATATCAGAGGAAAACACAGAACTATTTGACAAAAATATAAATGTTAATATATATAAGCAATGTTTTGTACTGAATGGCGAAGTGCTATATGCGCGTCGTTTAGAGCCGACTTTAACCAATATTTTAAGAAATGACTTCTCGAAAATGTGAAGGTCGCAAACTAAGAAAATCAAGGACTTTACAAAAACAATTGTTTGTCAAAATCAAGGAGTACTAATGGGTACTTTTTTTTATCAAAAATCAAAATCGAGGCCTTTTCAATGATTTTTGGTAAAAATCAAGGAGTATTAAAGGGTCCTCGAAATTGAAAATAGAAATCAAGGACTTCTTAAGGACTTTCAAGGACCCGTGGGAACCCTGTACAAGTTTATAAAATGAAGAAAAAGTATTGGAAAATATTTAAAAGCTTCAAGCACAAGATAAATGTAATTTCTTGATACTGAATTAGCATCTAATGATACACACATCTGATAAAAACAAAAAACTCTTGATAGTATTTTGTATATGTATAGTAAACATATTGTGGAAACTAAAGCCATGTTTGAAGAAATATTTGAAACACAATTCTGCGCCAAACCGTTTGTAGAAATACTGAACCATTAAAAAATAACCCGTTTGGTACACTATATAATGCTTATAAATACTTATAAGAGCATGCATAGAAACAATAAAATATCAAAAGTGAATGTCCAGGAAACAATTTTTTAATATGTTGTCTGTGTTATACCCTTTCCATTTTGAATCCAAGCTTGGAAAGCATTTCCTCCCCCATCCACGAGAACGGTTTTCTTGGAACGGGGTGATTTATAGCTGTTTCGGTTTTTTCCCCACCCTACATGGGGAAATACTAACTGTTTTGATTGTAAACCTCAAGCGCGCTAGGATTAGATAAGCAATGTTCCCCCCTTTTCGTAGAAAACCCAGTGAAAAGATGGGGGAAGAGAGTCCTTTCGAAGCTTGGATTCAAAATGGAAAGGGTATATCTTATATTAGGTGTATTAGGCTGATTTAACTTCCATTTTAAGGGGAAAAAATCACTAATTCATATAAATTGAAACTATAAAGTATCTACAAACATAATTAACAAAATGACAATACAACTCTCAACTCTGAAAAATTATCTGAATGATAGGTAAACTAAACAAAATAGAAATTTTTTAAAAAGTATAGAGTCTAACATAACACTTTATACCTCAAATACATGTAAACTGATATAGGAAAAGAAAAAAACTATGTACTTCATAATCTTTATTAATTGATGTTAACACCCAATGCCGATTTGGAACTCCCATTCTTGAAAACTCTGCTTGAAGGTCAAATTTGTTCCATCCGGATCCTTTAGGAAGGTCTTCATCAGTCGCAGTGTAATGAAAACAGTACAAATCCTGAATATTAACTGAAAATCAAAAGGAAGACTTCATTGATAATTAATTAAAATTATTAGCATATTTAAACCAACAAAATAATTTGTAACATGTTTTAAAATATTATCTTAATTGAAACAATGCTGAAGACTTTATTCAATTGTTTTACTTTTTTTTATATTTCTTGTTATTATATTCCTACAAAAGAAAACTTATACTCTAAATATTTCGCCAATAGTAAGTTTACCAGAGCTCTCAAGATCAAGAAATACATTAATGAAAAAAAGAAGGGTTCTAATAAAAACTTTTACAAAATGTAAAGCTAATCCACTAATAACATAATAGCCAACGCATCCTTTTTAGGGTCTTTAAAAGAATATGTGATCTCTACTAAAAATCAAAAGTTAATACTTTTTTTTAAGAGAACTTAAAACGAAACCAAAAGATTTATGTATTTAAGCAAAAATCCTGACACCATAGTTACATACTACGAGCATTTGCTTCGAGCAGTCATTTCAGCGTGGCCTTGATTTTCTCAAGGTAATAATTTAGCATGCAGATACTCTAAGCTTCCGCTGAAACTGGCTCTCAAGGTCACGAACCCATCTCGTTTGGTTTGGCGTCAGCGGAAGCTTAGAGTATCTGCATGTTAAAAAGTTACCTTGAAAATATCAAGGCCATGCTGAAATGGCTGCTCGAAGCAAATGCTAGAAGAATGTAACTGCGGTTTGAAATAAAGAAAGGAAGAATACGCACCAGGCTCAGAAAGCTTCAGAAGTGAAGTATACAATTCATGACTGTCCCTTTCTTTTGGAATAACAAATGTAACAGATAGAAAGTTTTTGCATCTTATTGACAGTGGGGATCCCGATGTAGATATTGGTAATTTGACAACACTGGAGATGTGGGTGTGTAATATCTAAAAATAAATTTATAATTAGACATTTTCTGTAAGTTTGAATGACCAAAATCAATACATCAATTGTATTATTACAAAATTACAAAAAGTAAAAAAAAAATAAAATTTCTATAATGTAAATGTAAAAAGCTATCCAATAAATATTTAAAAAAACTTTCTTTTAAAATTGTCATCAAGAAGCCTACTGCATCTATGTATCTACCAAGATATAAAAAAATGCTTAAAAATATAAACTACTACTGAGAAATAAGAAAATTGAATGAAGTGTAAAACTTTGTTTCAATGCATGATGTTAGAATTGGAATAGAAAATTAAATATTTAATTTTTAAATTTATACTTCAATAGAAGAGTATTATCAATGACTCTTTCATACTTTAATTTTTTCAAATTTAGTAAAATGATTAAACTTATACGAGTTATTTGCATTGCTGGGAAACCAGGCAGTCTTTAACTGGTTTGTACATCTGGATACCTCAGAGGGTTTATTGTACAGAAAAAAATATATAAATACTCATACATAATTACCCATGCTTCTTTTTTTCCTTCAGGATCATTAAATATTAAGTGAGTTGCTGTAAGATGAAGTGTACCAATGTTTGGTTTCTTACTATTGAAACGATCCAGCATGCGGACCTTCAATATCTAAAAAAAAGGAAAAGGTGTCCATCAAACATATGATGCTCAAAAAAAATTATTTTGAATTACAATTGGTATTACAATTAAAATATTTTACTAGTTACTGCTGCAAAATTAAGATACAGTAAACACTCGATTATCCGCGGGCCATTATCTACCCCCCTGCCATTTTTCAGTTCAAATATAAATTAAAAAAAAAAAGCAATAAATGAATTTTATTTGTTTCAAAACTTTTTGGAAGAATGCATTCCAAGAACAACGAATTCCTTTCTAGAACGACGAACACATTCAAACAAAGAACGACGAATACATTTAACAAGAACAACGAATGCATTAAATTAAGAATGACTCCCAGGTGCACATTACGAACAGGTTTCTGTCAAAAAGTGTCACTTGAAAAATTAACGGCTTGCTATTTTAATTGAATTGCTTTGTGTGATTTTGATACTAGCGAAATGCGTGAGAAACTAAAAAAAAGTTGTCTTGACAATTCAAGACAAACTACAACTCATTGAAAAGATGGAAAACTGATCCTCTAAAAATCGAATGTGCTTGCAGTATGGCATAGGAGAAACAACAGTAATAAACATTTTGAAGTAAGTAAATTTGTACATGCTTATATACGATTACTATAATTTACTTTAATAAAACCCAAAAGAAATTTTGTTTTATACATTTTCTTCATTTTAGCGGATTATTTGCGAATTCGCTTATCCGGGGAAGCCACGCCACCCAATTTCACGGATAATCGGGAGTTTACTGTAAATAAAAAAAATTATCGAAAAACTATATTCCAAAAATATAAAAAACTATTTCGAACAAATGTGATTTGTTTGCATTTTTATGTCATTTATAACTTTTGTACATTATCATTAAATTAATGACATAAAATCAACACACTTTGAGTGGTCAAACAACCTTTCCTATTGGTTAAACGTTTCGATATCTGAATTTAATTTTAATTTTTTAAGCGTACTTACAGGAAAAATTAGTTACTCAGAATAAAAAATTCATCTTTTTAGCAACTAAACTATTTCATTTGATTTTCTAAACCAATCAACATATACCAGGGATGGGAATTTCTAGCTCCAGTTAAGAGCAAGTTTGGGGACAGTACAATAGACCCCTGGTCGCAGTGCTTGGCTCTAACAGAGCCCCCCTCCAATGTCATAAGTCAAGAGCAAGTTTCATGGTAGCAAAATTTAAATTTTGTAGCAGAAATACAAAATAGACTAATTGGCATGCAAAAGCTTGATTGAAGAAAGTGTTTAGACATATTTGAAGCAAAATTGATGCAGAATCTCTCATAAATTATCTCTTCTGTGCAAGTTGATGCAGGATACCAATTTTGTCATTTCTGGTGCAGAATTCCCATTCCCGACAAAAAAAAAGTAAAAGGCTGTTTTGCGTTACTGGTGAGCAATTAATTTTACATCACAAAACAAATGACAAATTAAAAGCCTTTGGAATTTGTACCACAAGATATTACAAAAGTCGTTGAACATTTGTAATGGGCTTATAGGAAGCACGTTCACACATAAAAACTGTTTAGCAGGTTTATGTACAAAACAAACATCACTAAGTTACATTTGCTAGTACAACCGTTATTGTATAAAGAATTCACAAAAACTTAATACATGTTGCAACAAGAATAAATTAAACAATAACATCCTTTCTAAAAATTCACACAAAAATTTCAGCAAATTATCTACAAAACAATGAAGTAAAATAATCACTTACAAAAAGTACGAAAATATAACTAAACACAAATGTACAAAAAAAGCGACTACAATATTCAGCTACAAAAATCTCATTAAGCTAATGCATGAGCAAAGCAATGAAACCAAATGCTTGTTAAGTTGTTTGGGAAGCCTGTGGACATGCCAACTAAGCATGCAGAACATCGAACAACACCAAATATTTGTCAATGGAAAACTTACTTTCAACTCACATGAGCATTTGGTCCCATTTAGATTACTTGGTACAACACCCTAAAACATACAACGAGGGAGACAAACACATCCATGAGCCATAGTAATATGCTGAATTCAATTTTACTCTTCATATTAGTATATATAGATTGAACAATAAAAAATTAACTGAATGGTATGCTAAAAAAGGTTTTTTTTTCGGAACCAAACTTGCGTATATTTCTGAAAAATCCGTTTAAATTGCCTATTTAAAAAATATTTTGAATACTACACTGAACGAGAAGGATTTTAAACACCATGTGTTTTATTTTGCATTTAAAACAAATCTTGGAATTTTATAAGGATTTTTTTTATTATTGAAAGTATTACCCGGCAAGCCCGGCCCACCTCCTTGGTTGTGTGGATTTTAAAAAGGAGGATTTTCTGCACGACCCGATCTGTTTTCTTTTATTTTTTAGATTGAATGGACTCGTGTACCAAAGTGGGATGAGAAACAACAAAACAATATTACACCTTTAGTTGCAAAGTAAATTTATTACTGATTCACTCTGTGTGACACATACATAGAGTTGAAATTAAGGTTTTGTGCGATACTATTTTGAAGATTCTGCCAAGGGACCTAAAGATTCATTTTGACATGCGATGTTCAGCTTGTGGTATTTTATTTCTCCTTCATGCAAAAATGAAAAACAAGAAATAAAATGGTTCAGAGTGTTGCTTGTAGCAATGATAATTATTGATATCCTTTTCATATAAAAAAAACACTGTCACCCAAACCTAACAAATGTGGTTTTATGTACTAAAGTAGAAGTTAATAACTTAACAACCTAAAACAGGACTTCTCACAATAATTACAACCTAAAACAGGACTTTTCACAATAATTGCAACCTAAACAGGACTTCTCACATTAATTGCAACCTAAACAAGGACTTCTCACGTTAACTTTTATGTTAACTCCCACACCATAGATATTTATGAATAAAAACATATGTTTTGAAAATGCATTAAATTAAAGAAAGTATGCTTTGCAATGCAGTGATGGTATTAAAAAAATAATGTAGAACTTAATTTTTTTACTTGATACTTGATATGCTCGAGTGCAAATGTTTTCATCAGCAGAAAGCATTGCTTTTGCTTTGTGTTAGTTGTTAGCAAAAATAATTTAGCAACTACAAAATCTACTCGCTATTTTTTTCTCTGTTTCTACTGAAATGTTGTTATTATTTACCTTAGGGGTTCTTATCAGATCCATGATATTCCTATCTCATTTGAACAAAATAAATATTCCCAAATACTGCAAGAAAGCTTATATCAACCAATAAAGGAATAAGCAGAAGTAAATCTCACATGGCGAAAATATTTTAAGGATAATCTTGAAACACGTCGCATCTCCGAATTATCTTGAAAGAGGCAGTACCACTATTTTTTAAAGAAATTCATATCTTTTTTCGTTCATTTAAACCACTGCTCTCAAATCAAAAGTCAACAAAAACTAAAATCTAAAATTACAGCTTTGTTTCGCGATTGACGCGACCACATTGACGATATTTCCATTTCATTTTCGAATTTTGAGAAATAAGAGTTATGACATTTAAATGAGTGAATAGTTTTACTATTAATTTTTAAAAATGTTATTTCTTCAAGAAAATCCTTAGTTTAATTAACTAATATGTTTATATTCAAATGAATTTGTTTGGGACGTCCACTCTTTGGTCTATTCGTTATTTGTCTTTAATTTGTCGAAATGGCAACATCTGTGCAATGTTTACACTATTTCAAAAAAACAATTTGTTTCAGCGTTTTAATTGATTTTGATATAAACATATAATTTTTTAATTTCTGTTTATTGCTTTTTCGTATAATATTTTTTTTCTTTCAAAACGTGATCTTACAGGTCATGCAATTCCATAGATGGTAAGACAATGATTAGAACATAATTGAGTTTAATAAGACGAATATTTGTCTTAATATTGCGTATTTGTTTATTTTAACTTCAATCAACTTCATTGAAATTAAAGTACCAGTATAGTTTGAAATGTGCAGAATTGTGAATTCTATTTAAGGAATAAGGAAGTAAAAATTACTTGCTCTTTGATTACGGTATATCCGTGTCTATTACCCTTTTCCTACCTTCATATTGCAAAATATTATTTCAACTACAATTAAAAAAAACCGAAAGTAATTCGTTCAGTATTTCTTGTAATATAGTTAGATTTGTTGTTTAAAGAAACTATTATTATGGTTTTTTTAATGGAAATTCAGGACTGCTATATTTTTATGCAACACACATGTTACCAGAAAAAAAATCACCATTAGTTAATTATCTGATCATATAATATACAAATATTCTATTTTTTCTTCATTCAATAGTTTCTTTTTGTGTGTGTGTGTGGTAGTATTTAAGAAATGTCAAAATTTGCCCTGCCTTGCAGTGAGCAAAAAAAATAATTAGTCTTGCAAAATATATACCGTTTTGAAAAAAGATTTTTATCACCTACTTAAATATTTTCAATTGAAACAAGCAAAAATAATTATTTTGTCAAAGAAAATTTACGGTTATTTTTATAGCACCTAATTTAAAAACATTTATTTATATATGTACACCTTTAAAAAGGATTGATTCTAACCGAATGTAAGCTTTTATTCAAGGTAAGAGGTAAAATACAAGAAATTGAAAGTCCCTTCAACGCACAAACTGAAACTTCGTAACATAATGTGGGATATCTAATTTTGCCTGAAAAAAGTTCCAGTTTATGATTTAGGGTTTTATCTCCTTAATATCAGGGAGGAAAAATCTCAAAATTTTTACATGCCCTGTCGGGCATGTTAGTCTTTTAAATACATGCCCGAATATAAATTTTACATGCCCAAGTGCAGGCCGAGCGAAAGGGGGAGGGGGAAAAGAAAGCTGTACCCAGACATGAGTTAGGCAAAAATAACAAAAGATGAAACTAAAATGCGTAATTGGATGCGTAAAATTGTTTTTTAGCAGTATACTTAAAATTCACGAAGTAAGCTGTTACATTATGCAAGTTGGAAAAAAGCCAAATTCTCTTACTTTTCCAGGTTTCCCAGAGAATTTACAGAAAATTCCAGATTTTATCAATGTTAATTAAAAATATATCAAACTATTATACCTTAAGAAACCTTGACAAAGTAAAAAGGAATTCGAAAATTGTTGAAAGTGGTGAAATTCCCCGGCGCCCACCAGAATTTTTATTGATGAAGAATTTTCATTTAATGCCATAATGACAACATTGTAAAGTAACTAATTTCGATTTTAAGATTAAAATTATCAATTTTCAAGAAGCAAGGAATGGATATGTTGGGGATTTATTAAAACACAAAATGCTTATTTAAATTTATGGAAAGGTATTTTTGGTTAAATGTTTACATGCCCGATTGGAGTTTTTACATGCCCCGGGCATGTCAGGAAATATAATTTTCGAGCCCTGCTTAATATAATAACTCGTAACCAAGAAGTAAAAAGTTTTTTTCTGTGTGTGTGTGTTATTTGGGTGTTTTGTATGCATATTGACTACTGTTGTTCCACATTAAAATATTTAAAAAAAAATCAAATTTTTTTTTTAAATATTAAAAGCAAATATACCATGTAGTAAGTTGTTCAATGTTTATAATTAGGAATTTACGCAGAAAAGTTACAATAAGCTTTTTTTAATGTATGAAATTGCTTAACAGTAATAATTTGTCTTTGGTATAAATTTTTTAACTATAGTAAAACCTTTTTACAAGGACGTTGCCGAGATCCCTAAAAAAAAGTTAGGAACGTTATGGAATGGACACAACATAAATTTTTGTTTAAAGTAAAAGCTGTTGTTTTTAACTTATGCTTATTGTTCAAGATGACAAGATGAAATATCAAGACAGTGTGATCAATGCCAGTACAAAATTCATTAGCCAGTGAAAAGACTTAAAATTTAATTTCAACTAAAATATATAATAACTGTTACTTTTTGTTGCTAACTGTAAAAAAGTTTTTGCAAAAAATCATCTATTTTACTTCAAATTAAAAAAATTTAAATAGTTTTTTTTTTCCATTTTAGAACTTCAAGGCAATGTGTTCTTTGTTGATCAAGTACTTATAGTAGTATTTTACCAAAATGACTACTCATATTCTTAAACCACCAAAGTTGAGACGTTACCATATATTGGAGAGCGTTAGCTCTAAAACTTTCATTCCTCGAGAATATCAAGTATGTAATTATTTGTTCTTAGTTTATATATTTTTCATACAAAAAATATCTATAATGTGAAACATACTCAAAACTTGGTATATAAATTAAAGCTTCTGTACCTAACATTTTATATTTTGATATATGAATTTTTAAAAGTTGGAAAATGAACTTAAAACATTGGAATAAAAGCAATTAGGAAATAGTTAAAGTATACAGTTATTATGGTAGATCTTTAACATGTAGTATCAAACTGTGTGTCCTTATCACATATATTTTTCATTTGAATATTGCAACTTTTTGAATTCACATTGTTTTTATTAGGTTTGAACTTAGTGTATGGAGATGTACATTGGTTTAATATTGCAAAATTTAATGTGATTTAAAAGTATACCTACCAATTAGTCTAATTTATTTCTATCCATTTTTACAAGTGGTTGCAAAATGATATGGTATTCTTATCACTGAATTAGAAATGTAGTATGTATATAAATATATCTTTGATCATTTTAGTAATATGAATTGCTTGAGATTTATTATTCACTCATTTTCTTTCTACTTTGAAATGACAGGAAATAATTTTAGTCTTATTATTTTATATTTGATTATTTTTTTTTAAAAAAGTGTTAAGCTCTACTGTAGTTTGTTTTGGAAAAATCCTAAAGATGTTTGGTTGACTGAATTGATGCCATGTATAAGAAAAGATTTATACTAAAAATCATATAAAAAATAATGTCTAGAACTTGTCATTATCTGATTAAAATTCTAATTTAGGTTGAACTTCTTCATACTGCTAGAAAAAAGAATTCAATAATATGCCTGGGAACAGGCACAGGAAAAACTTTTGTAGCTGTGATGCTTATGAAAGAGTTTTCTCATCAAGTAAGGGAAACTCTAGAAAATGGTGGGAAAAGAAGTGTTCTGCTAGCACCAACTGGTAAATACGACTCATAACTATTTGGATTCAATTGTTAAGATATGTTTTAAACTTTAACTATAACTTTTGAATTACTAGTTTTATAGATTGATTTTGATAACGAGGTTGTGTTGTATAGGTAACAACATTGATTAAAAAAAGCAAATCTATGATAAAACCTATTTAGTTTCTTTTAACTATTTGTGAATAAAACATCTTAACTTACTTCAATTCAACAGTAATAATTATTTATCTCTTATCTTTGTGCTATAAATAGCTTTGTTTTTTCATTATAACTTAAAGTTTGATTTACATTGTAATACATTTCTTTAATTTGTTTAAGATAGTTAATTATTAATTAGTGATTGATCCCTAATCACTTAAAGGGAATTGATCATTGTATGTTGCGGATAATACCTAAACTATTCTCATTTTTGTTAATAGTTCCACTAGTCATCCAGCAAGCCAAAGTGATAATGGACTGTACAGACTTGATTGTTGGGCAGTATTTTGGGTGTGAACCCAATGAGTGGTCAAAAGATAATTGGATTAAAGAAGCAGAGAAAAACCAAATTTTTGTGATGACTCCTGAGATTTTTAAAATGGTTTTGCAAAATGAATATCTACCTCTTTCCCTCTTTAACCTCATTGTGTTTGATGAATGTCACCGAGCTACTGAACTTCATCCATATTGTGAAATAATGAAATGTTTTGATGTATGTAGTTTAGAAAATCAGCCTAGAATTCTCGGACTTAGTGCCTCTTTAGTCAATAACAGGTGTAAACCGTTTAAAATAGAAAATCAGATTCATACTCTGGAATCCATATTAAGATCATCTGTTGAAACTGCAAATGATTTGACAGCTTTAAGTAAATATGGATCCAAGCCAAAAGAACTCATTGCAGTATATAATTCGTACTGTGATGATGAACCACTTTTGTTGAACACAATATCTTTAGTTAACAATGCTTTAATGTTTTTGGATTCAGTAAATATTAACTTTGATCCTGAAGATTTACATTCACATCCATGCCATCAGCCAAGACGATATTTAATCGAGCTCTCATACATTATACGGGATCTAGGACTCTGGTGTTCTTTGAAAGCGATTAGCTTATTTATAGATGAAATTGATTTATCTTTGGACTCTGTGTATTCTCCAGAGCATAAATATTCTCTAGTCATGACAAGAACAGTTTTGTTATCAAGTGAAGTACAAATTCAAAGCATCCTTAACAGGCATGATCCTGAGACAAATATTATACGCAACGTCCCTCCCAAACTAAAAACATTGCTCAGCCTATTAGAACCTTACAAAGAAGCTGCCATTCCTAGTGTTCAAGAAAATGGGATTAAAGAACAAAGTGACACAAACAAAATTCCTAGTGAAGTAGTTTTAAAAAGGCAAACAGATAGCAGAGGTGAAGGTAGTAGAACACATAAATCAGACAGAAGTAAGAGAGGACCTAGATATAACCTCACTAGTGATGATGGCAAAGCTTTATGTGGCTTAATATTTGTCCGCCAACGTATCGTTGCGTACTTATTGAGTGAGTGGCTGTCAGCAGTGAAAAACTATCACCCCAATCTTAATTTTCTGTCCCCTAGCTATATCATTGGTCATGGTAAGAATATGAGTGGTATTAAAGGTATACTGATGGGCTTACAGAAACAGGAAGATGTGTTGCAGAAGTTCCGTACCAAAGCATATAACCTGGTTGTTGCTACCTCAGTTGTTGAAGAAGGCATGGATATGCCCAAGTGTAATCTTGTTATTCGATTTGATCCACCAGAAAACTTCCGTGCCTATGTTCAGTCAAAGGGAAGAGCAAGAGTGAATGAATCATCCTATATTTTGATGGTCAAATCATGTGAAAAACAGATTATTGAAGATGTTTTATCCGACTACAAAACTGTAGAAGAGGTAGTGAATTTTATTTTATATTTTGTGTATTTTTTTCCATACGTCAAAAGTAAATATATGTTGTAATGAAGTTGTGAGTTGGAAGTTAGTAGTTTTACTAATTTGCTAGTTTCTAGTTTTTGATTAAGTTTTTATTGCAGGGAATATTATAACTGAAATAATTAGTTTAATATCCAATTCTAACATTTGGATGGAAGTAATCTAAATTGTGGTTGGGTGGGCTTATATGTCTTGCCATCATTGATACCTTTATTGGTTGTCTTAGTCACCTTTTAAATAGATCATGCTGGACAAAAAGTATTTTCTAGCCAATTACTAATGACCTGTAAATGGGACTGTTGTCAGTTAAACCTATGTTGGTCCAAAGTCACTATATACAATGTTATGTGAGGTTCTGTGGTGTGGCAGGCCTGGTGTCAGCCTTGATCATTTGACCATATTTCCAAATTAGAGAACATGGTTCCAAATACATTCATCACCAAAAGCCCCCTTGTAGCCAATTACTAATGACCTGTAAATGGGACTGTTGTACGTTCAATCTATAGTGGTCCTAAGTCAGTGCATACAATGTTATATAAGGTTGTGTTGGGTGACGGGCCAGATGTTGGCCTCAGTCGTTTGACCATAGTTCCAAATTATGGGCCATGGTTCCAAAATTATTCATCAACAAAAGCCCCTGTGTAGCTCTTAGTGCAATATTAAGTAAAAAATAATATTAAAGAAATCTAATGCCTTATATGTGGTGTCAAATTCTACTTTGGCATTGAAGTCTATAGTCTTTCAAGAATCAACTGAAAGCAGAGGTCATGGTTAAGGTGCCCCTTGAAGGTGTAGAGAATGGTATCAATTTTATGGGGGAAATGGCAGTGATATTAATGGCCGAACTCAACTCAATGTCCACCAGAATTCAGGCAGCTGATTTCTCTCATTTAAGCTGATATTAAATATTTTAAAACTTAAAACAAGACATGTTCATGTTTTTAACACGGATTTATGTTTTTGCTATCAGCGTTAGGTATATGTGTATCACTAAGACTTTATTAAACTCACTTTTCTTACTCTACTATTTATAAATTTTATCCTTCCTAAAGGACTATAATATCTTTGTTTTAAATTTCAGCTTCTCCTAGAAAAATGTCACAAAGCTGATCAGAATTTTGAAGAATCAGTTATTGAAACCAATGTTGATGACCTTATTGAACCATATATGCCTGTGAAAGAAGATGGTCATGCAAAGGTCACCTTATCATCAGCAATCGCTTTAGTAAATAGGTATAACACTTAAATTAGTCCTGTTTTAGCAAAGCTGTAGAATTGTATTAATTACCCTTAAAAATATGTTTCATTTATTTTTATCTGTGTGTAATTTACTTATTTTCTTTTTTAAAAGATATTGTGCTAAACTTCCAAGTGATACTTTTACACGGTTGACTCCCAGGTGGAAGATAGTGGAAGAAAATTCATTCTTTCAATGTGTTCTCAAATTGCCAATAAATTCTCCATTGAAAAAGTGCATTAAGGTACATATTTAGTTTATTGTGTAATTGATTTGTTTACCTACAGTCAAATCTTGTTTATATAAATTAGAAGAAAACACGAAAGTATTTTACATTTACTAAAAATCTTGTTAACCTGAAAAAAAGATGAGTTTTTAAAAAATTTATAACATGCACACTAAAAGAGTTTTTTATTGCATTATTTTTTTTCTTTCATAGAAATTTAAATTAACTATTTTGGTGTTCTTGATATGATGTCAATACCTGATGGTTAATACATTCCTTTGCATTCTTTAAATTCTTTATTGGTAAAATGATTTGATATCCTGTTTAGTGGTTTGGTGTTAACAACGATTGATTGTATAAGGTTTTTGAACAATTATGACAGACAAATATTTAGCACTATCTATTTTTTAAAAACATTTTAACATTATTTAGAAGTACAAGCACACTTATTTATTGTGTGAAGTGCTCAATACTTATACAGCATATTTCTTTTTGTGCTTTTGAATTTGAAATTTTTTACATGCTAGAAATATATTAATTATGCATTATTAATTGTAAAATTCTTAATACTTCAGATAAGGTATCAATAATATTTTTGTGGGCTGTTAATGTCTGTTTTAATAAGTCAAATGCAATTAGATGATGTGTCATTTTTTATGAATTATATAAAGTTTCTTGCTTAGTTTTAACCAATAATTTTCATGTAAGATGAGTAATCATAGTTATAAAGATAATTATAGTTTGAATGTACTGGTATTATACAGTTCATCTACTTAGTAGACTTTTTAAGTTTTTTTTAATTTACTTTTAAATTTGATGTTTTAACTAATAGGGTGCCTGGATGAAAAGTAAACAGCTTGCAAAAATGGCTGCTGCTTTGGAAACATGCATGGAGTTACACAAGAGTGGTATGTATATTTATTTATTATATCTAAATTTAAACCAACACAATATTATGCTATAATTTACATTTTAGAAATTATGTAATTATTTAGAAATTCACCATATATTTAAAAAAAATCCAACTTGAACGATTTCCTTTTGTATTATAACCTGCTTTAGATGTTCCTGTAAATTAATAAAAAAAAGTTATTTTCAACGTTGAGCTTTTGACAGATACGTTAATAATTAATTTTTTTAAGGTTTTCTAATTAAGAACTCCCCAAAAATTATTTTAAATAAGTTATTTTATTGAATTAAGTAATGCTTGCAAGAATACAACAATACATATGAAATTGCTGACTTGTTAGATGACACCAATAAATCAACTATATTTTTAAAAAAAAACTGCTAAATGTCATTTTATTTTAATTTACATACATAACAGTAAAAAGATACATAAGTGGTAGTTGGCTGAATTTTTTTTTTATAAAATTTAAAAACAATCTTTATATGCCTCGAATTTTGTCATTATAGGGGAGCTAGATGACAATCTTATGCCTACTGGAAAAGAAGCTGTAAAATCTGAAGATTTCATGCTGGATGATAATGAAGACTGTTTAAAAAAAGATGAATTTTCAGACAAAAAAGATACTGCTGTTGAAACTGAATTAAATGAAGCAAAAGATGTCAAGAGTGATGTAGATTCGAGAACCATTGCTCGTCCGGGTACAACTAAAAGACGAATGTACTATTTTAAAAGAGTTAGTTTGCTTTTATTTGATTATATTATAAATATTTGTTAAGTTAAAATTTTGTATCCTATTGTTGGATAGTTACCAAGTATATGATGTATTACCGTTTTTGAAAAACTTTAGACAGAGTATTTACATTGAAATATTTAAGTTGTATAGCATCGATTGTATTGTTATATTGTAGCAACAACAAAAATTACTAAATTTGTATTAATTTAATTCCAGGTTGCTAATTAATTGGATACTCTAGGAAATATCAATTAATAGCAATTTGAAATTAGTGAATATAATACCTCTTAAACCCCTGTATACTCAGAGCTGGCAGGTAGTAAGCATAAGGCCACAGAACAACTTGTGCATGGGCTATATCATCATTTCCTTTTTTTCTGCCACCATTTTTTGCAAGAAATATTGCCCAAAATGTAGAAATACTTTGGGTTTAGAAAAATACTGAACGAAAACAAAATATATCTTTTTGATCTCCTTAATATTTAATAATAGTTCTCATTCTATTTGATTGTCTTCAAACATTTATTTTAAATCTCATTGTATTTTTAGGTTGCAGATGCACTTAAAGATGGTCTTCCTAACCCAAGTCGGCCTTCTTATTTACATATATTCGACATGAAACTTACTTGTCCCATACCTGAAGAACAGAATACAAGAGGACGAAAAATCCACGACCCTTCAAATAGTTTGCGTAAATTTGGCATTCTGACAAGCAAGCCTATTCCACCAGTAATAAGTTTTTCCTGCATTGTTGAAATAAAAAGGCTTATTTTAAAAGCTCATTACTTTCAGATGCTAATACAATGTTTACCTGAGAGACAGTATAGTTATACCTAAAAATAAAGTTAAAGTAAAATGGTTTAAGAATAGAAAATAAATTTATATATTTAAAACATAAGTATGATATACATTTATGTATGTAAACCTAAAAAATTAGCAATAGTAATATATATCATTAATGCAATGTAGTAATAGTAAAGTGGCTTTAAATAAAACCTTAAATATACCTTAAATTTCTTATTGTACTGTTAACATATTATACTGTATAAGATAGAGAGAAAGGGTGTAAGTTAAAAAAAAAAAGTCCCAGATATGATCATAAGTTGTATTTTTTTTATTAATCTACTTTCACAATTATATATTTTTTCAGATTTGTAGCTTTCCTGTATTCACAAGATCTGGAGAAGTAACAGTTACTGTGAGACGTGTTGCATCTGACTTATTTTTGTCTGAAGATCAGTTCAAAAGTTTATCATTTTTCCATCGGTATACATTCTCAGATGTTTTGAGGCTAGAAAAATATCCCATGACATATAAACCCGAGGAATCAGAAGCTTCTTTCTATGTTGTGCCCATAATATCAGGTAAGCATATAAAAATATTACTTCAATACGCCTGAAAATTTTTATTCTACATCTTTTATCTATACAAAGATTATTAAGCTTTGAAAATTGCTATTGAGACTCCAAAAAGAAAAGAATTTGGTCTTATAGAATATTATAAAAATAATTTATTTTTCTTAGTTTTTCAAATAAAGCAGTTTTTTAATTGAAGGGGTTACATATACCGTTTCAATCTGTAAAAGCTCCATCTAAGCTAAAAATAGATTGATTTTCTCTTAAAAATTAATTGACTTTTAGCGATATTCAGCCAAGTTTAATAATTTGTTGTATTACTAATCATGAATGATTACACAGACCTATATGCAAATATTTTGTTAAATTGATGATAAATAATATCCTTTTTAGCTTTAAAGTACTAGCACATTGTTGATTATGATGTTTACCTCAGATTGGAAAGTTACCTTACAAAAGTATCTCTGTTACAGTTAATTAATCTTAAAAGTAACTATCTACAGTTACTTAATAGGAAAAATAATTCATTACAGTTACTTTAAAATTTTCAATTTATTAGAAAAATTGTATTTTAATCATATTGCCATTTTTAAAAGAAAATCAAGTCTAAAGAAACGTAAGCACAAACAAAAAACTGCCTTTGGAATTAATTAAAAAATTATTTGATTAATTCTTTTATACTTAAGCACAGCAACAGTCTGCAAATAATGCAGTCTGCAACAAATGAACTCAATGAAGAGTGGCATGTGAAATAATGGAAAAGTAATAAAATTTTTCGATACTTTGTTACCGCTAAAAGTATCTAAGTTACAGTTACTTGATGAAAAATCTAACAGCATTACCTAAAATTACTACTTATTTAACAGACTATTTTCATGTGTTTATTTTTTTCTTAATTTTATATACGTAGTTTTAATTTAAAAAAATATCTTTTAATACTGTTGATAAAGAATTTTGTGTTTTTTTAGATGGTACTGAAAATCTCATGATTGACTGGCAGTTTGTTGACCTAATTTATCAGCAAAAAAGTGATAAAGCTCAAAAGCCTTTGGAAAAACCTCATGGGACATTTAAATTTAATGTGGAAGATTATCAAGATGCAGTGGTAATGCCATGGTATCGAAATTTAGAAAAACCTCAGTTCTTTTATGTCGCGGAAATTTGTCGCAATTTAACCCCTCAGAGTGATTTTCCTGATATGGAGTATGAATCATTTGAAACATATTACAAAAAGAAGTATGGCATAACTATTATGAATCATAATCAACCTCTATTAGACGTGGATCACACATCAGCTAGATTAAATTTATTAACTCCAAGGTATGTTAACCGCAAAGGTGTAACTTTACCAACCAGTAGTGAGCAAACCAAGCGAACTAAAAGAGAAAACTTACAACAGAAACAAATTTTAATACCTGAGTTATGCACTGTGCATCCTTTTCCTGCTTATCTTTGGAGGAAGGCAGTTTGCTTGCCTTGCATTCTTTATCGATTAAACTCATTGCTTTTAGCTGAGCAGTTGCGGATGCTAGTAGCAAACAGTATATCTATTGGAATAAAAGAATTGCCTAAAGATTTTGAGTGGCCTCCATTGGATTTTGGATGGACTCTAACTGAAATACTTACTGCTCAAAATGATCTTAAAGAACTCAAAGAAACAATGCAAGCTGATAACTGTCCAAAAGATGTAATCCAAAATGATTATAATACTGTAAAGAAAACACCAATAAACACCATTCAAAAACCGAATTCACAATTGAACATGAATTATATCCCAGAACCTAGTGTTAATGGTTCGATGGACTTTGAAATTGATGTGTTTGATCCAAGTAAAGTTTTTATTCCTGATGACAATGCTCTTCTTGAGCAAGAGTTTAATGAGATGAATTTTAATATGGGTGGACCGCTCTTTAACTCAGATAATTTTCCCATCTCTTTTGGTAATGATACATTTCAGCCAAATCCAGTTGCGGCTTTTCCAATCTGGCAACCTAAGTCAAACGATGACTCCGAAAGTTCTGAGTTTCGATGTGGCTCACCAAGCTTTTTTGAAGAATCTGGCTGGGATTCTGAATGGGACACAGAAGATAATGATAGGCAATTTTTATCTGTAGATGTGCAAGGGTTAGGTTACATTTCTGTGCCTGGTATTATTAACATGGAAAGCCTCTCCATGGATTTAGCCTCTTGCAAAGACAATGAAGCTTGGGACAGCATGGATGATGAATCTTTAAACAGTGATGAAGATGAAGAAAATTGTTCAACATTCACAAAAGAGACATCATTATTCAATCAAACTTACAATCAATTTCCAAAGTCACCTCATACAGGTGAAGAAAATTGTGAAAGTAGTTGGTTAACATGTCCAATCATAACAGATAATTCATTAGAAGTATTTCCTGATATTGAAGTAAAGGATTTCAATGAAAAGGCTACCTCAAATGTAACTGAGCTTAAACAATGCAAAAGGAAGGAGTTCAGTTATATTTACTCTGATAATTTTTCATCAGATTCTGAAGCAGTCTCATGTCTAGATGAAATGTTTCAAACAGCCATTGAAAGTGAGAAAACTTTAGAACCCGGTTCCATTATAACAAGCTGTGATGCTGAACAAGAGTCGTCTAATTTTGTTGTGACTGACAAAAATGTGCCAGGTGGTATCAACTCTGAATCTACTTTAGCATTTGGAGAGTTACTTCCAAATCGTGAAAATCATCTGTTACTTGACAATATGAAACGTGTCACTTTTGATGAAAATCCAGATCTATCTCAGCATCCCGGCCCTAGTCCTAGCATCATTCTTCAAGCGCTTACCATGTCCAATGCCAATGATGGCATAAACTTGGAACGTTTAGAGACAGTCGGGGATTCTTTTCTTAAGTATGCCATCACTGTTTATTTGTTTTGCATGTACTCTAACATACATGAAGGCAAGCTGTCTTACCTCAGAAGTAAGCAAATCAGCAATTTCAATTTGTACAAATTAGGTAGGCGAAAGGGCCTTGGTGAACTAATGGTAGCTTCTAAATTTGAACCATATGATAATTGGCTGCCACCCAATTACATGGTCCCTAAGGGTTTAGAGGAAGCCTTGATTGAATCTGGAATTCCTTCTGGATCATGGAATTTAGGAAATTGGAGCGATCTAACCCAAATGAATGAAGAAGAAATACGCAAGTTTATAATTGAGAAAACTAGTGGCCAAAACTTAGATAAACTTCCTAGTCCCAATTTGGCTCCTGCAAATTCCTCATCTCTTGTTCCATATAACCTACTTACACAACATAGTATACCAGACAAAAGCATAGCAGATTGTGTTGAAGCGTTGATTGGAGCTTACCTAGTTTCATGTGGTTCGAGGGGAGCTTTGTTGTTTATGTCATGGCTGGGACTTCGAGTACTTCCATCAATTCAATCAACCGATGGCACAAACTCGTTACGATATGGGTTTTTGAAGCCGCCTCATCCACCTATACTGACTAGAGATCCCAAATCCGACCTCAAATTAGAAAAACTTCTTTCAGGTTACTCTGCATTTGAGAAGAAAATCGGCTATGATTTTAATGATAAGTCTTATTTATTGCAAGCTTTCACTCATGCTTCCTATTACTATAACACCTTAACAGACTGCTATCAGAGACTAGAGTTCTTGGGTGATGCAGTTTTGGATTATCTCATAACCAGGCACTTGTATGAGGACCCAAAGAAGCACTCTCCCGGGACTTTGACAGATTTACGATCTGCATTAGTTAACAATACCTTTTTTGCATCATTAGCGGTCAAGTATGACTTTCACAAGTTTTTTAAAGCAATTTCTCCTGGCTTGTTTAAGGTTATCAACAAGTTTGTGCAACTTAAAGAACATAAAACCCGACTTGAAGACCTTCTGGTAAGTTTCAGTGCAGATTTGTCCAATTGAATGTTCTTAAATAAATAATTAAATTGTATGATGCAATGTCAATATCAGAGATCATTCTAGACGTTTTTCACGGGGCGGAGCGCCCTGCCCGCCCTTTTTTTAATATAAATCCCGCCCTATATGCCCTTTTTTACAACATAAATCCCGCCCTATATGCCCTTTTTTTACAACATAAATCCGGCCCTCCTTGCCGATTTTCTTTTAAAAATTTCCGCGTTTTCCCGAGTTTTTCAAAAATTCCGCATATCCAACTTTTTTTTCCAAAAATTTATTTAACCCAGGTTACGTTATATTCTTCTTTTAAACCAGTTTTTCTAAACTTAATCATTATTAAATACAAATTATACCGATTTTAGATATCGAATAGAATATAGAATGATATCGATTTTCGAACCAGATAAGACGATCGAGAATTTTTGAGCAAAAATCATGCCTTGAACAAGGGGGTTAGCTTAAGGGGTCTAAGGAGTCTTAAAAATGTGCAAAGAAGGAACTACAAAGTATAGTTTGATCTGTCATGTAATTTTTTAACTGCTCAATATACAAGTATAATTTTTTATATGTAATTCTACAAGATTTATTTATTATAAAACAAATTTTAAAATTTATGAAACTTTAGCCAAAACTAAAATAAATGATATTAAACATAAAGCTATTTTAACACATTGTGATTAGGCTTGCGCGGCAAATTTTGAGGTCAAAATTGAAAAAATGACCAAGAAAATGACTTTATATTGTAGAAATATGTACAAACTAGGACTTATACCTAAATTCTCATCTCAATTTTAATAAGAAATTATTTTAAGAGCTTTTTTCTAAAAAAATTAATAATTTTTTTTAAATTTTGATTTTAAATTTATTTTTAAATAATTTCTAATTAAAATTTAGCTGAGAATTTAGGTATAAGTCCTAGTTTGTACATATTTGTACAATATAAAGTCATTTTCTTGGTCATTTTTTCAATTTTGACCTCAAAATTTGCCGCGCAAGCCTAATCACAATGTGTTAAAACAGCTTTATGTTTAATATCATTTATTTTAGTTTTGGCTAAAGTTTCATAAATTTTAAAATTTGTTTTATAATAAATAAATCTTGTAGAATTACATATAAACAAAAATTATACTTGTATATTGAGTAGTTAAAAAATTACATGAGAGATCAAACTATACTTTGTAGTTCCTTCTTTGCACATTTTTAAGACTCCTTAGACCCCTTAAACTAACGACTTAACTCTAAAGACCTAAAATTTTCCACAACATAACACAACCTGAAAAAATTATTTCCTTCATTCTCGGTTTATATCGATGAAAACTAAACTTAAATTTTTATAAATAGTAAGTTTAAATAATGGATTTTAATAATGAAAATAAAAAATTTAATTAAAATTTAAGGATGGATTAAGATTATATTACATTAAGATGTCTTCAAATATCAATCAACGGCTAGTGCAATCCCCCATTGAAAGAGATCATCTTCCCCGGACCAAAAATTTGCAGTCCATGCTTAATGATTTGATTATTTGCTGCCTAGTAATTTTTTAGAAATCCACCGATGACATCACATTGCCTCCTCAATGATTGACAGTTCACTGGCTTTGCGTTTGCGTGATCGGAAAGAGTGTCTCAATACTTTTGTAGCTCCGGTTCAGGCCTAATCGGACCAACCAGAATATTTTCTTCTGATCTATCGTTTTTGAGTCGTGACCTTGTGATCGCAAGAGCAAGTTGTTAAGATTTTTTTTTTTTTTACTTTTGAAACTGTAGGGCCTTTTTTTATTTTGCCTTATACTGGGGTTTCAGATTTTAGATTGGTTTTAGTTAATTTTTTAATGAAGTTTTGGCTTGTACACTCTTTATCTTTATATATCAAAATTGTTGTTAGTTTACTAGTTCTTGAATTTTTCTGAAAAAAAAAATCTTGAATAGTACTGTAGAACTCCAATTATCCAAAGCAATTGGAATTGGGACCTAACCACGTTCGTATAATTGAAAATTTGGATAGTTGGAGAAAAGGTATATTTTAATCAATTACTCAATGTATTGTTGGGCTGTTAGATAATGAAGTTTTAATTTCGGTTTAACCTAATCCAAATTGTAAGATTTCGTTTGGGTTTATAGCTTTTGTTTCAGTTTGAGTTGTAGCTTTTTGTAATAGTTTTTTTTCTTTCAACTTATGTTAGAATCTTGGAAAAAGTGTACTAAACTTTACATGTGATTTATAACTCAATAATCGGCCTATTTTTTCTGTTCATCTCTGTTTGATGTCATGCCTAGTAATTTTTTTTGTGGTACAAAAAAATTAATAGACATGACATGGAATAAAGAGGAACAGTAACAGGTCGGCTTAGTTTAATATTTCTGACATTCTTATAATCA
The DNA here is from genome assembly GCA_023701765.1 of Hylyphantes graminicola. Classification (NCBI taxonomy): domain Eukaryota; kingdom Metazoa; phylum Arthropoda; class Arachnida; order Araneae; family Linyphiidae; genus Hylyphantes; species Hylyphantes graminicola. The sequence goes on along the minus strand of CM043119.1, from coordinate 37,436,500 downwards.
GCACCTCTTCCAATAATTTGAGTTCTAATACACTTGAAAAAAGTGTATGAACCATGCTTTTAATTTTAAATGCTAGAGCTAAATGCAAACAAAACCCACTTTTGTTTGATTAGTAGCATTAATGATTTCCAGTTCTGGCTCGTTGTTAGGCCTCATCATGTTCCTTCACTCACTAGAAAAGATGTTTCATAAAATGATGGAGTAGTAAACTAATAAATATTTAATTTGGTATGCGAGTGTATTTTCTAAAAATCCGAAAAATTTATTTTTTATCGCATTTTAGATGCCCTTAACTTTTTGCAAGTGCCCTTTTTATGTTTAAAGCACCCTGCCCTTTTTCAATTCTAGAATGAACTCTGCAATATGATAATCAAACGTTTTTACTTGTCACCTTATTTTTTTAAAAAAAATATTTAAATGGATTCTAAATTGTGTATAAGTGTCTTGTGTACAAATGTATTTATTATTTTATTGGACTCCAAATTTCATCTTAAAGAACTTGCATGATGAGCCTAATAATTATTTTGTTACATGAATTTGCACTGCCGCTGTTGTTGACTTGAAAATTCTTGGTTCATTCAGTTAAGAGTAATTGCTGTTATAGTCAATGAACAAATTAAATTGCCAAAGAATTCAATTCTTAAGCTAGTTATTGAGGGAGGAAATATAATACTAGTATTGTTTAATATTTGATTTTTTTTCAAATGTTGGTTTTTACAAACAAACTATATTATTTCATTCTGATATGTATAGGTTCTTTTGTATTAACTACTATCACAAGCATGTACTGTATTCAAGACGTTAACTTGCCATGGACTTAAAATTATTGTCGAATGATATGCTTCTGCTAATTGCGGCTAATGCATTTGGAGATATAGAATTATAGATAAAAGAACTTTAAATAAGCTTTTATTAAGTAGGCTCTTACTAATATTTTAGGAAGCATATTATCTGGAAGAAGATGAGTGTGAAGAAATGGAAGACGTTGAGGTTCCGAAAGCTCTGGGAGACATTTTTGAATCAGTTGCTGGTGCCATTTATTTAGATAGCAACATGTCTCTTGATACTGTATGGAGGGTGTATTACACAATGATGAAACCTGAAATAGGTAACCAAATTTTCCCCCATCATAATTCTATGATAGCACTTTAGTTTTTGGTGCTTCTTAAAAAAAAGCACTCAATTTTCAAATTAGTTATTTTTACTTTGAGACCATTTCTGTTTCAATATAAAACTAGTTAGCTTATATTAAATGCTTTCTTCCCAATTTTTTAAAAATAATTTTTTTTTAAAATTTATTAACATCTTAAATATTTTTAATATTTTAATTTACAGCTTTTTCCCATTTAAACATAATTTCTTTTTAATACAGAATACTTCAGTAACCATGTTCCTAAGTCACCCATACGAGAACTGTTAGAACTAGAACCTCAAACTGCCAAATTTGAGTAAGTAAAATGTAGTTTATTACAAAAAAGTCACTTATGTGTATGATTTGTTAGTACTCATAAAAAAAAACCTTTCTAGTATTTCATGCAAAACACAACTATTTTTTTACTGTTAAATAAATTAAAGTATTTTGCTAGATATTTCTGTGAAATAACTTAAATATATGATAACATAATTTCCTCAGAAGAAAAGTCTTAAAGTCCAAAAGTAAGTTAACTCGAATAAAGCAGATTACATTTTAATTACTAAGATAATTGTACCCATAATGTTGTAAACTAAAACACTATTATTTGTGTATTAGTTTTAATGAATTCTTAAATATGAAATTAACTACATATTCAATAAAATCTTATTAAAATATATATTCATTTATTAAATGTGTCTCATCAACCAGGGTTCTAAATTACGAGGTGTTATTGGTTGTGTTAAAGGTGGGAAGAAATAGACAGTCGGAAACGACTACCTTACCTTATTAAATGCATCATTTATTAACAAATTATTTTATTATGCCTTTTAATAGAAATATGTATTTGCCCTCCTACAATTCTAAGAGCGGCCAAAGTTTTCATTTCATGTTATGTGATATTAAAAGCATGTTAACATTTCAGGCGGGCTGAAATGACGGTTAGTGGTAAAGTAAGAGTGTGCGTCGATGTGTTTGGAAAAGGCCAATTTGTAGGCGTTGGGAGAAATAAACGAATAGCAAAATGTACAGCTGCCAAGCATGCACTGAGGGAACTAAAGAAACATAAAAAACTGTGATGTAAGTATGTGTAGCATCAAGAAATATGGGGTTTTAACCCATAGAGAAATATGAGGTTTTAACCCATATACAAACTTTTTAAGTAGTATAGTACCTTTTAAACGTAACAGAGGATGAAACGGTTAAGCAAAAATCTGGGAAAACTGTAGAAGTGAAATAAGGGTTTAGATGTGTATATTTTATTGCACATTTCTACATATTAATGTTACTTGCCTTTTGATAATTTTCACAATAGCCACTATTTCACATTCACCACTATTTTGTTAAATGTATTAAAGCATTATAAGTTCCATTTCATTAAAAATCCAGTAACCTTTTTTATTGAAGACTAGAGGTAGAGCAAATAAAACATTTTTTTTTAGCTGTTTTTTTTTTTTTTTTTACACTTTAAAGGTTGCACAATTTGTCCAGTTGTAGTAAGATTCAATTAAACAGTCATGTTAAGAGGGAACCTGTTGTACTTTGAAATTTTTTACAATTGTTTTTATAACCTTAAACTTAAAAGTTATTTATGTATATAAAAATGGTTGTTAAAGTTCATAAAATTTTTTCTTTACTAACAGGCATAAAAATACTTTTAAGACTTAAACGTATGTTGCCAATTTTGTACAGCTTATTATATATATAATTAGCTGTATGTGTATAGCTTATATATATAATTTCTAGAAGTACTACTTTTTTATTTTTCAAACAATTAACTGTACATTTGTAATTCTAAAAAAATATTTTTTACTATAAAGATCTTTTGTGTGCACTCATTGTTTGTATGCTTTTGTAAAAACTTTTCAAATTTTTATTAAAATTAGGAATAAAAGTTGGGTTTTCCATTTGCTTACTTTGAATATGTATTTTCCTATAGTTTATCAGATCATAAGTAATTTTGTTTTGAGTAATAACTTAAGCACATAAAAATGTGTCAAGCTTAAAGATACGTTTACCAGAGCAAATCACTGAATCAAAACCCCCTTGGAGTTAAATAAAATCATGTAAATAGTATTTTTTGCTTATATTTTGTATAAAATAAGTGCTTAATGTTTTATATTGGGTTTGCTGTTAATTTTACTTTTTTTTTACAGATTTTAATTTGAAGATAAACCAGTCATTTAGTTCTATTATTTATACTACTCCATGAAATTTTTTGACTTGTTCAACTGTGAAGCAGCTACTAATTAAAATGATTTTTAATTATTTATGTCCATGGAATAAAACAATTTGAAATTCAATAGAAAATATTTTATTCATAAAATAAAGCATTTACTACAACATGCACCTTACATATGTGTACCTATATACATTTAGCATTCTCACAAAAAAAAAATCATAAAGCAGTGTCAATTTTATAGAGTACATATTTGAACATCACAGTATGCATCATTCAGTATTTGATAAATTAATGGATTAGCCTAATTAGAAAGTCTTAAATATTAAAAAATCCGTTTCTGCTAAAATGAATGCAAATTTTACACATCAACTTCATTTCATGTTTGTTATATTCAACTGTTCTGTAAAGAAACACCTTAAGAAATTAAGAGAATACTCTTAAATTTTGTCTCATAATATTAAACTATATATATATATATATATCTTACTAAGGACTAGAAAGTATATTAATATGCTGCAAAATGTAAGAATTAAATTATGTTGACTTAAAAGAAACTAAAAACTTTATAAAAGTTGTTTGTTAAATGTTTGTGAGAAAATCCATAAAAACTGCAGAATTCTAAGGTGTTTTTCCCCCTACTGAAAGCTCATTTTTTTTTTTAATGTTTACAGCATAAATTCGAGACCATCTGACAAATATGGTTACAAATAACTGCTTTCACATGAATGTTTCCTTGGTTTCTTTTGAAAAAAAAAATCATTTTCATATTTGAAACTGTAATAGAAACTTCCTGTATTCAATCCTTTAAGCACATTTCAATAAAAACAAATTACAAATTTACAAAAGAAATATTCGGTAATAATGATAACCCATACATTAAAAGCAACTTGGAGTAGTCCATAACATTTACAAAACTTAACAAAAACTTATTTAAAATTTGTTTCTCAATTAAAAAAGGATGCAGTTAAAATTTCTTAAGAAATAAAACATCTCATTCATGAAAAAACATCATATACATCAAAAATACTATTAAGAGAGAAAGGTTAAAATACAGTTTGATAACATTTAAAACATTGTCAAATTTTTTTCACACTTTAAAAACCATAGAAGAAAATATAAGTTAAATATATTAAAATATACTACATTCAGTGAACTGGGTATTCTAAACCAACAATATGTGTTTGATTTTTTCTACCTTTAAAAGCTTTTCCTTTTTTTTTTTTACCAAAAGAAATTGTCTTGAATGTATTGGTTAAATATCTACCAAAAAAATTTACTTAAGAACTGTAGAATTTTTATCAATATCACTTAATAGATAATAATTCACTTTTGTATAAAGTGTTTTACAGAAAAATTTCTCAAATCCAATTACATTAAAGGTGATATCAGTAGTTCTAAAAATGTTTTCATATGAAATATTTTAACAGTGCATAATGGAATTTCGTAATATAATAGGATAAAAGCTTAAGATCTTTTTTCCCACTGTAAGAACTGAAGATCTTTTTTCCACTGTAAAAATAGTATAAAAAGTCCTTTTGGGGTTGGAAACAGCATCCTATGTCTCTATTTGGTAGCACTTTAGTTTTTCACAAGAAGCTGCAAAAATATATATATAGTTCAATCATTAAAAAATGTCAATTAAACAATAGTAGTAGCACAAAACAGATTTAAAAAGTGGCAAACTGCTTAATTTCATACTAATTTTTTTTTTGTTTCCTAAAAAAATGTGTGGTTAAAAAAACATTTCATAGAAAATAATTCCATTGCATGTTATATTTTTGATTTAATTGGTTACACCCAAACATCTTAAATTGTTTTTGTAAGGGAATGGTTGCTGTTTTTAAGAAATTATAGTTTGCAGGTGTGCTTGCTGGCCCAGTCTTCAAATTGACTCATGGAAAAGGTTGCAGGTCTTAATCACGTCATTCACCTTAGAGATCAGTTTTGGTACTATATTGTTCAGAGATCAGTTTTGGTACTATATATACCTATAGGCCCAGTGGCGTAGTGGTAGTGCTTTGCATTGCCACGCCACAGGTCCGGGGATCGAATCCCGGACTGGGCGAGGTTGACCCAGCCTTTCTTTGCTTGAGTGGGTCGATAAAATGGGTACCAAGCATGCTTGGGAACTAAACACTGGGGGTTCCGCGTGAGGCTGCCCGCCTTACCAGGACATATGCCTAGCACTCCAGAGCCCTAGGTCACGAAAGCTGAAATGGGCATGGCAGGCCTTGGCCCAGTAATGGGCTGTTGCGAAGGGGAGTTTATATATACTTATTCACAGGATTCCCTGATTACACAAGGACACACATGCTGTATAAATCTGTGGAAGCATTAATGTATACAATGTTGCTATTTCATTGCAAAATGAGAAGAAAAACAAAATTTGCAAATATGTTGCAATATTTAAGTTGTCACAACAAAACAGCATTTCGTATAAGCAGTGCTTTAACCTTCTAAACGGCCTGGAAATGGGCAAATATGTATGGTTGTTTTCACAGCATAATTTTTTTTATTTAATTTCCACATGAAAAAGTAAATTGCACAAAATATGGAAAAAGCTGGGACTAATTATCAGGGGGTTAAATACAAAAGTGTGTTTCTTGGAAGGCACTTTATTTTAGTTTTTATTTATTTGTGTATAATGCAACATTTTACAATGTGATCGAAAATTTAAAATTATCAGGTACTTCAAATTAAATTGAAATTGATAATTCTATATAAATATGCAGCTTATTATTGTCCATAAAAGATAAAACATAAAAACTAAGTCTTACCTCCAAATGGATTAGTGTCATTTAAACAGCCAATTATCCACTCAACATCATGCTGTAATATTAATCTGCAATAGTAATAAACCTGTTAGATATTTTATGAAATATAAGTATAATAGAAATAATTTTAGGAGTCAACCGATGGAGAGCAATTGCAGTTAATAGGGCCAACTGGAGGAGGATCAGCGAGCCAGCATATGCCTGCAAAAGGCTGTTGAGCTTGTGAAGAAGAAATAATTTTAATATAATTGTTCAGCCCAAGCTATTTCAAAAGCAAACTAAATGCACTCAATAATTGAAATAAAGGTATAATGTAAGAACCTTTTAAATATACAAGGAAACTTTCAAATTAGTGATGTAGTCGATAAAGGGGGCTAAAAAAGGAAGTTACTATAAAGGCTCTGTTGGTCACTCACTTTCTAAACTACAAAGAATTGTCAAAAAATTCAGTGTATCGAAACTAGAAGTCATTGAGAATACCAGAAATTATTTTAATAAGAAGTACTAATACACTTCAACTACTGAAAAAATTCAATGCTCATTTAAAAATCATAAGGCATTTTTTAATTAAGTTAAATAATCATTGTCATTAATTGCTACTTGCTAATAAATTTTTAATTGTTTTTCAAGTAAATATGTTATTAAATATGACTTGAATGTTATCTTAGTTACTTTGGAATGACCTTGAATAGAATTCATAACCCAAAAAACAATATAAAAGAAAAATAAAGCCATAAAAACCAAAGTATATTTTACAAAATTTACACAATGCATCAATACTATAAACTATAAGTATAAAATAAAACCTTACTCTACATATGATTTTGAAGACTTTCCAATTTTTACAAGAGTTATCCTTTTTATCTCTCCATAATCCGACATCAAAGTGGATATACTGTCTTTACTTGTACCATCCGGTAAATTTTCCAGCACCAAAGTTGTCAAAGCCTCGTCTTTAACATCATCAGAAGTTTCATTTGCTTCATTTGAAACTAAATATTCAATGGGTTCATCTACAGGTACCTTTTCATTTGGTACAAATTCTTCAAACAATGAACTGACATATTTTTGGGGTGGTGGTGCACTGTCCTGCTCTGGAAATTCATAACAATTCTCTGCTGGTTCAGAATAATACGGATTATCAATTGGTGGGCACAATCCTTGAGCGACCAAGCCTTCATAAAATAAATCTCTTTTAGGGATTTCGTAGCCATCCACATTTGGGATATCCAAAAACTCTCCCAGCTGTATAGCCTTGTTAACAGCATTCTTCTTTTTCTTTCCTTTTTGGCGTTTTTGTTTTGTAGGCTGTTCTTCTACCACTTGCTTTTTATAAGCCAATGGAAGATTTTCTAGTACCTCAAACGAAGAGCTGGTCGTCAAATCCTCTGATGTTTTCTCTAGGTCTAAAGTTTCCAAGAAGGATGCAGAATGATTCTTAATATCACAATCTGTTTCAGTTTTACAGAACTGGGATGTTTCATTCGTTATTGTATCTAAATGGTCTTCTTGGTCTGCAGTACACAATAAATCAGAAGATTTACTTTTATTATCCACTGGGTTTATTGCTGTTTCTTCATACTGAACTCTAGATGTTTCAGGATTTTGCAACATGTGCCGTTGATTATCGTTTGGATGCTCAATAGAGGCCCCTAAGGAACAGCTGCTGATAAAATCATCAGCTCTTGTCTTCTTTATAATATCTAAGGAGTTTTTAGGATCAGCATTGTGCGGATAATTTGCTTCAACATCACACAACTGTGTTTCACTGTTGAAATTATGTTCTTGGAGATGACCAGTATGACTTTCTTTTAATGCATTTACAAAGTCTACAGAAGCAGAAGAATTATGTTCCGATTCAAAAGCATTATCTTGGAAATCAGAAGATAGTTTGTCATTCAATGAATGCAATTGAACAAAATTCTTTTTGGCTTCAGTGTCTTTGTAAGTTAAAAATGATTCCACTTTGGGCTTGTTTAGTGTGTGGTACAAGTTAGGCCGAATCTGAAAAAAAAATTAAAACTAAATATCATCAAATCTACACAAGTGATTGTATTCAAATATTTAATTTTAGCACAAAAACTTATTTTTCCTTTTTAAACAGTTTCTTCTTTTTTTCATATAATTGCTAGAACTTAGAAACAATTATTTTCATTTGGCTATTGGAATAGAATAAAAATAAATTTAAATTAACTAACTGTCCATTAACTTGTCATAACTGACTAAATAATCAAAAATTATCGAGAGCTCCCAGTTTTAAACAAATTAGACAAATTTAGCTTCATTATTAGATTATAATACTTTGTATTAATAATTAGATGATCAAAGCAATAAAGTATTTACCCAGATTTTTCAAACTAAGTCCCCCACTCCCCTGCCTTATAAATACTTTATCTCAACATAGATCTGATATAACCTTTGTAAGAAACAATCTTAATTCAAATATGCAATACTACATTGCAGTATGTATGATACTTATTGCAAATGTTAAGTATATGTGCACATAAAGAATTGAATTTCAAAAATATTTACCCTATCACTGTCCAAAGCTTTTCGGCGATTGGGTAGCAAGTGTGCAGGTATCCAAATATCTTTAATTGAAATGTTTATTTGCATGGGCACAGCAAAACTTGGAGGATACTTTTTATCCTCTTCAAGAATTTCCATCTCATCATCAAAGAGAAGTTCGTCAATATACATCTTTAGTTCTAGGAGAGAAAAAAATCAATTTTTACATTTTAACATACAATGTGATTGTTTCACTTTGTTTTATTTATCTTATTATTTTAAGAAACTCTTCCCCCCCCAGTTAAAATTGTTGACATCAAGATGAGGTTAGGTTTGAATTATCGTCGCACCAGAGCTACACGAGGGATATTGGCGATGTGCATCGTATTTTAGAACCACAGTAAAGTGACAATCCGACACCTGAATTGGCAACCAAAGCAACCGTTAAGGGCTGCATCATACACAGTGTTAGGACTTTGAAGGATATTTAACGTGCACTCCCTTACACGGGGTATTATTTATTGGATTTTTTTGGTTGCACGGGTCATTTATAGGTCGGCAGCTATTTTTGGCGATGCCTGGAACCAAACCTAGGACCTTTCGCATGCTAGGCGAGTGCCTAACCGACTAGGCCTCTCAGCCCCCATCAAGATGAGGATTTATCTCCAAAAGAATGAAATATAAATGTTGCCAGGATCATAAAGGTTAATTTATATAATAAAATGCAAATCTAGATATAAATTTGTAGAAAACTTTGCTTATTCTCCTCTATCACACAAATAATTAGGAGACTCAATTCATTACTGAGATTTTATGATATTTTTTGAGCAATCTACATCCTAAAAATAGTAAATTAAACCACTATTAATTTGTTGATTGAGTTATAAATCTAACCAGTTCTACAAAATTCATATCATAGCAGTGTAATTGCGAAAGCAATTTATACTGGTACAAACTGGCATGGCAAAACCTCTTTCTGCCGCATTTTGGCAGAATTGTATATAATGACAAAAAAACTTAACCAAAGTGCATTTTTTACTTACAATATTATTAGTACCATCATTTAAAGTCAAATTTAATATGAAATTTCCTAACCCTAATATTTCTCAACCAAACATGATCGTGAGCATTATTTATAGCGATGCTACCTAAGATAAAAAAAAAGTTCATAAAAATTGGTAACATATTAACTGTTTATTTCTAAATAATATAAAACTATTGAAAATATTACCAATAAAAGATAGATTTCCTGAACCCAATCACACGACCTGCTAAACGCTGCTACAGTGGAATTTTTTTTATTTTCCTTGGTAATCGTTTTCGGCTGCCTATTTCTAGTCTCCATTAGGAGCTTTAACACAGCCAATAACGCCTCGTATTTTAAAACCCTGTTCAAGTGACAAGGTCAACACCTGAGCGGGCACCCAACGGAACTTCGAGCGACATCGTACGCTGACGCCGTCGGGACTTTGGACTCCACAGATTTAACGATCATGTCTGTCCCAGTGTACTCGGGCCCATCCGTCACGAGTTGGATTTTCCCACTGTTTTCCAGTACAGAGATCCGATTTATAGGATGACTGGCAGTAGGTGGGATTCGAACACCCGCATTCCTGAGAAGGCTGAATCCTGAGGCGGATGTCTTAACCACTCGGCCACGGACGGGCCTTTCCTTGTTGTGTCTGAGAACTAGATTACCTCCGCCTGTTTTGGACTTCTTTTTTTTAGTTTTAACGCAGCTTTCATTTACTTATTAACCGTACTTGTAACTAATAAAGTTTTTTTTTTAACGTATTCATTCTCGAATTGGTCCAAATATAATCAACATCAAACCGTGAACACTTCAAAAATGAAACAAAAAACACAATCTGAAAATTTATAAATCGATTAATACCTTTGTTCAATTATAAAATTCTATTTCAAACTTTTTTTTTTTTAAAGCTAAATGAGGTACTATACAGATTTTTTTTCAACTCTATAAAAAATCCTCAAAAATTTCCACAAAACAACAGTAGGATGCCTTGCCAAATAATTTTTTAGGGGTGCACAGTTTGACAAAAGGGGTACAGCTGTGGAAATAAAAAAGTACCCACTAGTGATTATTTCGGCCGTTAGTCATCCTATAGAATCGAACCTTATTGACTTTGTAACCAAATAATATTCTTAATTAATTGCATGACACAAAATATGCATAAGGAGCCGCCTTCATATTAAAAACGATACAAACTTCAAAATTTTCTATAGCAACACCCCTTTTTGAGTCCATATTTCACATCTATGACATATTTTAACACCAAATACCAAGTTTTGTTAGTTTTTAAGCATTAATAATGGAGTTAGAGACGTGCAAAAATTAGGAGTCGTAATGTTAAATGAGTTGCACATAAAAAAAAAAAACTATCCCAATCTATAAATAATTAAGATAATGAAACTAATTTTTTACTGAAAATAAATTATAATAACCCAAACAAAATGCATTCAATATTGGGGTAGTTAAAACAATTTTTATATTTTTAGATAATTATTATATTAATTTTTTGAAAAAATATGAATAGGAACCCCTTAATATTTTTCCAGAAATAAATTTAAGACTTTAAGTTTAAGCGAAATCCCAATTTTAAAAATCTTTTATTCATAATTTGCTGAGTAAATCACAAAATACTTTTGAATTGCCCTTTAGGGAACTGTGTATAAGATTACATGTGTAATTTTGATAAATAAAGACGGCCTTGCATGCATGTTTGCTTGTTATTTTAGATATGGTCCCCAAAAGGTCCACAAGTGATTCGATTGAATAACTCGTCAAATATTCATCCAAATGTAACAAAAACATAGATTTAAAGGTTTTCAAGAGTGTTTAGCATTTCTAAGTTATTAAAATTGGGTGTTGCCATTGGAAATGTTAAAGTTCGTAACATTTTTTATATGAAGGCGGCCCCTTATGCAAATTTTGTGTCATGCAATCAACTTAGAATGTTATTTTTTCACAAAGTCAAAAAGGTCCGATTCTATAGGATGACACTTTGTAGTACCTTCTTTGCACAATTTTAAGCCTCCTATGACCCCTAAAGGAATGGAATCTCTGTTGAAGTTGGCATTGACTTGAGCTATTGTCTTAAGCCCATTTTGAATAAGTTTCAAATATTCTAATTATTCAAAGGAATAGTTGTTTGGATCATTTAATGTACAGTCAATTATTCTTTGAACGCTGTATGGTCTAAATATATTGTCAAAATAGGGCCTTATTTTACTTTGATTAGTTCATAAAAATCATTAAACTGAGTGTTATTTCAATGTTTACTAAAAAAAAAAGAGCCATATATGCTCATTATTAACACTTTGACAGTTGAGAGTAAAAACAATTAGGATATACATATTTTATTTTATATTTTAAAATAAAATATGAGAGAAAACTTGGTAATGAACCATCCTGCTAGGTCAAATATGCACCCCCGCGACAAGTTCCCCTAGGCCATAAATTTGTCAGCGGTGGTGACATATGATACTCAAAAGAAAGTTTTTTTTTTCTACAGCTACTACCGCACTGTTTGGGGGTGGTGGGACGATAAGAGAGAAGTTAGATTTCGTACACACAGGTACAGAAGTATGCACTCAAGGTCAATTGAAGAAGGGTACTAACCACGACTAAAAGACGACAGTTTTGGAAAATGCGAAACGGTGTTGAGTTTTGAAACTGTTAAAAAGGTTATTTTTCCGATATCGTAAGTTAGTTTTTCTCGGACGAAAATTAAAATTCCCCGACAGGGGGGCTTGAGCCCCCCTATCCCTTCGCTGCCGCCGCCCCTAATTTGATGGCACATGTAAACGCGCCTGTAATCTATTAGAAATAACATTATGGTGAGCTACATTTTCGGCAACAAACCTGTTGTGGTAAAAAAAAAAAGCTGTTTTTCTAAAGGTGAACATTAAACCACAACAATTTCTCGTCATTTTTTTTATCATACACTCTTAAAACAAACGAGTGGATTTAACTCAGTCTGAGTTAATTTTCACTCTTTTCAGTGTTGAAAATGCACTTATCCTATTGGAGGGGATTTCACTCTTTTGTTTAGTTAAAACTCCGACAGGATCACTCCAACCGAGTGATTTTTAACTCAATCTGATTTATTTGATGCTTAATGAATAAGTAAATAATGTTTCCAGTTTAGTTTAGTTTGAATTATCGTCGCACTAGACACGAGGGCTAAATAATGTTTCCATTCCAGAATATGAAACTTCGAATCTTGCCATCTTCCAGCTATCCTTTAAAATGATTTGTGCTGGTGGAAAATTTGTGCTTTCGCATGACATAAATCATCCCTACTTTCATTCCTGGATTTCATTATTGATTTCAGGGATTGGAGGTTTGACATGGTAAGCTCCGCCACTGCATTGATTAAGCAATAATCGGGACCGTAAATTTTCATTCCTGTTTAATTATTGCCACTCAAAACGCGAAATATGAACATTTCACTAGGCAATTGGAATGTTTCTTATGATGTCACGCTCTCCATACTGCGATTTCATTGGTTGTTTTATTTTCTTGCCGTACTGTGTAAACGAAGCCTATTATGTAAAAAAAAACCCTTCTCATTGGCGCAACAGACCATTACTGGGCCAAGGCCTGCCGTGTCCATTTCAACATTCGTGATCTAGGGTTCTGGGGTGCTAGTCATATGTCCCGGTAAGGTGGTCAGCCTCACGTGGACCCCCAATATTTAGATCCCAAGCATGCTTGATCCCCATTTTATCGATCCGCTTAGGGGATGAAAGGATGGGTCAACCTCACCTAGGGTACCTTCACCTAAGGGTAACCTCATCCAATCCGGGATTCGATCCCCGGACCTGTGGCGGGGGGCTGTTTCCTAAATCATTTTCCGTAGCGTTTAACTATGTATCCAAATTTTATCACGAGTTCCAATAATCAATTCTTGAAAAACACTCCACTTTTTTCATTTACTGTCAGAAGATACATTCATATTTTCATTTTAATAGGGCTCGTGATTTTTCTCGTGCAACATTTTTTTTGCACGATCTTGGCCATTTTAATTTCATGGAACAACTATTAAGTTAATTTTTGAAATATATTTAGTGGTTAAGTCTTCTTTTTAGTTCATATTAAACATTCATTGAAAAAATTCAAAGGAATTTTATTGTAAAACTTGTAAGTAAGCATTTTTTTATTATTTTTATTGACTATTAAATTTTAAAGCTTGAAATAAATATCTTTAGTTTAAATAAATGCGAGACTTCGTTGAAGTTTTATAAAGAAATTCTTAGGGTTAACTTCTGCACTGAGCGAGATAATTTTTTTGAAAGCTGAATTACTTTGTATTTTTTGAAACATTTTCTTTTTAGGATCTTGCTTAGACGTATTTTACCATTTAAAAATGCGTGAGTGTATAAGTATTCATGTTGGTCAAGCTGGTGTACAAGTCGGAAACGCTTGCTGGGAGTTGTACTGCTTGGAACATGGCATTCAACCCGATGGACAAATGCCCAGCGATAAGACAATTGGTGGAGGAGACGATTCGTACAACACTTTCTTCAGTGAAACCGGAGCCGGAAAACATGTTCCGAGAGCTATTTATATTGATCTGGAACCAACTGTTGTAGATGAAGTTCGCACAGGTAATTTTTTTTTTATTGAATTGAAATAGCATGTACTGTCTATTCTGGCAACTTTTTTTGGTTTAAAAATGCATAACAAATTTAAGGATATAAATTAATTAGCAATTAAAACTATTTAAAATTTACAACACTTGTGTGAAATAACTTAAATAGCTATGATATTAATGGCCGGTCTCGATTTGTGTTATGTTGCTAAGCAACGAAAATGTCCAAATGTGATGAGCAATGGCGAAAGAGCATTCCACTTCAAATTTTCACACAAATCGTTAGGTATGGTAATCTTAAGTTAAATTTTCAAGCTCGCCAAAACTCACCAATGAACAGACCGCCCATTAGTATATCATAATTATACATTTTCATCATAATATCGTAATCGGTAAAATCTAGAAATTGAATAAAACTCATAAAACTTAATTAATAATATTCTTAAGTATTTGCTTAAAAATATGTTGCCAGAAAAAGTTTTTGGTTTGGCGATTTTTCAGAAAAATCCCGGGGGACCATGACCTACATCTTAACCATTAATTTATTTTTTTAAATTTGGTTAAACTTTCATGTTTTCAGCATAATATTTCTAAACAAACTATATGTTAAACAAAAGGTTAACATATAGTTTGTTATCAAGTTATTAAAAAAAATGACACCGATTTATGTTTCGAATTGGTGAGGTAATTTGTTATCGTAACGCATTTTATTTTAGTGCAATTTAAGTTACAATCTTGGAATCAAGGGCTATTCTGCATTTAACACTTTCATATATTTTTTCTTTTGAAACGTTACTCAAAAATGAAACCATAAAAAAAAGTGATAAACAGTGATTAGAACCTGATTGAAAATTGACTTTTGGAATCGCCTTTCCAAGTTTTTTCGCCAAATTTTTGTTGCTATGGCGACTATGGTCGCACTATACCTCATCTAAGCAATGCACGAAGTTTTTATATTCATACTTCCTACTGACTTTTTTAAGAAAAAAAGACTTAAACTATTGATGAGCGAATAAGTTTCTTTTGAGATAATCTCATGTTCTTAATAATTTTAATATTAATTTGTAATTCTAATGCTAATACTGAAAATTAAGTCTAAAACTTTATAATTTAATTAACTAAATTAAATTAAAAGAGACTAGATTAAAATAGAAGGTCTTTCCATTTCACGTGTTAGGAGAGTAGTCCACTCTGACTTATCAGTTAAATTAAATTAAAAGAGACTAAATTAAAATAGAAGGTATTTCCATTTTACGTGTTAGGAGAGTTGTCCACTCTGACTTATCAGTTATCTCTTACCTTTAAAAAAGTAGTGATAAATGTTTGGGTATAAATTTAGATTTTTGTGCTTAGTCACGACCAGCTTTGACTACAATCCTTTCTACCATGTCATTATTTAAGTACACAGGCCATCGCTGAAGTAGGCGTTGTTGGTTCAATTCTACACATTCCTTCTCACCATACAGGCACCTACCGCCAACTCTTCCACCCCGAACAACTGATCACTGGTAAGGAGGACGCTGCCAACAACTACGCCCGTGGCCACTACACCATCGGCAAGGAGTTGATCGACTTGGTGCTGGACAGATGTCGTAAGCTCGCAGATCAGTGTACTGGGCTGCAAGGATTCCTCATCTTCCACAGCTTCGGGGGAGGGACCGGCTCAGGGTTTGCCTCGCTCCTCATGGAGAGGCTCTCGGTGGACTACGGCAAGAAGTCCAAGCTCGAGTTCGCCATCTACCCAGCTCCGCAGGTATTCATTCCATTTCTGTGTTCTACGTTGTATTTTTTCTTGTCATAGAATTAAATTAAAAAAAAAAAACTTTCCTAAAAGTCCTTAAACTTAACAAGCTGATTTCAGAAACAATTTGCTTTCTGTTGTTTTAAATTGTTATAAACCTTTACAAGCGTTTTAAGCCAAAGATAAATCAATTTGTTTTATCCTTAAATTAATGCAAAAATGTATTCTTCTATGAGAACTGGCAAGGTTTGATAAATTCGATGGGTTCTTCCTGAACATTCTCACGCATTTTATTGAAATATTTATGAGAGCAAAATTCTGATGTTAAAAATTGTTAAAAATTAATACCAACATTAAAAATGTCCATTCACAGGTGTCTACAGCAGTAGTCGAGCCTTACAACTCCATCTTGACTACTCACTTCACCTTGGAGCACTCTGACTGCGCTTTCATGGTGGACAACGAGGCCATCTACGACATCAGTCGCAGGAATCTGGATATTGAACGTCCCACCTACACCAACCTCAACCGATTGATTGGCCAGATCGTGTCGTCCATCACAGCATCGTTGAGATTCGACGGAGCTCTTAACGTGGATCTCACTGAATTTCAGACCAACTTGGTGCCCTATCCGAGGTGAGATTGAATAATTTGGGTCAGCATTAGTTTATACAGTAAAAAATAAGTATGTTATTTATACAGAAAGAAAAATATCAGCTGGTGTGCTCAGAAAAGTAATATACAGAGATAATGTGTTTATTTTAATAGGAAAATTTAAAAATTTAGTGCACAAGCTGTGTCTTAACATACAAATTGTAAAGAAAAAACTAAATTTTACCACCAAGTTAACTAGTTAACACAAGTTACTACTAGGGATTAATAAACTGCAGAACCCGGTTTCGAACCACGGACCTTTAAGATCATCAACTCAACGCTCACCCAACTGAGATGTTTCGACATACAAACAGTTGAAATGCTTGTTCGGTTGCAGTATCTCTTACTCGGTTAAAAACAGAAATACTATTTGATCTAATTTTTTTTAAAGAAAACGACAGAATTTTTCTGTGAAAATTAACCGATTTTTTTACAGTGTAGTTTCAAGATCAAAGTGATTTGAGTAAAACTCTTCTTTTTTTTTTGTAGGATTCACTTTCCACTCGTGACTTATGCCCCCGTGATCTCTGCCGAGAAAGCCTACCACGAGCAGCTGACTGTTTCCGAGATCACCAACGCGTGCTTCGAGCCCGCCAACCAGATGGTGAAGTGCGATCCTCGCCGCGGAAAGTACATGGCCTGTTGTCTTCTCTACCGTGGGGACGTGGTGCCCAAAGACGTGAATGCTGCCATCGCGGCTATCAAGAGCAGGAGGTCCATACAGTTCGTAGACTGGTGCCCTACTGGATTCAAGGTCAGTTGTACTGTATCACTGCATTTCAAAAATATTAAGTAAAGAATTTTTGGTAAAGGTTTTGCGGTATCATCGATAATTATTTTGAGTAATTTCTTGTTGCTTTCCTCTCTCTTGAACAGAGAATCGTCAGTCTTTCAGAATCGATACTCTCCACAACGTGTTAAAAACACAAAATCTCCAGTTTTGATTTTCGACCCAATCGCATACTTTCACTAATTTATATTTCCTATTACATTATTGAAAGTAATAAAGTAAATTGATGTTTTGTTAAAAGAAAAGCATTGAGAGACATTCTTATCACCTTCTACTTCGGTCAGAAGACTATTTGGATAAGGATACATTTCCTCAAACTTTGAAATTAAAATATAAATATCTTGTAATGAATTTAGTTTGTTATCAATCAACAATCTTTTTACAACAAACCCTCCTTCCATCAGGTTGGAATCAACTACCAACCCCCGACAGTTGTCCCAGGCGGCGATCTAGCCAAAGTCCAGCGAGCCGTCTGCATGCTAGCCAACACCACCGCCATCGCAGAGGCCTGGTCGCGACTGGACCACAAATTCGACCTGATGTACGCCAAGCGAGCCTTCGTCCACTGGTACGTGGGCGAAGGCATGGAAGAGGGCGAGTTCTCCGAGGCCAGAGAAGATCTGGCAGCTCTGGAGAAGGATTATGAAGAGGTGGGCATAGATTCGACTGAAGAAGGGGAGGAAGAAGATCAAGATGATTACTGATCCCTTGGGTTTATCTCACGGAAGATGTTAGGTTTAGCGTGCTGTTTTTAGTTTTTGTTATGACAAAGAAAATTCTGCTTTTTGGACTGATAAGTTTCTAAATTTGTGTTGTGGTTTTAACTGATTTTGTAAGGTTTGGATATTATGGTTCTTTTAGGGGGGGGGTTTCTTTTTGGATATAAGGTTTATTTTCATGTGTGTTGTTGTAAGGTTTATTTTCACTGTTTTGGTTATTGACATGCATTGAATGTCTAAATTTGTTGAATAAAACTAGCTTGAAATGCTTTTGTTAAATTTTCTTTAAGCTATAGTATTTATCTGAAACTAAATAATATTTTTTATTTGTTTTCAATGGTTTTAAGCTTTCCATTAAATTAAATCTAATTTTTAAAAAAAATCTTGAGTACTTCCTTATCCACTCCCTTTCCATCGCCATCTAATAATTCCATTCTTACTGCGGCATTGCCACATGTAGATTGTATCTTTTTAATCTAAGCAACTTAAAGTGACGAACTAAACAAATACTCCCTTAAAATATCTATGTTTAGTACGATGATAAAACGTGTCGTTATGCATATTAATCCCATGAATGAAAACTTAAATAGTATTTACTAAACTAAACGCTAAAATTCTTAGTTAAAATCTGCTCTGAGCTATGTTTTGTTGTCCGAGTTGATAATAGGTGGCGCTCAGAACCCCCTTGCTGATGCCGAAGAGAAGATAAAATCTTTCATGAGATGCTTTCACTAAATTTCAGAACATCTTTTTGTTCCTTCAAATTTTAAGAGAAACATAGGTGGTAACTGACTATGGTGGCTTCAATGGCTATTGGAAGATTTAATATTAATTTGTACTTTTATATTGAAATTGCCAAAACTTATTTTTTTGTGTAGGATATTATTAATACCGAATTTGTTTCATTGCTGTTTTTAAATGAAGGAAAATTGTAAGATATTTTATTTTATGATACATGAAATCTCCAAGTAAACGAAAAAAATCCCAGCCGAGAATTGAATAATGAGAAGTTAAATTTCTCCTTGACTTCATTAATTTGCAAGTATAGAATTAAAGTAACAAAGGACAATTTAGAAGCTCTTAAAATACGTTCAAAATCTGTAAAACTCCTGAAATTTCAATTCATGCTTAATTAGTTATGACAATGGAAGGGTCATAAAATTTGTGGTGATAAACAAGTGCTAACCATGGCACTGCCAATTTTTGAATTTTTTTTTGTCTTATATCAATTCACAGTAACATCAAGCGTCATCCCAATAAAAACAACAGTTCAAAAGAGATATTTGTTATTGTTATGGAATTTAGGCATAATTTTTTTAAACAGAGTATAAAACTATAGAGAAGAGTTGTGTTTTATGCTTTTGATTATAAGTGTAAACTACTGCTGGGAATCTGAGTGAGGAGCACCGAAGGTGGATCCTTAAGACCAACTGAAAGTATGAAAATGCGAAGACAGTGCTTAACACAACATTCATAAACATAAAAAGAAGTGCACTTGATCGACTAGCGTCTCGGGAGTTAATTGTCCCTAGAGCTGAGCAACGTTACAGCGCCTGATGGACCAGCTGAACCTTAAGGTTGCTCATCACCCCCATACCCCGTCCTCCTTCGATCGGGCTTGCTAATGGTAAGTCTATGGGGGAAAAATGGTTTTTGTTCCAAAAAAAGTCAAGAAATTATAGGAATATTTTGATGCGGTTTTTTTTTAAATTCATAAAAATCCAATAAAGTAGTGTTTTAGAGAATATTTTTTTAAAAACCTTACTTGACTTTTTTAATAGAAAAAAATTTATATTAAAAAAAAGTAAATAACGTTTTTAAAAAAATAACCTCTAAAAGCACTACTTTATTGGATTTTTATGAATTAAAAAAAAACCGCATCAAAATATTCCTATAATTTCTTGACTTTTTTTTTGAACAAAAACCATTTTCCCCCATAGACTTAACATTAGCAAGCCCGATCGAAGGAGGACGGGGTATGGGGGTGATGAGCAGCCTTTAACCGTACCGCCCAGTTACGAGGCCTTCTTGAGTACGATCCTAATTACAGTTCTGTGAGATTATGTGCAATCAACTGATTGAACAACCAGACATGCTTTCGAAAAACAACTGTTGCTGCATAAATAACTGTATACATAACTAACTGTAAACCTACTTTTGGGCCACCCTGTATAATATTATAATATTCGATCCGGCAACGTTATGATTTCTTTTACTGCTACTTATGTCTGAACTTCCAAATTTGTAAATAAAATAACGTACAAAGTTAAAAATAAAAATATAAAGCTGCTGTTTAATCGTATTTTTTGTCGTTTTTACATGAGCTAACCTAATTTGGTATTTGATTAGCCCATCTGCCTATTGAATTTTTAAACAATCGACTGATCTGGTAAATATTTTCGGATGGGAAATATTTTTGCGCAGTTGTCCATATAGGGTTTGTTTGAATTTTGAACTTATGATCATAGGTGGCAGCACCATAAAAAGTATAATATACAAGTTTAGTCTGAATTGTCGTCGCACTAGAGCTACTCACTCTACATACCCTACAATATGCTCTGCTCAAACGAATTAGGAGATCATTATGCGTACTTTTGCTACCCTTTCAGACTTACTTTTTAATTTTTATTTTAAAAATATGAAATTTGTGAAATAGAGATTCATTAT
The DNA here is from genome assembly GCA_023701765.1 of Hylyphantes graminicola. Classification (NCBI taxonomy): domain Eukaryota; kingdom Metazoa; phylum Arthropoda; class Arachnida; order Araneae; family Linyphiidae; genus Hylyphantes; species Hylyphantes graminicola. The sequence continues at coordinate 37,415,718 of CM043119.1, read as the reverse complement.
GCATTCAGAATGAAATAGAACAAAATAGGGTGGGGGGGGGGGGGGGGGGGTCGTAATTTTTTAAACTAAATTGTTAAGGAAAAAATTGGAATCACAACTACTGAATAAATTATGACATCAATTTTAAAACATCTAAAAAATACAAGCATGAAGAATTTAGGGTCTATTTATTTGCTAAAAGTGTTTCAGAGATAATTTTATTTTATCATGTTTTTCATATTTTCATTTAATTCAAACAAACATTATTCAATTCTTTAAAAGACATGATTCTTCCATCAAACGATAAATAAGGGCGAGCTTAACTTAGTCAGAAAAAAATTTGCAAGCTGATGATTCCGAATGGAGTTATTGGGGGGTGAAAGGGCGCTCCCCTATTAGGGGGGTTGAGATTAAAAGCTTTGGAATTTGAAATGGAAAAGATATTTTACCTACGGTACGGGGACAAACATTCAAAACTCTTACATTTTTGAAGGACAAATAAAATCACCAAAAATGAGATGGTCCACTTTTGATAGCAAAATAAGAAATTATATTGTAAGTTTTATGAGAATAACTTTACTTCTGACTTTTAACTTTTTACGAATAGGGAAATGGGACTTATTTAGAAACAAAATGAGATAATCCAGAAAAATTGTACACCTTTATTATTATACTTCAACAATATATTTTGGCTTATATTTAAATAAAAAAATATTGATAAAAGGCACAGTGATGCACTGTATATACGTGTGGTTGATGTTCATTCCGATTCTGTCAGGTCAATTGAACTTCCTCTGACCACTGTTATAGTGCAGCTGGGAAAAAAATATCCACCCCTCTTTTCTCTGCTGCTATTGGTCAAGGAATTTTGTGAAAAATTTCATTTTTCAGGAAATATCGTAAGGAATTGAAAACTGGTAACAAAAATTGTATAAGGAGTCGTCTACATATTAAAATGAGTGCCTACTTTGAAAATTCCAATAGCAACACACCCAATTTTTTTACATAAAAATGCTCAGCACCTTTAATATACCCCGTATAAAAAAGTATTAGGGGAGAGACGGGTAATGGCGCTCAGAGGGTAATCGCGCTCACCCAAGCTGTGACAAACTGGGCAATCCTTTAGTTAATTGAACTCTACTGTCAGCTAGCCGAATGCACGTACAATGCTCAGTGTGATAATGGTGGCTGAAAAAGCAAAAATACATAGTATTTCGTCAGTAAACAAAATATAGCGTATTTTCATCCAAAAAAAACTTCTGCAGCTAACTTTGAAGTTGGTCAACTTTGATTGCTAGTAACAGTATGATCATTATATAGTTACAAAGCATAATAATCCTGTTATCTAATGTAACTAAATTTATTTCATCAAATACATTGCGTGCCGAATTAGAGTGCAAGAAATGAAACATGGCGCGATCGGGTAATGACGCTCGGATGGGTGGCATTACCCAACTGTTGGAAGAGTCGAATTATAACTAATCCAAACTGTAAATAAATATTGATATCTTTTCCATTTACCTCTCTTCAGCTGGAGTGTCATTTTCTGAAACATCACCAATAACAGGCTCTTCAAGACTCCAGAGCCACTAAGATTGCTGTGGACATAGATAAAGCAAAAAACTATGTTTGTAACTATTGCAAAGTGTAAATTTACTTTAATCAGTTGTGAAATATGTTGTATAAAGGATTTGAATAATGAGCCCGTCGCGGTGGGCGGCATTACCCAACACGTTCGGGTAATGGCGCTCAATGTAATATTTTCTTGTTTTCAATTTTTCAGCACAAATGTAATTGTTTTCATGTTTAACGATATAGTATTCTGTTTAATATTTGTTTATTTATAAATATAAATAAAAAAATAATTTAAGTGTCGTATTATGCTTGTGGCATTCACTTTTCCTTAATGGGCGCAATTACAGTTCTCTCCCCTATTTATTTTGCATTATTTGCTGAGATATTAAAGCATTAATTTTGAACTCGTTTAGGGGGAAATCTCGTGAAAAAGGTAATATTTGGGTTGAAATAACACACATTTAAAAACATAGTAATCGATATAATTTAATGTTAATTCAACAAAATACATTGTATGCATTTGAAATAAGAAAAGATTTCTAGATATTTGACAGATATCAATAATTTGAATAAACATTTATAAACAAATGCTTTAAACCACAATAAATGCAAGCAAAACGGTAATACAAGTTTGGATCAAATTTGCCAAGTAATTTTTACACGATCCCTAAAATTCGTTTTTCTTTTCAGATTTTTTTTTTACAATAACCCGGCAAATTATTGTTGTTGAATTACGAAATTCGGGATTTTGGTTCACTTGATCTACTTTTTCGATTTATGTAAAAAAAAAAAAATGTGGGTTGCTATTCATGTTTTATTTTTTCTTATTTAAATTAAAAAATATATTAAAACTGAAATTTTTTTGAAAAAACTTGTGAGATTTGTTTTTGGGAGATTAAGAAGTATATAATGAAGAAAAAAAAAAGGTTTGTTTAATTCCTTTTATTTGTGGATGTATGAATAAAAGTTTATTAAACTTTTTTAACATTGTGGGCGTTACAATGAATGCTTATATCTCAGCAAATAATGCAAAATGAATAGTTCTTTTTTATAAATGGGGTATTTTAAGGTGCTGAACAATTATGTGAAAAAAATGGGTGTTGCTATTGGAATTTTCAAAGTTGGTACCCACTTTAATATGTAGACGACCCCTTAAACAATTTTTGCCGCCAGTTCTCAATTTCCTACGGTATTCCTAAAAAATGATATATTTCACAAAATTCCTTGACCAATAGCAGCCGAGAAACGAAGAGATCGCCCCCCCCCCCCCCCCCAGCTGTACCACAAAATAAGACCGGATCCACACAACTAACTAGTTGATAGTACACTGAGTTACATAGTTGAAACCCCTGTTCCTTTTGTTCCTTTATAAGATTCTTGAAGTGTCTTAATAGCATTCACCATCGCCTTTGTAGAGGCTAGCCTTACCATATCAATTTGGTCAGATGCTGCCCAAACATATGCGACGGTGGAATCTTCAAGTTTAATGTTTTACATTGAAGCTCTGAGCCGGATTTAAAGATTTGCCGCCTGTAGGCTACGATCGATTTGCCACCAGATATAGTGTTCTTGACTTTTTTTTCTTTCTGCATATTAGAATAATTGATGTACACTCTTAATCGAAAGCGAAATAATAGGAGAATTTTTTGAAATGTTCTTATATTTGTCTTTCAACTTCCAAATCAGGGGACAGAGACTGCAATTGCCCTCGCAGTTAACTATTAAATACTAGTACTATGTTTACGATTTACACATTAATGTAAATTATTTGTTTTCTTTCTTAAAAATATTAGTATCTTTATAATATTTTTATGCCGAATTCCTCTTTAATTGTTCGTAAATGTTGCCGCCCCCAAAAATTTGTCGCTCCTGGCTACAGCGTACTTAGCCTATTTAGAAATCCGGCCTTTTTGAAGCTTAGTTATAGCAGGGGCTTATATTTGAGTGTCTCATCTGAATGACTCCATAACTCTCTTCAGTAAGAAGTTTCACGATACACAGGCTTGATCGATGCCTTGCCATACAACTTCACGTCCGAGGCATACGGTTTGGACATGTGCTGCTCGTACACATGCGGCGGCGGGGGTTTCGCAGTGAGCTTCACATCTGCCGGGTCGTCGTTGGTAAGTCCAGGTTCGTTCGACGACACCACAGCCCGGAACCCCGAGTGGTCTGCCACGTAGTCTACCTGTCGGTACAGGCCGTGGGCGTCGACGTACCCGTAGCTGCCCTTCACGCTGCCGTGCTGGTCCCCTTGTTCCTGTCGGTGAAGTTTGGTGCCGTGTTCGTCGAGGACGTCGTAGCCGAAGTGGAAGGGGTGGGGCGGATGGCTGTCCTGAGAAAGAAATTCATAATGTAGTTTCTGTAGAAATGGAATGGCAATTTACAAGACCTACTCAGTGCACTGTAAAGTAGTGTAGTGGTAGTGTAATCGTTTCCGGATGCTTATTTCTAGCCTCCTTGTAGGAGCTTTAACACAGCCAATAACACCTTGTAATTTAGAATCCTGGTCAAGTGACGAGGCGGAGGTTTAACACACAAAGGATCCACTCCAAGAGGAGAAGTGCATTTTCCAGACTGGAGGAGTGAAAATTACTCAGACTGAGTTAAAATCGCTCGTTCGTTTTAAGAGTGCACGCTGACACTTTCGGGATTTTGGACTCCACAGATTTAACGAGCACGTCTGTCCCAGTGTACTCGGGCCCATCCGTCACGAGTAGGATTTTTCTACTCTTTCCTGTACAGATATCCGATTTATAGGATGACTGGCAGTAGGTGGACTCGAACCTGAGAAGGTTGAATCCTGAGGCTGATGCCTTAACCACTCGGCCACGGACGGGCCAATGTAAAGTATTTTTTATTTTCAATTACCTCATATTAATAATGAAAGTATTACAATGGAGTCGAATAACCGAAATGGAGATTTTGTGTATTCTACGGTGTTTTAGAGGGGCTGATATAGAAAAAAATTGGTTTTCTAACGTTGTTTCATCTGTCTATTTGTTCGAAACCATTCTACAGCTTGAACTAAAAGAGCTACGAACTTCAAATTTGGAGCACGAGTTTCATAGTACCTGTCGGAAGTCACAATAAAGTTTTCGAGGAAATTGAGTAGGATCAAGTGGTAGGTGCCCTAGATTTTTTTTTGGGTTTTAAAGATATTCCAGGAAAACAAAAAAGCTACAAATTTCAAATTTGGTGCACGAGTCCCTGGTACCTGCTTACAGATAATTAGATTTTCAAGAAAATCAGCATGAGCGGGGTACCATAGAACTATTTAGGTTTTAAAATTATTAAAATCACTTTATAAGGTAGATAATATCCTTTAAATGTATGCATTGATTTATTGATCGGTAATTGAAAGTCTTGTAGACTTACACTCCTCTAGTTTTCCATAAAAAGTACCTTGGTTTTTTAAATGGAATTTAATAGTAGGGGCATCTGAATAAGTAACATCTGAATAAGTAAGACTTATTCAAATGTTACTTATTCAGATGCAGATTCAGATTTGGGCATCTGAATAAGTAAGACTTATTTTGGTATGAATATTAATACGGTCTCATACATAGACAATGCAATTATAATTGATGCCTGTGCTTTTATAAATCGGGCCATCCTTCGCTTTTGCAAATCGAGCCTCAAACCAGTGAAGTACTGGTTGGGATTCAAACTTGCTATCCACAATCCCAGTTGTAGTAGGGAAAATCACTTAGACACTTTTATATAAATTATATCAAACACTAGGATAAATCTTTAAAAAAAAAAAGAGGAAGTTACAAAATCACTACTAAGTCAAGTGGGTTTGACGCTTTGGCTTAGTGTCGATTTTAAACAGAGAAAAATTGCACAATTATAAGCATATCTTTCTATTTCCATAAGAATTCTTGAATGACAATAAAAATTAATGGGCACAAGGACAAAAGCACAATTGAATAAAAAGGTACTTTCCCTCCCGCCCTAATACTTATGCCAAGTGTGCACTAATTAAACTTTTATTTACATACTTTTTAGTAAAAATATTGTCAAATAATAATTATCTGATGCCAACGAAAGTAAATATTTCTGTTCAAATATTTTTTTCTTTCTATCATAATAAAAAAAAACATTTAATGCGAGTAAATGCTTTTAAAAGTATTATTTTAACATCACATTCTTAATGTGTTTATAAAATAGGGTAATATCTTATAAGTCAATAGCTATTGAGAACTAACTTTATTGCACGATTTTATTGAAACAAATACACTAAAAGCTGCTGAATAATCCTATTATAAGCTAACTTCCATCAAAAGTTAAAAATAACATTTGCATAGTAAATATTTGACGCAGCTCCAAAATTGGAACATGGAAGATAAAGTTTCTGGCTTGCATTTGCAAAGGGAACAATAGATTTAGGTTCACTGACTTTTTCGAATTTTTAACTAAAGTATTATCCTTAAATCTGTGCCATAATTAATTTTATCATATAATTTTTTTAAAAATAAAACCTATGATCCTTATTTAAATAATAATAATAAGAAGAAAAACTACTCAGTTATTTCCTTTTTGAGGCCATTAAATTCGACTGTAAATTTTATTTAGGATTTTATAATAAGGTAGAATTTATAATAAGGTAGATGATTAATTAATCTTATAATAAGATTATGATGATTGTAATTACGTTTTGAATTTATTGAATTGTAAAGCGTGAGCTAAAAATGAAGTTTGATCTTAATAAAAATTTTGAAACTACGTCTGTTAAAAACTAATTTAACAATGAAGAAAAAAGGGTTTTGTTAAATACACTCTTATTTAAAGGGTAAAAACATGGTATTGTTTAAATATGTGTTCGTAAATTTTGAAACGTGATAATGGGAAAATTTAAATTTCAACTTACGTATGCATCATAACTGTGTTTATATTCTGTCTCTTCAGCTTGTGGCACATATTTCCCAGACGAAAGTACAATTTTCCATAGAATCGTTAGTAAGAGAGCCTAAATATAAAGTTTTATTATTTGTTGTAAATGAACCAAAGATGTAGGCATTTATTAGAAGGAGAACTGCATTTGTGTGTTAAATGTGTAGGAGTAACTCTAACAAGGAGTATTCATGTAGATTTAAATACCTTACAAAGTCTATTCTGAGGTGGATTTTGAATGGAATTGAGATTTATACATTCCAAAAAGATAACTAGATTGATTTTAATAAAATACTTATTAACCCTTAATATCTTAAATTGAGTAAAATTAAAACTTAATGTGAAATATTAACAAAAATATAATGCATAATCAATAAATAAAATATAACCACCCAAAAATTGTAAGATTATATATTTTACATAATAGAATAAATCGTATTTGAATTATTTATAAAATTTTTTTCTGTTATATTCTAAATTTAATTTACTATTATTTCAAAGAAAACACCCACGATAATAGCGAGTCAAAAAATGAAATAGTATTGAGTTGAGACTAAAAATAATTGATAAACAATTATATTAGTATTGAGAATATTAAACTGCATCCTTTAATGGCAATCACTCTATTATGATGTCGTGGGACATCAAAAAGTGGCAGTAGGATATTGTATGTTACTAGAAAATAGAATTAGGCGTTCAAATGCAATTTGCAAACTTTCAGCGTAAATCTTTATCAGGGATTTATTTCAAAAATTAGAAAGAAGTTTTGAAAGAACTATGATAGCTTATTTTCAAATGGATGCCTATTTTCTGCTATAAATTTTTTTTATTGTTGATAGGCAGACAGGCGAAAAAATTATAAAGGATAGTATCTAATGTCCCAACTAGTATCTTTCTAAGAAATTTTTCTTAAAAATCAGACAGTAAGAACTAAGTAAAAAATAATAATAAAATTAACATAAATATTAACCGACACTCTTAAAAAAGATAGAGAGAGAGATAGATGGAAAAGCGTACGGACAAATAATATAATAGATATATATCTTTTAAGTTAAACTGACAGTCTTAAACGGAAAAGCGTACAAACGACGGACAAAAACGCGTAAAAGATGTCATACCTTTCCAAAAAAATTACAAAAAAAAAAAAATTCCAGATTCTATACTACTCGATAGATTAAATATAGTTTTTTTGCATACCTGTATTGGATAGTCCATCTCCAGTCGTTATACTTTTTAACAATAAAACCTATTTGAAATTCTGTTGCATTTTATACGAATGTGAGTTAATGTGCGTCGAAATGTAGGGCAACTATAATAGGAATTGATTAGAATCTCCCGTTGAGTTTAAAACTTTAAAAATAAAAATTTATTGAATCGTTTTTAACCCTCAGCCAATTTGGATTAAATTATTATATTACAGTTTGGCTTAAAAAATAAATTCAAAGGTGAATATCTATTTATGGAATACTTTAGAAGTTTTAATGCTGAGTGAAGTTTTACAAAATACTGTTGTTGCTTGTGTGTGATGGTGATTTGTCGATCGTTCAATCTAAATTTAGAAAATCTGTGTTGAATAAGTTGAAATAAGGCTACATTTTCAGAAAAGAAATTATGCGTTTGAGAAGAAAATATACAATGTCTAATTAACATGAGTTTTCCCGATTCCCTTCTCGAAATATATATTTCACACATTACAAAATTTTCTTTTAAAAAAAGGTTAATACAAATTTCCTATGTTGTTAGGATCGGCATATTAATGGGAAAAATATTATTAAAATAAGAATAATATTAAAAATGAAATTTAAAAATGTTCAGAATAAATTCATTTATTAACAAACCCAACTGAAAAATAACTTAATTGAACTTCAAATTTCAGAATTTTAATGATATTGACTCACCATCATTACTTTCTTACAAACATTATTCTTCGATCTATAAATATATTTAGAAAACGGTAAAAGAATACTTACTTAAATTGCGAAAGATAATTGATGAAAATTGCCAATTTTTTTTTAAAAGTTACAATTTTAACTAAATGCCGTGTTTGACGATTTGTTTTCCATAAGGTGCATGTATAAATCTTCTGTAAAAAGGGCTCTAGGTATCAGTTACTATTTTAGTGTTCTTTTAGAATGGATTACTAAATGTTTAATTTTGTTTTTGTGCATTCAAGAAACACTGAGAACTTTCCTGTTGTTACTTTTTTCCGTTTTTCTGTAAAGCCGTTCCATCCACCTGTCCACTTCTTTTTACTATCAGAAAAATGTTTCATCCAATTTACAGAATTGATAGGGATAGCTTTGCTGTTGTACATTTCGTTTAATTTACACCATTTTCATTCATTACTTTCTATTACTTAATACAAAATAATAAGATAGTGAAAGCATTGCGATGGAATCGAAAATAAAAGATATAAATTTTGTGTCTTCTACACGCTTCAGAATGGTGCTGATTCTAAAAAAGTAGGGTGGGGGGGGGGGGGGGGGGTCGTAATTTTTTAAACTAAATTGTTAAGGAAAAAATTGGAATCACAACTACTGAATAAATTATGACATCAATTTTAAAACATCTAAAAAATACAAGCATGAAGAATTTAGGGTCTATTTATTTGCTAAAAGTGTTTCAGAGATAATTTTATTTTATCATGTTTTTCATATTTTCATTTAATTCAAACAAACATTATTCAATTCTTTAAAAGACATGATTCTTCCATCAAACGATAAATAAGGGCGAGCTTAACTTAGTCAGAAAAAAATTTGCAAGCTGATGATTCCGAATGGAGTTATTGGGGGGTGAAAGGGCGCTCCCCTATTAGGGGGGTTGAGATTAAAAGCTTTGGAATTTGAAATGGAAAAGATATTTTACCTACGGTACGGGGACAAACATTCAAAACTCTTACATTTTTGAAGGACAAATAAAATCACCAAAAATGAGATGGTCCACTTTTGATAGCAAAATAAGAAATTATATTGTAAGTTTTATGAGAATAACTTTACTTCTGACTTTTAACTTTTTACGAATAGGGAAATGGGACTTATTTAGAAACAAAATGAGATAATCCAGAAAAATTGTACACCTTTATTATTATACTTCAACAATATATTTTGGCTTATATTTAAATAAAAAAATATTGATAAAAGGCACAGTGATGCACTGTATATACGTGTGGTTGATGTTCATTCCGATTCTGTCAGGTCAATTGAACTTCCTCTGACCACTGTTATAGTGCAGCTGGGAAAAAAATATCCACCCCTCTTTTCTCTGCTGCTATTGGTCAAGGAATTTTGTGAAAAATTTCATTTTTCAGGAAATATCGTAAGGAATTGAAAACTGGTAACAAAAATTGTATAAGGAGTCGTCTACATATTAAAATGAGTGCCTACTTTGAAAATTCCAATAGCAACACCCAATTTTTTTACATAAAAATGCTCAGCACCTTTAATATACCCCGTATAAAAAAGTATTAGGGGAGAGACGGGTAATGGCGCTCAGAGGGTAATCGCGCTCACCCAAGCTGTGACAAACTGGGCAATCCTTTAGTTAATTGAACTCTACTGTCAGCTAGCCGAATGCACGTACAATGCTCAGTGTGATAATGGTGGCTGAAAAAGCAAAAATACATAGTATTTCGTCAGTAAACAAAATATAGCGTATTTTCATCCAAAAAAAACTTCTGCAGCTAACTTTGAAGTTGGTCAACTTTGATTGCTAGTAACAGTATGATCATTATATAGTTACAAAGCATAATAATCCTGTTATCTAATGTAACTAAATTTATTTCATCAAATACATTGCGTGCCGAATTAGAGTGCAAGAAATGAAACATGGCGCGATCGGGTAATGACGCTCGGATGGGTGGCATTACCCAACTGTTGGAAGAGTCGAATTATAACTAATCCAAACTGTAAATAAATATTGATATCTTTTCCATTTACCTCTCTTCAGCTGGAGTGTCATTTTCTGAAACATCACCAATAACAGGCTCTTCAAGACTCCAGAGCCACTAAGATTGCTGTGGACATAGATAAAGCAAAAAACTATGTTTGTAACTATTGCAAAGTGTAAATTTACTTTAATCAGTTGTGAAATATGTTGTATAAAGGATTTGAATAATGAGCCCGTCGCGGTGGGCGGCATTACCCAACACGTTCGGGTAATGGCGCTCAATGTAATATTTTCTTGTTTTCAATTTTTCAGCACAAATGTAATTGTTTTCATGTTTAACGATATAGTATTCTGTTTAATATTTGTTTATTTATAAATATAAATAAAAAAATAATTTAAGTGTCGTATTATGCTTGTGGCATTCACTTTTCCTTAATGGGCGCAATTACAGTTCTCTCCCCTATTTATTTTGCATTATTTGCTGAGATATTAAAGCATTAATTTTGAACTCGTTTAGGGGGAAATCTCGTGAAAAAGGTAATATTTGGGTTGAAATAACACACATTTAAAAACATAGTAATCGATATAATTTAATGTTAATTCAACAAAATACATTGTATGCATTTGAAATAAGAAAAGATTTCTAGATATTTGACAGATATCAATAATTTGAATAAACATTTATAAACAAATGCTTTAAACCACAATAAATGCAAGCAAAACGGTAATACAAGTTTGGATCAAATTTGCCAAGTAATTTTTACACGATCCCTAAAATTCGTTTTTCTTTTCAGATTTTTTTTTTACAATAACCCGGCAAATTATTGTTGTTGAATTACGAAATTCGGGATTTTGGTTCACTTGATCTACTTTTTCGATTTATGTAAAAAAAAAAAAATGTGGGTTGCTATTCATGTTTTATTTTTTCTTATTTAAATTAAAAAATATATATTAAAACTGAAATTTTTTTGAAAAAACTTGTGAGATTTGTTTTTGGGAGATTAAGAAGTATATAATGAAGAAAAAAAAAAGGTTTGTTTAATTCCTTTTATTTGTGGATGTATGAATAAAAGTTTATTAAACTTTTTTAACATTGTGGGCGTTACAATGAATGCTTATATCTCAGCAAATAATGCAAAATGAATAGTTCTTTTTTATAAATGGGGTATTTTAAGGTGCTGAACAATTATGTGAAAAAATGGGTGTTGCTATTGGAATTTTCAAAGTTGGTACCCACTTTAATATGTAGACGACCCCTTAAACAATTTTTGCCGCCAGTTCTCAATTTCCTACGGTATTCCTAAAAAATGATATATTTCACAAAATTCCTTGACCAATAGCAGCCGAGAAACGAAGGGAAGATCGCCCCCCCCCCCCCCCCCCCCAGCTGTACCACAAAATAAGACCGGATCCACACAACTAACTAGTTGATAGTACACTGAGTTACATAGTTGAAACCCCTGTTCCTTTTGTTCCTTTATAAGATTCTTGAAGTGTCTTAATAGCATTCACCATCGCCTTTGTAGAGGCTAGCCTTACCATATCAATTTGGTCAGATGCTGCCCAAACATATGCGACGGTGGAATCTTCAAGTTTAATGTTTTACATTGAAGCTCTGAGCCGGATTTAAAGATTTGCCGCCTGTAGGCTACGATCGATTTGCCACCAGATATAGTGTTCTTGACTTTTTTTTCTTTCTGCATATTAGAATAATTGATGTACACTCTTAATCGAAAGCGAAATAATAGGAGAATTTTTTGAAATGTTCTTATATTTGTCTTTCAACTTCCAAATCAGGGGACAGAGACTGCAATTGCCCTCGCAGTTAACTATTAAATACTAGTACTATGTTTACGATTTACACATTAATGTAAATTATTTGTTTTCTTTCTTAAAAATATTAGTATCTTTATAATATTTTTATGCCGAATTCCTCTTTAATTGTTCGTAAATGTTGCCGCCCCCAAAAATTTGTCGCTCCTGGCTACAGCGTACTTAGCCTATTTAGAAATCCGGCCTTTTTGAAGCTTAGTTATAGCAGGGGCTTATATTTGAGTGTCTCATCTGAATGACTCCATAACTCTCTTCAGTAAGAAGTTTCACGATACACAGGCTTGATCGATGCCTTGCCATACAACTTCACGTCCGAGGCATACGGTTTGGACATGTGCTGCTCGTACACATGCGGCGGCGGGGGTTTCGCAGTGAGCTTCACATCTGCCGGGTCGTCGTTGGTAAGTCCAGGTTCGTTCGACGACACCACAGCCCGGAACCCCGAGTGGTCTGCCACGTAGTCTACCTGTCGGTACAGGCCGTGGGCGTCGACGTACCCGTAGCTGCCCTTCACGCTGCCGTGCTGGTCCCCTTGTTCCTGTCGGTGAAGTTTGGTGCCGTGTTCGTCGAGGACGTCGTAGCCGAAGTGGAAGGGGTGGGGCGGATGGCTGTCCTGAGAAAGAAATTCATAATGTAGTTTCTGTAGAAATGGAATGGCAATTTACAAGACCTACTCAGTGCACTGTAAAGTAGTGTAGTGGTAGTGTAATCGTTTCCGGATGCTTATTTCTAGCCTCCTTGTAGGAGCTTTAACACAGCCAATAACACCTTGTAATTTAGAATCCTGGTCAAGTGACGAGGCGGAGGTTTAACACACAAAGGATCCACTCCAAGAGGAGAAGTGCATTTTCCAGACTGGAGGAGTGAAAATTACTCAGACTGAGTTAAAATCGCTCGTTCGTTTTAAGAGTGCACGCTGACACTTTCGGGATTTTGGACTCCACAGATTTAACGAGCACGTCTGTCCCAGTGTACTCGGGCCCATCCGTCACGAGTAGGATTTTTCTACTCTTTCCTGTACAGATATCCGATTTATAGGATGACTGGCAGTAGGTGGACTCGAACCTGAGAAGGTTGAATCCTGAGGCTGATGCCTTAACCACTCGGCCACGGACGGGCCAATGTAAAGTATTTTTTATTTTCAATTACCTCATATTAATAATGAAAGTATTACAATGGAGTCGAATAACCGAAATGGAGATTTTGTGTATTCTACGGTGTTTTAGAGGGGCTGATATAGAAAAAAATTGGTTTTCTAACGTTGTTTCATCTGTCTATTTGTTCGAAACCATTCTACAGCTTGAACTAAAAGAGCTACGAACTTCAAATTTGGAGCACGAGTTTCATAGTACCTGTCGGAAGTCACAATAAAGTTTTCGAGGAAATTGAGTAGGATCAAGTGGTAGGTGCCCTAGATTTTTTTTTGGGTTTTAAAGATATTCCAGGAAAACAAAAAAGCTACAAATTTCAAATTTGGTGCACGAGTCCCTGGTACCTGCTTACAGATAATTAGATTTTCAAGAAAATCAGCATGAGCGGGGTACCATAGAACTATTTAGGTTTTAAAATTATTAAAATCACTTTATAAGGTAGATAATATCCTTTAAATGTATGCATTGATTTATTGATCGGTAATTGAAAGTCTTGTAGACTTACACTCCTCTAGTTTTCCATAAAAAGTACCTTGGTTTTTTAAATGGAATTTAATAGTAGGGGCATCTGAATAAGTAACATCTGAATAAGTAAGACTTATTCAAATGTTACTTATTCAGATGCAGATTCAGATTTGGGCATCTGAATAAGTAAGACTTATTTTGGTATGAATATTAATACGGTCTCATACATAGACAATGCAATTATAATTGATGCCTGTGCTTTTATAAATCGGGCCATCCTTCGCTTTTGCAAATCGAGCCTCAAACCAGTGAAGTACTGGTTGGGATTCAAACTTGCTATCCACAATCCCAGTTGTAGTAGGGAAAATCACTTAGACACTTTTATATAAATTATATCAAACACTAGGATAAATCTTTAAAAAAAAAAAGAGGAAGTTACAAAATCACTACTAAGTCAAGTGGGTTTGACGCTTTGGCTTAGTGTCGATTTTAAACAGAGAAAAATTGCACAATTATAAGCATATCTTTCTATTTCCATAAGAATTCTTGAATGACAATAAAAATTAATGGGCACAAGGACAAAAGCACAATTGAATAAAAAGGTACTTTCCCTCCCGCCCTAATACTTATGCCAAGTGTGCACTAATTAAACTTTTATTTACATACTTTTTAGTAAAAATATTGTCAAATAATAATTATCTGATGCCAACGAAAGTAAATATTTCTGTTCAAATATTTTTTTCTTTCTATCATAATAAAAAAAAACATTTAATGCGAGTAAATGCTTTTAAAAGTATTATTTTAACATCACATTCTTAATGTGTTTATAAAATAGGGTAATATCTTATAAGTCAATAGCTATTGAGAACTAACTTTATTGCACGATTTTATTGAAACAAATACACTAAAAGCTGCTGAATAATCCTATTATAAGCTAACTTCCATCAAAAGTTAAAAATAACATTTGCATAGTAAATATTTGACGCAGCTCCAAAATTGGAACATGGAAGATAAAGTTTCTGGCTTGCATTTGCAAAGGGAACAATAGATTTAGGTTCACTGACTTTTTCGAATTTTTAACTAAAGTATTATCCTTAAATCTGTGCCATAATTAATTTTATCATATAATTTTTTTAAAAATAAAACCTATGATCCTTATTTAAATAATAATAATAAGAAGAAAAACTACTCAGTTATTTCCTTTTTGAGGCCATTAAATTCGACTGTAAATTTTATTTAGGATTTTATAATAAGGTAGAATTTATAATAAGGTAGATGATTAATTAATCTTATAATAAGATTATGATGATTGTAATTACGTTTTGAATTTATTGAATTGTAAAGCGTGAGCTAAAAATGAAGTTTGATCTTAATAAAAATTTTGAAACTACGTCTGTTAAAAACTAATTTAACAATGAAGAAAAAAGGGTTTTGTTAAATACACTCTTATTTAAAGGGTAAAAACATGGTATTGTTTAAATATGTGTTCGTAAATTTTGAAACGTGATAATGGGAAAATTTAAATTTCAACTTACGTATGCATCATAACTGTGTTTATATTCTGTCTCTTCAGCTTGTGGCACATATTTCCCAGACGAAAGTACAATTTTCCATAGAATCGTTAGTAAGAGAGCCTAAATATAAAGTTTTATTATTTGTTGTAAATGAACCAAAGATGTAGGCATTTATTAGAAGGAGAACTGCATTTGTGTGTTAAATGTGTAGGAGTAACTCTAACAAGGAGTATTCATGTAGATTTAAATACCTTACAAAGTCTATTCTGAGGTGGATTTTGAATGGAATTGAGATTTATACATTCCAAAAAGATAACTAGATTGATTTTAATAAAATACTTATTAACCCTTAATATCTTAAATTGAGTAAAATTAAAACTTAATGTGAAATATTAACAAAAATATAATGCATAATCAATAAATAAAATATAACCACCCAAAAATTGTAAGATTATATATTTTACATAATAGAATAAATCGTATTTGAATTATTTATAAAATTTTTTTCTGTTATATTCTAAATTTAATTTACTATTATTTCAAAGAAAACACCCACGATAATAGCGAGTCAAAAAATGAAATAGTATTGAGTTGAGACTAAAAATAATTGATAAACAATTATATTAGTATTGAGAATATTAAACTGCATCCTTTAATGGCAATCACTCTATTATGATGTCGTGGGACATCAAAAAGTGGCAGTAGGATATTGTATGTTACTAGAAAATAGAATTAGGCGTTCAAATGCAATTTGCAAACTTTCAGCGTAAATCTTTATCAGGGATTTATTTCAAAAATTAGAAAGAAGTTTTGAAAGAACTATGATAGCTTATTTTCAAATGGATGCCTATTTTCTGCTATAAATTTTTTTTATTGTTGATAGGCAGACAGGCGAAAAAATTATAAAGGATAGTATCTAATGTCCCAACTAGTATCTTTCTAAGAAATTTTTCTTAAAAATCAGACAGTAAGAACTAAGTAAAAAATAATAATAAAATTAACATAAATATTAACCGACACTCTTAAAAAAGATAGAGAGAGAGATAGATGGAAAAGCGTACGGACAAATAATATAATAGATATATATCTTTTAAGTTAAACTGACAGTCTTAAACGGAAAAGCGTACAAACGACGGACAAAAACGCGTAAAAGATGTCATACCTTTCCAAAAAAATTACAAAAAAAAAAAAATTCCAGATTCTATACTACTCGATAGATTAAATATAGTTTTTTTGCATACCTGTATTGGATAGTCCATCTCCAGTCGTTATACTTTTTAACAATAAAACCTATTTGAAATTCTGTTGCATTTTATACGAATGTGAGTTAATGTGCGTCGAAATGTAGGGCAACTATAATAGGAATTGATTAGAATCTCCCGTTGAGTTTAAAACTTTAAAAATAAAAATTTATTGAATCGTTTTTAACCCTCAGCCAATTTGGATTAAATTATTATATTACAGTTTGGCTTAAAAAATAAATTCAAAGGTGAATATCTATTTATGGAATACTTTAGAAGTTTTAATGCTGAGTGAAGTTTTACAAAATACTGTTGTTGCTTGTGTGTGATGGTGATTTGTCGATCGTTCAATCTAAATTTAGAAAATCTGTGTTGAATAAGTTGAAATAAGGCTACATTTTCAGAAAAGAAATTATGCGTTTGAGAAGAAAATATACAATGTCTAATTAACATGAGTTTTCCCGATTCCCTTCTCGAAATATATATTTCACACATTACAAAATTTTCTTTTAAAAAAAGGTTAATACAAATTTCCTATGTTGTTAGGATCGGCATATTAATGGGAAAAATATTATTAAAATAAGAATAATATTAAAAATGAAATTTAAAAATGTTCAGAATAAATTCATTTATTAACAAACCCAACTGAAAAATAACTTAATTGAACTTCAAATTTCAGAATTTTAATGATATTGACTCACCATCATTACTTTCTTACAAACATTATTCTTCGATCTATAAATATATTTAGAAAACGGTAAAAGAATACTTACTTAAATTGCGAAAGATAATTGATGAAAATTGCCAATTTTTTTTTAAAAGTTACAATTTTAACTAAATGCCGTGTTTGACGATTTGTTTTCCATAAGGTGCATGTATAAATCTTCTGTAAAAAGGGCTCTAGGTATCAGTTACTATTTTAGTGTTCTTTTAGAATGGATTACTAAATGTTTAATTTTGTTTTTGTGCATTCAAGAAACACTGAGAACTTTCCTGTTGTTACTTTTTTCCGTTTTTCTGTAAAGCCGTTCCATCCACCTGTCCACTTCTTTTTACTATCAGAAAAATGTTTCATCCAATTTACAGAATTGATAGGGATAGCTTTGCTGTTGTACATTTCGTTTAATTTACACCATTTTCATTCATTACTTTCTATTACTTAATACAAAATAATAAGATAGTGAAAGCATTGCGATGGAATCGAAAATAAAAGATATAAATTTTGTGTCTTCTACACGCTTCAGAATGGTGCTGATTCTAAAAAAGTAGTTTATGAACAATGACCAGTCTGTCTGTCAGAAACCACACAGAAGCTCGAACTAGGAGAGCCACAGACTACAAATTTGGTACGCGAGCTGCCAGTTACTGTCGGACGTCATAATTAAGGCTTTTGGGAAAATCGCATAAGCTCAATGGTAGCTGCCATCATTTGTGGGGAGGGGGGGGGGTTAAGGTTATTAAAATTACCTTTAAGGTATGTAACTACTTTTAAATGTATTGGTTTATTGAGTGTTATTTTTGGAGATCGTGTAGTACTACACATACACACAACCCCAGTTTTTTGCATTTTAGAAGGAAAAAAATCCATTTGTTGACTACATTCTTTGACTATTTCTTCTTTCTTTGACTCATTCTTCTTACTTTTAATTTTTCTTTGTTTCGGAGCAAAAACAATGGAAACACAGAAGAGTAGATTTTATAATTATTATCAGCAAAAATCCTTTGCAGGTTGGCTTGGGTTCAAACCAGAGTTTTCTGGAAGCCAGGTAGGTGGTCTTAGTGACTGAACAATAGATATGTAGGACCGTTTGTTGAGTAAATGGCTTACAGAGTAAATATATTGAATCGCCTTAAGAAGACCCCCTTTGGGAATTTCACATTTTGAAAATCGTAATGTTATTCCTATGGAGAATATTCGCAAGTCAATTACCGCCACAATTTTATTAAAATTTTACTAGTTTCTTGTATCATTGTAAAGAATGAAAGGAACTTAAAGGATAAAACTAATTTGTTTTGTGAAAATCACGTATTTAGTATTTTTAATAATTTTTTAAAGTTAGAACTTAAAGCTTACTCCATTTTTTACTAACTTAAAAAATTATTAAAAAAAACGAAATATGTGATTTTCACAAAACAAATTATAGTCTAAGAGCTAGCAACGTTTTTGAGAGAGAATTTCAGGTAGGCCAGTTTTAAGATATGCTATCTCTCTCACTCTCCCGGACATCATACGGGCTATCTGGCTGGCGGTAGTGGTTGCGTTCATCAGTGCGCATCCTGCTAATACAAGTAAAAAATTGATTTTTCAAATCATTTTAGGACGTTTTATTTTTTTATTGTTGTTATTAGCGAACTTTTTGCAACATAAATCTATTATTGCCAGACATTTTTATTGTTGTTTAAGCTGTGCCAGACGCTAATTTTGATTTTGAAAGCTCAAGTGTTGCCCAAATTACCAGATCAGGTGTGAATTCACCGATCATTGTAATTACGTCATCGTCATTCATTGCGCAATACCATGTGGCAATACTTGTAATGAGCTGATAATTTGGGCAACACTTGAGCTTTTAAAATCAAAATTAGCGTCTGGCACAGCTTAAACAACAATAAAAATGTCTGGCAATAACAGTTTTATGTTGCAAAAAGTTCACTAAAAATAATAATAAAAAAATAAAACGTCCTAAAATGATTTGAAAAATCAATTTTTTACTTGTATTAGTAGGATGCGCACTGAGGAACGCAACCACTACCGCCAGCCAGATAGCCCTTATGAAGTCCGGGAGAGTGAGAGAGATAGCATATCCTAAAACTGGCCCACCTGAAATGCTTGTTTTTCCGACGTTGCTAGCTCTCGTACTATTGGTTTTATGCTTTTAGTTCCTTTCATTGTTTACAATGATACAAGAAACTAGCAACCTTTTAATAAAATTGTGGCGGTAATTTACTTGCGAATATTCTCCATAGGAATAACATTACGATTTTCAGGATGTGGAATTCCCAAGGGAGTTCTCTCTGACGACTGAGCTTAGCGGGGTGAAAACTATAGTCCCCACGAACTCAGTAACTATTCGTATATTAACGGTTGGATAAATGTCTAGGATAAAAACTTAAATTATTTGTGAAAGTCGAGAGATAATTTAGTGAAAAACGGCTAACTTCCTGCCAGCGTGCAAGATGGACTAGTTTAAATTATAGTCTAATCGTCCAAATTGCTTTTTAAATAAGCTGTTTAAAATGTGTTAAAAAGATAAGACATCAGACGCTTAAGTATATTAAATTTCGTCTGTCTGTTCGATTATCCGTCCGCTTATTGATCTCTATTCTAACTTTTTTTGCTATTGTTACAATTCTACGATTTTGTAAACTCGTTTTTTGTTTGTTTGTTAGAAAGGTATGGGATGTCGTTTTCCGTATATTGATCTGTATTCTAACAGTTTGTTTTTGCTATTGCTACAATTCTATGATTTTGTAAACTCGTTTTTTTAGTTTGTTAGGTATGGCATCCGATGTCTAACTTTTATGACTTATTTCTTGTGCCTGTCTATCTGTACCATAAGAACTTCTGGTTAACCCATAAGAACATAAGGTTTAGAACTTCTGGTAAAATAAAACTCTGCTGAGCTTTTTAGTGAAAATATTTGCTAAGAACAATTTGGTAGTTAGATGAACTTTCAAAGTAATTAGCTCTATGTTTAAAACAAAATAGAAAATTGAGGAAAATAAAGATTCTTTAAATAGTTATTTACTGAACCTTTTGAGTTAATATTTTAATTTCTGAGCACTTGGTTTAACTTTTACATAGAAAATTATTTATATATGCTAAAGAACTTCACACACTTCATTTATAATACAGTTTATGTGTTCTGTATACTGTACTTACTGTTTTGTATTAAATAAAAATATTTCTATTGTTATACAGTTCTGAAGACTTGTGAGTATAGGTTTTAGCTTTAGAACTTCGAGATTCAAATAATAAAATGTTATTTAAACAACTTGCGTTGCTTCTTCGTTCTTTTTCTTTTGGTTTTCTTCTTTTTTTACAATATCTCACATAAAATAGTTTCATTAGTCTACAAATATTTCATTCGTGTGTGAATATGCATTGTTTTTAAAAAATAAATTCAAATAACTGAGATTTTTTACAAACATACAATAATTTATTTTTTGTTCGCTAGATTGATACAAAAAAGTACTTCAAAAATGAAGCACATGAAAGACGAGTAAAAAATACGAAATACATGACAAGTTCCAAAATTATGTACAAGTTAAAGAGAAACCATTTCTAATCTGGGAAATGAATGGATTTCTACAGGGGGAAAGGAACTCGAAAATGACATTCGTAATTTATTCTGGAGCAAATTTTCTTTTAATAAATTGCAGTCCCATTATCAGGTATTAAAACTGCATAGGAGTTGCCTTTTATGTTTTTTCATCAACTCAAAAGTTCTAGTAGTTTTAGTGGCAATTTTTGAGTTGTAATGGCTTCACATAATGCCGCTCAAACATAAAGGTAAATGTTGCTAAGTTCTTTTTATTCACTTGCATCGGAAAAAAGCTTCTCCCAGCATTAACTGTAGCTGTATTGCTTGAAGAGCTTTGAAATATTCACAAACAGGAGTTCTTATAACGAACCTGGAAAAAAAAGCAATCTATGAGAGAAGATAGATATATTTTTATTTTTGATAGCATTATTTCTCAAAGTTTTTTTTGTGAATTCTAAATATACATATCTTTAAAAACTTTATTTTGCAACTAAATTTAAATACCACACAAAGAAGAATTCAAATAAATTTTAAGTGATTCAGTAAAGGCTTTTTAATTATATTTATAATACCCCCTACGTAGCTGCTTCAAATAAATTTCTTCAAGCTGGATGATTTAAACAAACATTTCATATTTAAAATTAAGTTTCATTTTTTCAATTTTATGAAGACAATCATTTTAAATTACGTGATTTTTAAATGATAAGCAACTTAAGTACCTTTTAAATGCAGCTAATTAAACTCCTGGTCGAAAATTTTATATATTTCGACTTAAATTAAGCTGGAGTATTTTAATAGTCTATGCATAAAACCAGTCAATTCTTGAATTACAAAAAAAACTTTTTGTAGAATAAATATCAGCCCTAAGTCCAATCTTACCTGATCACCAGGACCATTCACTTCCACCATAGCTTGAAATTCCTCCGAATCCACCTTTGCTGTTTCCGCCGCTTCCTCCATAACCGCCGCCAAAGCCTCCACCGAAGCCTCCCCCGAAACCGCCAGCTCCGCCTCCGTAACCTGAGTTACCTCCCTTGCCACCTCCGCTCGATCCTCCGTAACCGCCGCCTAATCCTCCGCTCTTTCCTCCACCAAATCCAGAATTTCCGCTATATCCTCCGCTGCTCTTTCCTCCGCCAAATCCACCACTTCCTCCATAGCCTCCGCCGCTCTTTCCTCCACCAGAACTGCGACCTCCCTTTCCGCTGCCTCCTCCATATCCACCGCCTGATACACCTCCGAAACCACCTTTGCTGTTACCGGATCCATATCCTCCGGATCCACCACTGCTGCCTCCATATCCACCACCGAACCCTCCTTTTCCTCCGCTTCCCCCACCATATCCTCCGGATCCACCACTGCTACCTCCATATCCACCACCTGATCCACCACCGAATCCTCCTTTTCCACTTCCTCCTCCATATCCTCCAGATCCGCCACTGCTGCCTCCATAACCACCACCTGATCCACCACCGAATCCTCCTTTTCCACTTCCTCCTCCATATCCTCCAGATCCGCCACTGATGCCTCCATATCCACCACCTGATCCACCTCCGAATCCTCCTTTTCCGCCAGCTCCTCCATAACCTCCGGATCCGCCTCCTAATCCACCGCCAATTCCTTTTCCACCGCTCCCTCCGTATCCACCAGATCCTCCACTGCTACCTCCATATCCACCTCCCGAACCGCCACCGAATCCTCCCTTTCCACTACCTCCTCCATAGCCTCCAGAGCCACCTCCAAGTCCTTTACCACTACCGCCTCCATATCCTCCTGAACCACCACTGCTGCCTCCATATCCTCCTCCCAAGCCTCCTCCAAGAGCTGCACCTAAAGCTGCGGCGTAGTCGTCACCTCCACTGACTCCATAAGCACCCTCTCCACCGCTGCTTCCTCCGTAACCTCCTCCTATTCCGCCTCCCAATCCACCACCGTATCCACCATCTCCACCTTCGGCCTTTCCTCCACCAAGACTGCTGATGCTTAAGCCAAGAAGAGTGACACCACCGCTGCTACCACCACCATGTCCGCCAGCCCCACCGCTGCTTCCTCCATATCCTCCAGCACCGCCGCTGCTACCTCCGTATCCTCCAGCACCGCCGCTGCTACCTCCGTATCCACCGGCACCGCCGCTTCCTCCATATCCACCATCTCCTCCACTGCTTCCTCCATATCCTCCACCTCCAAGGGAAATGATCTGGATGCCACCATTATCTTTACCTCCTCCATATCCTCCAGATGATCCTCCTCCGTATCCACCAGCAGCACCTCCTGCACTTGCGCCCCCATATCCTCCATCTCCGCCATCCTTTATTTCGCCGTATCCTCCATCTCCAAGACCTCCAAGGCCTGCTTCTCCTCCATATCCTCCAAGGGACGCTCCTCCGTAGGCATCACCGCCTTCACCGCCAGATCCTCCGTATCCACCTCCGAGAGAAGCACCTTCGTATTCTCCTCCCGATGAACCTCCTCCGTATCCTCCTCCGAGGGAAGCACCACCGCCATACCCTCCACCACCGGAAGATCCTCCATAGGATGCACCTCCTCCACCACCACCTTTACCATTCAAGGAGACGGGAATGGCTAGAAGAATTGTGGTGCCTTTGCCAGCACCACCACCTGCTCCACCGCCATATCCACCGGCTGCTCCTCCGCTGCTTCCTCCGTATCCACCACCACCGCCTCCGCCGGCTCCACCTCCATACCCACCGCCTCCTCCGGCCCCTCCTCCGTATCCACCGCCTCCGCTACCACCTCCGAAGCCTCCTCCACCTCCGTATCCAGTGGCAGCCGCGACGAGATCTTTCGCTGAGCTGACTACTGTCTTCTTTTTGTCGACTTTGGTACATGTTGCACTTAAGATAAGGCAACTCAAAACCCACAGCTGAAAATACAAAAATATATAATGTTGTTATTTGAATTTTATAAAAAAATATTTTAATTTTAAACGCTCCTTCATTTTATTTATATTTGTATGTTTTCCTACGATATTTAATTCATTAATGGCTATTCAAAATTCATGTATAATATAATGACCCTTTAGAACAAATTATAGAACTATGCTTTGTGTTATTAGTATCATAACAATAATTACTTTTGGGCAATCGTCTTAACTTTTATTTAACTTAAACACTTTTTTCTTTAGTACACGACACAAAAGAAGTATTGTGTAGTACATTTTACGGATAGTGAGAACAAACAACGATCGAATTGAGATTGTTAAGTTAACACAGGTACTTGGAGTATACGTTGCTTATGCTAATAATGGTTATTTTATTATTTTTCATCTTTACTTATCTAGTAAATATCATACAAATGCAAATTTACAATTTATAGCTGGTTTATCATGTAAGACTTTCATGTATCAGTGGGAAAAGGACGTACTTTAATCATGAATTTATATGGATGAATAACTTTAATCTTAATTTTAGCTATGTGCAACTATGAAAAAAAACCTCTAAGATTATAGAAAATTCTTAAGATATTTTCAAACTGCTTAAAAAATACGTGTTCGGCGTGTTTCATTCAGATATAAAAAAAATAAAAAGTTTTGTCTTATAAAATGCCAACAAAAGTAGTTCACACCATGTGCAACATTGATAAAAATATGTATAAGTTAAGAAATATAAAACTATCTAAGTTTTTTTTTTTTAGTTTAGAAGTTTTAATTTTTTAACATATTTTTTATGGTTTAAGGTTTTGAGAGGCAACATAAATACAGAATGAAAATAAATTCTTTCTCGATCCTCGATTGGTTAATGAATTTCTCGTTTGAACAAATCGCTGATCGGAGCCCAAATCATAAAAAAGGCAGAAATGAAAGCTGGAAGGAGCTATGTCCCCTAAAACTAGCCATCTTCTACCTTTCACAACGACTTAATCAAAAAGAAAATTATGTAGACAAACTAAAATAGAAGAGACAGACTAAATAGTACATACTAAACTAAATAGACAGACAAACTAAAATAGAAGCAGTCCATAAACTTTATAATACGATTAAAATAATTATCCGTAGTGAATAATCAGGTAGATCAGAACTTGAAAGTTACTTTTCTTTTAGAGATTCCTACTTTCTTAGATTAGTGGAACATAAGTTTTTACAACCAGAAGACAATGACATTCAAATACATCCCGCCCCTCGCCTCTTTTTGACCCGTTTACAAGGCGTTATCAAATCATCTCAATTGATAAAGCACTACAAATAGATTTTCGCATATCAGAATTGTGTTACGGGCAGGTATACTTTTGGAAGTTCATTTCGATAAAGTTTAAAGGTGCAGTGATCCATTTTCGCACTTTAAAAGGATTAATTTGCTCAAAAGCTTCAAGTGATAAATTAATATTTTATCGCGCGTTTTAGTTGAGCATAAAGATTTTAGATTAGATCGTGCATCTTTTCATACGGGTTAAAAAAAAATGATGTTGTAAAGGAATTAATATTAAGATGCAATTTGGATTTAAATTAAAAGAAAAAAAAGTTTTATCATATTTAAAATATAATGTACTTAATTAAATACTTTTGTTATGAAACTCTTTCCTGAATTACATTTAAATATTATCATAATATTTTTTTTAAATCATTCAACATTAAGGTATTCGTTTTTGATAATCCATACATAGTTTAAAAAGTAAAAGGTAATCCAAAATTTAGGCTAGGTTTTTAGGTTTTCAGAAAATGTGATGATAATGTTTAACATACAGTTGTAAAGCATCGTTAATGTAAAAATTATCGTTGTATAACGTGTTTAATTTAAAGACAGTTTTAATTAATACTATTGTATTGCAGTAGCTAAAATATATTTACTTTATTATATACTTGAATTAATGCTGAAATTTGAAAAATATTTGAATGACAGTAATTTTATCAATACAAATGAAATTTGTAATTAATGAATACTCTTTTATCTAATATCCAAAACTGAAAACAATCGTTACATATTTTGAAACTTATTATTTAAATAGGATTAAAATTTTCTGCAAACAAATATCATAAAATAACATATTTTGTGTTACAAAAGTATTAAGTAGATAATACTTTTAGGATCATTTCTATACTCTGATTATTGAGTTTAGTTTATCAACGTATACTAATAAAAAAAATCTGGCTAATTATAACTTCTCTAATTAAGCTGTAAAAATAATTTTTAAACTAATTGCAATATATGTAACATTTTTAATTTGCACTGTGGTTTGTTTCAATGAAATTTTTATAAAAACATTATGCGCCTTTAAATCAACTAACTTCCCTAATTAAGCTATAAAAATAATGGTTAAACTAATTACAAAATATGCAAAAAAATTATTGCACTGTGGTTTGTTTCAAATTTTTTTTTATAAAAGCATTATGTGCCTCTGAATCATTTAAATTCAAACGAATAAACTAGATATTCAGAACATTGTATAATAACGTTCAATGATTCGTTTTGACAATGTTTTGAAGGAACTATATGGTCAAATGCTTTACCATCCTTTATGGATAAAATTAAATTATTACAAAGTTTAGAATTATTTGCTGTAAAACCAATTATGTAAATATCTTTAGGAAAGCAATCTATATTTTAATTACCTAATTCCAACTCTTCAACTAATACTAAATTACTTTCTTTCAAACAAACATATAAAATATTCAGAAAATATCTTTAACTTTAGCCATGAAGCATGAGATCATTCACGAAGGAAACAACGTATATTATTGGTGGAAATAATTTATTTGCTGGTACAAATTTTACATGTTTCTGCGAGGCTAAAGTTCGCCGTCTTTCAGACTCACTGAAACATGTACAATTTGCAGTAACTAATAAACTGCTTTTGCAAATAATATAAATTGTTTACTACGTGAATACCCTTATATGTATCCAAGTACACAAAAAGTATCCAAGTTAACAACACTCTTAAAACGAACGAGCGATTTAAACTCAGTCTGAGTTCATTTTCACTACTACAGTCAAGAAAATGCACATGCCCGAAAGGAGTGGATCCTTTGTGTGTTAAACCTCCGACAGAATCTCGCTAAGTGATTTCAACTCAGTCTGAGTTAATATTCACTCCTTTCCAGTGTCGAAAATGCACTTCTCCTACTGTAGTGGATTTCATTATTTTGTTTTAAGAGTGAAGTTTAAGTCCCCATAAATGGTGTAATGATGCAGATTAAAAACTTACCTTTAGAGAAGCCATGGTTGATGAGAACTGACTAACGGAAAAGCTGATGCGAAGGCACTAAACCCAGAGAGGAGCTCCTGATGGTGTGATCTTCTGTGCAAGACCACGGATATGAATGAAGTGTATGGCCATCTGCTCCGCCTTATATATATGTAGGACATCGGCTGGACATTGCGATGTCCCGGTTTTGGTCATCCGCCAATGAAGATGAGAGTGGCTTTTCTTTTTTTCTTTGTTTCGCCTCATTGGGGAAAGCTGAGAAGAAGAAGAAGAAAAAAGAAAAGACAGGTAAACCGATTGTGAATCACCCTTTCCCTCTCGGAGATTCCTATAACCAGGTTAATTGTGTGATGCTCAGAAGATGGCTGCTGCAGAAGAATCATCTCTTTTGGTTGTACAAAAATGTATGTGGGGATTTTGAAAGTAGTTCTTACATGGAGTTCTATGGATCTGAAATAATGTAATTGGTCTTTATTAAGTTTAGTTTCTGCAATTTGTTTCTACAAATGACAACACAATTTTGAAAAATTAAAAGATTACCAAAAAATATCATAAAGATATTAACTTTTATTTAATTTCTATGACATTCATATGCTAATTGTTTTTCTATTTTAGTTCTTTTATGAAGTTTTAGGATTTTGTAAATAGAATTTTTTTGAAAAACATTTAACAATAGAAAATCTCATAGTAAGTTTTCAATAGAAATGCTCACATACAGCAATGACTATCCCCGTACTCTACTTCAGTACTATTTGCTTTAAATTTTCTCAATATTGTTTTCTGAATAGAGTTTGTCATATTATAATTTTTTTTATATACCCTTTTGGTAGTGTTCATATAAATACAAACCTCAATTAAGACCAAGATATCATCACTTACAGTCATATCTAACCAAGGGAAAGAAATATTGATGTCTACGGAAAAGAAAGGAACAACTTTTGATGCTTTCGTTTTTTTAATATAACTTTCAATACATCCAAAGAAGCGAAAGGAAGAGGTTTATTTTTGTTTGCTCTTCTTGGTTTTTCCATTTGCGGTTGTTGTTTTTTGTCGATTGACGGAAGATCTGAGGTCAATAGCAGGTTCGGTAGTGCTCCAGAGATGGGAACATGAACGATGGTATCGTTGAAAGTTTAGTCACGATTCCAAATGAAGGAGGCATGAAACTTTAGGAATGGAAGCGCAAAAACCATCGAAAGATGCTAATATTAGAAATTAGTTTACGGTGTTACATTTTTGTTCTTCAGCTTGATCAGGAATCGAATCTTTGTTGGTTAATGTGTTAAGGGTTATATTTAAAAAGATAAGTCACGATTTTGAATGCAAATAAGTCTTACTCTTAGTTACCATCTAGAAGATGCTCAAAGATGGATGAAAGTAGATATAATCTTTGATCAGCTAACAATCTATTATTTGTCATGTTCGCCATTTGGTCTTTCATGCTCGACATGCTGTTTAATGTCATTATGTCCCTTTAAAGAAAAAATTCATGATTGAAGATTTATACGTGCTTTATTCATCGATAAAATTTATTTATTGCAAAAGTATGCGTGCACATAGGTTTTTTTTAAATAACTTATTATTGAAACAAAATTCTATCTTATTTTGAAAAGCGAAAATAATTTAAAAAATCATCATAAAAATAAGCTGTAACAAATGGTAAAAATTTTATAAATCATATAATCTGTTATTTCAATTATGAATGAATTGCAAACGTTTAAATACTTAAAGTTTAAAGGGTTCCTTTGTGACGAAATGCCTCAGAAACTAAGGGACCGAATTACACAAAAAATTGCCTAAATATTTACGTTTTTTGAGAAAGTTTGTGTTTTGTGATCCCAACGATTTTTAGAATTTTCACTATAATTTAAAAAAAATTAAAAACATAGTTTTTCAAAGTTCTTAATGCTTAAAACACTTTTTGGCAATAACCGTTTTAAAATTAGTATTCGTTTTCTATTGGTAAACAAATGCTTACTGATTTACAGTACATAATTATAATTAAATGAACAAATCCTTAAATTCTATACTATAGTACGCCACTTGAAACATTGAGGCTTAAATCACGAACTATTTCTGAAGGTATTTTTTTTTGTCGCCCGTCCATTGGAAAACAATCGATTTTTGGCGCCTTGAAAGAGCATTTGGTCTTCCATGTGAGCATGATTCACCATAATTTAAAGGATCTTTCAAGAAATTAATGACTACCGTTTTAGACCTACCGATAGACCTGGAATTAGCTATACCACTCGTTCGACAAGCTTTCATTCTAATGATTATCCCACGTTTTGCATTTGACAATTGATTCGCTCTTGCCATCGATATCAATAGCACAGATGAAGATCAAAGTAACCCTAAATGCATTGTTAGGTTGCCTTTTTTATTTCCTGCTTTCTTGGACCACAAAAAAATTGCATATCCGACAAAAAACCTGCCGACCTAATACGCTTTTCCATCAGCAGAAACGATTCATATTTAAAATGGTAGTAAAATTTGATTAATTTAAATTAGATTTTAATTAAAGTGCATTATAATGGTAAATCATTTGCATACTTTGCATTTGAAATGCTTTCCCTCCGACAAAGTTGCACAAATCCAAGTTTCAATGGTTATTTCCACGACCTTATAATTTTTTATAGGGCTTTACAAGAAGATGAATGTCTGTTTTTTGATGTTAGGATGGCGTAATGGCCGATTGAATTTTGGCATTGGCTGCTTTTGACGAAGTTGAACATTTAACTTTGGGTAACTATTCCCTTCCAGTTGTATGTGTTAGGGTTAGTCTGAATCATCGTCGTATTAGAGCTACACACGAGGGCTATTTTCCACCAGCGTCGTAATTTAGAAACACAGTCAATTTACGAGCCGACACATGAGTAGGTACCCAACGCAACCGTTAAGGGCGACATTGTACGCAGCGTTAGGGCTTTGAAGAATATTTAACGTGAACTCCTTTACACGGGGTATTATTCGTCGGACATTTTGGCTGCACAAACCTTTTATATGTCAGCTTTATTTTGGCGATGCCTGGACCTGAACCAGGGACCTACCGCATGCAGGGAGAAAGTCTTTACCGACTGGCCCTCTAGCCCCATCGAGTGGTATGAAATATGAAGTGGAATGTTTACCCCATTTGGGCAGTTTCGTTGTGCTAATCGTGAAGTAGAAACGGATCATTGTATCGTAGCTGTTCTAGCAATTTGAACAGGGGCCTACGGTAAAGCCATCTAACTCCTGGAAGGGCCTGGATACAATCAACCCCTCATATCAGAATGAGAGGAGATTATAATATCCTGATGGAGTGAACCAGTGGATATTTGAAAAATTTTTATAAAATAAAATGTTACCTAAAAAACACTAATCAGGGTTTTTAATGGTACACCCGTGCAACGAGTGGTTTATAAAGCTGGTTTAGTTATGAGAAGCTATATTGTCAATTGGCAAAAAAATAAACTATTAGTGTATTTTAACCAAAATTTAACTGTAGAAACCATTAACTATAACTGAAACTATTAAATTAAATTAATAGTTTGATATTAATTTTACTTTTTGTTGATTTTCTTATAACCGTTGACTGTTTATAACATTGAAATTTTTTTTAACAAATTATTTTAATTTGAAATGTTAACTTTTTTATTATAATTGCGACATTTTCTAAAGCATAAATTATACAAGTCTACAATTACCCAATATATATTAAAAGGAAATAATATTGTTGTGTAAGACTAATGCATGATTAGATGCATGACTAATGCATGCCGTAAGCAAAAAGTTTGAATCAAAGCAACCATTAACTAAAGATTTAAAGTGTAGCTGAAGCGATATTGGTTACTGAATGTGTTTTAAGAATAAAAAAAATACTGAATCGATATATAAGAATAATAAGAACGAATTTCAGTTTTTTTTATTTGATGACAAAAATTTAGTATCTTTACATGATAAAATATAAGCTAAAATGTCAATGGAATGGCTAATATAAGTTTATTTGTTAGCATACGAAAATATAACTGATAAGAGTTTTAGTGGAAACTTTAACAATTATAAATAATCAATAATAGGTAATAGACAATCAATATCACACAATCAATAATCAACATCACACAAAGAAAACATGTTGGTAACGTAATCTGTTATCATTAAAAATGTCATATATCAATTGGGAAAAAAACTTTTGTGTTATTATTTTTTTTTAAATATTTAATTTGTCTATCTCTACAAAGGAAAAAGTCCTGGTTGAGTTCCTCATCAACGACCAGCCAAAACCTATTGGAGATACGGATACCAAACTTTAGGAGGTGATTAATATTGCAATGATTTCCTTTGTATTGCTTCTTTGGTTCGCAATATGACGTCATTTCAAAACGATTTATAAGAAAAAAAATGTTCTTCAAATATTAATTGTTTAACAAATAAAAGTTTCTCATGCTATTGTTTATGTGTTAATAGCGATTGAATAATATGAATTATGATAATAGCGATAAATGATTACAATTTCAATTTTAATGCTATTCAAATGTTAAGGCAGTCGACAGACAAGTAAAAAGAAGTTCGGCCGGGCTTACGGATAAAACGTGTAAAAATATGTCTCTTTTGCCACAAAATCCATTATTTCTAACAGAACAAAAAAATAAGATTAAGATCCGATGAATCGATCTGAATTTGGAGGGGCGTATAGACGGAGAGACAGACGTCATCTTCAGTATGTCAATACCTACATTTCCATTTTTTAATAAAATTCTTTCGAATTAAAAAAAAATGAAAGTATGCTAAAAATACTTTCAATCAAGATAAGATGCGGGTTATATTTTACGTTCGAAACACGGAAAAGTCTACAAAACTGCGACCATCAATTAAGATATCATCAACGACTTTCCACTATAGGTATCGTCCTCTTTACGATAACTAAGCAACGCTTCTTTTCTCGTTTATGGAACTTAGAAACGTTCTATTCACCTTAGGAACCCACATAAAACATTCGTAGAGCACATTTTACGTCAATAACGCACGTTCATCCATATATTTTCTAAATTAACACAGCTTGTGACTTCTAACAATTTTTTTCCATATCGTCTGAATAATATTATTCGAATAAAAGAACAAAGGTCAGCAAACCATCATTCGAAAATCTAGACCTTGCCCCTTTTATCGTTTGAGGAAAGTTTTCCTCCCGGGCTAAATGCGGTCAGAAGGATTAAGTTCTTTGGTGCATTTTTTTTTCCGCTTCTCCAAAAACAAAAATCCGAGCCATATTTCAGATGCACGACAAAAACCATTCCGTCCACCCCTTATGGGTACTACAGTTCATACACAGACGTGACCTAATTTTAGCGAACATCTTGAACTTGAAAAAAAAATCTTCCATGTCAGTCGTGAATTATACTGATATTAATTAATGAGTAGGGTTAATTAGTTTTGCAAAGGAATGTGGAAGTTACATATCTTATGGAAAAACAAAGTTTTTCTATTAATGTTGATTGCTTATTTTCAATTAAGTACCTAAATTAACGGACTGGACCATATATCTCGTGTTTATACTTCGGAGAATGTGAGATTTCCAGTCACACCCTTGAAATGTGAGATATATTAGCATGATATTTTGATTCATTCCATAGTATTAAGCTAGGTAGCTTTAAATGTTACCATGTAATAAATTCATAATTATACGAATATAATTTTAACATATAATAAAACATATAAATATTAAAATTAATTATAAAATATATGTGTACAGCTTTATCTTAGTAAAATAAGATCCAAAGTTATTTTTAAAATAAAATTAACATCAACCATTTTTCTACTATGGAGAATGTTAAATAAGAATGCGATTTAATTTGAGGATTTTTCACAATCGAATAAACATATATATTAACAAGGGGAAAGGACGAGATTGCGTGTATTTAAAAAGCAATAATTTTTATTTCATATTATTAAAAGTGAATGTTTTTAAACGTTATGATATGTATACCTATGAACAAGTTGCAAAAGCTTGAGATTGTAGTTTTAAATTGCAAGTGGTAACAAATCAAAGGTAATCTTTTCAATAAACTTGACTAATCTCTTTACTCTGGCTTCGATTTCCTAAGGAATTTTTTATAGCATTTTGAGCTGAATGCCTTATGATAGTTCTGGATATGACTTTATATAATATGACAAGTTGTAATTGCATAATGATCGATTTTTAGATAAATAAGACAATAAGACTCATGCTAAATAAATGAACGAGTTTTTCGGTTTTTGTCTCATCTTATATAAATGTAGTTCGGATAATGTCCAAAATACTTCCTAAACAGTTTCTTACTTTTTTTAATACTCGGGACGTTCAGTGATTATGAATTCAGTTAATGTTCGCAAGTTAATCCGTTTATTAAATATTTTGGATGTTTAGTGATTCAGTCAACATTCACTATATTTCAGACACTTAATGCAACATCGATAATTATAATTAATTATTAGAGGTATTACCCACCATTATTTCGCTATAGCTTCGTTTAAAATATAAACGAAAATTAAACAAAATTAAATATCTTGTGTGATTTGTGGATCAATAATATGCAAAAAGTTATTATTTTATGTCAATACTTTTAATGTAACAAACAAAATTGTGTTTATTATTACTAAACGAAACCGTTAACCATTTAAAACATATTTTTCTTATAATTCCAGCACAATATACGTTAATTTTTTAAAAAAAATATCTATAACAGTATTTCACTTTCCACGCGTAATTAAATCTCATTTTACTTGTAATAAATAAAAAAAACTATTTTTAAGAATCATCATTGTACTGTTAACAAAAATTTTTATGGTAAAAATAAATACATAATAACCTTATTAGATTAAATAACCTAATTATAAACACAAAATAAATACTATAAAAATTAGGAAAAAACTAATCCTTTTTTAAATAAAAATAAATACCTGATTTAAATTTGTTTACTCATCAGCATATACTGCCTAGGTCTACGTTTATATGGTGAAAGAAGTAAATAATGCAAAGTCAATAGCGTATTTTAAAAATGTATCGCTTTGTTAACTTATTATTTTTTTATAATAAATATCGATGACTAAAAGTTGATTTTGATGTTATGAGATAAAAGTAGGTTGTATAAAAACTAAAAGTTTGTTTAATTTTTAGCTACAAATACACGATCCAATCCAATTAATTTTACTACAACTATTTAATATTCTAGTAACTTGTTAAATAAACTTACAAAAGCTCTTTCAAAATATTTATACTATATTGAAATAAACATACACACTTTGAAGAGTACTAAATGTATTTAATTTTAAAATCGTATTAGTCTCAAAGTAGGTCAAAAGGCTTTAAATTAGTATTTGAATATATATTAAATAAAATTTTGTTTGAAGGAGAATATTATCACACGTTAGATAAAACCACTTTTC
Source organism: Hylyphantes graminicola (assembly GCA_023701765.1). Lineage (NCBI taxonomy): Eukaryota > Metazoa > Arthropoda > Arachnida > Araneae > Linyphiidae > Hylyphantes > Hylyphantes graminicola. The sequence continues at coordinate 37,381,354 of CM043119.1, read as the reverse complement.
CTTGTTTAGCTAAAATTTATCGAGCGAAACTCGTGCTAAAATTGCACTGCATTCATGTACAATATAAAGATTTTAAAATGAAAAAATATCACTATGTTTGAGAAGCCCAATAACAAAAAAGTTATCATTCTCATCTTGAAAAGGATAATGATCTGGAAATTTTAATAGTGTTGCAGTAAATGTTTAGCTTTATTCATACTGGAAAGAGATGATATTTAAAAAGAGACTGCATTTAACTAAATTTCCTGTTCCAGTTGTAAAACATGAAGTTATTTAATGGAAACCTGTAACACATACATTATCGTTTCTGTAAATAGAACATTCATAAATTAAAATGTGTTAAAATAACTTAAGTAATAATACGACTTATTTCAATGACTAAAAATATATTTTTATTCTTTGTTGAAAAGTAATTTGAATAAATATTAATATATTAAAAAAAATTATATTAGAAAAATATTCGTTGAACCTATAGAATTACTTACACGTCTTATTACCAAAAATGTCAGTTCTAGTTTTAAAACATTTTGAAATGTTATAATTTAAGTTGTAATTGGGTAAGAACCGACAGAAATCTATACTATGTCGATACATATTTTCAGTTTTTAACTTTTTTAAATAAAAAAAGTAGGTTACAATAATTGATAATTGGAAAAGTAATGGAGGAATTTTTTAACACTAAAAATGAAAAGAAAATATGAAAAAATGTATGAATCTAAAGTACGATGGTAGACTTTCACCGACTAGTAACCAAATGTAATTTCTAAGTACACTTGAGACATTTTATCTTTCCTCCTTTAATTCTTTGCTATTAAAAACAAAGTCGATATTCGTGCAGATGGATTTTTTGAACCTTTATTCGTTTATTATAAGTAAATTTTGCTTTGTGCAAATCTAATTATACATGCATCTTTAATATCATTCATAATACTTAAAAGTATAGCATAACATTTCGCTTCGAATGCAAGATTAAATTGCGTATTTTGCGTAAAACAAGTTAGAGGTTTCTAAACTCAAAAGAACAATTTTCTCATTGCCAAAATTTTTTTCCCGTCAAATATGGTGTACTTTAAAAGCTAAAGATTCTTTCTTAAGAAATCTCAAAAATTTTAAAGAATAGTTTATCAGTCAACAATCTTTCAAATAAAAAAATCTATATAATTGTTGTAGCGCACATTTTGAATAACCTTGCTCTTCATACTACATTATGCTGTTATTATCCAATTAAAATTAAACCTAATAAAAATATATATTCACTTGTAATAGTATACTGCAGAAAACTAAAATCCCATTTCTCTTCTAAAAATAATAATTATACAAAAATAGCTTCATTTAATTACTATACTTAATTACAGACTTAATTAAAATTCACAATAAAATGTTCCCAAACATTGTGACACAACAATTATATTATCTTTTTTAAGACACACTAATATCGTCTTCAAGAAAAGGTGGTTATCTAACTTTTAAATAACTGTTGTGTGACCACGGGCCATAATTTTCATTCGCTTAAATTATGACCTGTCATTTTTGAAAAGTAGCATCGCTTCGTCTGCTCCAGTTTTCTTTTGTTTTGCCACACTTTTGAAATCTCTGTGACAGCGCGCTTCTTGTCAGCTTCCTTTTCCGGAGTCTTCCCAACTCTAAACGCCACTTTCCGATATTCGGATCGGTGTTTTTCGAAAGGTACTAAACGACGCTCGACTGAAATGGACAGTTTCGTTCCTACTTACACCAAAACCGACCTTAAGTTTGCAGTATACAAATGTTCTACGAGAAAAAGGGTAAATAGTTCGAATACAAAACGCTAGAATCGAATACAAAAAGGTATTTCGCATTCAATAAACAAATTTATTTGTTATTTCAAGACATAAATTTATCACTTTTATAAGTTTAGCTTCAGTTAGAGTGTTATTTTATTAGATTTTTCCTTCGATTTAGACGTAACAGGGCGCACGAATATCAGGGTCAAAGGAGCAATTAATAGGAGCAGGCGAAATTTCGGCGCCAGCAGCGTTGTTTACGCAGTTTCCTCCGCCTAGTACATTTCTCTGCTGCAAACTTAAGGTCGGATTTTCCATAGGATTTATTTTCTAAACAACCACTGAAGTTTACTTATAGTAAATAAATGAATGAGTTTTTCTCTGTGTGTTTTTTGGTCTCATTTTATATAAATGTAGTACAAATAATGTCCAAAAATACATCCTAAACAGTTTCTTAGTTTATTGAATATTTGAGACATTCAGTGATTATGAGTTCAGTCAATGTCCGGAATATTTCCTAAGTTAATCCATTTATTAAATAGTTTGGATTTGTTGGGCCTTGAAACAACACAGTTGCTAAAGTCCTATTTTATTTGAGAAAAAGAGGTGCAAATACGTGTCTGATCCTTCAAAGGGAAAATTTTGTTAATATTTTTTAAAATTTGCATTTAATATACATAATTTTTTAATGAATTAGCTAGCTAAGTAATTTTATAAATAACACGTTAGTTTTTATTAATTTTTTGAGTAGTTAGCAAGCATATTGAAATTAAAAAACAATTCATTGTTATATTTTCAATTGTAAAATCAAAATATTTGAGAAGTTCAAAGTTTGAATAATTTTATGTGGACATACTCAACCCTAAAACTACCCTACTATAAAATATAAATCAAATATTTTCACGCAACATGATAGTATAACGAATAATGAAGCACCGAAATTTGGGTTCAAAACTGGCGCACAAACAATGTTGTGCAAGTGAAACTTTACATTTTGTTGCACGCAAAAATTCCAAATTTTCAGGCAAACACTCGCCACAAATTTGCCACTTCTAGCTTCGAGAAATTATAACTAAAAAATATACATTAAAATTTTGAGTTTTTACGTGCATCAAATGAAGCCTCGGATCCAAGGCTTTAGCACCGAAATCTGGTGAAATCGCACGCCAATTCTTGAAGCCGAATTGTAGTGAAAGATGTCATTTTACTGTTGTACTGTAGAATCATTCATCAGATGATTTCTCAAAACGAGGTTTTGTCATTTAGTTCTTTTCGAACAAATTCGATCTATTTGTTTGGTTGTGTTTTGATGATTTTCGCGTGGATTATTTTCCTTATTTTTACGAATCACTGCCTTCAGGTTTTAAACGGTGGGAGTCCTATTATTCGAAGCTTCCTGTTGTCACCTTCTTTTATTACATACACGCCAATTAAACTTTTTTAAAAACTGAATTTTTAAAGTGTCAAAAACCTAGAAAAGTAGTTTACTCTCTTTCGAAAGTAAAAATATTCGTTTCCTGATCTAACTACTTTACATAACGTTTCATTGAAAGTTCTATATTTATACAGTCAGAATTTATTAACAAGATGTAAACTCGAAATGAATATATTGAAAAAAATATTGTCGCATTTGTTTAAGGATAAAGGGAAATTATAAATAATAAAAATACCTAAGAAGTATAAACTAAATAAATTGAAAGGTTCACATGAATGATTTTGCAGTTGTAGCAAGCTATAAATATTCTGCAATTTAAAATTAAAATAAAAAAAATGGTAATGCTGTGAACGTTACTTTTTTAAAATTGTCAACCAAAACGACTAATTTTATTATTAGAGGAGGTGGTGTGAATGTGAAATGCCAGTGTGCTTTTAAGTTACAAAAACAATGAATAACTATTTTACCTGGATTTTTTTTTGAAAAAAAGTCTTTGTAAAAAATATATATATAATGGGTGTAATAAGTAAAAATGGATGCAAGAGAAGAAGAGAAGTCAGAAATGGGGGATATTGGTTAAACGTAAAAATCTAATAAATTAAAAAGAATTTGTAAGATTACCACTTTTTGATTTTGAAAAAGTAGGGCAATGTTTTCTGTCTTTAAACTACTTTCATTTCATTCATAATCTGATCCAATGCTTTTTAAACAGCATATACTTTTTCCTAACCAAAATCAGATAAAGTGCATCACAAAGAGATCTAATTTCGGCAATTTTAATGCAAACCTCATAAATAAACCTTAAAACAATTTTCCAAAAACCAGGGATATTATCTAATTTCTATATTACAATTATACATACCTAATCTTCGTTACATCATACAAAACAGTGAAAAAGATTGATAGCGTGGATGGCCTACTTACTACATAATCATAGTTGCATTTAGTCGATATTTATTATTGAATACATATGCATATTGTGCACATGTTTATTGTATATACACATAACCTCATATGCCTCAAATAATATTTTTATACATAAACTAAATGAATTATTTATATAATGATGCAAGGAGTTAAATTTTCTCGATAAATTTATTTTTGTACGAGAGTTTAAAGATCAGATATCACAAACTAAAAAAAAAAGGCTATTTTTTATATAAAAGATGTATTCTATCGGACCTCCAAGATTGATTACCCTATTCGATAGCGAAGTTTTGGTTACCTTTTGAATAGATCACATCTCTACAAATTTAGCTTCTAAAGATACGAATAAAAAAACCATAAAAAGATGAATAGGTGTGAAACTTAAAACAATGATACCTTTAAAAAAGCACGCCTAAAGAATATCGCAATGAGGTGCTCAACCTTTAAGATAAGTCGCGGTGATATTGCGGTTAGCATATGAAGAGTACACGGGAAAAACCGATTGATTTTGTAGAGAAGTTTCCTTAGCAGGCCACTTTGGCGATGATAGCGAGTGATCGCCTAAACTTGTGTAAGGAAACCAGTTCCCACCACAGAGATCATAGTTAAAGTAAAAGAGTAGAAGATCGCGCGACCTCCAATGATAACGACGGGACGCGCAAGGAGCTCCCAGAAGAGCCCCAATGAAGCCAGTGTTGTAAGTCACGTGATCTTCCACTCCAATACTTTAACTACTATCTCTGTGGTTCTTAGCTACCAATATTCAGGCGATTGACGATCTCGACGCTTGGGACAAGCGAATAAAAAAGAGAGAAACCGGTTTTTTGCCGCTAATGTCCGCCAAGCAGACAATTGCGGGCGTCCGCCTAATAAATCAATCGGTTCTTCCCCTGTACTCTTCATATGTTTGACTCTCTGTCGACCTAGGTCTCAATACGAGTCTATTAGCTGATCATGATTCCTTTAACAGATCATTCTTCACGGGGATATAAATAAATACTAAGAATTTTAGGGAAGTTAACAGAGGGTTCATCATTAATATATAGTCCTTGGCATGGAAAATCTTATATAATATACATCAATAGGACAGGCAGACTTTAACTTAAGGAGGCATTTTTTTCTTCTTAACTGTTTTATAATTTTTTAATTAAAAAATTTGCAGTGTACTGGCCTGTTCATTGTCCAAATTACTGATGCTTATTCATGCGAAGTACATGTTGAGTTAATTAGTTAAAGCTCTGTAATCAAAGGTGCGAATTAATATCCGGGAAAATGTATATAATTCTGTCACTATGAAGTCAGGTGACAATTAAATAACAAGCACATACTTTTTAATTGTAATTTTACCCAATTACAATTGATTAATTGTTCATCTTTAATTGTTATTGCTATTAAAGTTTGCCCAACACTGATGGCCAATCCATAAAATTTTCACCAAGAAGAGCTGTTTTTTTTTAAATAATGAGGAAATGTTTTTCATCCTTTGCTGATTTTTTTTAAACTTCTGTTTTGTACCGGACTCTTCGTTGTCCAAAGTACTGACGCCTATTTAGGTTGCTTTTTATGCAAGAAGTGTAAACATTTCCTTCTTAATTAATTTACGAGTTGTATATTAGATGAGTTAAAACTATGTAATTAGAGGCCGGAATATATATCCAGGAAAACACATAACTCTGTTATTAAGTGCTTCAACTGGTGGTTTTGCGTATTGACCATATGAGGTCTTGAACCACTGATCCATTAACTTTTTACCAAAAGCTATTTTTTTAAGCAGGAAATGCTGTTCATCCTTTGCTGAAAAACGTTTAAAGCTCTTAAAAAATCACTTAGGGTCAAAGAAAAGGTTACTGTATTCGGGACAATCGAAGTGTGCAAATCGTTTAAAAAATAAATATTAGATGGTTTTAAGGCAAGTATTTCTTCACATATAACGACGATTTGTATACATTAGGCTTTAATTAAATGACATTTTTCACCTGGTAATAAACTGATTACATTTACAGAAGTTTGCAGTTCATAGAAGTCAAACGCATGCTATAATTTAAATAAATGATGATCGTATGATGATCTTTCCAGATGGCGGAAATCGGGAAAACTGCCGATAAAGTGGACCATGCTTATTTACGATAATGTTATTGAGTTGCACTTCGAAAACAGCGCCTAGAGATAAACTTGTTACCCGTGAGAATTATTTCAATATGAAATAAGGATGTCACAAAGCATTTTAAGTGTTACGTGTTTAGGGAAATATAAACTTAAAATGCAAATTATACTATAAGTGTTGAGTTTCCTTTTAAATTAAGTTATACCTTTAATAACCAACTTTTTGTTTCGGGGTGTGGATTAGTTTTATTGTGTTTGAACTTATCAAGATTCTTGTTACACTTTTAAGCATTTTGTAACTGAATTTCGAAATAAATTTTATGGGTTTTTAAAAGGGACATAGTATTTTAATTTTATTTGCACAAAACAAAAATAAAATTTATTTCTTTTGCAAAAGATATAAAACTTTTAGTACTTACGTTAATGCTTCCAATTAGTTAAACTATACTTGCATTTAAAAAAACATGTACAACTGTTAAATCGGTATTAAACACTTTGATAATCAATTTTCATAAATGTAACGTGTGCATAGACTATGATGATGATTTAAATTATTAATAATTTATTTACATTTTATTTTACTCTTTTTCATGTTCCTATCACTTTTTCATATTTCACCATATTTCAAAATGTTATCAGACATTTTCTCAAAATAGTGCTCATAAGTCAAAGAAATACTGTTTTTGTGCTATGTTTTTTCAGTAAATGAAATTTCCTTTTCCTTTATTATATTTTAATAGCTTTAATGTTTCAATAACCACACTTTTAATTTCAACAATTATTTTTCACATGTGGGGTTTCTACATTACACTTTTACGATCTCAGAGAAGTTTGTAGAACAATCGTTAGGAAATGTTGTTTTCTTCACTTTTAGATCTTTCGACATTTTACTTCGGGAAAAATTTTGATTGTAATTGACGTCCTGGGAATTTTTCCTCTGATCATCTCACGGTTGACACGATTGCAGATCTTTTTAATTTATGATCAGGGAATTAAGTTGTTAAAGGTATTTGTCACGATAAATTAATCTTCTCTCAACCCATTATAATTATCTTCGTTCAATCGATCAATAGAATGACAAAATATGTCATCACTATATCAAAGGCCACTTTATAATACTTGTCTAACTTATCCTCTGTAACACCTTGTTTTAAAGTCATGCACTTTATTGTTACGTAGGTTTGTCTATTTTTCTATATCAAAACCGATAAGAATCATGGTTCCAATCTTTTTTAAAAACTCTTTTTGAGCGATAAATTATTTAAAATAGCATTATATGATACGTCACTCTTCGTAACACTTTTCAAGTGACTATGCGAGTCATTTTATACCCCAAAATAGCAACATGCAAAGAAATATAAAACTCTAAAATACAGGTTTTTTTTGTAATTCTTGCATTTTTTTCTGTTTGTTGTTCGCAATCTGTTAAGCGACATCTTCCATTTAAGTTGCTTCCAATTAACTAAAAACCTTAAATGAAGAATGAAGGATGCTAGTTTTACGAAAAACGAATGTCATTCAAATTCCACTTAAAACGTCATGTTTAAACTCTAATCAACCAACAATGGAATGATATTATTTAAAACCATTTTACCACCCAAGACGAAATTTACAAAAATCTAGATCCTTCTTTCTTATACTCTTTTTAAGTGCTAATACATTTCCAATATGCATTTTTAACCGCTTTGACAGGACACTGTAAAGTACTTTCTTTTTGTTTGGAAATAGTTGACAGTAGACATGTATTCTTGATTATGGAAGATGGAATACGCGTATGACGGGTTTTAGCTAAAACCGTAACCGCTGTCGGCAATCTAAAAGGTCAATGTTTTACGTATGACCACTGTGGTAAAGTTTCTTTGAATGAAAGTAGGTTATTAGGCAGACATTTCTATTCAATATCGTAGGTTTTTTTCTAATAACGACGAAATGTCGACTTTTGTTATTTATTCTGTTGTACAAAAATCGCCGAAAGTTAAGAAATTCGATATAAATCACAACTATATAGAACAGGACCAAATGCATAATAACCCGGGGTCTTCTGAATGAATGATAATTTTTTTAATGTTTTGCATTATAACTTTTCGATTTTGGAATGATTTTTTTCTTTAATTTGCGCGTAATGATAGAATAAAATAGATCATGCAGAAAAATATATTTGAAGTGTTTTTATTTGTCCCTATAATTGAATGCATTTCCTTGTCACAGAAGTTATTAGTATTTTAAAGATTATCAAAATGAAATTTTGAACAAGAAACAAAACTTAATGAAATATAGATATTTAAATTGAACTTTGTTATAAATAGCAAAAAATGCAAATTAAGTACTCATTTTAAATTTAAAAAAATATTTAAAGGAAAAGGAACTGAATACATGTTCTTAAAAGACGTTTGCAGTTAGAGCTGATTAAAGTATTTTTGTAACTGTAATTCGTTTTTAGTTTGTTTATGTAGTTATAGATTAAAATGCTGACCTAATGGTGCAGTTTGAAATTTGCATTTTTAAATTAAATTTTCTCCAGAAAGGTTTAAAGCAATTACTTATTTAGACTATGAAAAACCACACCAAAAGGAAATGAATCAAGAAGTACTCATTCAAAGAATACAGTTTACTAGTTAAATTTTAAAACTATAACCAATGCAATTTATAATTATTTAAGTTATTTTCGTCCCAATTATAATTTAATGCAATACATCAAGAACAAAATATACTTTATCCTAACCAATAATCAGATAATATGCATCCCATACAGTTCTAATTTCGGCTCCATTAATGCAAACCCCTTAGATAATATTAAAAACAATTTTCGAGAGACCAGCGATATTATCTCATTTCAATTTTACAATTATATTTATATACCTAATCTCCGTTACATCATTAAAAATAGTGAAAAGGATTGAAAGTGGATGACCTACTTACTACAAAGTGACCGAAAGAGTTTAACCTCTCGGCTCAGACAGAGGATTTACAATGTCACGGCTCCCCGTGATAAAATCGGACATCTTTCCCCAGAGTTAGTGACGTAAGTTTCCTGGTTGCTTTGACAATCAACCTGAATCGGATTACAAAAAGTTATGACAATTAAGGGATCACAGGAGTCTTAAAAATGTGCAAAGAAGGAACTATAAAGTATAGTTTGATCTTTCATGTAATTTTTGAACTACTCAATATATAAGTATAATTTTTTTTATATGCAATTCCATAAGATTTATTTATTATAAAACAAATTTTAAAATTTATGAAACTTTAGCCAAAACTAAAATAAATGACATTAAACATAAAGCTATTTGAACACATTGGGATTAGGCTTGCGCGGCAAATTTTGAGGTCAAAATTGAAAAAATGACCAAGAAAATGACTTTATATTGTACAAATATGTACAAACAAAGACTTATACCTAAATTATCAGCTCAATTTTAATTAGAAATTATTTTAAGAACTTTTTTCTAAAAAGATGATTAAAATTTTTAAAATTTTGATTTAAATTTTTTTAAAAAATAATTTCTAATTAAAATTGAGCTGATAATTTAGGTATAAGTCTTTGTTTGTACATATTTGTACAATATAAAGTCATTTTCTTGGTCATTTTTTCAATTTTGACCTCAAAATTTGCCGCGCAAGCCTAATCCCAATGTGTTCAAATAGCTTTATGTTTAATATCATTTATTTTAGTTTTGGCTAAAGTTTCATAAATTTTAAAATTTGTTTTATAATAAATAAATCTTATGGAATTGCATATAAAAAAAACTATACTTATATATTGAGTAGTTAAAAAATTACATGAAAAATCAAACTATGCTTTGTAGTACCTTCTTTGCACATTTTTAAGACTCCTATGACCCCTTAATCGACGATGATAACTTTACCGCGGCTAAATGTGAGTTAGAGGAGAGTGTGAAGAAAATGTGAGTTACTCACGGTTCTTAAAGTAACTTTAATTGGAAAGAGCCGGTAATCAAGTTGTAGTTGTGGGTACTTTGGACATTATGTCGTTCTATTTGCATCTTTATTTACGGAATATATTAAATCTTTACAAGTTTTTATGTCAAGTGTTATCTCTAAAAAAATTTCCGAAATGGAAAAATTTATGCACTTTAAAGATGAAAACAAAAGGGAAATAACGGTTCGCTTTAAGGGGACCAGTAACTAGAAATTGGCGAAATTGCGCTTTTTCGTTTTTTTTTTTTTTGTACGGAAATATATAGTAGCCTATGGTATACAATTCACATCAAACTAGATAACAAAATTCTTATTACCAAAAGAGTTCTAAGGAATTTGATTTTATAACTTTGTATTCTCGTAACGTTAAAACGAATTTTTAGAGGAGAAAAATATCTCGGGAAGAAATTTTCATATTTTAAGCTATTTAAAAATGCAAAGGCTTTTTTACCTACAGGACTTAGTGTGCTTGTTTTAATTTTTCAAATACAAAATAATATTTTAACTAATAGTATGAATTCTTTGTGTTTCTTTTTGCATTTGATTTTTCGTAAACAATGTTCAGAGTTGAAAATTTTGTTTTTTTCTCATGAAATGTTTGGTGATTTTTTATGTTAATATTTTTTTTTCCAAAACCGCAGTGTGTGCTAACTTAAATTGGAATGCATACTTCTATTAGGATATTAATAGAAGCCCTTTAGTATAAGTTAGATATCACAAAATTTAAAAACCGGGATGGAATTTGAAAATAAATAGAAATTTGATAAAAAAAATTAAATTTTGCAAAATTTTGCACATAATTTAAAAGATTTTTTGTTTTGAAAGTATCGCTTTAGATTTTGCTTACGTAAAAAAAATTTGGATTCAGCAAGGTTGTGCAAGTTACTGGACTAACTAAAAATATATTTAAAAAAAAAATTGTGATCGCGCATTGACATAGTTGCTTGAAATAGAATGAAATAGATGAACTGTGAACTTGTTACTTTTTTTAACCTTGTAAGAGTAAGTTTTTTACCAAACCTTTAATTGATTACTTTTGAACTTTAATTAAAATTTAAATAATTACTTTGCAAATTTAATTGACATTTAAATAATTACTTTGAAACCTGAATCGGACTCAAAGAGTTGGGACAATTAATCAGTTCTGTTCGTTCTACCGTGGCTAAATTTAAATTAGAGGTGAGTGTGAAATTAATGACTGTTACTCACGCTTGTTAAGGGGCTGTTGATTGGAATGAATCAGCGACTCCCAAACAGTGAGTTATGGGTTCTTGGGTCACCATGTCTTCCTTATTACGGACTCATTAAATTTAGAAATTAATTGTTTATTTGGAGCTTCGCAGGCAATTTTAATTTCAGAAAACGTAAAGTTAATCTGAAAAGTTCAAATGCCTTTTAAATGTACCATTAGTTTTAACTTTAAAAAATAAAAAAAAACGCATCCATTATAACTGTCACGTTATACATTTCACACAACATTATAACTTTCGATTTAGCCATTTATAACTTTTCAAAAACCAAATTCAACATATACTTCATTGCAATTATTGAAATGAATCAGTGACTCCCAAACTGTGCGTTATGGGTTCTTGGGTCGTCATGTCTTCCTTATTACGAAATCTTTTAAATATAGAAGTTAGTTGTTTATTTGGAGTTTCGTTGGGCAATTTTAATTTCAGAAAACGTAAAGTTAAAATGTAAAGTTATCGCAAAAGTTCAAATACCTTTTAAATGTACTATTAGTTTTTAATTTTTTTCTTATTTCACACATCCACTATAACTGTCACGGTATACCTTTCACACATCATTATAACTTTCCATTTAGCCATTTATAACTTATCAAAAACCAAATTCAACATACTTCATCGCAATTAATGTAATGAATCGGTGACTCCCAAACTGTGAGTTAGGAGTTCTTCGTAAAGTCCTCATTATTGTCAGCTTTACATTATTTTATTTTTCTAATTTAAGAAAGTAGGGGTTAATTTGTGGCTTCATAGCCTATTTTAAATTTGGAAAACACAAAGTTAACAGAAAAGTTCAATAATTTGAAATAAAACATTTGTTTCCAATTTTTTTTATTTCACAATGTTCATTTATAACAATTCAAAAACAAAAATCAACGTACTTCAGTGCAGTTAATTTCCGCAAACCTTACGAGTTCTTATTTTATGGTTGTCTGGCAATTAACCTGATTTGACTACCTATCGATGTTTTTCATTTCACCGTATCAAATTGGAGTAAGGTGTGAATAGGACAAGTGCTCACGCTTATCAAAGAAAAGTTGAACAGAAGTAAGTACGTAACTGTCAAGCAATTTTTTCAACTACTTTTTTATAGTTGCTACTTTATCCTCAAAGCCTGAAGAGGTTGTACTAAATTTTGAGCCGTTAAAAGGTTTTTTCGAATAATTATATTTTACATCACTTTCACATTTTTAAAAAAAATTCTCTTTTAAAAAAATTGATTTGAAAATCTTTAAAATATTGATTGAAAAAATGATATGATATCTTAATAACTCTTTAAGTTAATAAAAAGTAAAAAATTAAAGTATTTTTTAAGTACTTTTTTAAGTATTTCTAGTATTATTTAGAATTTCATTAGTATTTCAGAAACCCTTTTTATTTAATATTTTAAACATTTTTTTGAATTTAATGCTAAATTCGTTTTTGCTTCAACTTTAATGAAAGTGATAAGTATTCCAAAATACTTGTTTCACATTTATCTTAAAAACTAAGTGCATGCAATAATCTTTTGAAAGAATAGGTATAACAGCAAAAAAAATTATTTTACGAAAAAGTATATGTTGATACATATGATACAAACGTTACAGACTAAATGTGTTTTAATGTGACTATTTTTTATTGAATCATTTCATTGAGATAAATTTGAATACCCATGCTTAAATTCAGGATATATTGATGTTTCTTTGAAATTTTAAAATTGGGTATTAATTCTGAATTGGAAGCATCCCTTGTTCTTATATATATTTGCTGAGTAAATATACTTCACATTTATCATAATTTAAAACGTTAAATCGTAAACAATAATACACTTTATTAAAAATCTATTTATCAAATTTTATCAAACATCGTAAAATAATAGGATCCAATAATTTATCATTGTTGAAATGTCCAGTTACCTATAACTAGTATTATTAATAGCGTTTTTGTATCAACAACCCTTTTTCCACCATCAAATGACTAGGTCAACATTTGCAGATTATGCACGTTCGATACTACAAAGCTTTAGAACAAAAAAAGTTGAACTGTAATCACCTTAGTCTTGAAGATGATACCGGGTCAACCATGCCAATATGGAAATTTTAACTTGAATCCGGGCTCTGAGGCCGCTTACAACAGTAAAGAGTTTAAAAGTTAAAATTATCCTTACTAACCGAATACAACTAGAAAATGTTTTTAAAAAAAACTTCATACTTAGGTATTTTGTCAATCATTCAAGAAAGGGGACAGTGAAAAGGGAGAACAAGAAATTGAAGTTTATCTTTAAATAGATTTGAAAGATTTTTTAACTCTTGTAAGCTGTGACTTATGGCACTATTACCTATTTGCATATGTCTTTGTCATAAAAAATGGGTAAGGGATTTGGTATAGAAGCATAGAATACGTTATAAAAATAAAATTTTAAAAGTTTCGATTTCAAGTTTTATTTCTAAAGAAATTTCTAAAATGGAAAAGGTTATCACTTTAACGATGAGAACAAGAGGAAATAACCTAACGGTTCCCTTTTAAAACTATTACAAAACATAAATTATAATCGCGCATCGACATAGTTGTTTAAAATTGAATAAAACAGCTGAACTTGTAATATTTTAACGTTATAAGATTAATATTTTAAGTAAAAAATAAGATTATTTAAATTTAAACTGTTAAAATTTAATTATAAAAATTGAGAATTTAGCTTAATATATAAATATAATTGCTACAGAAAGGCCGAAAAAGGTTAAACAAATCGTTAATCGTCACTTTTTACGTGTCGTTCATAAGCAAATAATCTCCCATTAAGACCTTTTTTTCAACATTGATAAGGTTCTAAAGAAGAAATCGAAAGTTTTTTACACATCAATTACATCCCACTTACGCAATTTATAGAAATGGTAGCACTACTGATTGCTAGCCATGGGCTACTCAGTCAAAGTTGCTTTAGGGCCAAGGAACAAACGGTTCAAAAGGTACATTGACCTCTGAAGATAGTTTTAGATTTGACGTTTGGTGCTTTTGTTGTTGAAGGAAAGATGCACTACTGCTTTAGTTTCTGCGTCCACAGTTATAGTTTCCTTAATTGTTCTGAGAATATTGTGTAAAATTTCTGAATAGTTTTTATATTAGGCGTGTAAAAATAGTTTTTATTGAACTAAATATTAGATTATAATGTGAAATAAGAAAATCCCTAGTTGTAAACAATAAATTATTTTATTGAAAATTTATTTAAAAAATATTTGAGACTTTTTTATTGAAACTTTCATATTATAAATATAAAACTAGCTACTTTTACTGCAGTTTCATATTTTTTTAAAACTTACCTTTACCCCTAGTATTATTTCTCACTATTCATTGTATATTCCGTTGGTGTCCAATTATATTTCTACCATAAACATGAATAGAAACATTATGCATACAAAGTGTATTTTGGAGAAATCTCATTTTCTTTCTTGCATCCTTTTTTAGAGGAATGTATGCAATGGACAATGTTCTTTAGAAATGATTTATTTTTCGACTTCTTCTCATCAAAATGCAGTTCATAATATTTCCTTTTATCTTAGCTCTCTAAAAAGAGATATTGAAAGTTGTGCTCCGTTCGTGATTAAAACAAGTAGGTTTGTAACACATTATGTCACGTAGACCACTTTCACGCAATATTTGTAATCAAACAGGAAAGAAATCGCAAACACAATACTAAATTCTATATTAAATCTTTACACGCGAAATGTGCTAGCTTCGTTTATTTTCTTTCGAAAATTCAATAATTATTTATAATCGGTTACTGTATTTATAATTCAATGAACAATTATGTAATATTACGCTTTCGTAAATACGTATTAAGAGGTCATTCTAAAGTGACTTATATCAAGTAATCCATTATTCCAAGTTACCCGCACTGTAGCAACTGCATTTTATGATTTAAGTGCAGAAAAGTTGACGTCTGATTGATTGAAATTCAACAATACCTATCTATAAATTTATAAATTCTCTTTCTAATCTTGTGAAACAAACTTCTTTACTTTTAATGTAGTTAGACCAAATGTACCACAAAATGACACCCTAAAACTTCACAAAAAGGCACTCAACTTTTAACTTCTAATTCCGACTGATTTCTAGCTTTGAAAGTTACGAATAAGCATATATGATTGCGTACAGCAGTCACTTGTAGGGTTATAGCTCTCTATACAATCGAAATACCTTAATTTTCTCCATTTCCAGCGCTTTCACATTTGTACCACGTCCCATACTTTTAAGTTTTCTAAATATTTAAATTTATGCTTGATCAAAGACACTTCTTCGGGAAATAAAACTAATAGACAGGTAAGACAGGTAAAGATTTATATTTTATTTACAAGATATTTTTAGCATTTTGACTAATGTGTAGCAAAGTCGTGGGGTAAATTTTGATTTAATTCCTCTTTTATTCTGGCCTTTTGACACTTGAGCAGTTCTAACTCATTAATAGTTGCTTCGCACATTCATATTCCCTGCAAAATCAACTCGATATAACTTTTATCACGAATTTGCCGGAGTACATTTCAATCTTCCTCGAATCATTTATTCAGATACATTTTTACAGAAGCCCTAAAACTTTCCTAAAAACATGACTAACGATACCACTGACCACAGTTTAGAGTACTTATGTAAATCAGGCCGAAGATCAGGAGATATCAAACAAGCGAGGAAATGTTGAAGGAAGTTACAGAAACACGCTTGTTTTACACTCTGTTTTTATAATGAGCTGGTTGTATAATTATTAGTCCTTTGTGAATCATTGTAATAACAAGATATAAACGTAGTACAGTTTTCAGTGGCATAAGAATGACACATATGTAACTGACACTTTAGGTTAAAATTTTCTTGACATTATAAGACATTGTATGTATATTTTTGCAATGTAAGATTCAGTGTGACGTGCCTCCAGCAACAATCTATTGTTGCCTCTAGTTTTAAGGAGTATCATCACACCATAAAATAGGAGATATTTTCAAGCTTGATCCTATTTGGTGTAAGCTTACTCCGATTTTGTGAGATAGCATTGCTCCACAAAGCTAGAGGCAGTGTACTCTGGATATAACCACCAGTTTTATAAAGTAACGCTACGCCAAATTTTTACAGTGTTATGGATAATGGATATTTAAGAATTAAAGTGTTATGGATAGTTGACTTTTAGAACTATCTTTGGCGCTATACTACACTCTTAAAACAAAAGAGTGATTTCCACTCCAGTTGGAGAAGTGCATTTTCGACACTGGAAAGGAGTGAATATTAACTAAGACTGAGTTAAAACCACTCGTTTGGAGTGATCCTGTCGGAGGTTTAACACACAAAGGATCCACTGCAAAAGGAGAAGTTCATTTTCCAGACTGGAGGAGTGAAAATCAATCAGACTGAGTTAAAATCGCTCGTTCGTTTTAAGAGTGTAGAGGGATGATGTTGACGAACACGATACAACTTTGGACTTAACAGGCTCTATAAGCAGTCATCCGAAACAACCGACTAAGATGGCTCGGCCATATCTGGAGAGGCTCTGAAGACAGCCCCGTAAAAATTGACACCTTCAAGAATCCTCAGTGGTCCAGCTCCAGAGGTAGAGAAGGCGTGCTGTTGAGGCAGCCAAGGCCTGCAAAGGGCTGTTGCGCTCCTGAAGAAGAAGAAGGATAGTTATATTATAGTCTTTTAGATGTAACACTTAAATACTCAGTAAGCTATTTAGCGAGAAAACAACAGGAAAACATTTGTGCCGTTTATCAAAACGAGCCAGACCACTTTGAGGAAAACCGAAAAAACCACAACATTCTAATCATGTAACAATATTTGTATTATGACACATTAAATGCAAATTAATCGTTAATTAAACGTCGTTATTTTTTGAATCTCATACATATTAATGAATATTGATTTAGTTGCTAATCGATTCTTGGGAAAATTCAATAAGTGTTAGCCTTTGAAAAATTAACACATGCTAACAATAAGTTGGAGTCGTTTTTGGAATTTTTTTAAAAGGATTTCTCAATGCTTTGTGGATAATTTATCCGCTTGATAATCGTTCCCCTGATTTTTACCGAGAGATTGACGTTTCCAAACATGTCCTTTTTAAAGTTGTTATTGGAAAGAATAACAAGAGATTTTTTTTCATTTCCAATAAGGACCTCTGATACAATCAATTCTTTTTTCTCCAAATTGGATGCTTAGCTTTTGCAGACTTGGCATATTCTCCGGAACTGAGAGCTTTTTTTTGTGCACCAACCATGCGACTCTCGCTGCCAATTTGGAAGCTCAGATTACCATTAATCTGATCGCTCTGTGGACGTTAAAGAATGCCGAGATAACCCAAACCAAATTTGTACTCAAGGGATCTTTTACATTCCACATAATCATACGACATTTGTGCTGACGATTTTCCCATCCAGAAAACCATCAAATTTGGGCTTTGAGGCGGACACGTAATACCTCTCAGCCTCTTTACAATCTATACTTTAACTTATATTAACAGTCCAAGCGACATTTCCAATTTTATCAAACCACCGGTATACCCCAGCGTCCTCAAGCTCAACCGTTCACCTACCATTAACAGGTACACACTAGTCGTGTCGACAGGTCTTTTACATGACTTACCAATCACGATCTGGTCTGCTCCGTATGTTTGGCCATTTCGATGGATTGACCCACCTTGACATCGGGGTAATTTCTCTTGATTCGCCTCCTCTTCCGCTTTAAAAACACGGTTCGATTGGAACAACGCGTGACACAGATATTGGTAATTATCACGTGTGAGAGCGAGACGGGGGAGGATTCGTTTTATAATTAAATCGTGACGAAGATGGGGAGAATGTTTGTTTATTTCTCATTGGAGTTTGTTTTTATATTTAGGGTAATTAGGATAACATTTCGAGAATATACCACCAAAAGTGTATGTTTTAAGTAAAACCCAAGTGGAGTATTTGTAAAAAAAAAAATCGCGATCAAATTTACTTCAAGAGTTCAAATTTTCTTCACTTTACTGAAATAAAAGTTGAACATGTATTAAAACCAAGGTTAACATTACATAAATTAAACGTTAAATAAATTATTCACCTTAAATTTAAAATGTATGCGGGATTAATCATAAGTCATACAGTTATAATGCAGATGGCGTTTTATTCTTCACTGAAAATTTTATAAGCATGTAATGTCCTTCATATTAAATTATATTTATGTAAAGAGAAACGTTTTGTACATGTTTGCAGTGTCTTTATTGTAGGATTGCATAATTTCGTTACCTATATTGTTAATATTTAAGGGATTTTTTTTGTTTTAATCCACAGAGAGCTCAGATTCATTGTAATCTGGGCGTCAAAATTGGTAGCGAGAGTCGCCTAGATGGTGCCACAAGAAAATGGCTCTCAGTTCTGGTAAATATGCCGATTCGCAAAGGCTTAACCGCCAGTATTGCAGCCCCATTGGAGAAAAAAACCTTTTTGTGTTTTATTGAAAAAAATTCTACTTAGTAATTTTTTTTTGTCATAACTTTGCGGATTCAATTAGGCAACAGCAGATCATCATCACAAAGCTATTTTACAATTCTAATCACATGATAAAATCCATGTTCCTTCGCTCAGAAACCTGTCTCAAAGTCTAAATATGGCTGACTGATCGTCGCGATTCTTGGAAAAAATCAAGAAAGAAGCGCGAATCCTTTAGAAATGTCAGCTTATCCCATCAAAAGATTGAAAAAGAATAAATGGATGTTGTAAGGAATAAAATCAAAAGAAAATTGCTCTTTTATTTAATATTTAAAATAACTTGTGCCACCACGCCGTACGTCTTTCCGTACCTCCAGGGCATGACAGTTTAAATCGGTTTAAAATAGAATCAAACCCAAGTGTAGTGTCCAAACAATAAAAAGTTCAAAATAAGGACTTACGTTTGGGGTAAATTTAGTTCGCCTTTGAAACTTCACCATAGTGGCATCACACAATCAATTTTTGTTATTTTGAAAAGCAGGAAACCCGAAAGTTTTCCTTGACTTTGAAGAGATCGTCTTTGAAGATGATGATTACTTTTGCTGACCATTATTACTGTTTATTATTGAATTCAACCTGGAAAAGTTAATAGAAAAACTAATAATTATGTTTGATAATGATTTGAGAACTTCTAATGTTATTTTCTTTATTAATGTGGTTGGTATGAATTTTATGGCAGGAATAAAATTTTACTAATTGTTAACTTACGTGTGTTGTTAGCTTACATGAAACGAAAGTTGTTTTGTTGTTGTTTAACTTACGTGAAATATATATTGAATTGTCAACCCGCTTGTTTAAATATTTGTCTCAAAAAATTAAATAAAATTAAATGCATCCAAAATATAGACGTAAAAAGAAAGTAGCAAAATTAGGTGCAGAACTGTTGTTTTATTTCATTTGACCACTATGACTCCGTTTTAAACTGTATTCTTTTTAATTATCAAAAGTAATATTCACACTGTTGAATTCGTATTAAGTGTGTGAAGATCGTCTTGTATTATGCATACATTCCATTTAAAATAGACAAACTGAAAAAAAAAACTTTTAACATTTTTTTTAAACATTTATATCTGATTGTTAATATTATTAATTCCTAATCCATATACGATATAATTTTTTTACATTTTCCCAATTGATGCTTATTTCTCAGACAAATTCCTATTTTTTACTTTGCTAATATTTTTTTGTCTAGATAAAGTTGCACATTAAAATGCTGAGATTTGGTATGAAAATCTCGCTAACATGCAATAGAGTGATAATTAAAATTTATCCAAGAAGTTTACTCGAATTTCCGAAAATATGGTTGATAAACTAGTTCTGTTATTTAAAAAAGGTTATTTATTTTATTAAAAGTCCGGATTTGTATGAGAATCTTGTAAATACGCTTCAGAGTAATAATGTATTTTCATATAACTAGTTTACTTGAAGTTCAGAAAGCATAGTGCTAGGATAGTGTTATGATTTTTTTATGTTTTACATTGTGAATCGTCAGATAAAGATGTATAATGTGACTTTTTACTATGATATTATTTTCCAAAGCACTAAAAACAACTAAATTAAGGTTAATTTACTCTAAAAATGTCTTAATTGTTGTCTTGTTGTGCTTTTACTTTTATGGTAGAGGGTTAGGTGGAAAATAACACAACTTCATAATACTTTCCATTTCATTTTTAGGAGCCAAATAAAAGAATTATGGCCTAATAAAAAAAAATTTAACACACAGAGCCTTTCACAAATTTTTTGAAAGAGATCCAAGCCATACAATAGGTCCTACGTCCATCTAGCTATGTTATATTACCTACATGGGGCCTCCGAAAGAAAACCTGTTATTTCTTAGTAAGAAAATTTATATTCTTTTTTTGACGGGTGCTATCAAAATGCAATAGCAATTTTCAAGGAGGAAGAGGCTCCCTTCCGAATATCATTTTCGAAACTAGCAGGATATAAAGTTTTTCGAAAGAGGTGAGGGGGTCACTCGGTAAATGAAATTTTCCATTAAAATGAAAATTGTGGTTGAGGCACCCCACGTATTATCCTTCACCATCGTTTGAAAAGAATACAACAGCATGCGATGGGTGAATGGTGTTTTTGTTTCCTTTATTTTCGAGTTTAGTGTTGATTCAGTATGAAGTAATGTTACGATATGAATTATAGCTGTTTCATAATCTATTTACAATTTCGCGATTGTTTTCTAAAAACTTTAAACACCTAGCAAATTGAATTGAGAGATGAGTTTTTAGAAGGAAGTTTTTGTAAGTTGTAACCACTACAGTTAGTGGTTACAACTTATTGGTGTCACAACACTTAAATCTGGACCTAGGTTTGTTTTCCATTTATTATAAAGATTAAATTGGTAAAATGTAATCATTTAATTATTTTATTAAGATACATACAAATAACTCAAAATATACTCTACATTATATAATTAACAAGTAATATGGTTAAACATTAATTAATAAGGGAGATGCGTGTACCTACGGTCAGAATTTTTCAAATATCAATCCATTTTAAAGTTTGTAAATTTTTGGCTAATATTATTAGACTAGTCACAACCTATTGTAACCATTTTATATACTTAAAATGATAAATTTACGACTTTTAAAAATATTTTAAAATTGACCATGTGAATAATATCGTCATTGTTACTAGGTTCAGCTTTTGTACCAAAGTCAATTATCTAAAATTTACTTTTAACTCAGGAATGAATAAAATTATTGTTTTTATCAATAATGACTAATTTTTTATACCACGAGTAACTAAATATTAACAAATCACAATTTTTTTAAATATCAATTTCATGAACTCACAAGCTATGTGTTCCTAAAAAAACATTGAGCATTGAACAAAAAATCATTGAACTTTCTTTTGTTCAAAAAAACATAGAGAGAATGCGAAATTTTACTTTCCAAAAAGAAAACCAATTTTCACATTTAACTTCTCGTCCAATATTTAAAACAGTTTATATAAAGGCAATTGAAGTTCGTATTTAATATTATGAGAAATAATTTAATCTCTAAAGAAGCCTCGTTTAAGAACCCAAAAAACTATTGTTAAATTTAAGTGTACCTAAGTATACAACGGCTTAAGATATGCACATCTCTCCTATAAAATACAAGAATCCTTTCACTGTATATTCTATTGGTATGTTACTCAAGTAATACACTGCTCAAAACAATTAGGGGAGCACATGTTTAAAACCCTTTCGCTCCCAATGATTCCATTGGGAATCATCAGCTTGTGAATTTTTTCTGACTAAGTTAAATTCGCAACTTATGTATCGTTAGATTCATCATTATATGGAAGAATAACGTATTTTGAAGAATTTAATATATTTTTTTAATATTAATGAAAATATGAAAAATATGGTAAAATAAATTTCACTTTAAAACAGTTTTAGAAAATAAATTGACCCTAAATTTTTCATGCTCGCATTTTTTAGATGTTTAAAAATATATTTCAACTATTTTTAACAAAAAAAGTTTTGAAAAAATTATTGTTATAATTTATTAAAAAGTTATTATTCCATTTCCCCCCTTTAAATTTAAGTATTAAAAACTTAAGATTTCTTCTCATGTTTTTTACTATTTCATTTCGAATGCATAGTGAACCTATTTAACAAATTTCAGATTTATAGGATAAAAATTAAAAAGTTGGGAGTGAAGTTAAAGTTGGAATTAAAAAGTGCTCCCCTAATTGTTTTGAGCAGTGTACTTAGATCAGTTTGAGTAAAAATAGATCAAGATATCATCTTTTCATGGTAAATAATAACTTCATCTCCTTCTTAGATATTTTTTGTTACTATTTCTTTCAAAAAGGTAGTAATATCCTAGACATTAATTTTTCTTATGACATTGTATACACTTGTAGAATAAATAATTAAATCGCCACTTCTCTCCACTAATAAATTTGAGGTTAAAAATACAACCTCGCTTATCTCGTACTCTTACTTTATCCACATTTACGTGATTAATGAAAATGTGGGCATACTTTTTTTTATTCTCAAATAGCTGTGCCATTGACATTAAACACATTTTGAAACCATGTTACATAACAACCGCATATTGCATAATATACGTGTTGCCACGGCAAGTAATTAGGTGATTGAATATTTGAGCAACAGGAAAAAACTTTATTGATACATAAGCATCTTAAAATAATTAATAAGGGATAGATTTAGATTATTATTTTGACCCTGAAAATAATTGCTTATAAGATATAAAACATAAAAAATAGAATAAAACATAATTTTTTTTTTTTTTTTAATTTATCACCCATGTAGCTTCAAAAAGGTTTAGATATTTTTGTTAAATTACACTTTTATTTGTTGTGTTATAACCAAAATAAAAAAAATCATAAAATTAGTTTAGTTATTGTTAAAACATTTCTCTTTAAGCTTCCACACTATGTTTATAACATAAAAATAAGTTTTCATAAAGGCTCTGTTTGGCTATCACTCACTTCCAATACCCAAATTACAAATGCGACAAAGAAGTGTGATGTGCCAAGAACTTCAGAATAAAACTTAAGTCATTGCATCGAAACTAGAAGTCATCGGAAATATCATTAAAAAAATTCCTTAAGGTAGGCGAATACCCAAAATTCTAAAATTTTTACTATTACTTTAATCTTTTCCAAATTTGGCATAGTGGTTTCAAATATAATGAACAATGCTTGTGGGCATTTTTTTAAAAATATAATTGATTTATTTTAAACGGTGTTTTTCAACTAAAAACAAGTTGGTTTGTTACAGAATCTGTCACTTACACCGCTTCCACACAATATTTACGCTCAACAAGAAACATACTAACAGCGCCTCAGAAAGAAATTCGCCAAACAGGGCTTTTAGCTAGTTCTAATTCAAACTTTTATAAGCCAAAATTAATAATTGTCTGTAATCTTCTTTTGATTTGGAATTTTTTATGCATCTTTCTTCATTCATATATAATGAACCTTCAAAATAACTTTATTGTGCTATTACAACAATCCAAATTGAATTATTTCACAAAAATAAATATTTTTTCAATAATTTTATTTTTATTTTAAATAAAGTTTCTCGAACTTTGTTGTTATGGCAACAGTGAAAATATTGAATAAAAATGGAATTTCCATGTTATTTCAATGTAGACTAAATTTTTAGTTATTTAAATTTTAAATAAACTTCTAATTAAAAATTTTAATGAAATTTGGAATGTAGCCTAAACTGATTTTTTGCTTCAAAATGACGTATCCCACTTGTTTGTGAGACTTTTGGTTCGTTCTGTGAAAGTGGGTGACAGACAGACGGACAGACGGACGGACGGAATGCACGATTATAAAACCTTCCACTTTTTACGTTATAAACGTAGTGTGGAAGCTAAAAGGGGTTTACGCCAACACTTCTAGCATAAAAAGTTTTACATTAATTTACCTGAAATTTTTCACAGATGCTTTTTTAATATATATCTGTGCCATGAACCTCTAACATCTGGTGTAAGTATACAAGTTTTTTTTAAAAAAACTCCAAGTGTAAGTTCATCGAAAAAAATCCTTTTTTTTTGTGGTTAATTTATAACATATTTCTGAATAACTTTTTTCTTGAAATTTGTATGTAACTCTAGAGGTTCATTGCACGTATCAGTTCAAAACGAAGAATTTAACACATAATAAATATTCATAGGATGAAAATTCAATGTGGTAGACTTGTTGGCATAAACCTCTTTTTTTAGTAGAAAAACACCGTTTAAAATAATAAATTATATTTAAATAAAAACAAAAGCCTAAATAGTATTATTCATTATATTTGAAATCACTATGCCAAACTTGGAAAAGATTAAAGCAATAGTAAAAAATTTAGAATTTTGGGAAATTTTGGGTATTCGCCTACCTTAAGCACATTAAATACAAAAAACTATGTACGAAGTAGTACTATAGAAGCATAGTACGAAGCACAATTAAAAAAAATATGTACGAAATAGTACTATAGCATAATGCGAAGTACAATTCATAACAAAATGCAACATTTAATATTAATTAAAAAGCATAAGAATATCATTTTTAATGGAAATTGAATCACGCACACACCCGCCACTCCAATCACAACAATCGCACCTTATATTTTATTTATATACAATAAAATATTAAAGGAAACTTATTTTTGTAACATATTGAGAGTGTGATGAGAGAAGTAATGGAGAAAATGTTGCACAAAAATATTCGTTATAACTGTTAAATCTTTCTTTAAAATTGTTAAATCTTTTTTATTATAAACTATTAAACGTAACTTTTCATTTACATTTAAGTATTTATTCATGAATAAAGACGTCCCAATACCAATTATTCCTTTTGGCGATGTATTTCCATTGCTTTTTCAAATGGTTAAAAATCAATTTGTTTGGTAATTTTTGGAAGGTGATAGATAGTTTAAATGTTGTGTGTTGGTACGATAATGTTTTACTTATCTTTGAGTGTTTGAGCAATACAAAATTTATTCCTCGAAATAAAAGTAAACTTAGCAAACGATCAATAATTATTGTTGAATTTTCGTATAGTTGTTTTATTTTGACGTTAAAAAGTTTAATATGGAACTAAATGCGGTGTTTGGATCTTCTTTTAGCTTTAATAAATTTATGAGGAAGCATTCTATGTGACAGTTTCTGTTACAAACCTACTTGCTTATATTTACATTACCGCAAATACTTTCCTAAGTAGGCATCTATCAAAAAATAAAAGATCATTAACCTTTTATTAGAGTAATTAAAATATTCACATAAGTTTCATTACCCTAAATAACGGAAACGAGATACAAAAAGCTATGATATGCAGATAAGAAGGGAAAGGTAATTAATGGTATGAAAGATGAACACGGAAGAATATTATAAAAATCTTAAAGTTGCTTATTAAATATATATTAGATTACATTATGCTATATATTCCGAAATACTTAAGTCAATAACTAACGATACTTATCTATTGCTTCAGTTACTGTGTTAGATTTCGAATAGCATAGTAATTAACATGTTTTGCAAAGAATTACCAACAAAAAAACACAGTCGCTATTGTGACTTTTTTAAACAAGTTAACATTTATATATAAAGCTGATAACTATTTTATATTTGGTTAATTATAAATACTAATTATAAAACAGGGAGTAACACAATGCAAAATGCTAATCAACATAAACTATATTAGATTGTGCTAATATTTTACTAAAAATAACTATCATATTAATTTCTGATTTTCTTTATGTGTTCTTTATTTGTCATTGTTTAGTAGCACAATAGTTGACTTTTCTTATGATAGGTAATAAAGACATGTTTTGTATTTAAATATTAAGTAAGATCATTAAAAATGAAAGTGAGTTTATTTCCATTCAGGCGAGGATCATTCTAAAAATGACGTTAGATTTTTTTTATCTTACTGTTTGCAGGTACAATATTAGCTTGTATCTTACCACATAAAAATACAATTAAATGTATTTAACAATAAAATTTATTGCAGATTAATTAAAAGGCAACAGCTCAAAATAGATATGAAACGGAATCGTTTTAATAAAATTACCTAATGAAAAAGTTTTATGCAAAATGCAATTACAAAAATGCTTCCACACTCGCTTGCATTAGGAAAAAAAAACTATTTTAGTTTGATTGGAAAAATGTATAATGCAAAGTGTTTTTCATAAAATAAATTATTTTAAAACTATAGCCAATTATTGTAAGAGTGCTTATTCTTAGAAAACTTGCCGTAATCTTTTATGTATTTGAAGCACCAAATATACTTATATCATTTAAGCTTTCAAATTATTGAAAAGATAAATAAAGAAATCATATATTTCATAACTATACGTGGTTAAAACTAATAAAGTTAAATAATGAATGAATGATCAAACAAATCAAAAGATATAAATTATGCTAAATTTAAATAAGATAAATTTGATGGAGTTGATTACTTTTAAATCATTTTTCACTAAACTTGATATGCGGGTTTTTCTTGATGAAATAAATAAATAATGAATGATCAAACAAACAAAAAAGATAAATATTATGTTAAATTTAATCATGATAAATTTGATAGAGTTTATTACTTTTAAATAGCTTTTCACTAAACTTAATTATTATGTGGGTTTTTCTTGTCCGTATAAATTATTCAAACACACCTAACCACAATTTCGAATAATGGTTATACAGTGAACTTACACTTGTAGTCAATCGATCAGACATTCGAGAATTGCGAACAATGTAGCTATTATGTTCTACACATCCGAATTTCGTGTTGTTTTATATCACGAAACAATTGTTTCTTAAATGCTCTCTAATAATAATACTAGATTGTTCTTCTCAGTGATGCGAACAGGACTGAAAATAATCATAAATAACTTGTTGGTTTTGTTCACTAAATTGTTTCGATTGTTATTTTAAAACAAAATAATTTTTTGATTCGATTTGCGATTGTTCGCAAATTATTTCATATCGATTATGAGAAATCTCTGCTTGGTGACAGTTTATTTGGTGTTCAAACAATGGTATATTATAATGTGACTTGAACACTAGTAACGAAAGTAATTAAAATGTTATTAAGCAAATAAGTTTTGTTTATTTAACCTATAAGATACACATAGATATAACTTTTTATTCAAACAATTTGAACCACTAATAAGCACTTTGTTTATTGGCATTCGAGCTCGTGTCGATTCGAACGAATGATATTGAACTGATGGCAGTTATTTTAGAAATTGTTGTTGGGAACTTTTGTTTGTTTATTGAGAACACTTTTCCAATAAAAAAGAAATGCTGGGAATTGAAAGAGTCTACATCCAAAACATTACTTTTTAGTTTACCTTACTCTCAATCTGTTCATGATTAAGTTGCTGTAACAAAATCTAACAAATATGTATTATAGTTCTGTAAAATGTTATGCATATTTCATTTCTAGACTGGGAATTTACAGTTATTACAAAATCTCTGCAAATCACTGCTATATTAAACCTACTACAGTAATTAGCTGCAGCATTTTTTAAGATGACATTTTTAATCAGTTATAAAATTTTGATTGATATAGCAGTGAAATATTTAAATAGAAAATAGTATTACATGTGCAGGTTTATCATTCAAAAGACATTTTAATGTGGTCATTACCAAAATATTAAGATGTTTTAAAGAAAAAAACAACAAAATAATTATCATCAAATGATGAATTATCTTTTCAATAAATGACGGTTACTTATAACATTAATTAAATAACTACCATCGACGAAGTTTTGAGAGCTTTGTATAAATGACACAAATATATGATTTTTTCGTCTATTTTGCAATCCATTGTCTACAAATTTAAATATACAAAGGAAAAATTAGCATGCAAAGATTCATATTACCATTTGTTTATTATTTTAATGGTTTGCAGTTGAAAGCGAAGCCATTAAAAGTTTAATTAGGAGATTGTTTACTATCCTTTAAATAAATATTATGAGTTTTGTTTTACCCAGTTTGTCATTCGCCCCAGATTTAAATAATATTTTTAGAGCAAAGTTTTTTTTTAACTTAAAAAAAATGACTGGAATAGGTTTGTTATATATTTATTGTTTTGAACTATTTTTCAATCGGTATAAATAAAGTTATTTTATTAGGAGATAAATTTTATTTACTGTTGCGTATTAACGAGTTATTTAATACATGAAAAACACTAAACACTTTTTTGTAATATGAAAAATAGTATGTGATTGGAATTTTGTTGATAATAAACTAAAAATATAAACATCGATTTTAAAATATTACAAAGTATTTTAACCATTAATTTGAAATTAATAGGTAGTTTGATATATTTTGATGTCACTGAATGAATGACGAAACAGTACAATAAATATTTTAACAATTTTGTTTATTTACTGTAATTAATATTTGGAATCTTTTAAATAGATCTACATAATTTAAACATACCCATACAAAGCTAGATTTTTTAATCAATTTAGAAAAAACAATATATTGAAATGAAAATAGAATAACCAGCTTCGAAAACTAAGCGTTTAATTACATTATAAAAATGCTAAAGTTAAATATTTGGATCCGTCCATAGGGATTATTATTATATTAAAGTTAAAATATTATCCATGGGTTATTATTGTTAAACGTTTAAAAAATGAATTTTAGTTAACATATGCTATTTTTATTTACCCTTTCAGTCCCAAAAATTTACTACGCTACAGAAACTTCTGATATTCACAAAATAAGCTTATTTTAGGTCAAATATACGAGTTCCATAAGAAAAATATTCATTTTAATTTTTATATGATTTTTGAAATAATGCCAAAACTTTTTAACTGTGGAAAACAACAAAATAAAAATATATATATTACCTAAAAACACTTCGAGTTATATATTTTAAGGCATCTGACCATATTATTAAAAAAAATTTAGTAATTATTTTAACCGAAATAGTGTAAATTGTGTTTTAAATATGTGGAACTGAAGTGAACTTATCAAAAATCAGGTGAAACGCTTGTTGGCTATTTTCTGAATAAAAAAAATATTAGTTCTGACTTCTATTGAGATTAATGTAAAATATTGTCTAATAGAACAAAGTGTGAAGAATCGAATGATGTGTGTTTGGATGTCATAACGGGACACAAACATTTTGAAAAAAATATTGAAAGTGATGATGCCAAATGGCATCACTGGGACTGAAAGGGTTAATATAAAGTTCATAGAAATTGTATGTAAAAAAATTAAAACAAATTTACTTACACTTTTATAATAGAGTTTTAGGTCTATTTTTGAGTTGCTGTTGAAAATAAAGTTTGTATTTATTAATGCAAAATATTCTCCCCCACCCCCTTAGGAAAATGTTCCCAAGCCATTTCGGACTATTGGCTCTTATCAGTTTATAAAAACTTAATAAAATTTCATTTTATAACTAACATAAAAATATGCCTTCACAAATTCACATATTTTTAAAGCTAAATTTTTTTTATCACGCTATAAATTTTGAAAAAATAATATAATATGTAGGAATTTACAAAGTTAATAAAATTGGATTATTAAATTATTCATGATTATAACCGACAAGAATAATAATTTCATTTTTATTAATTTATTATTCTGTAAATGAATTGAAATGTTCCGGGCCCAATATGCAGAAACAGATAGCGACAACGCCTCATGAAGCACGTTTTAATTTGTAAAGGCTTCACTTAATGTTTGAGAAACACTGCCACTGACTCAAAACTGCACCCTTGTCCTTCGATATATGGTAAAAAAAAAATCGAAATTTCTGGAAGCGAGCTCCATTTAAAAAGTAGACCAGCGCCTCATACCCTTGACCTTGTATCGCAATTTCCTTCCTTCTATTCTCCAAACGTCTCCCATTTCCACAAATACCCCGTGAAACATTTTCAAACAAAAAATGCCGACTCTCAAAACCATCCGCAAACTTTTCAATCACGAAAAACGAGGAACACACTCCCGACAATGTAAATATGTGTCATATCAGGTTCCGATTCCAAGTTTACTCGCATTGTGTCGATGTTCGAAAAAAAAGAATGTTTTAAGTTCTTCTTTTGTCTATGTGGCATCGGTAATTCGTTTCATGAACGAACAAAACAAACAGCATAGAACTTTTGGGGCTGGACGATGGATGATGGGTCCGCTTCTAAATGGGGCGATCATCAGATAAAAGAAGAAGAAAGCGAACCCCCTTTGTTTGGAACAATGGCGGAGGGACGCGTGCTGGGATGGCGTAGGAAAATCGGAATTAGAAACAGAAGACATTAGACGAGTTAATTGCGCGGCCTGCGTGCGTCTGGAGGAAAAAGTGAGAAGAAGAAGAAGCTTCTCTTTCATACTTGCATTGAAAGAAGTTCAAGAGACAATACCCAAGTGAAAATGAACTGCTTCCCGGTCTAAAATCGTCTGCAAGCAACACCTTCTTTTGGGTGCAAACAGAAACGGGCAACTTGGCGTTGTTTTCTCGTGTATTCTTGACAAAATTAGCTAAGAAAGTATAGAAGCGTGCAAGTACTCTAACTCTATTATCTTGGCTGGCTAGACCCCCTGATGAGAAGGTCAATCGGGATCTCTATTCTTCATCTTTTATTTTATTTTTGTATTTCTTTCTCTATTCTTTTCGTTCTGAACATTAGAAACAGCTTAGCAGTTATACCAGAGATCGAAAGTAACTTTATTCTAACGGCCTCCCTATGTGAGGGTGTGACAAAAAAAGGGCGTCGCAGTCGTAAAGGGCCTCGCTCTCGGGACTCAAAATGAAGAAATTTTTGAAAAATAACTTTAATTTTAAAAATAAAAAAATCACGACGTGTAGACAATGTGATTTACATCAACGACATTTTATGTATTTTATGATTTATTCTGCTTTCTGATTTTACTTGTCAACAGGCGGATTTCGGAAATGGATGCTATTTTGTTTCAGTAGGGTAACCAAGGAAGTCCCGAAAAGACGAGAAACTGTTTAAACACAGAAACACCAGACCCGAATATCTAAGATGTTATGAAATATTCCAGTAAGTCCGTCTTTTGTCCTGGTAGTAAAAATTCAGACTCACTCAAAAATGGAAGAGCGAGGATCTTTTATGTACAATCAATTAAATATTGCCTATATCCAAATGCATTAAATGTCAGTTCTTTTATCCAAAGAAATATGATTGTAGCAAGCAAAATATACATTTAGGTCAAGAGCAAGTGAACCTCACTTCAAAGCCGGTGATTATGCCTACATAAATAGGTACTTAATGTTATTTAAATATAAGTGGGTGCACCTCTTTTAACAAACAAACAGTATATTTATCTTAATAGGCAATTTTTTAAAAAAATAGCGAAACTTTTTATAAAAAAAATCTTAAAATGTAAAGATGATTTATCGGCATATTTTGTTGGTTTTTATTTATAAAACAAATGTATTTTTCAATACTTTTTTAGGTAAGGATAGCGAAAGTAATGGAGTTTGATAGATGGATCGTCTGGCAAACTATAAAATATTGAAATATAATAATAGTTTTCCACTAAAGAATATAAATGAGAATTCTCTTTACTCTGACCTTTCATATTCTTCTGACCCACTTTTTTTGGTTGATTATATGTACTCTACTCTATACCGTGTTGTTCCAAAAAGATCTTATATAAAGCACAATTGGCACTGAAAAAAAAAATGTTTTGAATATGATTGACAGCTTCTCTCCGCCCCTCTTTCGTTCAAGAACTGGATAGTTCAGTTGGTAAGGTTTTGGACCTCAGACTAAATCGATGTTGGAGTACCTTAGAGTATATTATCCCCTGATATTTTTTTAAAGCGAAATCGCAGCACATGAGAAATAAAAACATATTCTGTTGAGAGGAGATTGTTGCACGTTAATATTAACTGCCTGGTTGCTACCTGACACGATATCTTTATTAGATTTCTTAATTGGCTACATTATGGCATGGTACATATATATTCCAGCTTGTGTGCTTGTTCAGAGAACCGCTTATAAGCTTTCCTCAAGTGGGACAGACACAGAAAGAATATTAACAGTCACAAAGAACGGGATAACACATAGACAAATAACAACATTTATTGACGGTCACAAACATCCATGCCTGACCGGGATTCGAGCCCGACCCCAGCAGCTCCAAAAGCTAGTGTCATAACGATTTCGCCACCGGGGCGGCAGGCTACATTATATTAAGTGTTAGTATATCGTTACTTCACGTCAGAAAGAAACTAAAAGATTCACAATAGTCCAGGTGTAGTGGACTGCTCCAAACTTCTACATACTAAAAATAATTTTGGAGTTTTACTACGCGTACCCTACCAAATTGCGACAATAAGTCCAAAGAGTATCTGCTCGTTTTTGTAATTGAATCGTACTGGCTTAGGTTTTTTTTTATGTAAATAAATTAAGTTCCATATTTATTTGCAATAAAAATGGCAAATTTTAACACTTTTATAGAATTTTTTGTAAGCTTAACAATAAATGAATGAAGTTCTAATGTTGACATTTTTCTAAAAATTGCCTTTTATTTCATGATATGTTTTGGGTAATAATGGATCCTTAATAGTCTTGAATTGCAATTGATCAATGACTGATATGAATATTGTCGTTAACACTGTTTAAGTAAAACATAAGGAAATATTATATCATGGTAATAACTGCAATAACATTGTAATAACTTTAGAGCCTTTTTCAAAACTAATATAGTTTTTAGCTTTTTAAAGTTATGTCACATATAGACAATTTTATTGCACAATAACATGTTTTTAAAGGGCGTACACGTACAATGAGTTTCTTAAGATTTATAGTTCAACAATTTATACCAGTGTTTTATCAACTAAAAAGCATTTCTTACCCAATAGCTTGGGCATTTATCTATAAATAAAGACACCATTTTCAGACTCTTAACATTTTGCGGAACAAAGAAGAATTGAAGTATTCTCGTGACATTTTTTTTTCTGAAACAAACTTAAAAAGAACTCTAGAGAAGATCACAACACAATATGAAAGTTGTCTTATTTTAAATTGTGTACTAAATAATTCAAAATATACCTTATAATGGTTTAACATAATATGCTGATAAGCCTACTTGGGTATTGTAAACCCACCTAGGAACTAAATTTTACTAAATACACTGCGGGAAAAAAGTAGAAGGACACTAGTTTATTTTGGATTAATTAATCATACAACAACTTTTAAATAATTATGTTGTATCAAGCGTTTTTACTAGTGGATACCTGTATCTACATAAAATAAAAAGTACACATTTGGAAAAAAAAGTGCAATTATTAAAAAAAATAAGTTATGACATTGTCATAATCTGTGAAAAAAGTAGAAGGACACTTCCAAAAATTTGGTCTACAATTTTGATTAATAATTATTTTTTCTTCCATTGTGCTCGAATTACCTCAAATACTCTGTTTGGCATCGAACTATACAGAAATTGAATTTCTGTTTTGAAAAAATTGTCCCATATACAGTAAAATTATTTCTGTAGTTCAGCTACAGTTTCAAACTACTTTTCTCCCTCGTAAACACTGTGCACATATGTTTTCCTTATGTTTTCTACAATGTTAAGATCAGGACTCTTAAAGGGCTATTCCAAAATGCGAATATTCTTTGCTGCGAACAAATTTTTAACACCATTTGTAATGTGAATTGATGCTTCATCTTACTGAAAAATCCAATAATCTCCCCCTAGCTAAGTGCCCTAAGGAAGAAAATTCGAGTTTAAAATTTGGATGCAATCTGCATGGTTCTGTCTACTATTTAGAAAGACTAAACTTGTAATACCTCAATAGCCAACTGCTAACCAAATCATTAGACTACGTCCTCCTATTTGTTGAGTAGAATAAGTCTTTTCTTCATTATCGACACAGTGCCAATTGCCAATGGTACTGATAGCCAACTGGGCCATTCAAGTTAAACTTTTTCTCATCAGAAAATACAACTGAGGTCCACTTTTGAAGAGGAATTTATTTGACCTTTTTATGTAGTTATACACAGTTCTTTTAGTAACATGTGTAATCCCTGATTGACATTGAGCAGTCTTACTAAGGTTACCACCTGTATTTTTGAGTTCACGAATGATTTTTGGTTTACCTTGGTTGGTTGTGTAAGTTTTTTGGGTCCTCCTGTCTTTTTGTTTCTTAAGTTACTTTCAGGGTTTCTCATAAAGCTCGAAACATCATTTGGACTAATAGATAGCAGCCGTGCAATCCTTCTAATACACTTTCCTTCATTTTTATAAGGAAATATTTGGCCCTCCAGAACTTACTTAAAGGTTTTCCTCTTGGCATTCCAAAACTAACAAAAACTATGAATTTCTAACTAAAATCTGAATTCTTGATAAAAAGACAATAAATGAAGAATAGCACATTAACCTTTACGGTTTCCAATAGCTCCTACATCGATTTTCCGGATGTGTCCTTCTACTTTTTTCACAGACCAAAAGTAGTTATGTTTTAAATTCTAAACCTAAAATAGTAGTAGGTTAAATATTTTGACTTAACATTAATTAAAATACTAACAAAATAACCTCTTTATAAAATTATGTCAAAATCCTGTAAAATAAAAGCAAAATGTAGAACAAATGACTGTCCTTCTACTTTTTTCACGCAGTGTAATAGATATTATATTATAGCCTCGTTTTGGAAATAATGGATCTGAACATTTAATATATTTAAAAAGCCAAGTATTTTTCACAATAGTAAATATTAATCATACAAAAATAAATTAATTAGAGAAATTAAAAACGTATTAATATTCCGTTACGGTAGCTAAAATCAAACAAAGATAGTTAACAGATAAATTATAATGATAATGTGAATCAATAATTTATTATTAGTTGATGATATTCATTTAACCATTAATGAATATGAATGAAAAGTTCATTAATTCCTATATAATAGAAGAAAAAAGAAGAAAGCTAATATTGATGTTCCAACTGCCGCTTTCATCTCTGTAACTGATTATAAACCAAGTTTGTTGGAGACTTTCTAATAAAGTAACTAAAACAAAATTCTACGTTTGAAGTGTGAATATATATTTTTATCTACACTATTATTTGGTTACATAATGGCAAAATGTTTCATTCATGAGCTGATAGATGGATGCTATTTTGTCTGTTAGTCAGGAATTCTTGCGGCTCAGCTTAAAAAAAACCAAAGTGGTAATTCAAAACTAAATTATCAAAATATTAAATAATGTTAAAAATAGATTTAATTAAGTAGGTATAAAAATATATGTTTTAAGCAGGTAAAAAATACATGTAATTAAGCAGGTAAAAAAATATTTAAATAAGTAGATGAATTCAAATGACGTGAACCATATTCAAAAGGTTGACAATCATACTATCAAAGACACACATAATTTACTAAAATAACACAGACAATGGCTTTTAATAACAGTAAAGATTGACATTGAGAATAACCACACCCAGTAATAATGCTGTGTGATTTTCGACAGTGATTAGAGGACTGAAACAACACCTGGATGAAAAGTATCTAAGACAGACCGATATAGACGTGATAACATTTCGTGTTTTGGACTACGATTCTTCGTTAGCTCAGTCCAGCCTACGTGTTTAAACATCAAGATCCTTAAATTAGAAAAAAATATCATCAAAACAAGTAATAAATGCGATAAAAAGAGTTAAAATTTGAATATTTATTTTATTTCCAAGTCTTATATCACTTCAAATAAGGTCCGAAACACCTGGGTCAATTAATTACAATCTCTGTCACATAAAGTTACTTTCTCAGCTGAAATTGGCACCATTCAGGAAACAAATATACAGTTTCTATTAATAAGAAACACATTTTCAAAGAAACCACGAGAAACTCGTTAAGAATACTTACTAATCATTATGCTGCTTCCCTCAAACTCTTTATTGCGAGTCTAACAGAATATTTCAATCACGTTTTATGAATCTAGCCCCATAATTAGAACGATCTCATTTAAATTATGAGACGTGAATGACCTGTGGTCGAACTTTCTAATTCGAGTGTGAATCTGCCTAATATGAAATAAAATTGTAGTTACCAAAACCCTCAAATCCAATCGGTGCCCCCAGTGTGTATGGTCCTTCCAGAAACCAAATTATATCTATTATTCTTCAATTTGCCTCCCGCGTATCGTGTTCGTTCGATGACCTATGGAACGATTTTCCTCGTTCGTAAAAGAAAAAAATATAAAGGTGTTCAGCGGATGGCTGTCCGCTAAACAAGAAGTCAAGGGTTACTAGGCCTGAAGGTCTATTCTGTTCTAGTTGGTTTTTAGTGGGGTAGGTAGGTATATTGGGCAATCCGAAAGCCGCGATTGTTATTAAATTGATGGCAATATTCTACTTTCACTATGTCGAAAGTCAGCAGATGTTCTGGAAGCTTGCTGCCTTGGGGCCCCCCTCTCTTTGATGGCTTTTGAAACGGAAGTTCTTTAATTCCCCATGGAGATAATTTCATGTTGATCTAATGACACATCTTCACAAGAGAATACTTTTTTTTTTAGAATTTTGATTGGTTTAGTATCCATTATATTTTAAACTTAAAATTAATTGTTCGATTTAGTTTTTATTGTTACAGCTCATTGAAAAGAAGGTAAATGAGTGATTTGCCAGTAAGTGGATATTTTTATTTGTAAAACTTGATTGTTTGATTGGTTTAGGATCCATTAAATTTTCTGAATGAATTGTTCGATTTTATTTTTATTGTTACAGCTCATTGAAAAAATAAATATTAAAGAGTGATTTGCCAGTAAAGTTTTTCCATAAAATTTCAAATTAAATTTATTTAGATTTGTGATGTGTGATCAGAGTTGAAAATGCCTAATATTATATAAAAAATTAAGGAAACGAAAGAGAATTACTTTGTTAAGTAACTTTAGCATGCAGACCAAACGAAATTTGATGCAACCATATGACATCAGTGATTGCGTCCTCTAGAAGGGAAGAGTGTAGGTTTCTTATCAAATTACCCCGATCGCCAGAAGAGACAGTCACAAGAGACACACAAAGAAGGACGCCACAAACACATAGACAAATAACAACATTTATTGACAAACACAAACATCCATGTCTTTACCGGGATTCGAACCCGAACCCAGCAGCTCCAAGGGCTAGCACTCTAACCATTGGGCCGGCGGGGCGGCGATGCAACCATAAATACAATGCGTCATCTTACTCAAATGAGCAGTTATGTAAGGAAGTTGATAATGAGAACAGTTTTTTCTATTCCAAAAAACATATATTTTATCAGGATATACCTTTTAAATTTCCACTTCATTAAATTCCATTGATGGTAAAACGTAAGTATTTTTGTAATAAAAAATTAAGCTAATTCATAAGTGATTCCATTCTTGTTTCTCGTCCTTTATTAAACCCCAAATGGCCACCCATTATTAATCTGCACCAAACCTGAGTAGAAAAAGACCGATATCCTAAATTTTATGCTCAGGTGTCGCCTCGTCACTTGACTGTGGTTCTAAATTACGACGCCCTTTGCCAATGGCTTCGTGTAGCTGTAGTGTGACGATTGTTTAAACTAACCTTACCTAAATTCGATATCGGTAATTTTTATAATAAGGTGCATAATTAAATCACACGCATAAAGTTATTTTAAAAAACTGATTAATCAAGAATTTTGCATATTTGTGAGCCTCTTTTAAATAGCTTTTAAAAAAATCGTCATTTTAATTATATAATCTCAAAGACGTCAAAATTATATAATCTTAAGAATG
Source organism: Hylyphantes graminicola (assembly GCA_023701765.1). NCBI lineage: Eukaryota > Metazoa > Arthropoda > Arachnida > Araneae > Linyphiidae > Hylyphantes > Hylyphantes graminicola. Next base: position 37,343,273 of record CM043119.1, on the reverse strand, counting down.
AAGTGCTAAGGGCTTTGACACACCTGTAACCGCTATTTTTCTTCAATTTTATACCTAAGGGATATTGCCACTAAATGCCAATTGACACTCTGAAAATTTTCATTTCTGACGATAAGTAGTTCATTTCTCTCCGAACGGAGAATTATTTTTTTAAAAAAATCTATGGTTTTAAGGGTCACTTTTTAGTTCAATCTAAACCTGATAGATGGCGACACCACATATATTTTTTCGATGTACCGTAGAATTCATAAAATCATTTTCATTTTCCGAATCCATTTTCAATGATCCGAATATCTGCTGATTTGAAGTCTGATATATCTGTTTGATTTCATGTGGTTAAAGCAAGTTCGCACAAGAGCTACTAGACTGCTTTTTGGCGACGGGCTTTATAACATTGAACAGCGGTTTGTGGTGGCGCTAGGAATTGACCAGAACACCTGACCAGTCAAGCTACAAGGCTGACCCCTCAGCACAACCTTATAGCAACAACGTACGCGGCGTCAGAACTTTGGAATTAGACATCAACAAATTTATATTGCATTAATCTCATGTATACGGCGCTGTTTATAGTTTATAATATTGACGGGAATTCTTTCTCCAGTAGGGTAGACTGACCAGTGAGTGAACAGGCCCCAGTGAATGAGCATTTGGTAAATACTTTAAAAAATAAGGATTGAAAATCATTCCACTGGATAGATTGGCAACACTGACTTCCTCCCATCTAGTAGGAAGCTATCTGACATATGATTGGTTGTCCTGGTGTTTATTGACTGGCGAACGCAGCGTCTTAAGCGTTAATTCACTGGTTAGTCTACCCTACAATCACTTTGAAGGATGGCTAAAACGAAGCCATTTTCAACTTTGCGGGTGTTCCATTCCCGCCAACCATCAACTTGGCGGGTTCGATTCCCGCCTTCGCCCTGGGTGTACTTTTTTTCTGTGTCTGTCTTACTTTACGAAAGTTTATAAGCTTGTCTCGTATCTAGCACACAATCCGGCAAATACACGTACCATTAACTGAAATATATAATTGCACATTAAAATCCATACACTGTTCAATTCATATAAAAATCTCTTCAATGAAACACACATGCTCATATTTTTTTTGTTTCTCAAGACCAGAAAAACTTTTTTTAAATGTTTGGTTCCATGTGAAGTCTATATAATCGAATTTAGTTGCAAAAGCTGCCCTCATTGCACAAATATCTCCCTGAACACTACTTTTTTAATAAGAGCAATATTGGCCAATTCCATTTATTTGGATCTTGTCCTGGTACAAAGTCCTAAAAGGTTATAAAAAAGGTCACCAGGACATTTATGATACTTTTGTTTCAAACTCCTTTGCCCTAATCTTTTGGACAAGACAACAATAAATGGAAAACAAATGTTATGAACTAAAACTTTTTATTTACAAAACTAACATGCAGATAGATCAATATTACACAAAATAAAGAGCATACACTTCATAAACATTTATGCAATCAATACTTGATAGAAAGTCTATTTAAGCAAACAGGAACTCCAAATCACAGATACTTTCATTTTACAAAACATTGAATTGTTGAATTTATTTTCATTTTGAGTTGAAATTACAAGACCTATAAATTTCAACAAGCATCAAGTTAAAAAGAATCATTAAACTATTGGAATCAAATACACTGTTTCAAAGTGAAAAAATAAAATATTATTTCAGATTTTATTTTAAGGAATCTATACATTGTCGGTAAACATTTTAACCGATAACATTTTACAAGCAATTTTTTTTTAAACAAAAATAGATACATATTTACAATTTCTACAATGTTTGCTGATTTTCTATGTTTAGAAACCTAAATACTCTACATATACATTTAACAACCTCAACCATATCATTGATAGTCAACATATCACAGCTCCTGTTACATAACATACAAAAACAGCAACACTAAAAATTTAACATTTTCTGTGTTTTAAAACAATGCAATTGATTAAAAGTACAAATTTCAACAGTAAAAAGGCTGCTTTTAAAATTACATATAAATAGATAAAATAGTTTGCCAAATCTTTCTTGTTATGTAAAGGTATTGAACATTATGTCAATGACGTCATTATGTTATGACGTAACGGAAGTTTTTGCAAGATTAGATATTTTTATAAACCCTTCTAACTTCATGAATCACATTCGACTTGTAGGTAGAACATTTCATTGTAAAATAATTTGCTTAAGGTAAAATATTTTTTTCTAGGGTTTTTAGGTAAAAGTAAATGATGCTTTAAAAGTTGTTGAGACAACCTATAACACACAATTCATTTGAAAAGCAAACATTTCTCTGGTTCTTAAAATATAGTTGCTTTTAATAAACTATATATGACTATTTACACAGGTAACACAAGTTTCAGTTCATACTTGGCTGAATTTTAGGCCGGCTAGAAAAAAAAGAAAATTTAATATATAATCACAAAATTAATTTGAATTAACCTAATATTTATGGGCTAATATTTTCCTACATTCTTACCTTCATCATTACTGTAACAATTTTGACAGTGCAGCTTGTTATTTCTGACCCTGACATCTGTACCACAGGATCCGTTTCCCAGCTGAGCTTGGCACACACAGCATTGAAAGCACTGGATGTGGTAATATAATTGAAGGGACTCAATGATCATAGCTGCTCCACGACCTTTAAAAAAAACAAGTTGAAATGTAGGTACGGCAACTGATGAAATCAATTAGTTTGTAAATATGTTGAATGTTAAAAAGCTAAAATAACTAATATGAGTCATGATTAAGTAACTAAGAATTAAGTTTTGATTAAACAAAACCGCCAAAGCAGTAATTTTGTTTAACACATTCATGCCGGTGTGACAAAACAATGGGTCACAACTCACACTTGACTGTTCTGTGGTATGGCGTGACCCACCGGTGGGCCACATTTAACTGTGCTTTAGGGCGGTATGACCAATTGTGGGTCACGCTTAACTATCTCGTGAGGCGGCCTGCATCACAGGCGAATCATTTGTTCTCAGAAGAGAAGCTGTTACAGAATAAGTTTATTTTATTTTTTCTCAACATTATATATAAAAATACTGAGAATTATAAACATTCAATATTTTAAATTGATAACAATTATTTATTTATATCTATGCAACTTTTCAAAACATTCCAAACATAATGCAGGCTGGCCCTTATAACAATTTCAATATATCGTTACCATTTTTCGCGACCTTGTGTTTTCACGCGACCTTGTTTTGAACGCGTTTTCATCGACCTTTTTCGCGACCTTGTGTTACCTTGTATTTTCACTAGTTGTGAGTTGTGGTCTCACATAAAGCGCTTTCAAACTCACAAAGCCTAACGAAGCGTAACGATATGAGACAGTCTCGTCTCACGTGAGGAAAAACTTATTTGGCCCGCGTGAATGTGCTAAATTGCATTCAACAAAAAAAAATTAAACCATGTACATTTTTCAAAAATGTATTGATAATGGCCAATAAATTATAGAATAATACAGTTAAAGCTCAGTTACAACGACCTTGCTTTCATCGCCAACTAGTTTTTAGTGGCATACATGTTGAGTTCCTTGAATTGCTAATAGACCGAAACGTAATAATGGTTAAAATTTACTAAATTACTGGAATTTTATAACTACAATAATATAAGTACATAATATGCATTTTACATGATTTCCTACACTTAATATTCAACCTCGTTTATAAAGTTACTCATTTATAATGTCTTAAATACTGTAGTCAATAAATATAAAAGGTATCAACTGCAAGGTAAAAAAAATTCAAAATTGTCCTTGAATTGATAATAGACCGAAATATAATAATGGTTAAAATTTTTACTCAATTGCTGGAATTTTATAACTTCAATAATATATGTACATAATATGCATTTTACATGATTTCTTACACTTAATATTCAATGAGGTTTATAATGTCATAAATACTGTAGTCAATAAATATAAAAAAAGTAACAACTACAAGGAACAAATCATAAATACATTCTCTTTCACAATTCCAGATGATGCACCAAATACAAACATGGACATTATCTTGCAATCTTATAATTACAAATACTACAAGTTACATACCTAATTCTTCCAGACAGTGCGAACACTTCTTTCGGCCACTAATCGACAAAATCTGTTCCGGCCTCTCTAAAGGCACAACCCTGGAAGGTTTTGCCGGAGGTTGTGGGACTTGCTGGTACATTCCTAGAATCTTCTCAGAAGGGGCGAGGGGAACATGAGGTTTCTGCGTCACTATACTGGGTTGGGCATAGCTCCACATTTTGTCCTGTTTGGGAATGGGCAGCCTGGGATTGCTGTAAAAAGCAGATACATTTATTTTTATGACAAAAAGAAAATTATAAAACCATTGATACATAGATTTTTTTAAAACACAGAAATGAAGAGCGATACAAAATTTTGATGATAAATAGTATCGTCAGTCTGGGTTTGTAGAGAGTCCTCCTTAATCTAAATAAACGTCATTAGGAAAAAAATAATTAAAACCCTGCAAGTCCACATTGACATAAACCGCTTTTGTACTAAAACATGAGCACACAGGATGAAGTTAACATTGCTAAGCATAAAAACAAAGTGGTTTAAATCAAACATGGACTTTTCTGTTTTTTAAACTACATGACTTAAGTGCTTTTTTGCTTGCTTTCTCATCCCCCCATGATTAATTTCACAGTCGAATAACAAGACAACAAAGCAGGGTTGGAAAAAAACTTTTTTTAACATGTTTTTTTGTTTTAAAAGTGTTTTTTTTTTTGTTTAAAACAATTTTTTTAAATAATTAAATTTTGGTTATTGAACAATTTGCAATGGGTTTAAAAAAACATGGTTCTCTTTGCATTTTTGGTCTTCTATATTTACTTCCATCCCCAATAATTTTAGGCATATGGCCTACATGACATTTTTTTTAGTCAAAGAAACATCAAATACAAGAAATCCTTCGATTATCAGGGATTCAGTGACTTCATTTGATTAAACCAGATGAGCTAATAGAAGAATTTTTAAACTAATAATGTAACAGTTTATGTTTGATATTTCAATTATCTAAAATTATGTACCACAATGATAATTAGAATAAATCTCACAAATAGGGACTATAATAAATAGTAACAAACGTCAATAATAGTGTCGGGACCTAAAGAATCACACGTGATACAAGTTTACCCTTCCATCAGGTTCTACTATTTATCACAATCTTAATCTTTAAGGTAATACAGCATGGTCATATATCCTAAAATAAAACCAATATAAATTTTTTAGACTTCTTTTTGCACAAAGTACTTTTCCACCCATGGATCATATTTTCCTTCCCCTTACAGTAAAATTTTTGTATTGTTTTAAACATATTTTTATTACTATGTTTTAAACATGTTTAAAACATTTGTTTTAAACAAAATGTTTTAAACATAACAACATTGCAACAAAGACCTTATTTTTTTTTAATAGAGTGTTTTAAAAGCTAAAGAAGAATGAAACATACCTCAAATCATCTTTTACAAGATGAGCTTGAGAAAACTGGGCAGAGTGCTGCCTTTCTTTCAGTTCAGCAATCCTCCGCATTTCAGCTTCTTGAATAAGCCAGTGGTTTTGGTTGTACTTGCTTTCAGGAGAGGAGTCCTGAGAGGTTTTCTTGGCAAGTGGCACCTATTTCAAGAGGAAAATGTAAGTAAAAAGGGGACGTTCATAAATTACGTCACGCTCATAGGGGAGGGATATGCGACAGGGTGACATGGAGGGGGGGAGGGGTAATTGCTAGTGTGACGTAACGATTCAAAACTTCCAATTTTGCAAGGAAAATCTGTTTCACATAAGAACGTTTTTTAGAAAGAAAACTGAAATCTTTATTTTTATCACAAGATCATCATAAAAAACAATTAAACACAAAGGGAAATATTAACATCAATTTTTTTTTGAAAAAAAAGGGGGGGGGGTCTGCTACAAACGTGACATAATTTTAGGGGGAGGGGTTCGACCAAACGTGATGCAGCGTGACATAGGGGGAGGGAGGGGTCAAAAAAGTCAAAATTTTGCGTGACGTAATTTATGTACGTCCCCAAATGCATTCAACAATAAAGTAGGTATTTAAAAAATATTAGCTTAAAATATTACTAGATTCTAAATCGAAATACTAGATTCTAAAGTAAAATTTCACACAAATTTTTTAGGTTAGGCTTTGAATTAACGTCACACTAGGGCTATTGGCAACCGGCCTCATACTTTAGAACCACAGTCAAGTGACGAGCCAACACCTGAATAGGCACCCAACGCAACCGTTAAGGGCGACATCGTACGCAGCGTTAGGACTTTGAAAGATATTTAACGTGCACTTCCTTACACACACTTTTTTTTAAACAATTAACACAATATATTCAATCTTGTCACTTAGTAAAATAATACAACTTTTAGCTGCAATTTGCACTGCAGGTACATAAATACCAGTCAATAAGCAAAACTGTAAGTGGAAAACTCAACCATTAAGTGTGTGACATTTGAAACAGTCTTTTAAATATTACAATAACATTTCTCAATAAGAAATTTAAATAATTGAGCTAATATTTATTCTAAATTCAAACAAAGCTATTCTATATTTAACTAAAATTACAAATCCATAGTTAAGAGTCAACAGGAAAATTCATATACCTTTTGTGGAGCACGAGTGTCACTGTGAATATTTTTCTTTTGAGAAGGCACTGGCTTGTGCTTACTTAAAACAGGAGCCATCTCAACTAGAAATTAACAAAATATTTTTTAAAGCTTTTTTTCATAATATTTCTATGGTCTCTGCAATGACAGCTGATAACATACATGAGCTGTATTATATTTTTATCAGCAAGATAAAATACAAATTAAATGTAATAAATTAACAGTTTCACTGAAAAATTAGGATTTATTTAGAGCTAAATATGAACATTTTTAGGACTCCAGTAAATTAGTTGGATGATTCAAAGGTGTTTTAAAGCAAGTCCGCCATTAAAATTTTGCCAAGCTAGATATACTGTGAAGTAACAAAAAATTACAAAGAATAAATTTAGTCTTGTACAAAAATAAATTATTGGCATTAGATACTGATTGATACGTACTTGGCATTAGATAGTAATTGATACGTAGATCATCAATAAAATTTATATTCGGATATTAAATTGAATAACTTGAAAAAAAATTAGTACTTTTGAAACCCAAAAACTATTAATGAAGCCATTAAAAAGGTAGCACACATGAACAACATGCAGTTATATATTAATAAACGTATGCAACTTACCACAACCATTTCTGCTGGAAATGCCATTTTGAGCCATGTGGTAGCTCTGACTAGAAAAGATGACATTTTCTCTGGCACTAGGTTGAGGGGGATTACTGGAGTGGGTTAGTTTGGGAGTGTGAGAAGGTTTGGCGGGAGGTGTGGGTCTGCACACAGGAGCTGCAAAGGATAGGGGAATTCAGTACTCAATCTATGCTATTTCAACACACTCTTATATATTTAATATATGGTTATAGGGGTCTATTTACAGCCCCATACACAAAATCGTGTTATCGAAATCCACAAAATCAGATCTTTAATAAATATAGTTTCATGCTATTTTATAAAGGCAAAAAATGTACAGTGACTATATATTCTAGCTTGAGACATAAAAATAATATTGACTAAGGAAGCTGCATTGCCATTACAAAGCGTACTAAACTATGACCATTTTTTTTTAATATTGTTTACTAGCGGAAACAGCCAAGAAGCGCAAGCAAAAATGTGTTAAAAGCATAATTCAATAAAAAAAATCAATTTCTTGGAAATAATCTACATTTAAAAGTATCAAAATAAAATAACATTCCATTTAAGACGATAAATTTTTATAAATATAAAATTACAGGTAATGAAACCTTACTTTAATTCAAAATTTTGCTGTTGTCACCCCTATTACACAGAAGTGCCCATCTCAACAATGTAATAATTTAGATCTTAATTGAAAAAAAAAAACTAATATGAAATAAAAAAAACTGCTGGATGACTGAACCAGCAGGCATCTAAGCTACAAAACAACTATAAAAAAAACCAAACAAAACTCCAAGCATTCTCCTTAAGTTCAGTGGAAAAGGTAATAGAGTGACATTGGAATGGCAATTAGTGTGATTGACAGTTTTAACATCGTCTTTGTTAGAGTACCATTGGGTTTCTGTGAATTTTTCAAGAGCTCCTGTTCTTTCAAAAGCTTTAGCCTGTGCTCTTCTCTTTCTTTTTGTAACTCCTCCTGCTCTTGTCTAAGGCGTTCTCTCTCCTTACGTATAGCCTCCTGGAATTATTGAGGAAAAATTTCAATTATTGTCAGTTTTTACTCAGAGATAAGTAACTGATGACAAAAATGAAGAATGAAAACATATTTTATCCAAACTAAAATGTTGTGTTACCCTACTAAGAATAAAGCAATATTCTACACATACATATTTTTTAAGAAGACTTTTAAAAAAATATATTAAAAAGTATAATTTGCAAGGAATTATAAAAATATTTACTGAGGAGCATATCAATTTGGTAGAATTTGATGTTTTTCTAAGTACAATATACAAATTTTTGTATATGCTATCAAGACACAAACTTATTTTTTAAATTGGTAAAGTCCATTCATTTTTTTAATCCTTTAAAATTATAACTAGAAAAGCTCTTTTGCAAGACCATCAAACTCTGGTTAATCCTACACCATTTTTATAGAAATAAATGACTAGTATCCATGAAGAAGAAGAGCGATTCTCAGATCCTCTTTTATGAAGCCATTAAAGTTCACAATAAATTTTAACAAGAATATAAAACAAAACTTTCACTTAAAGGAACGTTATCAAAACTCGGGAAGATGCATTGATTTATCAATGTAACCAAACATGGTCATAATTGTTAATTTATAACACTTATTAAAAAAATAACAATAATCAAAGATAAAATAAATTCCAAATTATATATTTTTACACAAAATTTAATGCTTTTTTTGCATGCACCTCTACGCTATAAAAAAAACTAAGAACAATATGAAAAAGAAAGTTTAGGCATGCAATATGGCAATCATATGCTTCACCTTCTTCTTTACAGGCTTTGGAGGAACGGCCGGTTTGGCTGGTGCAGCCACTTTGCCATCATCAGCACCTAACACCTTAGAATCAGAAATAGTTTTCCCTTCACCAGTTTCAGAAAGCAATATTGTTTCATTACAGAGAGAAGAAGCATTTAATGATTTGGCCGCATCGGAAAGCAGAGGTGGAGAGAGCTCGGCTGAAGATTTGATATCTTCCTGTAGGGTTAACATAGGGTTAGATTTCAACAAAGCCATCATATTTGTGACAGGATCCACATTTGCGAGGAAAATGTGGAGTTGCAAAAACATTCTGTTTAATGCTTTAAAAAAAAATCATTTTTGGTTTCAGGGTAGTTTTTCCCCTCAGAACAGTTTTGAATTCAATTTAAAGATAAAATAATTATGAGATAATATACTTAGAAAAAAAATAATAGAAAACTTTAATAATATTATGCGAAAGGCATCAGGTTCGGGCAAGGCTATTGCCACAATAACTGCCGACCTATAAATGGTTTGTGCAAAAAAAAGTGTGATGGCATGTAGAGGAAGTGTGCATTAAATATGATCTAAAGTCCTGACATTATAATCAATGTCCCAATTAGAGAGTCACTTAACTGTGGTTCTAAATTATGAGGTACTTCGCCTTCGTTTAGCGCTCTGGTGCGATTTTAATTCAAATCAACTAGGATCACACAAGAAAAGTGTGTTTTAAGTACTCTCACAAATAAAGCTTTAACTGTAGCGGCTTAGTATCATGGATTAAACCCTGTGCTTGTCAATAAAGGTTAAAGAGATTCATAGAGAAGTCAATGTTAAGAAAATATGAATAGTATATAGCATGTTACCTCTTGTTTTCTAATATATTCTTCTCTTTCCCTCAATAGCTTTTCCTCTGCCAACCTTAAAATTTGATCCTCTGCTGCAGCCTTTTCAGTTTCAGCCACTATTTTTTCTTCTTTCAATTTGAGTATCCTATCTTCGTCCGTTGAATTGTCAATAGAATCTTCAAGAAGAAGCAAATTGTTAATTCAAAATTTTACGTATTAAACAATTGAGAAAAAAGTAGTACAAGAGAAGAGCATCATGATTCATGGCACGGCGGCCCAGTGTGGGCCAAGGCCTTCTGAACCGGACGTGCCCAACCACTTCTACTCAAGAACTTATTAGACAAAGCTTTCGTTAGCAGAAATCCTAATGGTTTTATTTCATAGATAAAACACCACTAATTTCATACCTGTTTTAGTAACTAATTGTAAATGCATTTCTTCCTTTTCAAGATTGGCAATGATCTCCTGTTCCCTTTTAATAATTTCCCTTTCTTCAAGTTTGACCCTCTCTGCAGCTGCATTTTCCAGCCTCTTCATGCTTTCTCTATCCAGTTCCATTTCTGCCTTTAAAATCTGTTCTAAGGCATTGGGAGGAGGTACTAGCGAATCATCTGGAAGACAAGTAACAAGAAATATGACAAAGAGCTGAAGAAAATATTTTTTTTAAAAATTAGTTCTCAAATTCATTGCTTATTCTTGTAGGTTGATTATATGCAAACTAACACCAAAAAAGCAATAATTATCAGGTTAGTTAAATGGGTCAAGGCGATAACTTTTTTGAAAAATTGAAAAGGGGATTTAAAAAAAAAATAAGGAATGATTTTTGAATACTCCTTAAGTAAAATTTTCACACCAATCATCCCATTAACTTCAATTCTCTTTTATCTGTACAACAAAATTGAATTGTGGACTTTTTAATTTCACTAATAATATATAAACAGTAAACAAAATCTTGTTACAAATCAGAGCAATTGTTTTCATCAAAACAGTATTTGAGCTAAAGATATCTTAAACTATTTTTAAATATGAAAGAATTGTAATGCAACAAACTTTAATTATTTTTATAATTATTGATCTAGATAAATTAACTATTCATCTATCATATTAAAATTTATGTTTCATGCACTTCAACTCATTAAATTGTGTGCTTATTCTGTAAAAGAATAAGATTCCAATACTAACCACACAAAATATTTTCATCTGCATTTTCGATTCCTAGAAAGTTGGATCTTCGTTTGTGAATTTCTTTCTTGATACGTTTGGTGGAGTTAACTCGTTTAAGACTTGGTACCTGTGGATAAAATGACTTATAAGTCCAAAAAGCTTTGAGCTAGACATTTAAAACTTTGGACTGTTACATATTTTAAATTATAGAACCAATTTAAATCCAATAATTATTGAAGGGTGTGTATTTGTAAAACTCAAATTCTCTAAAGCAGGGGTTCCCAACCGGTGGTACGCGGGAAAATTTCAGGTGGTATGTGGGAGTGATGTGAGGATAGCTTCGGTATGCATAAGCAGTTAAACACGAACACTCGCTCAAACATATTACTCATTATTTAAAACATTATTATAACGATAAATCTTTAACTAATTTCTGAATAAGATGTAAAAACTAGTACCCTTTGATCTTCTGGCAAGCTCTGCTATTTTTGCTTGTCTTTTGTTATGAGTTACTTGTGTGAGAGTGGATTTTCTAAACTCAAACAACTTGTACATAAACATAGAAGCAAAGTAAGTGTTGAAGGATTTAAGAGTGAAGATAAGTTATATTACTCCTAATGTTGATATTTTAATTTCAAACAAACAAGGTATTGTACTAAGGACAATAAAAGTATATTTTGTATGATGATTAATTTTTTTGCTGAGTTTGTGTTATTCTTTTGAATGTTTTTAGACCTATGGGTAATAAATAAAACTATAAATTAAATCATTTTAATATTTTTATTTCCCCTTTATTATAAGCATGTTATAAATAAACAAATACCTAACAATTAAATATGGAGTTATCACATGAATTTAATTCTTAAAGAATTTGAACACTTTCAGAAGAGTACGCCAAAATTTCTCAAAAAGTCAAATGATAAGCAGATGCAAAAAGGTTGAGAACCCTTGCTCTAAAGTATTACTAAAAACACTACTTGTAAATTCATTTGGACGAATTACCAAATGAACCGACCCTATATCTTAGTTGTACTTTAGAGAATGCGAGTATTGCAGCTTAAGTAGACCCTTCAATTGGGCCGAACACACACCTTTTGATTGGAAGTTTCTTCCTCAGTAGCAGGAGGAGGTGGAGGTTTTTCTTTGGGAGGTTCAGCTTTTGTACGAGGAGATATATCAAACGCAGCAGCCGAAATGGGTGAGACCTTACAAGAGAATAAGTACTCATATCATTTCAGAAACAAGGTAAAGAACTAGCAAGTAAAATAGAAAAATCTACACTTAAATGAAAACCAGGCTTAGAGGAATACCTTTATTGATTAAGAAACAGGAGAATTAAACAGAAAAAAAAATTCAGCATCTTTTGAACAATGAAAATTTCATCAAATGAGTTGACTTTGGGGCAAGCATAAAACCCTAGTATTTTTTAATATTTTTTTACTTATATTTCAAGACAGACTTATTGAAAAAAGAAAGTACATTTTCAAAGAATTATTTAATGAGAAGTTAGTAGCTTGAAAAGCTTTAGCCAAAGTTATATCCCCTGACGGTGCATTTACAGATGCTAAGAAAAGTTTTTGGACGATATTGTTCTCATAGTTTACACAAATGTTGTTGCAAACAGATAACTGAAACATTTAATTCTTAACTGTAGTAAAACTAAACTTTTAAACTACTGAGATTGTGCGAGGAAAAAATTCGATATAATGTTTACTTTGCTTGAATTTTCTTTGGCACGTTCCTCTTCTTCGAGCTGTTGAAGAATCAGCTTTTCCATCTCTTCAGCAATCTGTTCTACAGGCAAGACATCGGTCAAGGTGACCCTTGCACTGGAAGATTTAGTTTTGGTATCATTTGTAGCAGGCTTCTCAGAACTATCCTTTGGAGGAGGGGATTGGAAAACAACATTCAATGGTTCTTCTGTTGCAGGGATCTCAACAGAAGTTTTTTTGGAGTCAGCAGATATGTCTGCTTGTTGGTTGCTTATTTCCACACTTACAACTTTAGCAATAGGTTTCTGAAAAATAAAGCAAAAAAATATTGAAGCAAGCAAAATGCAACTGTACAAAAACCGACCTTAAGTTTGCAGCAGAGAAATGTACTGCGCGGATTAAACAGCGTAAACAACGCGGCTGGCGCCGAAATTTCGCCTGATCCCATTGGTTGCTCCTTTGACCCCGATATTCGTGCGGCCTGTTACATCAAAATCGAAGGAAAAAATAATTAAAATTACACTCTAACTGAAGCTAAACTAATAAAAATAATAAATTTATGACATGAAATAACAAATAAAATAGTTTATTGAACGTGAAACACCTTTTTTTATTCTACTTTCGCACTCAAAAATGAGAACTATTTACAATTTTTTGTTTGTAGAACATTTGTATACTGCAAACTTAATGTCGGATTAGGTGTAGTTTTCAGGATTAACCACACTACTTAGAATAAAATCAAAATTTAGAAAGAAAAAATTAAAGGTAAACCAAAGTTCAGCCAATTGTTAGTTGTTTAAAGTAAGCCAAAGCCACACATTAAATAACAGCCTGGTAATTTGTACAAGATATTCAACAATAAAAATTTCATCATTATATTAAGAAACTCTTGTTTCCAAAAGCTAAGTTACTTTATAGCCCTTCTGATCACATGATACAAGCTTCAACATGACTTTCTTCTCCCAATCTCTAGTGTGGAAATGGCATGATGGTTGCCGTTTTCAATTTTTCCTCACCCTGTTTGATTTGGGCTAGGTAGAAAGCAATTGGGTTTAACATTACAGCAAACCTTAAAACAAGGTAGGTTTATAAGCTTTTGCTATTCCATTAAACGAGAGGGTAGGGGAAGAAAGTGTTTATGAAACTTGCACTGTAATCAGGAACTATAAATACAATTAGATTTCGTATTTTCTCGAAAACAGTATGTAAAATAGAAGAAAATTCATGCAAAACTAGTTTGCGCCAAAACAACAAATCTCAAAGCAATTAACACATGAAAACCATTCGTGCAATCTTCAATAAACTAATCACCTTCTTGCGAATTTTCACAGTATTTTTCTTTTTTAATGGAGTGGTCTCTTTCTCACTTTCTTTGGAATGCATTTCTGATTTTACAGATAAAATTTCTTCATTTGACACCAGCAATTTGGATTTACAACTCTCCTCTAATTCACTATTGTCCAATACAGGTTTGCTAATTGTCTTGCTGATAGTATCAACAGCAGCACAAGCACTGTTTTCAATTTGTACCGAATCAGTAGTAGGAGCTACAGTAGTGTTTGTGCAATCAGGAATTTTATTCTTCTGTTCCTATGGAGTTAGTAAAACACCAAATTGTTTAACTTGAATTTATATCTGACTTGCTACAATATATCAAAGTACAAACATTAAAACTTTATTACAACGTACCACAATATATGCATTTTATATGCGATATAAGACTCCTAAGTCTTAAGTTTGCAACTTTTAATAATAATACTAAGATTTCTTAAAAACATTCTTTAGTTCATTCAAGTTTTAAACCGAGCATCAAATATATTTCAGGCAAATTGAGGAATTTAGAAAACTTATAATTCTCCATCCATTGCAACTAGACAACTTTCTATATAACTGGCCTACACGCTTTGTGCCCTGAATATGGTATTGCAATAATTAACAAGAACATCATAAGATAAAATCTTACCTCTGTTGTGACATTGGAAGAGCTCGTCAATTTTGCATCAAGATTTTCAAAATCGTCAACAAACACCTCATTTTCTGATTCAACACTCTGCTCATGTTTACTATGCTCCTTTTCAAAATTTTCAAGAAGGTCCTCAGATGACAATTCTGACACTGAGGATTCGGTGCTGTTTTCTTTCTTCTTGGAGAAAAGTTCATTGCTTAAAAGTTCTGAATTGGAACAATTATTTGAGTTTTGATTTGGTGGTAAACAATTTGCATTCCCTAAAAAATAATACAAATTTTTAAATGGTGAGAAAAGAATTGCAGGACATTCCCTTCATATTTAGTATCATCTTTTCATGACTTGTTAATCATTAGAATTTTTATTAGGATTAAAACCAAGTAATTAAACACAAGTAACCGAGATGGTTAATCTCGGACCTTCTGTTACAGGGTTGCCACCGACTTTTAGTTTTAAAATAGTTGCTTTAGTTGCCTAAAATACCTAAAATAGTAGCCTGATCTATACGATTTCTGAGTTATTTTAAAAAATCGCCCGGTCACAAAACTTAAAAGTGAATCTGTGTTAATCTAATGGAGAAAAAGGTATTTTCTAAGCCACATTTCTCCAAGTGTATTGAATAATTTCACATTTTTAAAATAACAATAAACAGCTGACAAATACAGTTGACTTACAGGTTTTTATAATTCCACATTTTGAAATTGATTTGAATATTTTTTTTAATTTTCTATAAGAAAAATTAACAAAATATTAGAACCCATTTTAAAAAAAGTAAACACTTGGTTCTCTTTAATTTAATTTGCGGTGCAAACTTCAGAAATTGCTAAAAATATATAAATAAAATGAATATTACGTTTTTTACAGCAACTTTTCTTCAACATATGTGTAAAGTTCCATTTAAGAAAGAGTCAAAACAAGTTTAGAAATCGAAATATCCAAAATAATATTTTTAAAAAAACAAGGGGAAAATAACAAGTCAAACTACTTTTCTCCTGAAAGTTAGTCAATCTCAGGTAGATGGCCATGTGACCACATATGACGTCACTGTCAACAAAGAACTTTTTTGATGCGTATATTATTAGTTCCAAAATATATCGCGGAAAACAAGCTAAAATATATAGCGGAAATTGAAAATGGTTGCTAAATAGTCGCCAAACTGCTTAAAATAGTCGTTTTTGGTCACTTTTTTATTAAAATAGTTGCCATAGTCGCCTACCCCTTGAAAATAGTTGCTTTTAGTCGCTTTTTAGTAGCCAGTGGAAACCCTGCTGTTAATATTTAAGCTTTTTTAATAAAAGATTGTGGAAACATTGGATTTGTATTGAAAAACTTTAAAAAAAATTCTTACCATTTTTAAGAGAACTTTTGTTGATCTGGCTATTGACAGGTTTCTTAGCAAAGTCTGGAGTGGATGTTTTCTATAATAAAAATATTTAAAAGTATGTAGAACTTTAGTCTTTGAACACCAAGTTTATTAAAAATGATAAAAATTGTTAAATATAAAACGCTCAAAACATAATACGAGATAGCTTCGCTAAGAGTGTTAGAGTTGGAGAAGGGGAAAATATTAGAGATGGGCATCCAGCACTCACATAATAAACATGATTAAAAAAATATTTCAAATCTAATACTTTAAATTTTTTGATATATTAATATTTTAACAAAAATAAAACTGGAAATGATATGTTGCCTTGCCTTTAGAGTTCCCCAAGTATGTGTTACTTGTCTCACCTTGGCTGGAACTAAATTTTTCTTTGGCAACCATAACAACTTTAACAGTTTTCACTTGTAATTTTTTAACTATAAAACATTGCTCAACATCATTCCTTTTATTCTAAAAAAAAACCTTATGCTTACCAAATTTGAAAAAGAATCACTACTATCACTGTGATGCAGAGACTTCGAACTATAATCTTCCAGAACGTTGATACCATGCAACAAGCTGGAAGCTCTCGGAGAATCACAATCAATACTGCTGCCACTGTCTTGGCTGAAATCTGAGCAGCTATCAGGTGTATCCCCCGTTCGATGGCTGCTACTGATGCTTTCCAAGCCAGAATCTATGTAAAGTCCATCTTTCGATGGTGAACCATTCTCACCCAGTTCAAATAGTTTATTGCTTTTGCTCTTGGCAGAGCTGTTTCTTGAACTTGGAGTCCGATTGCCATTAGTTGAGCCATTTGTGGTCTTTTGAAACACCTGTTCGTGGTTCTGCAAGGATTAATAAATGTAATTAAAGGATTTTTGATTTATTAACAACTTAAAGTTAGAGTAATTCAGTTAAAGAATACAGGATGATCCAAAATTACTGATACCGGTTTAAAGCTGTGTAATATGAAGCAGGTATCCTTATTTTTTGGAAGACACAGTTAAATGAAATTATCAATAGTTAAGCAGATACCAAGGGACAGATTTACACAATTAAGATGAAACCATCATAAAGAATTATCTTCCCTAGTAGCATTGCTTCTCGAAATTTGCTCGATCGGTCATTGATCGATCATCGGTTTAGCGAGAACTCACCGGTGATCGCACCCGTTATCCAAAAGTGCTCGAGACGAGATCGGCAATCGGTGATCAAAATCCCATCGAATAAAGTCATAGATACGATATCGGTCAAAGGGGAAAATTCAATCAACGTACGTTTCATCGGAAAATTATTTCGAATCGATATCGCAACGATAAGAATCCTAAAAATTAGACTTTTTTTTATTTTAGTACATACAAATCGCGTTATATTATTTCGAAAACTTCACATCCGAAAAATATCATGTTCCAACCGGTAATAGTTTTTTTTCATTCACTTACACACACCATGTTTAATTACGTGCAAATAGATAAATATTTTTACTGTGAACTTATTTCTTTTATTTACTTCGAAATTAATTTTTAACTTTTTTTGCCATGATTAATTTTCGATAAACTTAACAAAGTAAAATAGATTTTTGAATAAATATTATGAACCAAAAAACTTAAATACGTAAGTTACCAAGAGTTATTTTTAAATTTAACATATTGCTATTAGTGTTGTTGACTTAATAGAATTTGCAATATTTAAATAGAATTTGAAACTTGCAAAAGAAAAATCAAAATTAAAATTTCTTAATCAATAACATACAACTTCATTAACAAACATCCTTTTCAAATGTTTATTTACACGCATTCCCACTGCAAGCTTCAATGGCCGAGTGGATTAGAGCACGGTTCCCCGATGCAAGATCAACGCGGGGCTTCAGATCGGTGGTTCGATCCCCCTGATATCCGATATTTCAAATAATAATACCAACAAATAAAATTAGTGTCGCCCTCTAGTTTAAGAATTTTGTACTAACATGTCGTAAACTGATCGGAATTTTATCGGAAAGTGTTCGAAATTCCATCGGACGATGAGATTTCGATTGCTGCTCATCGGATTCTTATCGATTTCTTATTGACATTTGATCGGAATCTCATCGAAAAAAACTCATCGATGGATCCTCGATCGAGCGGACATAACCGAGCAGTTATCGAGGAAACGGGCACTTTTCGATTGAAATCCGATGTTCGAATTCTCATCGGCTCACCGGCGAACGATGAGTATTCGATTATCGGTCGATGAAAAATTGCTACTAGGGTTATATCACATTCCCATGTTACATAAATTCTTTGAATTTCCACTCTTTAACAATAAAGAGAACTGATACAATATTGAAGAACAGGATTTCAAAATCATGTGTATTGTACTCAACTAAAAAAAAGTTTGTATAACAAAATAAATGAGAAATAAGATTCTTTAAAAGGCTGTCCTTCAATGATAAAAGTTGTCACTTGAGAGTTTTAAAAAATTACTATGTCACTGAATTATACTTTTGCTGGCACACTAAAACAAAATCAATAAGTCATCACTAACACTTACATAGCAATTTTTCTAAACAATGAAACTTTCGATAAGAAAACTATTCTTTACAAAAAAGTATAGCAATTTTTGATTCGGTGAAAGCAACAGATGTCATTTTGTATACAGGTGTTAGGAACAGAAAAAAAAAAGCTTCTTGATGATATTAATACTCACTCCTTCATCATCACTATTAGCAGCACTGTGTTCTTCTGATTCTTCAGAAAACAAACTATTCTTGTTTTGATTATTAAGTTCCCATTGCTGCAAGTCTAAAGGACTGGATAGTAGGCATAAGCTCATAGTCCTTCCTCTATGGGCTCTAAATAAAAAATAATAATTTACAATAAATATGTTGCAAAAATTTTCTCTTTCAGTAGTATAAAACTAAATTTTTTAAAAGGATTTCATTATTTGATCAGTAGGTACATTAATTTAAATTCGATAAAAAAAATTCAATAACAGGATTCCAAAAAGTAAAAGCGCATTGAAAACTTTAAGCTTTATTAGCATTACAAACAATATTTTACCCTCCAGGAAATACAGACGCATGAACTTGTCACCTGATTGTCAGGTTTTCCAGATACAACAAACACTTGTATATTTAAATGAGATCTCTTATTATTTTAAGTAATTTGAGAAAATAAGTTACATTCGTTATATCTTTTTACAAGAAAAATATTAATAATTAAGCAATATACAGAATTCATTGATTGTAACTATGTTACGTTTAAAAAATTAGTTTATTATTTTTATCTGAAATTTTAACACTAATGAATTGATTTTTTCCCTGTTATATATATAAAAAAGTTATAATGTATATGTATTATGTAGGTACCTTGATTCTACCATTTCGGAGAACTTTTTTATTTTCTTTGAGCCTGCTTGAACAGATTGCTCTTCTGTCTCAAACTGCTTGATTTCTTCTTGCCTTCTAAAAATATCTTCAGACATTTTTCTCCTCCTAGATTTCCAGCTGTCTAAGTTCTAAATAAAAAAACAATAGAATTTGAAAGTGCTGTGAAAATTAATTTCAAATCTTAAAACAATACAACAATACACAATGACATAATATGAATACAATTCAATTCTGCTTTTTAAGTCTTTTTTCCAATAAACTACTTAGTCTGGAGGCAGTCATTTTTAAAATTTGATCATTGACCAACCTTATTACTCACAGCAAACATGAACAGTTGAGATTATTGGCTTCTTATTAGCTGTTTTATGAAACCACCTTAAATGTTCTTTGCATTATTTATTGTCCTAATTTCACTCACCATGCAAATTTTGGCATTTTTACCATATATTTTATTTTATTCAACATTAAAATATATATTAGAGAGATAGACAAATTTTTATGAGGTCTTATCTCCAAGATTGCCAATTTCCCACTTGATATACTCAATGAAATTATGAAAAAAGAACACTGGCATATATTTTTACTGAATTCCCATTCCCATTTTAAATAAATATTTTTTTTTAATAATTTTACTATAATTTTTATTCACTTTTACTTTACGGGCTGAACAGGGCATTGGGTTAATAAAATTTTGAATTCAACATCGATCACGTTGAAAAATATCCCTAAAGATATTATTTTTTGATGCCCACCCCTACATAAAAATAAATTTTATTTTACAATTTTCATCAACATTGATTGTTTACATCATTGTAGGTAATAAACAAATAGCACTTAACAGCCCATGTGAGATACAATAAGGTTTTAAACTTTAATAAAATAACTTTTTTAAAACATCATTTCAATAAACATTTTTAGCTGTGAAATAAAGTAATTCACAACTACAAACTATAAATATTTCGATCAGAAACTTGAAAATATTATTGAGCAAAATATTGTATAATATATATATATAATATTGAGCAAAAGCAAGGCAATAAAATAATATCACAAAAACCGGCACATTTATTACAGGCCTAATCGTCAATTATAATATACACACAAAATAGGTCCAGGTAAAACGTAGCGTTTACAAGTAAACAAACATTCAAAACAAACTTTACCTGTCTCCATTCCATTTTCACAGATATCCCAACGCGGGTATGATCGAAAATCGACGAAACACCACTATTGTCTACGTGCTACTAATAAAAATGTACCTTTTGCGCCAACAATATCGAACTTTTCAACACGGCAACGCACACTTGTTGAGCATATGGGGGTACGAAAGATTCCTATACATACAGTCACTTTTTCTGTTTTAGATGCCAGTAGTAGGTGGGTACTTCAGCCCCCAAAAAAGTTGCAGAACAAGTGAATTTGAAATAAAGGATTCGCTTCACAGGTTTCATCAACTGGTTTCTTCTTTCTTTCCTTCTGCGATCGATTTTTTTTTTATTTATTTGTCATATAGTACGCCTCTACCACTCGCGAAGGACGCTACAGCAACGTGCAGAAATGGCGGGAGGGGAGGAGGAGAGAAACTTGAAGCAGGTGAAAAACATTGGAAAAGAGGGGAAATACACCTTTCAAAAAAGAAAAGTTACGCAATTCGATATTGGTGCTGCCATCTATTAGGTTTATATGAATGTTAAAAAATTGGGGCGAAAGTCGGAAATTCATTTAAGTTCAAAAATAAATTGGGGGAAAAAATGCATTTGTGAGTTACCAAGATTGGAATAAGTGTCATTAAAAGTTATTTTAAAATGTATTCGTATACTTATTTCATGTTAATATTTACTTATCAACCGCTTGCAATTTGAAAGACGAAAAATTTATGACCGCCGTTATTAAAACATGATCATATTAAAAATTCACTTACTGATTGCCATTCCTCTTCTTCTTTCAAAGCCTCAGGTGGTTTCTTAACCTCTTTTACTACTTTTAACTGTTCTTCTGCCTACAAACAACATAAAGGACCAAAAGAGAATGAAATACAAAGTCTTAGAACATCAATTACCATATGCTGATACCCAATGGAAGCATAATTTATTTATTCCGTTTCGGTTATACTCGTTATTCAATATTTAATTTTTTAATTAGATATTCCTATTGTTAAGAAACTGATAGCACTTATATGAACGATTTCCAACGTATATTTTTTGTTGTAAACTTTTGTAAGTATTAATTTTAAAAAAAATTCTTCAAAGCCATAATGGATTTGAGAACGCGGAACATCTAACACGGAAGGGAGACAATGGGTTAAATAATTCTTGACATTGAGACCTCTTTAAAAAAAAAATACCTCTGCACGCAAGTTTGCAAAGAGATTAGACATAATTGCTCCGGTACGAATTATCTCACACAATCTTCTTTTAAAAGTAAACAACTAAAACTAAATTAATCAAACATTCAAATTAAATTAGATATTTATTTATTGGTGAAGCTTTAGGTTAAAAAATATTTTGGGTCACTGGACAATTCTGTAGCTCGCCCTATCACAACATTGTTTAGACAAAATTATAACTAATTGGGGAAATAAATAATAATAACACTGAAATCGATTAAACAGTTTATAGCTAAAGTTATCATCATCAACAAGTATCAAAATGGTTTGTCGTATATTAATCGGAAGTTGAAAATAAACAATACATGAAATCAATTTAAGTAATATGCACAAAATAGGAAAACTAATAAACTAACCTAATTTTTTTTACTAAGAGTCTAGGCTTCAAAGTCTGTTTACTTTATATGTAGGTTTCATGAAGCGCACCCCGACTAAAGTACTTTAATGCGTTTAACCAAATGGTTGCTCAAACATCTATTTTTTTTATTTAAAAAAAGGAAAAGCAATGAAATTCGATGCTACTGACCTACGTGGAATTTGATTGTTAGATGACAAAGAGTTTTTGAACCACACCCATAATAGAATTATTTACGTTTTAAATTATATCTATGCCTTAGAAGTACTGTTTTTAGTCATGTGCCAAGTCTATATGGAGTACAATACAATTAGCCTCTAAAGTTATGGTAATTGTGAACAGGACTTCTTGGTTATACAATTTTTATTTTCAATCTGGTCAAAGATTAATAATGAGTAACCTCATTTATTAAAATACGCAGGCATGGACAGATTTCAATTTAACTAATCAATCTCATTTGTTAGGAAATATTTGCCCATATCTGAACTGACGCAGCCGTAAACAGGGGTAAATTTTAACGTGGTAAATCATAAAGAAAATCCAATTGAACAGTTTTACAACCAAAAACAATATTTTCTTCTCCTCCAGTATCTAAGTTCTTGTAATACCATATTCATGAGCCCTCTGAGGGATAAGTAAATTGATTAAACTATAAAAATGTTTTCACCACATAATATTAAAATTTAACATTGAATTTGATAATTTTGTTTTCTTCAAATTTTTTTAATTACAATTCTGTAAGAGACAATCATAAATGACTTCTCCATACTTCAATTTTCAAAATTTAGTGAAATTATAAAATTTATAAATTAAAAAAAATATGTCGGTGTTGATGAAAAACCTGATAGTCTGGCAACGGGTTTATACGTCTGTATCTCTATGAGGATTTAAGGAGGTCCGATACCCAAAAATCGCAAAAAAATCCAATTTTTTTTTAATGTTTGGATATTTCTTTACATTTTAAAAGAAGAAACTACTTTAAGAAATATGCATAAGTTTTTGAGTTATGATATTTTGAATAAGACCCTCGAACTTTGTTGTACCACTAAATGTAAACTTAAAACGCTCGTTTCTCTGTTCGCATTTTTCAATTTTAAGATTATTAAAAATGCTAAGGCTTTTTTAATATTATAAGTACATTAACAATTTTTTTCTTTCATAGACAAATGAATATATTTTAAAAAGAAGTATGCATTTGTATTTTTGATATCTGTCGCAATTTTTTAAAAAAAATTCTTTAACTTTAAATTTCCATCTTTTTCTGAATTTGCCACAAATATTTTTTTAAATAAAAGTTGTTCATTTTAAGCGAAATACAAATGCATACTTCGGTTTGAATTATCTTCCAAATGTTTTTTTAAAGTTGTGTTTAAAATTATTGAAAAATAAAAAAGGAGTAGGGATTTTAAAATTGTTAAACATTTAACAAAAAATTAAAAAAAAAACCCCAACAGACTTAAGTAAAATTTTAATAGCTGAATTGTGTTTTTAAAACATGCTTAACAAGTGAAAAAAAATTGGAATGTGTAAGCACAAAAATAAAAAAAAATATCTGAGGTATCGGACCCCCTTAATATACAAACAAATAATTCCTTACCTTTCTATACAAAGGGCACGTCCCCACTTTCACAAACTGGAACGGGTTATTATGCGCCTTCACCACCGGCTTGGCACTGGTCCTGGTTGGTATCTGCTCCGCCCCTTTACCGCCACTGTCCGTGGACGAGGACCTCTGCGATGGCCTACTGTTGGCCCCGCCATAGTGGCCCAGTGGCGTGTAAGGCCTGGAGTTACTGCTCAAGCCAATGTGGGCCAGACTCTGGGACCTGGGTCTCCGAGACCCATTGGTCGCCGAAGGGTCTGCCTTGTCGTCCTCTTCATAGGGGCGGTCGAAGGTGGCTGAGTATCGGGTTGTGCCGGGCATCGTTTGATGGAAGCAGAAGGGCTCACTGAAGAGCGGGTTCTTCCATGCTTCACAGTTTCAGGGTCTGAGAAAGAATAAATGGAGAGCGTTAATAAAATTTATAAAGAATATACATTTTTAGTAGTGGCATGTGGACTACAACTATTAGAGTTTTACACCATTTTAGCATTTCAGTCCTTCAGAGTTTCAGGGTCTGGGAAAGAATAAATTGAAGGGCTTAGTGGAAGAATGTGGCTAAGTGACAAAATTGTGAAAACGAGATAATGAGCTTTAAAGTTTTTTGTTTGCACTTAGATACCTTAAGAAACGGCACTTATAAAATTTAAAAGCATACAAAATTTAAGGTTTTTGAGAAAGAGGAATCTGATTATCTTTAAATGGATGAATAACATGTTCATTGACACAAAAATATCAATATTTTCAAAAATGTCACTTAGCACGTTCTTCCACTAAGCTCTTCAATTCAGAGTGTTAATGAAATTTTTAAAGAATATGTTTTTTCAGTAGTGGAATTTGGACTACAACTATTAGAATTTTACAACATTTTAGCATTTCAGCACCTCAGAGTTTCAGGGTCTGAGAAAGAATAAATTTAGAGTGTTCATGAAATTTGTAAAGGATATGTTTTTTAGTAATGGAATTTGGACTACAACTATTAGAGTTTTACATCATTTTAGTATTTCAGCACCTCTGAGTTTCAGGGTCTGAGAAAGAATAAATTAAGAGTGTTCATGAAATTTTTAGATATGTTTCTTCAGTCTTCAGTTATGGCATTTGGACTACAACTATGAGAGTTTTACATCATTTTAGCATCAGTTCCCTTAGTTAAAGCATTTTTTCAATGATTTATATAAGAAATGATATTTTCTCTAGAAGTTACTAGAAAATATCATTTTTAAAGTAGACATTTCGATATTTTTCTTTTTGCAGTTCAAACTTTTTATTGAAATTTGCAGTTTCTGGAATATTCCAATAATTTCGAGTTAAAATGCCATCGTACAAAATGCCATACTTTTTATTTACCGTTATTATCAAAAAAAAAAAAATATCTAAGTAATAGATATGAGAAATTTGATGTTTATCCGTTGTCTGTGATTTATGCACTGCAACTTCCCTTTCATTTTCATTATAGTTGTTCACTTGTTACCAAGCTAACATGCAAAATCAATAAGAAACTAACATATAACCATTACGTCATTAATAAAAAACACGAAATAATTTTGAAATAGATTTAATAAAATCAAAAAATACACCAATATAGGAATATACCGCAAAACCATTTGTTTTCTATTCTTAAACTTGGTTTTTATAGTTCATTCCAATACAAAAGTCTCATGTAACACGGAAGGGAAACAGTTGAATAAATAACTTATTGATAATGAGACGTCTTAAAAAAAAATACCGCTGCACGCAAAGTTCAACGATAATTTAATTGCTTTCACACGAACTGTTTTACACAGGGGTCCTTCAAAAGTAGACAACTGGATTAGGTAAGTATTCTAATTAAATTAGAGATTATTTGATTACAGAAGATTTTGATTAAACTGATTTCGGGTCACTGGACAAAGCTGTAGCTCTTTGAATTACTTGGATGCTTAGACAAAACTGTAACTAAAATAACTGAAGGGTCTAGTTTTAAATCTCGTCCTTTTCATTGTATAACTAAGATATTGGCGACCTTTGACTTTGGCAAAGGCAATTGAACGAAACGAAGTTTCCTATAAACAATCCGGCCCCATGTACCTCAGTTATATACTTTAGAGAATGCGGGTTTTGCAATTACAACTTTCAAATAAACTTAGATTTACAGAAAAGATGCATATTCAGAAATAATTCTTCTGATTATTTATATTTCTTTTCCAATGAATGAGTTCCGGAGAGGTTTTTTTAATGATAAATTCCAGAAAGCACATATATTTGAAAGTTTTCGACAAACCATCCACTGATTTCAACCATTTAAAACGAAGGAATAATACACCCCCTTCCCAAATATTTACACTAAAAGATAATTGTTGAAATATCTCGGCAAATATGTATCCTGAATTCTTAACATCTTAACATCGTGTTTAATAGTAATTATATCTTGAAATACATTCTTAGAAGTGCACTACACTTCGTAGCATACTATCATATGCACCTTAGTATGATTATACACATTAAACTAATTTATAATAATAATAATAATAATAATAATGATAATAATAATAATGATAATATTATTATTAATAATAATAATAATAAAAATAATGACAATGTGACGCATACGTTTTTGTCACATCTACCGATAATCCGTTAATGAAGATTATTAATGCATATGGATAAAACGTAAACTTTATACCGTAAACAGTGTTGACTATTCGCAGGTCAGAAGGCAGAAGGAGACTTGTACAGCCAGAGGCAAGGTCGGTGTTATAGTAAGAATATTGCCGACAATCTTTTTCCTCGTTATTTTTGATTCTCTGTATGAATGATGTCAGGTAATGGCTCTAAAGGGTCAAGCGCATTCTTTGCGAGCGTGTAAAGGAAGCGAGTCTTTGTAGGCCATGTTTGCATCTTTAAGTTTACATAGATCAATACAATGTAATCTTTCACTTAACGAAGTAAACCCTATTGTTGAATTAAGAATATAAGTTTGAACTTGTTGAAGTAAGCTTAAATTTATACAATACTACTTATGAAATTGCTCGCGGATATTTGCTTACAGGCAACATTTTATGAAACAGTTATTTTCAATAACAGAGTTACTTATATTTAATAATTTATAATTGTATTATTATATAATTATTTTTAAGGGAATTTATGTAACTATCCAGTTATGCGTGCAACCATAACCAGCATTAAGAAAAGTATAGATTATCACTTTTGGCTTGTTAGATGAGATGGCTTCATTGGATGAAAATTTTCAAATTTTGAGGAATTTGGAATTTTTTTTATTCAAAAACCGGGGCTAACATTTATAATGAAACATTCTCTAATAGACTAAACAGTATTATCTTAGTTGTATAATTTTCTCAGCTAAATGTATGGGTAAAACTTTCCAAAACATGAAATTTCTTAAGAATTTGGTCTTTTTCACAATTTTAATTCGTAAAGAACCGTTATACAAAACTTATTATAGAAGTATTTACTATATTTTTATCAAAAAGGTTTTATCAGCAATTTTTTAATGTTAAAATATAGAAGATTAATTAGCGGCGAAGACTTATACTTTTTTTCAGGTTAAATAATAATCAAAAATACCACGTTTTCTTAATTACGATACATTACTCTTTCAAGCATGACTGGTTTTTAGCAGTTCCACTGGAATTCCACTTTAAATGAAAGAGGTTGAATTTTATCCCACTTTATCTCCCCAGATAGTCCAATTGTTTCAGCAGAAATGTGTTAAGCAAAGAAAAAAAAAACAAGAACTTCATTCGAATGCCAAGAATTTCGCACAGATATTTTAATTGCATTCCAAGCTTTCTGCCAACGAGAACGAAATTTAAAATCACACGTTTTTCTACTTTCTTTCCTCTTTTTGCAGTTTGTTAGGCAAAGTAAACCACTGTGAAAAAAGACTGAGAAAAATTGTGCTATCTGTTCAGGAAAATTTTTTTTTAAATGTTTTCTCGTTTAAATTTTTAAATACAATAATTGTTAAAATTTGAAAATTTACAATTTAAAGTGTACAATGAAAAGTTCTGATAAACTATATTTAAAATTCTATGTATGAAATGTGTAAATAAGGTGGTTCAAATAAACTAATTATGCAAATATAAGGGAAAGTAAGAAACAAATTTGTAATACAGTTATTGAAAAATTATTTGTTACCTAACTTTTCTAAGACTATCAATAATTTCAATGATTATAAATGGAGTAAATCATTGAACGCAATATTGGATAAAATAGGATAATAACTTAAAAGTGTCTTTATATCAGCATTTAAATTATTCAAAACAATATACAAAATTTTGGTAGCACTTTGAAATCGCAAAAGTAATTTTGAATTATAAATGTGATTTCAAATTGTAAAACAAAGTTGCAAAATTATAATTATAGTGATTAAAAATAACTATAACACACAAATATAATTGAAATGATGTTTAAATTATTAGATTATCACGTTCGAACGAATTAATATTTGGAATTTTGCATTACGTATACAAAAAAACAATAAAAATGGCATTTTTTTAATTCTTAACAGTTACTTATGAATTTTAATCCATTTCCCTTCTTTTTTTCAATTCGAAAGAATGTTTTAAAAAAATCGAAAGTAGCCATTGATATCATCGTAGCGATTTTCTTCCATCTGATCTGAGAGTACTCTCTTCCAAATTCTGTTTTAACATCAGATTTTTTTTAAAAAATATTTTTTATTAAAAAGGTGTGAAATTTTTTTTACATAAGATTTGTTCATAAGAATGCATAAAAAAAATCTTTTATACTTTGGGTCCGTGTGTCTGTACGTTTTTCTGTCCGTCTATCCATTGTCCATCTGCCTCATAACGGTCTGTTTTACCTTCAGTTTTAAAAGCCCATATTATAAAAATACTCCTTTTTTAGAAATGTATAATATCAAATATTATCTTTTATACTATTCAAATCTCGGTTTTTGCGTACTATAACAATTTCAATGAGTATAAAAATAATGGAAAAGTAGGCTATTCTACTTCTTTCCGAACTTCTTGTTATTTATAAATTTGAAATATATGAACTATAGTTAATTACAGTGTTTATCTACCAATGCGTGTTTGACATCAGGTCGACCGAGGTAAAATCTCATCACGAAAGTCAAATAACCAACCCGTCGCACTTCCATAAACCTGATGGCGGCCAACAGATCATCAAAGCCAGCTTGCCCGGTAGCGAATACGGTTTTTTTCATAGGATTCTCAAGTGTAGCATCCGTTATTCGGTCACCAACTCGCATGTTTCAAATGATGTGAAAATAAAAAACATTATGATATTTCAAAGCGGTTCCTTAGCTAGCCAGTTGTATGTTAAGGTTATGGTTGAGGTGATGGTTTTGATCTGTTTACAGGTGTGTTGTTTGATTGGTTAAATAATGTTATGCTCGTAGGTATCTGAATGTGTTTGAAGTAAAAAATGTTTTTGCAATGAAACTTCGAACAAATTATGAATCACAAATTTAGTGTAATTCAAAGATGAACAATAAAACTAAAAAGCATTCGTTTGAGGGATCGTCCTCTGGCTCTGAAGTAAAGGGTTCAGCTTCACACTAATATTCAAGAAGATGTTTTTTTTTTTTTTTTTTGAAAATCAAAGGAAAAGTTATACGACCATGTACATGAAAAACGACAGGGATTAAACGTTAAAATGATATTCAGAAATTCAATTGCCCGAATCATTTGGAAAGGGGTCCCTTTCGGGAAACTAATAACAAATGTGAAAATAAAATACAATATAATTAGTTACTCTATGACTGTTGAAAATTGGAGAAAGAACTATTTTTACAGAAATACTAAATATGCAATTGAAATATTAAATATATATGACATATCCTGACTTCTTCAAACTTAATTACCTTTTCAAGTATCTTTAATATCACTTAGTACTTTAACACCCCAACTAACTTTAACATCCCAACAACAGCGTCATCTAATAGCAAACGTAACCGTTCCCACAGAAACTGTTTTATCATCACATTTGAAACTTAACCTTTTCACACTTTCCCATAACAAATTTCAGATCTCTGATTGGTCATCGAGGAATGAGAAATAGTAATCTAATAGATGTGACGCACTTTCAAATTAGATTTCACGATGTAAGGCTGTGTGCTTTCTGGCGGACCGAGCTCCGGCTCCGGTCCCGTTCTTTACAAATGTTACAAATGCTTTCTTCTACAATAAATCACCTTTGGACGTCCAATATTTGTTCCTTTCTAAATTAACTAATTAAGAATTATACTCTCTTGTGTAATAGCTGTTATTCTATTACATATATTTTCATTCAAAAAATAATTCACACCTTTACAGGTTGTACTTAAGGACATAATAGATGGGTAAGACCATTTCCCTGTATTGTGAACTTACATACGATGTAAAATTGTTTTTGTGGTACCAGCGAAAATACTTGCTTCAATAGCAGTGATTTTATGCACCAACTTCTCTACTTAAATGCTATAGGAGTAAGCATCAGTTCATGTAACTCTGAACGTCAAGAAAACATCACTTGAATGTGAAACAAACAATACAACACTGTAATGTAAAAAGCAACCGCAAAATGTAGTGTTATTTTACAGAAATTTTCTACAATACCTTGCTGTAAAAGAACTGAACAATAACGCATGTATACCATATAACAAACAGCTTATTTACTCACAAATAATTTAAGAAAGTTTTCATAATAACAAGCAAAATCATAAAATAACTGTTTACTACAGACATTAAGTTTATTATTTATGACAATACAGCACTGTAATGTAAAATGTAACCGCAAAATGTAGTGTAATTTTACAGAATTTTTTACAATGCATTGCGATATTATAACAAACGATATAACGATATAATTATACGATATAACAAACAGCTTATTTACTCACAAATAATTTAAGAAAGTTTTCATAATAAAAAAAAGCAAAATCGTAAAATAACTGTTTACTACAGACATTACATTTATCCTTACCATCGGCACGTTTCTCCTGCTCTCGGGTATCTTCTGCCGTGTTTACCTTTTCCCATCGACTTCCTGGATTTCTAGTTATTCGAGGGTAGGGCCGATAGAAATTACCGATTGTTACACTGTACGATACAATCTCGGCGATTTCTGCCTAGATAATACATGGAAACTATGTGGAATTGTTTGACTTGACGAAGGGGCTGGCTGATTAATTGACGAGATGTGGTTGGATCATTGGGATAATAAAAGATTTAATGAGTATATGAGCCAAGTAGAAAAATGTATTGTATATGATGTATGGGAATGGTGTATTGATGTTTATTATGTTTCATTTTTAATGGTTGCTAGTTTGGTCAGGTTTGATTTTTTTTGTTTGAAAGAAATAATACTTATTGATCGAAATGTTAACTAACACCAACGGCAATGAATTTTTCAGTATTAACGCTCTGAGAGATAGAAACGTATAAATTTGTCACATGATAGCCATGTTTTCCAGAAGCACTCATAATCTT
This sequence comes from Hylyphantes graminicola, assembly GCA_023701765.1. Taxonomy (NCBI): domain Eukaryota; kingdom Metazoa; phylum Arthropoda; class Arachnida; order Araneae; family Linyphiidae; genus Hylyphantes; species Hylyphantes graminicola. The sequence continues at coordinate 37,312,012 of CM043119.1, read as the reverse complement.
TCCAAATTTATAAATTTTATAATTTTAAAATTTACGTAAAATGATTTTTAAGTATGGTGGGGTCGTTTATATAAACCATATGGTACATAAATATATTTTTAAATAGTTTAAAGAGCTTCGGTTTTAAATTAAATATTTAAATTTTATTTTCTTGCAGCGAAAACAGATTTTTACACTTCAGCCAATTTGCTTATTCCCCAGAGTCGATATAGTTTCATAAACTTGAGAAGTTTTCACAAATATTTACAAACAATAAAAGTTGCGATAAAACTATTAAAGTAGAAATTAAAAAGCCTACAGAAACTAAATGCACATTGATAACCTTGATAATGTAAACCATACTAGTTTTCCTTCATTTTTCTGTAGTACCGTAAATTTAGTTTGATATGAAATTAAAACCGTGAGAAGGATGATTCAAAAATCACCGTGGGAAGGAGGATTCGAAAATCATTTCAGAATGTTATTGAAAAACAGCCAACTACAGATCCGGCCTATAGATTAACAGAGAACATAGAAGGGGGATATATACGTCATAAAAAAGGGACGAATGATGATTTATTGTGTGAAGTATAGTCGATTTTTAGAACGATTTTCGCGTGATTTCGAGCAGTTTCGGATGCTGCTTTCTCATCCCAGGATTCGCGTGGATATTGCATAAGCTACAGACTGGAACGAAATAACGCATTTAAAGAACGGGGGGTTCGTGATTTATGACTAGGAAAAAAAAGTTATTTTCGATCGGAAACAGTGAATCAAGAGATTTATTGCGGGAGTTATAGGATAATTAAGCTTAGGATCTCTTTGGAAAATTTCAACACGATGCATCTTTGTCAACAAGCAATTACGGCCGCGACGTGTTAGTTATGGAGCGCTTCAGGAAATGAACCCAAACTTTGACAGATCGAATCCAGGCAAATGGCAATTCAAGCAGATCGCAGTTAAGCAAAAAGTAGAAAGAGTTAATGGCAATGTCCTTTATTTTGTTCAAATGTAAATTATTTTTCAAGAAAGTTACTGGCTTTATGTAGTATTACTTCTAAATTTTAGAGAAAGTTACCGATACATTCTAAAAACATAACTGGTATAAATTTAGCAGTATAGTTACCTAAAATTTCCCAGTAACGTCCATGAATTTTTTACAGAATAAAATTGTGTTTAATGTGTAAAAAATACAAAAGTTTGTATTATCCTTCATCAGTAGGTCAAACTCAATCATCTTTAAAATAGTAACAGTACACATTGGCGTAAGAAAAATAGCTATATTGATGCAAAATAAATAAACAACTAACAATAATTACGCTTCCATTAAGATAAGAAATACCTGTAACCAGTAATTATTCCATTAAAGGTGCTGAAAATCCCTCAGGTGTTAACACAATTACGTGACTTGTTTTGAAATGTTCAGTATCAGACGAACCCCGTTCTAATTGGAAAGGATAACCTTGTGTCGCAAATAGATTAAACATCTTTAACAGGTATCCATTGTCTTAACTAATCCCTCTAGACCTTGACATTGTTGCTAGGATAAGATGACGACATTTTGTGTTGTCAGCTAATGAATAGATCCATTGACAGTGCCAAATTACACCACTCCCTTCGTGTGAGCTGTATTTGTACCTTGGCTAATTTTCTACATTGTTAGATCCAAGTTTTAACTGGTCCAAACCTTTTTTTATCCCCTTAATAGAGCTTTTTCTGTGTGTAGACATAAGAGGAATCAGTCTAAAACATTTTTTAAATATCAATAATGTTGGATTTTTTTACTTGGAAAACACTTTAGATTTTTTTTTCACAATTTAAAAATTTGTGAAGAATAGAAAACATATTATATTAACACACTTAAGAACTAATGTTGCGCAAGTCAATCATACAAATTTGAGAAGAAAGCATACGCCATACGGGGGATAAAAAGATTAATGAATTAATTGCAATACACAATTGTATTAAAAACGGCTTATTATTTAATAAATTATTTATTCTTAAAACTTAACTCTAAAAACATTTATTTATATCGTATTTGAGGATACGGCATCATTAGCTGTTAGGATGCTACATTTCTAGAACAATAAAAAAATACATAATAACTTATGGAATAACGCATGATTTTGTTAGAGAATGGTATTATAAAAATCCATGTATTACTGTACTACAGAAATTTGTGTTTCACGTAGCAAAAATTTTTATCCATGCACAACAAAACAGTGGCATAAATCCATCTTTATTTTAGCGTATTTTATTGTTTAAGAAAGTCATAAACTTTTCGCTTTATCACATAGTTTATTGTGCGACATTTATGGAGCTACATTATCGTTAGTTTATTGTGTTTGCCTTCACTTTCATAATATAAAAGATATTTTATTCGGTATATTTTGTATAAAACAAGGCAATTTCTAGAAAAAAAATTCATAAAATTAATATATTGATATTCAAGATGTCATAGCGTAAACTACGTTACGATATCATAGAAATTTCCTTGCTGATGTTAAGTACTCGAAAAAAATATCTCTTTCTAAAAAATAGCTTATTGTTAAAATTATGCTTGTACAAATGAAAACCAACAAGATTATTTGAATTTTCTAGTTATTGTAGATTTAAAGATTGCGTAAATATATATAAATAAAAAGTCCACTATTTTTTTTTAATTTCATCGACTATTTTTATCACAATGCATTTGAAATATTCGTATGTTTATTTGGTTTAGGTGATTACTAGAAATTTAACATGCGTCTTTTGCATGGAACAACAATGCAGAGCTTACTTTGTAGTCAAGTGCATGTGTTGTAAGACATCAATTTTGAGAACAAAACGATATAAACCATATTTACCCATCAAAACCGCATTATCCAAATAATAAGCCAGCATAGACTCTCACAAGGTTCTAATAATTCATTAAATATAAAGTTTTAAAAAAGTATAAGCTGCAGAACAGCTTCCTAAATGAAGGTTGCCAATTCGAACTTGATATATATTCGCCGTAAGTATTATGCTAAAATCCTAGAGCGTATAAAGACACACTTCTTTAAAAGAAATATTTACTTAATTTACAAAAACAAAAACATTTTCTGTTGAGAGCACAGGAATTTTTTTTAAAGTTTTTAGAATGCTAATTGTCCTAGGAAACGATTTCAACCCTTTCACGACGGAGGAAGCACACCTTTTCTATGGCCACCTGAGCGTTACTGCGATTTTGCATTTTTTCTAAACGGCACTCGCACGAAACTGATGAATCCTGTGCATCACACGACTCAATAAACCCAGAGAGAGGATATAAAAAATACACCGAAAGCAATGCACGATTCCATAAATGAAACGCTAGTGTTACGCTAGACTTCAAAATATTTCCTGCCACAAAAATTTTGTCAGCAACAATATACTTATGTTTAGGAGATTTTATAGTAACATAAATATATGTTTATTTTTTGCGATTTAAAAATGATAGATTAATCTCTTTCATAAAGATTAAGTCATAAAAAATTGATATGGAATAGTGCTCTAAAATAAGCATAAGATTTTGAATACATGTTCATTTGTACACGTATATCCCAATATAGCATCAGTTTTGTCTGTTATAATATCTAAGTAAAAGCTTATCAAGGAGAAAGCGGAGAAAATCATAATAAGCACTCAGAAAAAGTTTTAAATCTATTATATGTACTTTTGTCAAAATGAAAAAGCAATAAAAGTAAAAGATATAAAAAAGCTTTTAGTACTTTTCGGCTATTAAAGTTTTCCTCGTCCATTTCAACAAATTCCAAATTTAGAATTGAAAAGCCAGTTACTTATCTCATCACTCTGAAAAAACGCGAGTGCTGATACACATCTACAAAAAGACAAACTCACGAAAAAGTATATCCGATTCTTCATAACGACTTTCAAACAGTCTTTGTATGATTTTCCTTCTCACTTTTAAACTCCAGCTCGCTAACACGGCTCTATCACAACTAGCTTGAACCAGCTTCACATCTTCATTCTTCCGGGCGCAAAGAAATAATTAAAACCACCATTTTCAATTTGGCCCGGAACAATGGCTGTTTTGTTTGTATCCCTTTCCTCGCTGTGTGAAGAAGGGTATTTTGATGCAAATAACAATCGGAGCGACTTAACATCAATCCAAGTACAAACTCACCTGCATTTAACAGACAATCGAATCAACCTACTTCTGCTATTTCCAGCAGTAGGATATAAAATGAATCGAATTGAAAGGACAGAAAGAAACCATTCACACATTTTGTGTGTCTTTTTCAATGGAGCGCTTTGTCTTTCGACTTATTCGTTTGCGTAAATTAGGAAGTAAGATTTAGTACTCGGTTTTACAAGAAGGATTTTGTGTCTATAAATAGACATTAATGAGTTTTTTTTAGTTTTAATGAAATGTTTATATTCCTTACTAACACAAATAATTTCCATTTAAAAGCCTAACAATTATTTTTTAAATATTCATTGAAAAGGTTTCTAAACAGCCAATTACCTTTTATCTTTATCATAAAGCACTGTGCATTTTTTTTTTAATTTGCGTCGATGAAGAAGTATTAACGTAAGATATTTTAGATTGCTGAAATTTTTTTATTCGCTATAAAAACTCAAATTTTCATAGGTTATTTTTATTAAATCTATTTAAGCACAAGTTCTTTATCTAGTTCATAATGCTCAATGCAATAGCTTTTTATAACTTGTATGCATGAAAAAGTATGCATAAAAGGTATTTTTAGCGAACTAAAAATAAATATTTATTATTATAAAATTCCCAATTTTCATAAGTCATTTCTATTAAATCCATGCAAGCGTAAGTTATTCTCGAGAGAATATATATTGTTAATAATATGGTTTTATGTAATTAGTTGTACTTCAAGCAATGTTTTTAAGATCCACTAAAATATATTTGTAACAATAAATTTATACTCAATGTTGCTATTACGTGCTCTGTTCATTAATATAATATTTAATTTAAAAATTAAAATTCTAATTCAGAAACAATTCAGTTTAGCAGTATTTTTAGCGAACTAAAAATAAATATTTATTACTATAAAACTCCCAATTTTCATAAGTCATTTCTATTAAATCCATGCAAACGTAAGTTATTCTCCAGAGAATATATTTTGTTAATAATATGGTTTTATGTAATTAGTTGTACTTCAAGCAATGTTTTTAAGATCCACAAAAATATATTTGTAACAATAAATTTATACTCAATGATGCTATTACGTACTCTGTTCATTAATATAATATTTAATTTAAAAATTAAAATGTCTAATTCAGAAACAATTCAGTTTAGCAGTATTTTTAGCGAACTAAAAATAAATATTTATTACAATAAAACTCCCAATTTTCATAAGTCATTTCTATTAAATCCATGCAAACTTAAGTTATTCTCCAGAGAATATATTTTGTTAATAATATGGTTTTATGTAATTAGTTGTTGTACTTCAAGCAATGTTTGTAAGATCCACAAAAATATATTTGCAACAATAAATGTATATGATATTATTATGATACTATATGATGCTGATACTAACTCAATGATACTATTACGTACTCTGTTCATTAATATAATATTTAATTTTAAAATTGAAATTTCTAGGTCAGAAACAATTCAGTTTAGCAGTGAAGCAACACTTTCATCCCAAATATAAATGTAAAAAAAAAGTTATGTTAACATTGTTTAAACTATGTCACCACATAAACCCTAACGGACATCCCCCCCACGAGTATGTGGGAAAATATATTCATTGCATAACAAATGAATTGTTGGAGATGAATAATTCTGAATACGAAGTAGTGCATAACACATTGATCCATAAGAATGAAATCACCGTGTTCTTACTCGGCTAACATGCTATTTTCGAACAATGACTTTTACTGCGAAAGTTTGAAGGACACTTATAACTCTTGAAATCCTCGAATAAACTATATATAAATAATTCCAGGTTTAAACAAAACTCGGTCTTCATTTTCGGATTTGACAAAAGGAATCTAAGTAGGCGTTTTAGGCGCAAACGCATCGTAATAATGTGACCTTGCAGGCACCGCAATGACTTAAAACATGAGTCTTTTGTTGCAACCTTCGTAACTGTCTGAGAATTTCATAATTTATGTTAAAAAGCGATGAAAGCAAACTCTTGTGTAATATGTAAAAAAAATCTGAAGAGAAATAGGAATTTAAAATTTTTTAAGTAAGCGAATAATTTTTTGTATGATACTAGAAATTTTGCATTTGGTTATACTATAATATTTGTTACTAGTCAAAAACAGCTGTGTGAGATGAAATGTTTTAGAAACCAAAACTCGGAGAAACTGTTCAACTGCCTACCGATAATATGATGAAACATTTCATTTTCACCACACGTTGCAGCAACTACACTCCTTCCCAACCTTAGTTGGATAAATAGAAATATGCTATGGAGAAGATCCTTCCGCATATGTAAAGAGTTCCATAAATTATTTGTGAATCCATCCAGAAAACATATTTAAAACATTAATTTCGTTTAAGGTCTTCCCGATTTGAATATTATTTGAGAAAATTTTGCAATTTTTTCAGAATAAAAAGTGTATTTTAAAGGTTAAATTGTATTCAGATAATTTTGTAAGTAAATATTACCTAACAAGATTTTCCTACTAACGGACCAATCGCGCCTTTCCCTCTTCCTTTTTACTCTTTATTTTTATCCAAGTTAGGTTGGCACGGAGATTAGAAACCATAATTATTGTGAAACCTAGCTCCAAATTTTTAACATTGTATTTAAATATGTCTAAAACATAAAATACCATACTCATTATCCAATATGTTTGATTAAAAATATATAAAAAATAATTAATTTTCTTCTTTAATGTAATAATCTCTATTGTCTAACTCTGTATTTTATCCTATCTTTAAGTGACTTCAAGAACCTGCATATTTTTAGACTAAATTTTTTTTTTATTTGTTTGTTTAGTCGAGTTGAGCCTTAAGATTTTAGTGTTTACCTCTTGGCTAAACTTCCGTTTCGGAAATAGTTTTTACTAGAACGATAAAATTTTTAGTTTAGGAGTGGAAAAGGCAAACTTCCATGGAGTTCAAATTCTAAAAAAAAAATAGTTTTAGAGCTGTTCCAGGAAATAATTCATGAAAAAAGTGGTTATTTAAGTTCACATCACATAGTTTACCTATCGAGAGTGTACGATGATATTGTGTCAAATTATGAACATGAATGATTAAAAAAACATGCACATTTAAATGCACTATTGTTACCATAACCATGACAAGTAAATAGGTAAATCCTAACTGAAACATAAAGCACATTGAATTTTTTTAACAAAATCACACATAATTTCCAAAAAACTTAAAAGTTTCTTCCCCAGGCTAAACCTTTTAGTCTATGGCAGTTTTTCCCAGGATAACAGTTTTTCCCAGGATAACAGTTTTTCCCATACAGCAGAAGGAGAGACTTTTTCCCCCACTTATATCTCTCTCAATACGTGTTATTCAGATTCGATCGTGCACCTTCAGGTTCCACCATTCATAACATTCCGTAATTGCGTGCTATGCGTTCGATGCTATGGTTTATTGTTGAGTAATATGCACTATATTGCATTGTTCAAAAGGAGTTCATTTAATAATTTTATTAAAATTCGGAGAAAATATGAGGCGAACTAACCAAGAAGCGATGGAAACTTCAAAAACCAGGAAAACATCTCGTGTCGAGATTTAGTATGCCATATCGTAAAAGCTGATACAGACTATATAAGGTTTTGTCCAATGGAAATTTCTGGAAGTTATATGTGATAGTTTCTAAATTTTTGGTAAACTTGTATATTCTAAAAACATTACTGGTACACTTGCATATTCTAAAAACATTACTGGTACACTTGCTTATTCTAAAAACATTACTGGTACACTTGTATATTCTAAAAACATTACTGGTAAACTTGTATATTCTAAAAACATTACTGGTGCACTTGTATATTCTAAAAACATTACTGGTACTCGTATATTCTAAAATCATTACTGGTACACTTGTATATTCTAAAATCATTACTGGTACACTTGTATATTCTAAACACATTACTGGTAAACTTGTATATTCTAAAACCATTACAGGTAAAAATTGTGTGGAACGTTACTGTAGTTTTTCTTACAGTGCTTTCTTCTCTTCCATCTAAATAATTGAATCGTGAATTCTTTGCTCCCACAGATTTACTACTTCATTAAAACCTTCGTGTTTAGCGATGACAGCGGGAAGTTGATGAGAGTTGAGGTTTAACCCATTTCACTCCCACAGTGAAAACTGCATGAGTGCATGGGAAAGAGGAAATGCATGAAATGAACACCAATTACATGGGTGAAAGCATGCAAAAGAATTTATATTAGTACGGTATTATTCAGACAAAATGAATTGAAGGAATTAAAAGAGTAACGTTTCATATAGTCAAAGTAAAATTAAACTAGTATATTGTTTTGTATAAGTCAATTTATACTGCATTTTATGGATACTGCAATTTTCTGCATACGGATGCTTGTATATGATATTAAAATCCATTGTTGTAATAAAAATATACAATACATATGTAGAGAGATAAAACCTATTACTATTTATTTTGAGAAAGGGGTATATAATAAGGCTGTAAACTTTTTAAACACGAAACTTAAAAGTCGACACTTTAATTTATGCTTCATTAAGTTATGTGTAATTTTTGCGGAGTTTTTTTTTTTTTGGTTTATATGATGGGCAAGTTTTTAGATAATAATATGTATGTGCAAGTTTTTAGTTACTAATACGTATGATACACTTATATTTCTGAAAAATAATTTAATTATAAGTCACTTTAAATTACAATAGCTATTATATTTTAGGTCAGTATTTTCACCACCTTATAAACATTACAGAATGCTTTCCAAAAAATCTCTAATATTTTCAAAACTTACACACATAAAAAAAACTCGACCTTTTATTATATATGTCATTGCACAAGGAGACAATGACATAGGCCATAGATCTGCTCCAACAAACTCGGGTGGGTCGGAAAAACAGAATAGGATCAGAAGTTTTAAAAAGGCAACGAGTGCAATGCTTTTGCTATAGCACTTGTTTCGTTCTTCAAGCTTCTATTTGAACAAAAAAAATGCATTCAAGGACTCTTGATCGTGTTTTCCTTTTTTTCACACACATCCTTTTTTAGCAGCAACGTGCGATCGTGTCATTAAAAACAATTGCTCCCGCGTCTTTCTAGGTAGTTTGGTAGTTCGCTTGGGCAGCGGACCGTCCATCGACTTTGTCATGGATGCCCGTGGCTTTGGGGTATTTATTCACCTGCGCGGAAGTTTAGATGCAGTAAAACTGTTGAAAATGAAACACTCGAAAATGAGATTTTTTCTATTTTAGCACTGAGATTTTCTTCCATTTTAGTTGTGAATAATTTTTTCATAAACAATTAACAAATACCTTGAAACCTCAAATTTTAGTCCTTACAGGTTCTTAAAATTCAAACTTTAGTACTAGGATTATCTCAGTGTAGTTGTGAAATTTTTTTACATGAACAATTACAATTAAGTTGATACATTTAAATCCAAAATTTGTGAAAAATAATGTTCTTAAAATTCAAAAATGAGTACTAAATTATTACCATTTTATTAGCGAATCATTTTTTCCATAAACGAATACATTGAGATTGACACTTGAGATCGCAAATGTTCTTAAAATTCCATACAACTTAGACTTATGGCGATTCACCACATATATAACTTCAAATAGTTTGTGTTGTCACACTGTGTGTATTACGCACAGTATCAGGCTTAACACATGCATCCTCATATCCTGAGCTCGAACCCAGCTCGTCGGCGAAACGCGTGTTCGTAAAGTGGTAAAGCACTGGGCATGATTGCAGTGCTGCGATATACTGCTGATCCGCTAACGCGCGATTTCTATCCAAGCCACATAACCCCTGCTATAATCATCTAATCTAATCAATATTTTTCTCAATCATTGTCAAAAATAAGAATATACAAGATCTAACGCATGTTCTTAAAGGTGAGAATAATGTATTCCAAGTTATTATGAATTAATGATGTTCTCAAAGTTAAGAACTTTATTATGAAATTCGGGAGCCCATTTCCAAAAGTAAAAGGATATTTCTGACCATGCTTTACTCGAGTTTAATGCGGATATTGGTTTTTGAATTGAACATATAAAATTATTGTGAATAGCTGCAACCATCTACTTTTGAGTTCTTAAGAAGATAATGTAGCAGCTATTAGTTAACTCTTAAACTCGCATTGGTTAGATCTTAAATTTTGCTTGTTTCAATAATTTTAACACTTGACAGTGTTATAATGTCAGTTTTGCTATTATACCACATACAGTGTGGTATAATTTTGGTTGTAAGAATTAGATTAAAGTTCTTATAGAAGAATATATAACCTGAATGATGTACACAAAATGTATTATACTAAGATAGCTACCCATTATATATTAATAAAATGTTGAATAAAATTATAAAATTAATTGCACTGAAAGTCTAAGTTTCTATGATTGATTTTGCACGTTTTTGCGTTTTATTATTATTAAAATATCCAAATAGCAGAATGAATGAAAAATTAATGGGTTATTAATTACTATTTACTTTTTCTTATTTCACACATAATTATAATCTATAACAAATTATTAAAATTTGGTCCAAAAAAAAAAGCGCAATCATTAGACTACTAGAAGATAACAGTTTAAAAGAGAAATAAAAAAAAAAAAAAAAAAAAAAAAAAAAACAAATAAAAAAAAAAAAAAAAAAAAAAAAAACCAAAAAAAAAAAACAAAAAAAAAAGACAAAAAAAAAAAAAAAAAAAAATAAAAAAAAAAAATACAAAAAAAAAAGTATCTTTAAAAAAAAAAAAAAAAAAAAAATAGTGCAAAAAAATTAAAAAAAAATAAAAAAAAAAAAAAAAAAAAAAAAAAAAAAAAAAAAAAAAAAAAAACCCTCTTGAACTATAGTTATGTTTTTCAAAACAATTTATTTGTATTTAGTACTAATATTATTATAAATAAAAGAAAAATAATAACTTTTTTAATTTTTGAATTAAAGTCATGAGGATTTATTAGCAACTAAAATATTCAAAAAATAATAGATGAAAAAACACAGATTTGTCGAGAGGGAGCACTAATTTAATTAAAAATTTGTTTTTTTTCCATATGGCAAGAGTGTGCATTAATAAGAATAAATTTTTTTTTTAAACAATTTAACTACGAATTTTTCCTTAAAAATGCTTGTACGAAAATAATTCGTCGAAATTTATTTCATAAAAATTAACATTTTTTTTTTTTTCAGACAATTTAATGTAAAAATCCTCATATACATCATATTAACTAGGCTAAAAAAATACTTTATCTACTTTAAAAAAAAATCTATTAAAAAAAAATTTTGCATTTGCCAAAAACCCATCCCAGGATATATTTTATAAACATAGAAAAAATCGTTAAATGTATCCAATATCATTTAAAGTTTTTTCAAACAAAAAATTTAAGAGAGTACAATATAAAAATCGTAGAAAGAAAAAAAAAACCCTTTTAATTTTATCAACATATTTTTACATGTCAAGATATAATGGACAAAATCATTAAAAATGGTTTTCAAATCACATTTTCAGAACACTAAAATAAATCAAAGGGATATTTGCGTGTTTGCCATTGCAGGTCGTCATGGAAGGTAAAAGTCCCCTGTCAGCGTTTACCAATAAATTTAAAAATTGTCCTCGAAAAATAATAAATACGGGTGGACGCAGAAAATTTGATTGATTTCCAACGCAACCCCTGCTTCCGTCGAATTTTTAAAATAAAAAAAAAAAAAAAAAAAAAAATCATCAAAATCACAAAATAAAAAAAAAAAAAATAAATGCAATAAAATATATGTTTAAATAGTAAAAAAAATGTCTCCAGATTAGTATTTGAAAAAAAAAAAAACCAAAATAAAAAAATAAAAAAATAAAATTAAAAAAAAAATAAAAAAAAAAAGTAAAATAATAATAAAAATCACTAAAAAAAAATGTAAAAAAAAAATTTAATTGAAAATAATAAAAAAATATTTTTTCATTTATTTTTAATATGTTATGTCATTTTATTTTTATTTTTTATAATTATTTTTTTATATTTTATAATAAAAAATTGAAATCAATAATTTTATTTAATTAAATTTTTTTTTTTTTTTAACAATTAATGTAAAATTATAAATTATGTTATTTAAAGAGTAAAAAAAAAAGAAAAATGAAAAATTTATAAAAAAAAATATTTTTTCTTTTTTATTTTTTTTTTATATTAATGAAAATAATTATATTCCGGCACTAATAATTGCATATCAATAAAAATGTCCCAATAGTTTATATATTTATTTTAAATTTTTTAAAAAAATATTATATAATATTATATATAAAAAAAAAAAAAAAAAAAAAAAAAAAAAAAAAAATTGCAAAAGTTTTTTTTAATTAAAAATTAAAAAAAGTAATCATATAAAAAAAGAAGAAGAAAAAGAAAAAACAATGAATATTATTTTATATACATTTAAATTAATAAAATTTATTTAAAAATTTTGTTAATATTTCATTTTAAATTAAAAATATAATTTTTTTCCAAACCGAAAAAAATGCCTTTTAAATTTCATATTAAAAAATTAAATAATTATCAAATAATTCTTGCTTTTAACTTGCTGTTGCTGAAATGTTTTTACAAATAAAAAATTATATGATAAATAAATTCCACACCAACAAATTTTAAAATGAAAATGTATGATTTGCTTTTGGAGCCAACACAAATATTGTACTTTAAACAAAAATCATTTAAAAAATCGCAAAACCACTCTAATATAGAACACTTGGAATACGAATAAGAATAAAGAATCAATAATATGTTTGTGTTTGGTGCGTTGAACAATAAAAAAATTATTTAATTGCCCATTAAATTTAGATTTGCCCCGGTTTTGTATAAAAATAATAATGATAGCTATAAAAATAATTTCTATGTGTAAAAATGAGGTTTTTTTTTTAATTGGACATTATAAAAGAAAACAATTTAATCAAAAAAAAAACTTTTATCTATTAATTTTATTAGCGTTTTAAAATTTAAAGATTATAATAACAAACAAAAAAAAAAAAAAAAAAAAAAAAAAAACGCAACTTTTTAGAATTTGAGACTTTTTGATTAAATATTTGTATTTAGAATTAAAAATTATTTTTATTAAACTATTGCAGTGTATTTACAAAAATAATAAAAAAATAAAGTTTTGATAATTTAGATCATTTCAATAATTACATAATGAAATTTTATCATTTATTGCATAAATTTACTAGTTTTCGCGAAATAATGAAATCAAAAATTTTTGGAAAATATTTTTTTTTATTAGAAAAAAAAAAAAAAAAAAAATAGGAATTTTAATGTTTAAATTAAGGAATAACTTTCAAAGTTAATTTAATTAAACCAAGAGGAGTTTATATTGCTCAAAAAAAAAAATCCGAGGGTTTTTTACATGGAAAATAAATAATAAAATTAAAAGCTAAATAATAAAAATCATTTTATTTTTTTTTTTTTTTTTTTTTAAAGTTTATTTTTTATTTTTTTTTTTTTTTTTTTTTTTTTTTATTTTTAGTAAAAAAACATTTTGTGAATAGGATTTTATGTGTTAAGGAATACAGATAGAAAGTAATTTAATTAAAATCAATGCTTTAATTATATTGCACTGCAGCACACTATATAAAAGATTAGCACTTTCGATACAAAATGTAGTTAAAAATTAACAAATTAATTTTTTATTTATATCATTGTGTTTTTTTTAAAAAAAATTTTGAGCAACTTTGCATTTTTAATAAATTATATTTATTTTATTTTATAGAAATTATTATTTTTATAATTTTAAAATAAATAATAAATGCAACAGATAAAAAACCATTTGCAAAATAATAAATTTTAATTTTTTTTTAAAATTTACAATTAAAAGTAACATATAAAATATGTAATAAGTGTAAAAAAAGGAAGCAAATTATTAAAAAAAATTTTATTAAATATTAATAATAAATTTTCTTCATTTTTCTCATAAAAATTTGTGATAAAAATATTACACATTTTAAATAAAAATCAAACAACCCATTTGTCCCACCTATTACCAATTTTTATATTAAAAAAAATAAATGTTATAAATAAATAGTAAAAAAAATAATTTTTTCCAAAAAATTCTGAAAAAACACAAAGATGAATCAGTGTCTAAGTCATTCATAAAAAGAAAAAAAAATTAAAATAGATTTTGTCCACCAGTGTGCTTTTCCGTGCTTTCGACCAGTCTTTATGTTGAAGTAATTCGCATTAAAAAATTCCCGAAAAAAAAAAAAAATTCGTCTCTTGCTTGAGAAACAAATCCTTCCACAAAACAATTTAATAAATAAAAAAAAAAAAAAAAAAAAAATCATCTTTTTTTTTTTTTTCCTCAAACAGAGAAATTCCAACAATAGATGGCATTTTTCTCATAGAAACAATGCGACATGTGAAACAAAAATAGGATGCCCACGCGTGCGGCGATCAAAAAGTTTCGGACACGAAGAATCTGAATAGCAATGAAAAGCAAGGGACGTGCTCGAGTTTTTGCTATAGCTGGAGGAGATGCGAAATGCCGTGAAAAGACTCAAAAATATTTTTTTTTTTTTACTTTATTTTTTATTTTGGTACTTCTCAAAAATAAAAATATAATTTCAGCCTCATTTCGTTAATTTTGAGGATTATTTCGTCAAACCATCACGTTACTTTTAGTAAACGCGAAATCCTCACTATATTTTGACGATTCTGTATAGATTAAAAACTGAATTTCTGTACTAAAAAAAATAACGAAATATTTCTTTTTTTTTAGACGAAATTCGAATCCTCATAAAAAATGACGAATCAAATTTCCTCACTTTGAGGAAAGAAAAAATCTATGTCTTAAGTCTATTTAAAAATGTGTATGACTTAGCGTTTAATGTTTAAAAAAATTATTTTAATAACAAATCAAACTTTTTTTAAAAATTGTGTTTTTAAACAGATACGTCATCAGAAAATTCAAAATTCTATAACAACTTGCGTTTGAGACTTTTTTAAATAAAAAAAAGTCTCAAACGCAAGTTTTTATAGAATTTAAGTTATTATTTGATTAAATCTATTGCATTTGTGATTATTTACAAAAAGAAATAAGTTGTAAAAATAAAGTTTTGAATAATAAAAACGAAATCAGGTAAAACACATTTCCACTAAAATAAGGTAAATGCTACATCTCGAACCAATTTGTCTGAAATGGAATCTACGAGGCAAAGAAATCATCGAAACATAACTCATTTGGCAAAACTAAGTACCACGGTTCGCGAATCACTCAAAAATCACAGGAGGTGTTTTGGAACATGGATTTTTCAGAGATTATGATTGATTTTTTCGATTAGACGAACTTAAAAAAAAAACAAAAAAGGAAAACTTCTGATCGCGACTTTGAAGGTTAAAATGACGACGGAGTTTAACTGTTTTCTAAGTTCGAAACTTGCAGGAAACGGGATAATTTAATTGCAGGGCTGGAATTTATCTGCTTCATTACCCCCAAACACTTTAAATTCCGAGGGTTTTTTACATGGAAAATACTTAAATAATATAAATTAAAAGCTAATATAAATTTAAGATCATTTGAAATAATCACCATAATGTTACATGGATTTCTATCATTTTACTATAATTAAAGTTTATTTCCTAGTTATTTCGTAATAATGATCTAACAAAAATTTATTTTAAAAAATTAGTTTTTTTTTTACTTTTTAGTTAAAAAAACATTTTGTGAATAGGATTTTATGTGTTAAGGAATACAGATAGAAAGTAATTTAATTAAAATCAATGCTTTAATTATATTGCACTGCAGCACACTATATATTTGAGATTAGCCACTTTATCGATACAAAATATGTAGATAAGAACGCTAAAAGATTAAACAAGTTATGTAATTATTTCTAAATAAGCTGCGTGTTATGTCACTAGCATTGATGTTTTTAATACAATAAATTAACCTTTTGAGCTTTTTAACTTTGCATACTTCAGGCCGAAATATACAGTTTATTTTATGTTTAGAGCCGAAAGCAGCTGCTAAAACCGACATTTTAGTAGACATTTCCATTTAAAAAATAATAAAGTTTTAGGAGGAGTTGGATTTGGCACAGACCTTTTAACTCTTAACCATGCAAGCAGATTACAACTTGTAGAATAAGCATTTTGGGAACAAATTAATTTTTAAATATTCAATTTACGATCATTGTGTATTCATTTTTAAAAAGAAATTAGCAAAAGGTTCTTGTTTGTTAGTAAAGTATCGTAATCGTTATTAAATTTATATATACCTACTCATAATGTTGTATAATATCTTAAATCTCATTTAAAACTGTTTTCATATTTAATGTGAAATATATGCACATTTAGTTTAAATAAACAAATCAAACAACCCATTTGTCCCTTACCCCCCCTATAAACTATTACCTATTTTTAATATATATATTTTAATATCAAATAGTATGTTACGAGGATTTTGTAGAAGCGCACAGTCAACACAGCATCGCATAATATCTTCCTGATGTTAATAAAGTGTCTGAAAAATATTGGACTGTTTGTTATGAATTCAGTTCCTACAGTCTGATTTTAAAAATTATTTACTTGTCTAATCTTTTAGATATTTTGTCCACCAGTGTGCTTTTCCGTGCGTCTTTCGACCAGTCTTTATGTTGAAGTAATTCGCATTAAAAAATTCCCGAATTTTGTAAAAAAAAATTCGTCTCTTGCTTCTATTTTGAAAACAAATCCTTGCTGGCACAAAACACAATAGATTTCTTAGGCGAAAATCTTTTTTAATAAATGAAAAAAAAAAAAAACATCTGAAAATCATCTTTTTTTTATTTCTTCCTCAAACAGAGAAATTCCAACAATAGATGGCATTTTTCTCATAGAAACAATGCAACGGGACATGTGAATGACATGTAACAAAAATAGGATGCCCACGCGTGCGGCGATCAAAGTCAATCGTTTCGGACACGAAGAATCTGAATAGCAATGAAAAGCAAGGGACGTGCTCGAGTTTTTGCTATAGCTGGAGGAGATGCGAAATGCCGTGAAAAGACTGGCGCATTGGTGTGACAAAGTTGTAACTTACAGTATTTTTTTTATTTTTACTTTATGCTTATTTTGGTACTACACTCTCAAAAATAACACTTTCATTTTTGACGATTCATTAATTCTCAAGCCTCATTTCGTTAATTTTGAGGATTATTTCGTCAAACCATCACGTTACTTTGGAGTAAACGCGAATCCTCACTTTAACTATCTCGATTTGACGATTCTGTATCTTGATTATGAGGAAACTGAATCTCATTACTGTACTAAAAAAAATAACGAAATATTTCTTTAGATTAGACGAAATTCGAATCCTCATAAAAATGACGAATCAAATTTCCTCACTTTGAGGAAAGAAAAACTCGGAGCATTTGCCAGTAAACGGCATCGTCAAAATTAAGGAAAATTTCGGCTTTTTTGAGTAATCATTTCTGAGAGTGTATTAAATGATGTCGTGTCTAGAATACATCCAAAGATGAACCAGCCCAAACTCAAAATTAAATGATCTGGTGCTAATTAGTTCAATGCCAAAGAGCAAGTCATAAATCAATGTTGAAGAATCAACCATGCATTTCCAATTATTGTCAAATATGATACTTTAAACTACTGCGTGATTAAAAATGTGTTTGTTATGTTTTGCTGCCAGAGAGCAATTTCTCCCACACCGTTAAAAAAATGCGGTTTCAAGAAAAATATATTTCCTAGTAGCTGCAACGGCTGTGTGGTGACATGTTTTACCGTATTTTCGGTATTCAGTTATACAATTTATCAGATTTTTGTTTCTAAATCCTGAAAAATGGGTTAACCAAATACTGAAAATATCGTATGAAGCATTTCACCACACAGCCGTTGCAGCATACTATGAACCATTCTTTATGATGAACCAAAGCACACAATTTTTAACGTCGCCAACAAGACAGTTCCTATGGACTACTCGTACACTTTTAACCCTTTCAGTCCCAGTGATGACATTTGGCATCATCATGTTTCTGATCATAATTTTAAAAAAAATAATAGGACTGGCATCTATTGTGATTAATAAAAAATATTTTCTTATAAAAAAAGTTTGAAAAATCGAATGATGTGCTTTTTTTTTTGTTATCATAAGTGGCTACAGACGATCAGAAAAAAAAATCAAAATGGTGATACCAAATTGTCATTCAGACTGAAAGGGTTAAAGACGACAAACTATTAAAAATGTTTTTTACAGCTACAAAACATTTTTTTAAAAAACTTTGGCATTCATATATTTGGGATGTGGTGAGAAGACGCAAGTAAGAGAACCGCATTTTTTCTCCCTTCTTAACAGGCTTGTCCTTTATACTTAATATCTAGAAACCCATTTTACTAAGTTCATCGAGTATCGGTTACAAGTTTATGAATCTGATGTATCGAGATGATAACACTACTGCACATCAGGAACAAACTCGTTCTTCTTCCAGGTATCCATTGACCCGTGAGGTTGCGACCACCGCTTACTTCCAGGAGACCCGTTACACACAGCTGGTGAAGTTCTTTTAGGAATAACAGTTCTTGTAGCTGTACCTCGGAGACAAAGGTGGAATGGTAGAAAATAAAAGATTTTTATGCTTTTACTCTTGAATTTCAATCAATCAAGTTTATTGAACATTTTAGTTGTTACAAAATACAAATCTTCCCATGGGTACAGGTTCCTGGAGACTATTTCCCTCCCCTTCAGGGACATGTCTAAATTGTGGAGGTGGCGCGTGATACATGGCAGCATCTGTCACGTGTGCATTTGAGTGTGTGTGTTGTGACTGTCTTACTTGACGAAGGTTTATAAGCGGCTCTCTGAGCAAACACACAAGCCTGAAAATATATGTATACCAACCAACAAAACTAAACCCCTTCAGGGACATGTCTAAATTGTGGAGGTGGCGTGTGATAGATGGCAGCATCTGTCGCGTATGTTTGTGTGTTGTGTCTGTCTAACTTGACGAAGGTTTATAAGCGGGTCTCTGACCAAGCACACAAACATGAAAATATATGTCAAACAACTAACCAACAAAACGAAAATTTACATTCAAAGTTGATTAAGAAATCGCTAACAGAAATATATATAACATAAAATACCATATTTAACTTAGCCATAAAAACTACCTTACATAACAACTTTGAAATGGTTTTAATATCCAATCACAAAAAGAAATCGTTGCAAATAAATTTAAATTCTAAAACAAAATTTCAATGGTTGCAATATAGCTGAAATCGCCTGCAGTATAAAATATTCTCAGCTTTCAATAATAGAGAAGTATGTATTTGCCAAGATTTATGTAAATAGGCACAGCTATGAAAAATGTTCATAAATTTAATTAGTTTTTAATCGGAAATCGGTTCAGAAAGCACTTGAAAAGTATTTAGCAATCAAGAAAATAAACTTTCTGCAATGATAAAGTCCAAAGACAGTCCAAGTTAAAAAGGAAATTTCAATAACAAATCCTACAATTTTACAAATTAAACATATTTAGCCATCACGCAAATGCAATATGAAGTATTTATGACCAAAAGAACACATACAAAAAAAATATATTGCGACTTCTTTAATATCCTGACCACGTATATCTTTTTCCTTCAAACCACCCAGGGACCCTAAGCCGGGATCTTGATATTCCGATACCATTCGTCTTAACCTAGATAATTGACCGCCGTCATGTTGTGCTCTTTGGAGATTATACCTATACTCATCGAGTGATTTCAAGAGAGCAAAGGGTACGCATATACCTGCCTGTGGAAGCATTGCAGGTTTTTTTAATCTGTTATCTAATGCTTTTGTATGTGTGATACTGTTTATGGTTTTCAATGAAGGGCAATTGTTTAAATGTTTGAATGAGGATGCTTAAGTAATTAATAGAAATAGTGATTTGAAAAAAAAAAGAATGATGTATTGTTATTATATATAGTTTTTATTAGATAAAGTTTATATATTTTTAAGATTTCAAGATTAAACGTATTTACCTTTTGTTTGATTAGATTTGAAGGAAGAAGTATTTGATAATTGCAAATTTTTTACAGAATTCAATGTAGTAAACTCTATTGAACTAATTAACTATGTTTAAATAATCATTTCCAGGATTAAAAAAAATTTTCAAAAATTGCATAGGTTAAGGTAGGCGAATACCCAAAATTTAAAAATTTTTACTATTACTCTAATCTTTTCCAAATTTGGCATAGTGATTTCAAATATAATGAACAATGCTTTTCAGGCAAATTTAAATAAAATTGATTTATTTTAAACGGTTTTTTCACCTAAAAAAAGGGATTTACGCCAACAGTTCTAGTATAAAAAGTTTTACATTAATTTACCTGAAAATTTTTACAGATGCTATTTCAATATATATCTGTGCCATGAACCTCTAACATCTGGTGTAAATGCATAAGTTTTTTTTTTAAATGTCCAAGTGTAAGTTAATCGAAAAAAATCCTCTTTTTTGTGGTTAATTTTCAACATTTTTCTTAATAACTTCTTTTCTTGTAATTTGTATGTAACTCTAGAGGGTCATTGCATGCATCAGTTCAAAATGCAGAATTTAACACATAATTAATGTTTATAGGATAAAAATTCAATGTGGTAGACTTGTTGGCGTAAACCTCTTTTTTTAGTAGAAAAACACCGTTTAAAAAAATTAAATATATTTAAATAAAAAAAATATGCCTAAAAAAGCATTGTTCATTATATTTGAAATCACTATACCAAATTTGGAGAAGATTAAAGTAATAGTAAAAATTTTAGAATTTGGGGGAATTTTGGGTATTCGCCTACCTTAATAGTGGTTTTTATAATTTCCTCCAAAAATGTAATTATACAAGAGATTTCAGATTTCATTATAAATTTTTATCGAAAATATATTTGAGCTATTTATAACTTTATTAAAATATAGTTTAAAAAGAATTGAATTTTATTCTATAACATTAACTAATAATTTGCCAAACAGACATTCAAATCCCCTTTTTTTAAAGAGAATAATTCCGTTAAAACACTTGAGATAGTTCAAGTATGTAAACAATGCAATGATTGCATTTTCAAAAAAAGATATCCATGAAAAACTAGAAGTCACACATTACGAAAAAGAATTATAAGATAACTGTGAGTGTTTGCAACAGATAAGAAGGTGTTTTTTATTGACATTTGTATACACCATGGTATCTAAGTTGTTTGACAACAGCCGTCTACCCTCCTGAAAAGCATGGGTGTGATAGCAAACACGCATACCTGCCTAATATCTCCTTTTACAGGTACGCTTTCGCATTTTGAATACTCCAGTTAAAGAGGAAAGGAGCAAAAACAAATTGACTGCTCCATTTAACCATGTCCAAAAAGAAAATGAATTGTGTTATCAAGTCTTCAACATTGTTGTGATGGGTTTAACCCTTTGGCATAAATATTTTGTTTCATTTTTAAACGTCGAGTTTATATATATATATACGAATTTCGTACTTTTATATTAACAAATGTTTTGATTATGAGATATTATGAACTGTAAATGATTTATAATGAATAAAATTTAAGGGCATTTGTATTTTTAATGTTTTTTCTTTCTAAGAGAACAATTTTGGGTTATTTCTAAACATTATTATATTTGTCATTAATTTATTATTATGAAATTATGCTTTGTTTTTTAAATTCAAAATGATAAACAACTTATAAAATATTTTTTAAAAGGATCTCAAGAACAGATTTTTACCTTTTCGTTTAAATAAATGTTTAGGTCGCTCTATGCTTAAAACATGCTCTATTTCTGTTTTAATGCGTTAATTTTTGACGATTAAAAGTTTAATCTAAAACAAAATGCTATGTTTCGATCATTTTTTGTGTCGCATGAGTTTTGTGTGGAAGCGGCTCTAATTGACAGTCATTACAAACCTACTTGTTATTTCATAGCTTTACCATTCGTTTAAAAATAATAATCATGCAACATTCCAATTCGAACTAAATGTTGTTTTAATTCTTTAATTAATAAAAAGAAGTAGATGTATCGTAAGCAAGCTATCTAATGAAAAATCTACATTTCCAGTATACACTTCTCAATCAACTTCTGTTAAGAAGGAATTGTAACTTTAACGACTCATAGCGAATCTACGTTTCAATGTTCTATTTATGATGAACAAAAAAATTCAAGCCACTCAATCAAGCCAGAACATCTCCTAGGCCCCCGTAGCCACTTTCACTCGATTAATGACAGTCTTGAGGAAGATAAAACCCAGCATTCCGTCTAAGGTTCCAAAACACACAAAAAGACCCGTTATAAACCTAAAGGGGATACTCGAGATCCTCTTTTTGGATCAGTGACTCAAATCGTGGAACATTTCCAGAGGCTCATCGTATTCTTCCTCATGCCTCGGATATATCGTGAATTATGTAGGCCGAACAACACCAGGATAATGCCTTGACTCACTTTCAATTAGAATAAGAAGAAAAAAATCTTCATCAAGAAACGAGTTGGTTTGAATTCATTATATTCAAGGGCACCGACAAATTTCTGTAGCGTAAAGCTACACTGATTCGATTGTTAGTCGAACTTCGACTTTTAAAAAAAGGCTCCATTCAAAGGGGGTTTCAGAAATGTCAATAAATAATACTAAATTTCTTAAATGCGTGTAATTAAGTTTTCGGAAGTTTAAATGTAGACTATTTTCGTAATGTTGATTTTTTTTTTAAATTTAGTGTTTAGTATAGTTTTTTGAATCAGTGACTCAAATCATAGCATTTCCAGAGGCTCATCTTATTCTTCCTCATGCCTCGGATATATCGTGAATAATGTAGGCCGAACAACACCAGGATAATGCCTTGACTCACTTTCAATTAGAATAAGAAGAGAAAAATCTTCATCAAGAAACGAGTTGGTTTGAATTAATTATATTCGAGGGCACCAACAAATTTCTGTCGCGTAAAGCTACACTGATTTCATTGTTAGTCGAACTTCGATTTTTAAAAAAAAAAAAAAAAAAAAGCTCAATCAGGGGTGGTCTTAGAAATGTCAATAAATAATACTAAATTTCTTAAATGCGTATAATTAAGTTTTCGGAAGTTTAAATGTAGACGATTTTTGTAATGTTGATTTTTTTTAATTTAGTGATTAGTGTAGGTTTTTGAATCAGTGACTCAAATCGTGGAACATTTCCAGGGGTTCATCTTATTCTTCCTCATGCCTCGGATATATCGTGAATAATGTAGGCCGAACAACACCAGGATAATGCCTTGACTCACTTTCAATTAGAATAAGAAAAAAATCTTCATCAAGAAACGAGTTGGTTTGAATTAATTATATATTCAAGGGCACCGACAAAATTATGTCGTGAAACGTGTGACTGGAAATAGTTTTCGAACTTCGAATTCGAATTCTACGAGTATATCTGACTTTAGAAAGGCTCGTTTCTCAGTGGTGTTTTCGGAAATTTCAAAAAATATAATACCAAATTTCCTAAGCACGCTTTCTTAAGTCGACACTTTGTATGTCACTTTTTATGTCTCGAAATGTTTAGAGAAACAAATATTGTCGCAAAAATAATACTAATTATGAATTAGTAAAAAAGTGAAGGCCACTTCAAGTTAATTATTAACTTGGATTAACTTTATAACTGTCTTAACAAAATAATCACGTAACTTTGGAATGCAATGACATTTCTAATTACTAATTATTATTCATTACGCATTGTCCACAAATTTGTCATTCGTCATTTGTCATTTAATTTATGATCAAGACTGAGCGTAAACTATTAAAGCTTTAATAAGTACACTTTAGTTGAAATTTTGAAATAATGAAGTGTTGTTATTTTTAGACAATATATTTAATTATTTATTTAAATTAATTAGTAAAAAAAGTTATTTATTTACACACACATTTTTAGAATATCTAATTTTTTTACTCTAATTTATGAAAAAATACTCTTTGAAAATACGAAAATCCATTTATTACAAGAATAATGTTAATTACCATTTGAAGTTCAATTCCTAATGATTTTAATGAGTAATTTTCAATTAGCACTAAGAATCCGATTTTCAAAATTAATTTTTAGTATTAAAAATACTTGTATTACCTGAATTACCTGAAATATACCTTCAATCTTTTTTGAAAAAAAGTTTTTCGAACTTGATAAATTTTTTCATAGAAGTTCAGAATAAAAGTAGGTTGTGCACCACAAAATTAGGTTAAACGTTCATAAAAAAAACTCCTATTTAAGATCTTAAAGTTTCAAATACTTTGTAGTAAAATCAAAATAAAAAGTTCTAAACATAAATATAGTGTTTTATTCCGATGATGATTTAAAAACCTTTCAAGAAGAAAATTATATTCTTGAAAAGATCGTGTTTAAAATATTTCATTTTATCTACTTTTATATCCTTGTTCCTCCAAGAAAGAGCACGTTTTAGAATATTAAATAACGTTTGAAATTCAGTGTGTTTTAAACAACAAATGCATTAATAGGTTATCGCGAAAGATGTTCTGGGTCATAACTTTTATGATTTTTATAAACAATTTTTTTTATGAATGTGTTACAAATAAATCACGTTTTAATCTATCATAATAAGCAGTGCACTCAACTATGATAAATTACTGTATAAAGTTAAAATAATTTATTCCTATTTAAAACCATATTTGTGAAATTTTGTAGAAGTAAAAAGTATTACTAATGCTGCGATTTAAAGTAATCAGAAATTATTTTTACAAAAATATTTGAATGCTTGAATATAGTGAGAATTAATTAAAATGGAATTCGAAAGATGATTGGAAAAATGGTTAGAATTAAATACAATTTTCAAAAACTAATATTCAAGATATCACTTTTGTTAAGTAAAATTGTTCACATTCTACTTTTCATTTTCATCAAGTTTTCAGGAATTTAAGAGCGCTAAGTAATTTAAGAGATTACTTAAATAAAAATATATGGTTTTGAAACGTTTTTTTATCGAACTTTGAAATTTTTTCACGCAATATTTCATTTTTTTTATCAAACCTACCATACGAAAATATAATTTCAATTTGTCTTTAAATTTCTCTTGTCCCACCATTTGCAACTCAAACCTTTATATGGTATCAAAATAGCTCTGCACTTGCCATCGCTTTCCCAAACCAACTTGAAATACTGAAAGAAACGAATAAAGAAAAAGTGGCAGAAAAAACTCTCCCGTTAGTTCAAGTGAATAAGCGCGTGTAAGGTTAGGAAACCCTACTATAGGTTGAAGGGGGAAAAGATGGCCTCCCAACGGAAGTAAAAAGAAAAAGAACAAAATTCAGAATGTCGTGGGAACAAACCAATTATCAAGGTAGATAGGGATCGAAGGATTTCTCTTGCTAGTTATTTATACCCGAGTTTTTGTTCGGCACTGAGTAATAGAATTGCCTTTTGTTTGTGGAACATCAGTGTTAAGATCATCCATTGTTTTGTTTCTGAGGATAGATATGTTCAAAAGAAATCGAATGTCCCAGATTGGGATTGGAGAGGAACAAAATGCAGTTCATTGTCTTTTTTCCCCCTTCATTCCGATGAATCGAGACTTTGGATTATATTGATTTTTGGTATAGAAAGAGAACTATCTAATACAATTTTTTTCCGCAATGACTATTTTAGTTAACTTCTAAATAGGATTTTAATGTGCGTATGACCTTACATTGTAAAACATTTCGTAACATTACTCTTATGTATCGCAAACGCTTTTGATCTCTTCAAGTTTACTTCGTTTTTACTGGTTTTTCATATTTTCTTCAGAGACATAAGAAAAAATAATTTAACATTCGTTTGGATTAATCTTTGGATCAAATCTGCCAGATAACACTCGAAGAAAGAAGTGAAAAGAATATCAGCGCCGTCCAACTTAAACACTTTGCACCCAAATGGACATTTACATGAAAGTGGCTTGCTATAAGTAACTTTTCTTCCAAATTTTTCGGGAAGTTCCTGATATTTTAAAAGAGTACTACTAGTAAAAATGTCCCAGTAAATTTCATAACTTTTTTTTAAAATTTAGGTGTTTTAAGCAGCAAAGGTATTTCCTCCACGATCTTTTTTCTTATTAAAAAAAAAAACTTTCACTTATATACCAAAGTAATTATATTTTTTAAGTTGCAGAGTTTTTGAAGAATTATAAACTAATTGCAATCTAAAATTTTTTATTCGATTTCAAAAACTTTACTTAAATTATTTTCATTTCAAAAAAACTTGAACAAAATAAGTTATTACTTTTCCTAGTATTTCACTATTTTATCCTCCACAAACTATAGTTTAAAAATTGTTTAGTGGTTTCTGTTCTAGTTTTTTAAAAATTAATTTGTTTTTGTATTTCCATCTAGATGTTTTTCTTATTAAGAAAACTTTCATTTATATACCAAAGTATTTATATGTTTTAAGTTACAAACATTCTGGGGTCACAGAGTTTTTGGACAATTATAATCTAATTGCAATCTAAAACATTTTTATTCGATTTCAAAAACTTTCCTTAAATTACTTTCATTTAAAAAAAAAACTTGAATAAAATAAACTATTACTTTTCCTAGTATTTCACTTTTTTTATCCTCTACAAACTGTAGTTTAAAAAATTGTTTGTTGTGCGTATTAGAGTGTATCGGAAAATATGTCAATGGGATGTCGTAACTTACAAGACCGTGTATCAACAACGTGGACAGTTCGACCAGTTTGAAGCCCGTCGCATTAGCAAGGCCGTTTCATTCAAACGCCTTTTTAAAGCTATTACCGATGGATCATGCTCTAAAAAGGATTTCCTGCTTTGACCAGTAGTAAAAGTTTCGATGATGTCGTATTAAAATAAGGAACTTTATTTTGTGCTAAATTCGTGCGCGCTAATGCTTTTTTTAAAATTTAATTTATAGTCTATTAAACTAGTTTTATGTAAACTTTTTTGTTTGTTTCAGGTTTCAGTCAGTTTAACTAAAAATACTTTTTAATTGTTCAATAAATTAAGTTTCAAAGACTTTTGAAACTTTTAAAAGCATTTATCACATAATACTTTTAGGCTGAGAGAGAATTTTCAAATATCTATTTTAACAATATATTTCAAAAAAATTTGAATTACCATTCAAAAAACGAAAATAAGGTGCCAAAGTAATAGTCAGTTTGCTTACCTTTCAGTTGGCGGCGAAAGCTTGATAGCGTAAATTCTCTGATAAGTTTTTAAGTTTATTTATTTATTTTTTTGTTTCAATGTTAGTTACAATGACTCTGCCAGTCGGCATTAATAATCAACGGAACTATCGAACACAATTAGATGCACAAAATCATTAAATATTCACAATATGGTCGAATGTTAAAATTCTATTTTGGTTATTTCTGTGAGCAAAACTATGCGTTTTAACAAACTTTTCAATAAAGATCTAAATTTGTTCGTAGAAAAAAATTTCAAAGTAAATGGGGTGTGAAATTATTCTTGTTATTATGAGTATTTGAAATCACACGAACCGGATATGTTGGTAAACAAAAATCCATTACATTCTACGAATTCAATAATTATTTTTATTGGATAGGTATCTTTTTCGTGATTTGGTAAATTATTTGTTTTGTTTTGTAATATTTTTCATTTTTTGGGAAATAAAAAGTAACACAAATAGTTTAAGGTTGGATTGAATATGTGTTATATTATTCTTACAAGCTTGATTAAACTTGATGGAAACAAACAAATATGAGCTATTTACTTCATACTAACTTCCTATAAGTCTTTTCTGTTAACTTATATGACTATTCATACTATAATTTATAAATTACGAAGTCCATTGTTAACACCACAGACACAGAAACGCTACAGAAAGGGAGATGGGCACCGCCTCCTGGGCAATAGTGGTAAGATTTTAACTTTTAACGATGTTTATAGGTTTTTTAATGCACACATCATTAAATTCCCCGCTAAGTATAATTATTTTTTTTAAAAATGTACTCATGGAA
The DNA here is from genome assembly GCA_023701765.1 of Hylyphantes graminicola. Lineage (NCBI taxonomy): Eukaryota > Metazoa > Arthropoda > Arachnida > Araneae > Linyphiidae > Hylyphantes > Hylyphantes graminicola. Next base: position 37,283,996 of record CM043119.1, on the reverse strand, counting down.
AGTTATTAATGGCTAATACTTAATAAAATCATCATCTTACCTTGATATTTCTGTATTCCAAACTGCACAATGTAGGACCCCGGAAGCGGGTATTGTAAACTTCGACGACAGGAAGTTACTTGCAACACACAACACTGTCACACATGCAAATCAAAACCGACAAATTTGTGCCCTGTCACCACCGAACAACAAAAATCCAAACTAACTTTGAGACAAGGGTGTCACTTATCTCTTCCCTCTTCAATGATTCACTAAATTTGCCACCTGAACGTTCCTACGCACATCCCGGCTTCTTCTCGTCCGTCTCCATAGAAACCACAGATAACCGGGAGCTTTGAATCGGCACACAAACACTAATCCGGACAATAAGGCTTCTGGTTGACACAGAAGTCCGTCTGTCAATTTCCCCCAGTATCAACACAGGTGTAGGTGATGTCCTCACTCACCAAATCCAGAATGGTCAATGGTAGAGGGGAGAAAAACGGTTCCGCGGTTGAAAAAGTTGCTGATGGCCTGGCGAAGGTTTTAGCAGCTGTTTCACGCTCCGTTGAGGAGGAAAAAATCGCCAAGTTCGGGATATCTTTTTTGAACTCATGAAGTGTAGATATATTAATGGTAAAAAAAAAAGTTTTACATCAAATGTTCAGTAATTTTATTATTACTTATGCATATTTCACAACATATCCCTCTGAGGGATAGACGAATAAACCCGTCACCTGAACGTCAGGTTTTCCAGCAAGACACAAAATTTATTAAAAATTATAATTTTTAATATTTAGCTACATTTTAAAACTTAAAGTATGGAAGAGTCTTTAATTATCATTTGCTATGGAAATAAAGTTTTATATATGTAATTTGAATAAACTAATTTCGATTAAAATTTAAATTTTAAACTCATAAAGTGAGAAAAAATGTACTTTTCAGCAAATTTTCTTATCTCTGAGAGGGATATATAAGTTTTACGATTGTCAGAGATATTTTTGAATCACTTATAAAAGCATTTAAAAACATTTTGGGCCTTTAAAACTTTTAAGGACCTTACATCTTTCAATGTAAGTGGCAAATGGGTAGCTATGCATTAAACTTGAGGAAATATATTCAATACCAACTTTAGTTTTCTATTACTTTACTGAATATTTAATAATATCCTAGAGTTATTTTAAATAAAGAAGGGCTTTAATTTTTTTTTCTAAACTTAAAGTTACGTAATAAATGTACTCCTCAGTTCAGTACTCCAAAAGTTTAGAAATCCCTTCTATCATACACAAGCAACTGGTTAATTATAATTTTCAATAATAAAAAACTAAAATAATAAACATTTTGCACAGTAGCTGGTCAACTACAATGTAGAGTTTATGAAGAATAGATAAATTTTTAACATCGTAACTTTTTTTTATACGTAATAACGTTTTTTTACAAATATAACCAATGCAACTAGTAATTGTTTTAAAACGACAATTTCCGTATCAGATAAAAAAAAAATTACCACTTCAACCAGCGATCTCAAAACTGGGCTTCAAACAAAAAAAATTATAAAAAAGCGCTTTTCGCCAAAGCTGACGCCACTATCCCGCGAGTCAACTTTTGGCCTACCATTTTAGTGTCCCGCGAAGTCAAAAAAAAAAAGCCCCCGCAGCCGTGGTTTAATGAGTTGCCACAGGTGAAGCAAACATTCTCTCTCTGAGGTAGATTTGTTTACCATTCGGTTATTTCGGGTGACACACGATATATATGTCACTAAGCAAAGGCCAACGATTTTTTTGGTTCCTGATTTAAATGAATTGGATCATGAAAACCCTTTGAAGACCCAGTTAAAATTTTCGTTAATACCTTTCTTACAGATAAAAAAAAAACCTTTAAAATTTGTTTTTATTGTTCATTTGTCGACATTCAGTACTATGGTCTTCATTTGTCGTATATTTCGATGTACTTGAGCAGAAAATGCATTATTTTATTGCAATTTCTCAATCAAAAAAGAGCTTGTCTCTAGAAGTTTGGTTTGAGAAACATTAGTTAACTTTTGAATTCGGAATTTTTTTTAAAAAATTATTTAAGTTCGTTATTTTTATAAAACTAATTGTAAACCTAAATAATTGTACCATACTGTTAGGAACAATAAGGCATCAGAGTAGTTTATTTACTGACACATTAAAATGTCTAAATTTAACGTTTTAATTTTTTAAACATTTTAAGTTTAATTTTTAGTGTTTTCAATATGAATTCCAATACGTCATCTAGGTAAAATGAAACGGTAACGTAAAAGAGCCTTAAATAATGTAGTAGTGACATAAACTGCCATTAAATATTTAAACTTGTGACGTAAACTACCTTAAATAATGGAACAAATACGTAAAATAGCATTAAAAAGAATTAAAAAACATACATATCTTCAGTTCTTGGGAAAAGTAGAAACTAAATGTTAAAAAAAATATCAGATGTTTTAATCTTAGTTGTTTAATTCTCAAATTCCTCTTAATAAATAGGCGATTGTGACATCCCATCCGCAAAAAAGGATTTAAAACCATTTATCAAAGTCGTGCTTATTAATGCGTGGAAAATAGCTTAAGCTCTTCACATAATGCAATAAAAGGATTTTTAATTAAACAAAAGTATAAACATTCTTATTTCTGTTTACCTGCTTAGAAACTAAATTTTGTAACAGATAATAAGTTTCTGAGAAAATTTCGTGTTGAATACGCTATTGAATAAATATTTTATTAAATAAGCTGTTGTGTTACCGAATTGCAATTTACTTCTTAAGTGCTTTAAAAAATAACATTAAATATTTTGTTGGAAGCAATAAAAATATTTTTAATGTAACTTATGCTATAACATTAATTGCCATTTTTATGTTGAATAGCTTTAATCAATTAAGCATTCTTATTTCCGTTTACCTGCTTAAAAACTAAATTTTGCAACAAATAATAAGTTTATGAGAACGTTGTTACGTTACGTTTATGTCACGCGTTGAATACATTATTGAATAAATATTTTATTAAATAAGCTGGTGTGATACTAAATTGCAATTTATATGCTAAGTGCTTTATAAAATGATATTAAATAATTTTGATGGATTCAATATAAATATTTAATTTTTTAATATAAATTTTGTTAAAACATCAATTGACATTGTTTTGTCGAATAGCTTTAATAAACATTTATAAAAAGATTTTAAGTAACTTCTTATCTCCGAGTTATATTACATTTTTTGTAAACAGCATTTCCATTGAAATGCTTTAATATTAAAATATTCAACAATAAAATTAATTAAACCAAATTAATTAAACCAAACTATAGGTCAAACACCAAAACAAAAACATTGTGTGAGCAACTGAGCACACTGCATATCCGTTTTACCGATACGAGTCAGTTGAATAGTTATCCAATAAACAAGCTATTCATTTAGGTTAACACAAGTTGGCATTTTTAAACAATCAATCTTTAGAGTAGTTATGATTTAATTTCATGTAGGAATTTTAAAAACGATACGGATATGCGGAACGTCTTTTTGATGAATAATTAATCATTGTAACGCACAGATAAAACTAGTTTCCCAAGTATTTAGTAATACTTTGAATTTGTATTGTAGTTGTAGCAGAATATGCTGAACTGTATATACTTTAATAATAAAAGGTCCATAGTACAAAGTTTGTAAAAAGACATAAGATACTTTTTCTACTATGCTACAGAATATATGTAGATGAACCCATTGTTTGAATCAGATGTGGAATCCAGGATAACTGTAGTGGTAATTATGTGACATGAATGAAAAATAGGATCTAGAACAACATTCTTAGTGATTAATGATTATATTATAAAGTAGTTGACAACCAAGCAAAAAATGAATAGCAATTTATAATATTCAAGACTTACTTTTACCTTATAAATATGTATTAAGTCTTTGTGGCAGTTATTATGAAGATCGTAGTCTGTCACTGGAGTCTGTTGAATTGTAGTAGGTAGGATTGTAGTTTAAGTAAAAGTTAAGTTAAAGTTAAGTAAGGCTAAGTTACGTAAAAAAATGCAAAATATTGTGCTATTTTTTCACCTCATTATTTAGGAAATTTACAAAAGTATATTAAATTATTATATTAGAGATAATATATATGTTTTTTTAAATATTTGTAATTTTTTTAACTATAATTTTTTCAAGAAGTTTAATGGAAGTATGTATTCATAACTTTCACTAAATCATAGTGCATTCTGCATAAGGTATTTCGAAGCTTAATTGTTTGTTTCACTAGAAAATTGGTTAATGACAATTATTTAACAATATATGTCCGATTCATTAAAAATCATTTTACGTTATTATTTATGTTATTTTTTTACGATCCTTGAAATATTATGGGTTTTGAACTTATTTTAAAAGAATTCACACATTTCTGAACTTATTGTTTTACTTACATTTTCTCATGTTACTATTTTCTCTAACGGTAAACGGCCACGCCAAACAAATTAAATATGAACAATGAACAATTAATATGGCTTAGTTGCTACATATCGGAGGTATCGTGACATTACATCATCTTATTTACCGGAAGCCGTTTTAAGAAAGTGCACCTATAATTGTCGATTCGTCCTTGAGTACACAAACAGTAACAGGCAAAAAAAAGTCCACGTAACCTGCCCATTGTATCTCAGAACTAATTGTCTTGTTTCAGACACTTCGTCGCCCTTTGCAGAATCTGATCTCTTGTCATGACACTTATAGGCACAGCAGAAAGTTCACTTAACAATACCACTAATGGATTTAATGGGAAAATATATTTTTTATTAATATTTGTCACATAATTTACTTTATTTATTGGTGAATAGCATAAAACCAGAACGACACGACATAGCGCCTCAATATCATGATTACTCAAACAGCCCTCTCAAACTCTTACAGCTCATTTTCCATTATTACTTTTTTATAGTTTGGATTTTTATTGGTGAATTGCATGAAACCAGAATGACACGACATAACGCTTCAATATCATGATTACTAACAGACCTCTCCCAAACTCTTACAGCTCATTTTCCATTCTTACTTTTTTTTATAGTTTGAATTTAACTAATAACAACTTAAATTTTATATTAGTTTTATCTTATTTTTTTTTATATTGCAAAATAAAATAAAAGGTCCTTTTTATATCACTGTTCCCTTATTTCCTGGTTACTAAATAACATCGTCATTTTCTTATATTTGAGAAAAATAATCTTTACAATTTGCTTTGAAAGTTAGAATAAACTAATTACCAGGGCTTGCTCTAGGAAATCTCAGACTATAGGCACTACCTATTTTGGGGGCCCTTTTATTGGGGGCCCCTTTACGTAAAATTTTATGTATGAATTCCAATAATGATGGTGCTATATGACCCAGGCATAAAATTTTTGATATAATTTTATATCCTTCCTTACAAACATCGATCAAAACAATAACGTTAGGTCAACTTCTTACTTAAAATTGAGTGGTGTATCCAAATTTTTTTTTCAGTTTACTGATATTTTAGGGATTTACAGCATTTAGCATAATAGAAACTTAAATTTAGGGTCCCCTAAAATTTGGGGACTCTAGGCCCGGGCCAAACAGGCCTTATGGAAGAGCAATCCCTGCTAATTACCCTTAAATTTTTGTGTTTACAATTTGCAATAATTTAAATCAGTTTACTAAATTCTTTGGGGATAAGGATTTGCTCATAACAAGACACCAAAACAAAACTTTTATAAATACTCTACGGATATGACTATGAAGTTTTTACAATCTTATTCTTTATTGTATTAAATGATAGAATTGACATTTAACACCATGAATTTCCGATGATTTCTCCACTTCTTCAGTCACATTGTGATCGGAATACCGTTATGAGAAGGGGACAAAGAGAACCGACTATACAATCATCGAGTGTGTGTCTGCCCGGAAGGAGTTTCGCAAAAGAAACCGATCGAACTTCCCGAAAGGTGAGAGCAACAGGTCAGATTGGGATGCGAATGAGAAGAGTGCACTGTTGCTTTGTCACCGGTTTTCAGATTAATTGTCTTAAAAAGTGATACATTCATACTGAATAATTTGAAATGAATTTATATTTTTATCAGCAATAGAACTTGACATATTTAGTTTCTTCTTTCATGACAACTGTACCTTCCGCTAGCCGCCCCGGTGGCGCAATCGTTAAGAAGCTAGGAAGCCTTTGGAGCTGCTGGGGTCGGGCTCGAATCGCGGTCAGGCATGGATGTTTGTGACCGTCAATGTTTTTATTTGTCTATGTGTTATTCATTTCTTTGTGACTGTTAATATTCTTTCTGTGTCTGTCCCACTTGACGAAAGCTTATAAGCGAGTCTCTGAACAAGCACACAAGCTGGAATATATATGTACCATACCATACCTTCCGCTATTATAACACAAAGCAGAAAGGCAGCTATGACTGCAACAAGTTCCTTTAAATCTATAGGAAAAGTTAAACTTTTAAGTTAAAATTAAGTTCAATTAGTCACAGAAACTTAAAATTAGTACTTTTTACCTTCCAGCAGATTTTAAAGAGACTTTTATATACTATCAACATTTATCTCATTATTGTACTTTCAGAAATTTAGAGCTGTTTTTCTACTTGGTCGTTTTTGCTATAATTTATGACTTTAAATTAATGTAACCCAAATTCTACTTATCATAAATTGCTAAAATTTTCCACACATATTTTTCTAACATATTTTCTCAATTTGTCTTCAGTAATTGATATTGTTTTCTATTTTTCACTTGAAATTTTTAGCTAAGTCTACTACAAATTTTAAGTTGATTCCAAGCAAAATATTATTTAATTAAAATTCCTGATGATTTTACTCATACTTTAGATGCATTATTTTTTAAATAATATGGAAATTTTTTGTCTTATCAGCTCACTGTTTTTTTCTGTAAAGCAACAGATTTTTTTAATAGTGTAGACATTCATTACATCCTTCTCTCTAATAATACAAGTGCTATATTTAACATATTTTTTTGGAAAAATCTTATTATAACTGTCCGAAATTTTTAAATCCTAAACAACAAATATTTCAATAAATAAAAATAAAGAACAACTTTTCCTTAAAAAGAACACGTATTTCTTATAATAACAATAATATGATACAGTTTTGCAGCACGGAGGTTAGTTATATTTTCTTGACTTAATATTCTTTCCGTGTGTTTCGTCACAAGTCGCTTTATACATCAATACTTTATTACAGTGAATTTAAAGACAAATTTTTTTACAATATAATTACTCTGCTTTAAATTATTACATTTATTTAGCTGATTTTCAGTAGGTAACGTTTTAAAATATTAGCGTAAGCAATAATAATCTCAAAACAAAATAATAATGACAATGGATTTAATGGCAAAAAATCATTAAAAATAAATATATTCAATTATATTGCAATACATTTTTTTTAAAAAAGCATTTAAAGTTTCACTTTGTTGATTTTTGTTAAAATTTTCCTTTCTGCAATTGTTTTATTTCGTTTCATTTTTTGGAGTAAACTATGAATGAAAATTAATGATAATTAAACAATTAACAACAATTAAACAATAACAAGAGCATTAAATAAGACATTTATAGAATCAATAAAATTTCAACAAATTTAATAAACTAAATTATGATTGAAAGGTATAACTTCAATTTAACAACAACAATGGAGAACATATAAAAATTGAGACTCCATATTGGGAGAGTAAAAACTGGGCTTCGTAGGTTTAGCAAATTTAACTTTGGCTTTCCTAAAAAATACTATTTGGCCGTCTTATCACAAGAAAACTGACTTGATAATATTATTAAACGAGGGATGGATATTTGTGCAATTTGCCTTTTTTATACAGTGCATACGGGAATAGAATTAATAACAAAACAAACACATTAAATAGTAATGCCAATAACAATTTTTAATATCATATATTAACATCTTATTGTCTTTGGAGGAAACTCAAAGAACAATATTTTTGGTCCGAATTGCCCGTATTAGTCTTTATTCCTGACTTTACCTACTTCAATTCTTAAGGTAGGCGAATACCCAAAATTTTAAAATTTTTACGATTTCTTTAATCTTTTCCAAATTTGGCATGGTGATTTCAAATATACTGAGCAATGCTATTTAGGCATTTGTTTTTATTTAAATATAATTTATTTATTTTAAACGGTGTTTGTTTACTAAAAAAGAGGTTTACGCTAACAAGTCTACCACATTGAATTTTCCTCTTATAAACATTAATTATGTGTTAAATTCCCTGTTTTGAACTGATACATGCAATAACCCTCTAGAGTTACATACAAATTTCAAGAAAAGAAGTTATTAAGAAAAATGTCATGAATTTAACTAAAAAAATATTTTATTTTCGATTAATTTACACTTGAACATTTTTTAAAAAAAACTACTGTATTTGCACCAGATGTTAGAGGCTTATAGCACAGATATATAATGAAATAGCATCTGTAAAAAAAATTCAGGTAAATTAATGTAAAACTTTTTATACTAGAAGTGTTGGCGTAAACCCCCTTTCTTTAATTGAAAAACACCGTTTAAAATAAATCAATTATATTTAAATTAAAAAAATTGCCTAAAAAGCTTTGCTCATTATATATTTGAAATCACTGTGCCAAACTTGAAAAAGATTGAAGTAATAGTAACAATTTTTGAATTTTGGGTATTCGCCTTCCTTAAGTTCATTCAGTTCATTAAGCACAACTTGTAACAAATAACATTCTTGGTAAAATGCTATAAGCGTGCTAATTGCGACTAATACAATTCTTGTGTTTAGGATTCGGAAGCTATATTTAGAACCTGCTCTACTTACCAAGTAAATAAACAATTAAGGAAACACAAACCTTAAAAACCACCATTCAGAGTCAACAACACGCAAGGATCTTAATTATTTTAATTTTATTCAAGCTGCAATTCACATGGAAAGCATCATAGAAAACCTACGATGTTTAGATACGATTTACATTGTTTTTAACGCTTTCTTAAGAAATTTTCTATTGTACTTCAGAACGTGTAACAATTGTGGGCAAATGTCTAATAAGCAAACACTTAATCAGAAAAAAAAAGCTTAGTAATCATCCATTCAAAGGAGTTTATTGACCTATCACTTACAGCCTCCGCCGTAAAAATTAAAAAAACACTCAGTGTTTTGGAAGTAATTGGAAACAGGTTTGGCATTGTATACATTGGTGTTTGATGGGCGCTCTAAGAAATTTATTTCTACTATCTTTAGGTGTATTTTTTAACATTTGTTAATTGACTTATTCAATTGTTTGTTGTCCTGTCTTTTTTCAATCATCCTTAATTAACTGAGAATTAACCGAGATAACATGGCATATATTCGTAGATATCAAATAGTAATTGCAAATTAATAAAAAAAAATTTAAAATAATTTAATACTTTTGAATTGTTAACTAATCACTGATAAGACACTCAATGCTAATAATAAAATTAAGTTCGGGAAAACAATGAAAACCATATATCCGGAAATAAAATGATTGAAATATGATTAAACAACCTGAAGCAGAATTTTTTTTAAAAATACTCTAACACCAATGGAATGGCTTTATTTAAAATGTTATAAAAAGTTGTTAACAATTTCTAGATACCATAAACTTCCTTGATTATTAATAAATACAAACCAGTATTTCTTGTGTGGTTATTTCAAATAATAACACGCATGCAAAAAATTCCTAAAGTATCTTATTTTAAACAAGACTATTTTAACAAGCCAGTTAAAAGTTAAAGAATCTTTAATTTTTTAAACATTACTTCACAACCCATTTAATAACGTAGAGCAGCGGAAACATTCAGAAAATAATTTTCACCAAGCAGTAATTCTCATTAAAAGCTTTTTTAAAATGTAATTTAACCACACGGATAAAATCACTTGTATAAGTCTGTGTAACTCAAAGATTTAGCTACATAACCTACACTATTAAAACAAACATTCCGAATTTAACTCAGTCTGAGTGGATTTCACTCCTCCAGACTGGAAAATGCACTTCTCGTTTTGGAGTGGATCCTTTGCGTGTTAAACCTCCGACAGGATCACTCCAAACGAGTGATTTTAACTCAGTCTGAGAAAATATGCATGCCTTTAGGGTGTCGAAAATGCACTTCTCCAACTGGAGTGGATTTAACTCTTTTGTTTTAAGAGTGTAATATATTTGATTTTACTTCCTTCAATGTTCTCCCACGTTACAGAAATTTTTATTTCCTTATTGGAGCAAGACGGATAAAAATTAAAAATTAAGTTGTAAATTATTAAAAACAATTACGAACACATCGCCTTGAAGTGCATTCAGCTATCATAAAATATCAAGCAGAGCGAAACGATGTGTTAGGAGAAGAAGTTTTTGAGATAATAATTTTACGCCTGATTTGGTAGATAAATAATATTTCTTTTCTGCATTATGCGTAAAAAATAATGTTGATTATTTCATTTTAATCAGAAAACGTAAGAGAAAAGAGTTAAAAGTAATAGTTTTCAAACATAAACTTACTTTGATACGTTTTTAATTTCCAAATTAATTGTTATAAAGCCAGCAGACAGCTCAGTTACTTTTGAACCATAGTTTAGTTTTAAAATAATCAGCCACATTTCGTTGGAAAAGTATGTTTATATACACACATAAATTTCTTCTGCTGTGTTATCAGTATTTAGTAAAGAACTTAGTATATACATTTAGCTCACAATAAATGCAACCCTCGGAATAATCCGTGCTTCGTAAATCAAAGGTGAAATAGTATTTGGAAAACGGCACGAAATAATTTAAATCCCTTCATGATTCGTAAATCAAATACAAAATATCTTTAAAACAAAAAGAAATAATTCATTGTGCAATATAAGTATAAACCAAGATATCTTTCGACTTTATAATTGACTAAATATGCATGAACATTTTTCTTATACGCAATTGAAGAATGTATGACACACAATCCAAGAATTTATACCATCTTCATGCAGATGATTTTTCAAGGTTTTCTCGCGAAAATCGTGAGATCGTGTTTTAAAATTGGCACTACAACCATCCCACATTGCCACGCGTATGAATATTAATCATACGTTAATGAAAGATAACTGGTTATTAGCATTTTATGTCTTAATATTTGTGCGTCTTGGCTAAAATCGAAAACCTGGTTACCTTGACATATTATATCACTTTCTTTTGTAAAATTCGAGTAAAAAGTATCATTATACCTTACCGATACAAATGGATTTGTGATAAGATTGTAATGATACAATGACACAATAAATGAAATAATAATGCACGCCCTATCCCTTTTGTTGTTGAAGGTATGAAAAGACCTTTTTGTATTGTAATCTGTGATTTGGGAGTGGTCATCGTGATTATCTTGTTCCAAAGAAAACGGTAGATTTTATTATGTTTTGCAAGGATTATTACAGAAAAGTTAACAGCGTTTGTGTAAATTTCAAGGAAACTAGTGTTTTTATGCTTTATTTTTATTTGGTTTTGGCTTTCGTTACAAAAGTCAAACTAAACTATAGTATCACAATGTTTATAACTGAATTAAGTTTTACAAGGATAAATGTAATTTGAATAGGAAATGAGTTATAAAAAGTTAAATGGAAATACAATTGAAAAATTACAATGGCATCAAAGTGTTTATTTTGCTAAAGAACTTTGATCTCAAAATGCCGTTATGTCGTTTTAATTCATACATAAACAACTCAAAGTCAAAATTCGAGTAAAAAAGCGTCATCTCTAATTAAATTTGAATTCCACACACACAACATCGATATTTCGCTATTTATTAAAAGCATCCTTATTTTATTCTTTAATCGAATCTAGAAGCATTCAATAGTTAAGGTATCACAAAATCAAGACCATGCGAATACGATATGGTACACTCTTAAAACAAAAGAGTGAAATCCACTCCCGTAAGAGAAGTGCATTTTCGACACTGGAAAGGAGTGAATATTTACTCAGACTGAGTTAATATCACTCGTTTGGAGTGATCTTGTCGCAGATTCAGCATACAAAGGATCCACTCCTGTAGGAGAAGAGCATTTTCGACACTGGAGGAGTGAAAATTAACTCAGACTGAGTAAAAATCGCTCATGTGTTTTAAGAGTGTATACACTATATTAAGGAAGCAAGCCAGTATTAGTTTAAATAAATGAATTCATACTGCTATGATAAGGTAAAATGTTAAAAAAAATTCAATTGTGTACAATGCTATGAATCCTCACACTCATTTGTGTAATTTGGCACATGGACCGAGAAAATGAGTAATGGACAAACAAAGGAGAGTAAAATAATTTTTCTTTGCTTTATAAACCTAATGTAGAAGGTAAAAACTAAGATTTTTTACATCATCCCAGTATTAATTTTATGATAGAGAGAATACCATTGCTACGAGGTAAAATACTAAAAAAGAAAAATCTTTACAATTATATTTTCGTTTATTGCTAATTATTTTTCGTTGACGACACAAACATTTTATAAAAACTTGTGCTTAATAAACAAACTTATAAAACAAATGAGTTTGAATTCTCGTGATAATGGTCATTGCGTTAAATGAAGAAGGCAAGGTTTATGTGGAACGATGGCTCTAATAAATGTTTCAGTTTTCTTCTCTATTTTTGTATTTTTTAAATGTAAAATGATCGATTAAAAATGATTCCATTAAAACATTCTCTTGTGGCAAATCAACGAACATGAGCTATAAAACAAAGATCAAGAAAATAGCAAATGCAAGTTCAAGATCAGAATGTAAGATAAGTTCCTTGCCAAAAAAAAAGTTTCTAAAAAGTCTTTTGTAACATACCACAGAAATATTTAAGAGATGCGAACAAAAAAATCTTAAAACTCGTCAGCGAATTCCACAATTTCGCTTCATTATCAAGGTTACTCAACAACAATAGAAGACACAGTATGTTCTGAGTTTGCATTGTTTGTATCCATGTTAGAAATAGAATAGAAATTTCCTGGAAGTCCAATGTTACGGCAAAATCAAATAAAAAGGGGGCGAAAAGTAAAAAAAATTACAAAAGTGTATTACTAGCTTATTACTTAATTTGCGATTGACCACCATTGATTTAAGAGTTTGCGAATGGGTCATTCTGTTGAATCACTTTACAGTTATTTTAAAAAAAAACTTAAAAAAAACTAAAAAAAATCAAATGTTGTGAGTTAAGTTTTCTTCCATTTAGTTTAGATATTTTATATTCTGTGTCATTCTATAAATTGATTGTGGAGAGCATATACCCACCGAAAAAAAGCTTTCAATGTATGAAACAATTGGTATGTTACAACTGTGGAAACTGTCATTCTTCATATTAATTCGGTGAGGAGTGAATAGTCTTTTCTGCTGCTGCACAATACACAATATATTGGCGCCTTTTCAAGTTTAGTTGCTTACCAGCTTAAATTCCCGCTTAATCAGTCATCAATTTGAGCGAGTTTTATAAGGCGAAGGTGCTCATTCGCTTTCTCAAAACTTTGCACTCAGAATCTAGAAATAGTACTCGGAAAGTGTTAACACACACCAACGTAAAGAGCAATTTCGGCAGACTATTCACAACCACGGCCAAATTCGAAAGTTCATGACCATTCCCAACAAGTTTATCATTGGTTAGGTTACAGTTATTGACTTTAACAAAACTTTTTTATCTTCTTTCAATTCAAAAATAGCATTTCCTTATCAGACATGATCTCAACTCTTCCATAGATCGCAAACCTTGACTGTGTCTCTCTTGCTCCAAAACAATACCTCTTTTCACACCTCAAGTAGAACCAAGGACAACAAAAGAGCTTGAAGGGCACAATCCGCAGAACATTCTCAATTTCTACTGATTTAAACTGGATCCGTCTCTAAAGTATCTGCCAACACACTTGCCGTCGCTTCAAGACCAGGTCTCGCCAATCACCGTAAAGTCTTTGTCTCTGGCAAGTGAGACGAAGAAAACAATAACAAGTCAAGACTGAATATAAGAGCAATCGTTTGAAGGTTTGATATAAATGTATCTTAAACGCGATTAATTTTCAGCTGTATTCGCAAGTAAACACCCAATATTATACCTAAACCGAGCTTAAGTTTGCAGCAGAGAAATGTAATGAGCGGAGGAAACTGGGTAAACAACCCGGCTGGCACCGCAATTTCGTGTACTCTGATTGGCTGCTTCTAACGATCCTGATATTCGTGCGCCCTGTTACGTCAAAATCGAAGGAAAAAATAATTAAAATAACACTCTAACCGAAGCTTAACTAATTAAAATAATAAATTTATGTCTTGAAATAACAAATAAATTTGTTTATTGAATGTGAAATACCTTTTTGTATTCGATTCTCGCACTCAAAAATGAGAACTATTTACCCTTTTTCTCGTAGAACATTTGTATACTGCAAACTTAAGGTCGGTTTTAGTATAGGTGCAGAGCCGCAGACCCCATCATCGTATTACGTTATTTGAAAAGAGAAACTTATTTTAAAGCACTTAGAAAAATTCTTTTTCTGCTCAACTCTAATCAATACTATTCAGGTAGATTTCATAGACACAAGCACTTAGTGTGTTCGATGAATATTGTACAATTTGTTAGATGAAACACCTGTGACTAGAGGCAAGTACATTTTATATTTACACAAATGGAATAAGTAGATTATAAGCGTAGGTTACATACTCAGTTTAAGAGGGAAAACATGACCAGAACTCCTTGGAATGCTTGAGGGTTATTTTTTTTTAATTTGTCAAAATTGTAAATACTGCCATTCGAAGAAAATTCGTTTGAAAATCGAATTACAATTATTAAATTTGGAGAAAGAACAACATGTAATCTTATTAAGTCAGGTAATTCGCTTTAAATAACTACTATTTTTTAATAATTAAAATGGACAAAGATTCTAAGCGAATATAAAAATTGTCCTTAACAAAATTGTCAATTACTATTTTATCAAATAAACGCAACGAATTTGTCTTGTGTACTATGAAAGTTCCAGAACGCAGTTTCCCTCTTGTACAATTGCCAAACTAAAAGAGAAAGATTTCAAAACGATCCGAGACGAGGCGTGAAACTTAGCAGCTTCTGAACTTCAAGTGTAATTAATTTACTGCGATAATAATTAATTAGGGGTGTACAATAGAAGGTGCTTACACAAACCCTGTTGTTCACATAACATCTAAAAATATTCTAAAATCTGGATGAACCTTTACCCACCTATATGGGCACTTAAAACTAAATAATTAGAGCAATTTTTTTTCTAAGTTTCCACGATTTTTTAAGGTTTTATAATTTCTCATTCTTACCACTTCGTACTGCCCCGCTGCAAGCCGAGAGCCATGCTAATGAATTTTGCAAACAAAAATGTTGCTGTTTTGTTTTCAAAAAATATCGTAATTTTGTGATTATCAAAGAATAATGTGTTCATAGAGAAATTCTGAAGCTCTCTTAATTGAACTTTTTCTATTTTTAAAACACATTTCCTACTTGGTATCCCGTACTGCCCCACATTCCTCTAATTATTAAAAAATAAATAAAATGTTCCTTTTCATGTCAGAGGCAATAACAATTTAAATATTTGTATTGACTTTAATGAATGAGTAATTATTTAAAGCCAAGGGCAACTGCAGTGTTATCTATCCCTTAATAAAAGTTCCACAGACATTTGGGTAGTGCAATGTAGGATTGAAAACTTCATGTGTTCCATTCAAGAGGGAATTTATATTTCATTCAAGCAATGGAAATGGATTAAATGTTAAATAATTTCTCGCTTTTGTTGTAAATCTTGTCCGAATACTTAGTTCTAAGAGTCATATGGGACCAGGTATTTAAACCTAGGAGATATTTATAACCTTCGAAAAGTTGATGCGGGAGAGATAGACTGACGTTGAAGGACTTGGCCAATGTACAGTTAGTTTCAGTAAAAAATATGTGGTTCAGAGAAAATTCAGCATCTGTACAAAGTAGGTAGCTTTTGTAACTTCGATGGCCATCAGGAGATATTTTCATTTCCTTAAAGTGGCTGTGTACTGTTTTCGCAATGGCATTTGAAATGAAATACAATTTACAAGGAATGGAAATTCTATAATAATACAATTTCCATAAAAAGTAAAAAAAATATCCTTACTTCTTTTAAATGGAACTAATACAAATACAAAAATTGTCGACCAACAGCAGAACCGGGATCCAGCAAGGTTAGTCTAAAATTATACTCATTTTTACCAGTCACCAATAACTAATCGAAATTCTTGAATTTTCCCACTTTCTTCGGACATACAAGAAAATCTGGCCAAGCATTCCACTCATTGATAACTTTCTTACCTCCAATTTTAGGCAAGATTTTTTCAACTTCTGACCATTCGACTATTTCGACCATTTTTGACTATTTAAGTCAGAACCTTAACTCCATGTCTCTCTACGTGATGAATTTTAATAACTGAATTAAATCACCTCTTGTTCTTCTATTTTCCAGGAAATACATATTTAAAGAACTTAATTTGTTATCATAATCAATACCTGGTAAACCCAATTACAACTTCACGGACTTCATTACTTACTTGAAATTAAACCTGTCACCACTCTACCTCAAATATTTGTCTACAAAATTAATTTCTTCTCAAAAAGACATGCATCACATCAAACAAAGGGCAAGTGAACAGAAGACACTTGAACAGAAGAAACGTGTTAACGGGCGAACATAATGGGCTGCCTGTTTCCAAGATGAATCATACCTCGGGTAAATGAACAGATCGTGTTCCGTTCACTCTTGTGTCCCTGTATCTAAATAATGCGTGAGGTGTATTCTTAGTGGCGCAGGTATGCAGGTGATGCTATTTCTGTCCAGTAGTTCACTAGGATAGAATTTTAAGGTTTGACATTAGTAGATATGAGCGGGCAGTAACCCTTTTGTGAAAGGCCAGATTAAGATCTTAATGGATTACACGACAGATATTTAGAACTTGACATGGTTTAGGATTGGGACGAGTCGTAGATGGAATATAAAACATGACATGAGATTAGAAGTATGATATTTTCTGCTTTCTGATTTTGTATTTTTTTTTTCACTTTCTTTTTTTTTAATAAAGTTAAAAGTTTGAGCCCTTCACTGGTCAAAAAATAAACGGGTGTTTATAATTGCCAGATATATCTAAGGGCAATTTAAATTGCGGTAATCTTGACATAAATTATACAAGAAAAGTATTATGTCACAAAGCATTATCAAGTGTAAAACAAATGTCCATTGTTTTTCATTTATAACGCATTGATTCAATGTAACTTAATTCAAATGCAGGTGATAAATATTATGCGTAAAATAACTCATCCGATAATAACTCATCCGACTAAATAAACTATCCGATAATTACATAAAGCACTTTAAATGATAAATATTTATAGCCCATTATTTGATTTCAAATTAATTTAGCAAAAGATAAGTAACAATCATTACATTTTCGATGAAAAATAATTTGTTTAATTTTGATATTTAAAAGTTTAATATAGGAGTAAACTTAGCATTTGACTCTCTTTAGACGCAAGAACTTTGTGTGGAAGCAGCTTTAAGTGACTGTTTCTGTTACAAACCAGCTTATTTATTAACTTTTAATAAGTTTAAAAATTGAAATATACTATACTCATGTGAGTTTCCAAACTAAAGTTTGATTTAATATTTGCTTTAGCCGCCCCGGTGGCGCAATTGTTAGGATGCTAGCCTTTGGAGCTGCTGGGGGGGGGGGGGGGGTTCGCATCCCGTTCTGACAATGATGTTTGTGACCGTCAATAAATGTTGTTATTTGTCTACGTGTTTGTGTTGTCCTTTCTTTGTGTGTCTCTTGTGCTTGTAAAAACTCTTTCTGTGTCTGTCCCACTTGATGAAAGCTTATAAGCAGTTCTCTGAACAAGCACACAAGCTGGAATATATATGTACCATACCATACCATATTTGCTTCAATAAATCAAGAACACATTTTGCCATGGGAACCAAAACACTCTATCATTGTTCTACAATAAATTCACAAACTATAATTTCTAGAAAAAGACTGGGTTTCTAGAAAACTTTAATTCGCACTAAGACATTTTCTTTCTTTAGAAACTGAAACAACAGATTCCTTTGTTGTTTACTGGAGAAGGAAGACATCACGTCCGTATCCCGCTGAGAGACAAATGTTTGCTCAGGAGACAGGACTGGGATACTGTAACATTCTCCGGTTTGACGACTGTTTTTAACATTTGAAAAACAATTATTTTTAGTCTTGACACCAGTAATTCTATTATATTGAACATAGTTAAATTCCGAAGATAATGCTACCAAAAATGTTTCTCACCAATTTATGAATTTTAAGTATTAATTTTATGTTTCAGACATTTATATTTTACTCACGTTACAAATACAAACTATCGTTAACCGCGGATTACTAATTTGGATATTTTATACAATATCAATATAAATGTTGGTGAAAATATGATAATTAATACATTTGTGTTATGGAAATTATTTAAAAGAAATAGTATTGTAATAATCTATAACTTAAAGTAAGAAATAACGTAGCTTTTTTTATCACATTAAAAATTAAATAATGATTGCGTACCTTTCTATTATTTAAGTTTATTTACCTTCCATTTTAACTGTTATTGCTCACACTTGTTCATTTTAAAAGAAGTTTTTCCATTAAAATTTTCGACAACTAAAAACTAAATCCTTGTTATTTCAGTTGAGGTATGTTATTTAGTGCAAAAACATTAATTATAAAAATATATACGTGTTAAAACATTAATTATTTAAATGTATACGTGTTAAAACATTAATTATATAAATGTATGTAAGTTATTTAATTATTGCTTATTAAATTACAATCATTCTTTGTGAAAAGGTTTCATTAAATTAACTTCACTTCATAACTAAACTCAATTATATAAAAACATCCTAATCTTATATTATGAAACACTTGAAAATAACTTTGAAATTATTCCATTAGAGCTAATTAAATTATACATGACAGCTGATTAACTTTGTCGAAAACTCCATTAAATTAACTTCATAACTAAACTCAATTTTAAGATTCTCAATAGGAGACAAGTCACCCATTGGCTAAGAGCCCAAATGCCTATCAGTCCTGGGGCTCGTGCTATAATTGTAACATGACCACACAGACTCCTAGGAAACTTTGCAATTCTTTCAACATACATTCCTTGTTCGCCACGTTTTACTGTGATTTATTAAGGACTCACTATTGCAAACACTATTTCTGACCTTGAATGATAGCATAGTTATTTAACTTTGAAAGATATTCAAAATTTTAAAAATTCAACTTACTGAGTTAACCCTCAAATGCATGAATTTTTTTTTCGTCTAAAAAAATATATATGTATCTTTAGAACTCATACATTATGAGAAAAATACTGAAAAAAATTTAACTGCATTAGAAAATAAATAATTTCAATTTTTAATTTTTTTCCATATGATAAAAACCAACTAAAAAATTCCAATTTTGATAATAATGACTAGAAAAATACTAAATATATTTCAAAATAACCCTCTTTAACTATAATTAATTTTTCAAAACAATTTATTTGTATTTAAGACTAATATTATTATACTTTGAATACTGCCAAAAACGTAATTGCACAACTGTTAATAACCTTACTCTTTAATTTTAAATACACTTTTACTGCTGTCTTTTATAAGGGTTATTATTAACTAAAACTTCAAAATGGAATGTAATAGATGAAAAAACACAAATTTGTCGAAAGGGAGGTCTACTTTAATAGAATAAAGTGGATTATGTAACTTGTTACCAAACGGTAACAGTATGCATTAGAGGGTTAAGTATAAATTTGCATTCATACTCATTTGCATTGCTGGGGATGTTAACAAGTTGTAAAAGAGTATGAAATAAATTTTACATGCACACATAAATTATAGTTTGTGTAGTTTTTTAGTAGATTTAGTATAATTAGATAATGTAAAAATAAAACTACAAAAATATAGTTTATGTAGTTCTCATCAAAAATTGTTTTAATTTTTTAAGTTCAAAGCATTAAAATTTTATTTTAAAAATTCCCTCAGAAAATAATTGTACAACCTGCACAGTTAACAAAAAATTTTACAAGGTTTCACCGAACTTTATAGCTGCAGCCGATATTTGGAGCTTTGATTTACCACTCTCATGCTGTATATCAGAGTTTTGGTTTACCACAAATTTGGTACATTTACGCTCAAAATATTGGTGAAAGCTTAAAAGTTCCTGTGCAATCTTGCTCCAAAATTTTTAGCACTGTATTGCTAAAAATTTAAATTCCTGGCAATGTATAAAAAGTTAAAACTTTTGCTCATTTTCATATCCTTTAAACCAAAACCGAGCTTAAGTTTGCAGCAGAGAAATGTACTAGGCGGAGGAATCTGCGTAAACAACGCTGCTGGCGCCGAAATTTGGCCTGCTCCTATTGGCTGCTCCTTCGACCCTGATATTCGTGCGCCCTGTTACGTCAAAATCGAAGGAAAAAAATAATTAAAGTAACACTCTAACTGAAGCTAAACTAATAAAAATAATAAATTTATGTCTTGAAATAACAAATAAATTTGTTTATTGAATGTGAAATACCTTTTTGTATTCGATTCTCACACTCAAAAGTGAGAACTATTTACCCTTTTTCTCGTAGAACATTTGTATACTGCAAACTTAAGGTCGGTTTTGGTGTAGTTGGTTAAAAATGGACACAATATTTTACAAAATCTCTAATCAAATAGAACAGGTGAGGTCTTTAGGTAGACGGCAAGTTGGAACAAAAAGAGACAGAGGGAAGGTATCTAACCTTGCTTGTGTAGTAAAAGAATTCCGATCTACAGCTCAGATAAACAGACCTATTTGGCATCAGTCCCGTGCTACGCTATGCGATAGGAGTTTCTCTACAAGTGGGACTGTATTACTGAGCTTAATCGTTGGGTTGGCTTGACAATATCCTACTTTACACTTTTGTAAAAAAAAATTTAAATTCTTTTCACTCGAACAAAGATGATATATGGAAAAACGAATTTTGGTTAGTATATTTATAAAAAACGATCTAGCAGGTATTGCATTTTACTATATCTATAAATACATTTTTTTTATTTCGGAAAAAAATTAAAAACTTCTCGTTAACAGAAATATATTTTACAATTCTTACAGAACTAAATTACCGAAAATTAAATTGAAAATTTAAATTGTAAAACAAATTAGACGGAATTACAAATGCCTTCATTCTTCGTTGAGTTGGCATGGCAATATCCTCCTTAAAACTTTTGTAAAATTAAAAGTAAGTTTCACTCTAATGAACATGATATCTTAGCAAGACAAACTTGGATTAATATTTAAAAAAAAAAAAACGATCCAGCAGGTATTATATTTTACTATCGCTATACTTATCCATTTTTTAGAACAAAATTTTGAAAAGTTTTTGTGTAAGCAAGGTATTTCTTACAGACAGTAACGGAACACAAAAAAGTCAAATGTTAAATTGTAAGCAAAATTGGACAGAATGACAAAATGCCTCCATTCGTTTCACAATAAGGGGACGTACATAAATTACGTCACGCAAAATTTTGACTTTTTTGACCCCTCCCTCCCCCTATGTCACGCTGCGTCACGTTTGGTCGAACCCCTCCCCCTAAAATTACGTCACGTTTGTCGCCCCCCCCCCCTCTTTTTTTTTAAAGAAAAAAGTTGGTTTTAATATTTCCCTTTGTTTTTGAAATTTAAAAAAAATCATAAAACGATATTTTAAAATTAACTTTGAAAGGAAAAAAAAGAGTAAAAGTTGTCTCGGTTAAATAATTTATATATAGGAATGGATCGACATTGTATTTACATTTTTGCTGTTCAAGGATAAACTAGCTATTCCCTAACGCCATCTAATAAAGAGGTCGGGATGTAATCGGATATCTGTCAACTGTTTAGTTCTGGGTCTTTTTGGTGTTCGTCCATGTAGCTGCTAGTCCTCCGATTCCTCAAGGTAGTGTCACAATTTTGTGCGTTACTACTAAGTACCATTAGGAAACGGTCCATAAAATGTAGAAGGCTAATATTGCGAACGTTGTGGCATACAATACCCCCCCCCCCAACTTATTACTGAAATGGTGTTTCTTTTGATGATCTTATAATAAAAAAAGATTTCAGATTTCTTTCTAAAAATCTTTATTATTAGCAAAAAAGATTTTCCTTGCAAAATCGGAAATTTTGAGTCGTTACGTCACGCAAGCGATTACCCCTACCCCCCCTCCTTGTCACGATCCGTCACGTTGTCTCATACCCCTCCCTCCCCCCTCTGAGCGTGACGTAATTTATGTACGTCCCCTAATCATAAATACTCTTTGAAATTTTAGTTTTCAAAAATATTTTACCCACAATAATTTATATCTATAAAAAAGCCACGAACGTACAAAAACACAGGGGTAGAAAACAGGATACGTTTTTTTTTTTTTTTTTAATCGCCAATTCGTGTTTTGTCATTTGACAGACGATGTCAGTTAGATTTTTGTCAGACTAACAATTCGTAATTATATCGGCTTGCGTTCCGCTGCTTAACGCTCGTGTTTTCGACGTATATAATTCGGCAGTGAAGAGTTTGCTCATTTGACAAATGAAGAATAGCAGACTATGGCGATAGAAATATGTTAATGGGTGTTTTAATGAAACAAGTTTTTAAAAAAAGCTTTGTTATATGCGGCGCGGTATGTTTTTGATCTAAAATAGGAATTTACTTATTTTCATTCCTCAAATATTTTAATTATAAAAAAAATTCCAGCTTTTATGTTAATGTTGCCGATAGACATTAGGTGTAGCATTTAAATAATGGTTGTCCTTTTATTTAATGAGAGTTTCATGTCAAATTTAATGATTCTAGTTTTTTATGATATTTGGCGGTGTCTTTTTGGTGCAAAATAGGAACCTTTTTGTTGTTTAAGCTATTTAAAATTAATTTTAAAAAATGAAATATGGTTAAAAAATTAACTGGGCTTTTCGAAATTGTTTTCATTTCCTTATATTTGTAAATACTGTTGCAAAAAAATACTTTGATATAACATTTTTAATCAAACAGTATATATAAAAGTAAGCAAGCAAAAGTAAACAAGTTGGTTGGTTGGTATACATATATTTTCAGGCTTGTGTGCTTGCTCAGAGAGCCACTTATAAACCTTCGTCAAGTAGGACAGTCACAACACACACACTCACCCTCACATGCACACATATAGGTGACAGATGCTGCCATCTATCGCGCGCCACCTCCACAATTTCGACATGTTCCTGAAGGGGAGGGAAATAGTCCCCAGGAACCTGTACCCGTGGGAAACTGCGCAATGACCACCCATTACATTTGACCGCCAATTTTCGGACCCAACAGATTTAACGAGCACGTACTCAGCATATACTCGGTGGATTTTCAGCGACCAGGACTCGATCGTGGGACCTTCCGATCCGTAGATCAAGACACTAACCACAGGGCGCCCCACAGCCCCGTATAAACAAGTAAATTTAAAAATCCATTGAAAAAGCGTCAAATTCACTGTAAAATATCACTTTACTTCATCGCTGTACTTCAATTATTGAAAACATTGAAACATGTCATTTATTGCATAGAAAAATTCATACATGAAAAATTAAAAATTGCAAATAGATCATATTTAGAAAAATCCATCCAATCTAGTAATATATATAGTTATAAACCGAAAAAAATATATATATAACTACGTCAACAATATCCACTCTCCCTCCTTTGCAAACACAACTTAGATTTAGTAAATAACATTCACCCCACTCACACAGCATTGAAATAAAATGCATGAGTTGGATGAATAAGAGAAGCGAGCCGTGACAATCCCCCCCCCCCCCTTTCTCACCAATGTGAAGCCCGAACAATGCAGGCCTTTGTCATCGCAATTGTGGGAGTTTCACCGGAACCATAAACAATAAGGTCTCACGACCGGTTTACAACCTCCACCCACTAAAGTCAGCGTACCTGCTTTTAAAAAGGTTCATATTAAATGGTAGTAATGCGGTGTCATTAACTTTAATTGACAGTAATGGTATTTGTTTCATAAAAAACTATCCTTCATTCAACTTGACCTAACTAACTGTTTGCTTATAAATAAAAGCTATGGTGCTGCTATCGACTTTTTTCAATAAGATCTCACGACCGGTTTACAACCTCCACCCACTAAAGTCAGCGTACCTGCTTTAAAAGGGTTTATATTAAATGGAAGTAATACAGTGACTTATGGATACTTCATTACTTTTAATTGGTAGCAATGGTATTCGTTACATTTATGTATATCATAAAAAGCTCTCTATCATTCAACTTGAACTGACTTACTCTTTGCTTATAAATAAAAGCTATGGTGCTGCTATCGACTTTTTTCAATAAGATCTCACCACCGGTTTACAACCTCCACCCACTAAAGTCAGCGTACCTGCTTTTAAAAGGGCTCACATTAAATGGTAGTAATGCGGTGACTTATGGATACTTCATTAATTTTAATTGACAGTAATGGTATTTGTTATATATATATAACATAAAAAACTCTCAATCATTCAACTTGAACTGACACTCTCTGCTTATAAATAAAAGCTATGGTGCTGCTATCGACTTTTTTCAATAAGGTCTCACGACCGGTTTACAACCTCCACCCACTAAAGTCAGCGTACCTGCTTTTAAAAGGGTTCATATTAAATGGTAGTAATGCGGTGACTTATGGGTACTTCATTAATTTTAATTGACAGTAATGGCATTTGTTATATTTATATCATAAAAAGTTCTCAATCATTCAACTTGAACTGACTTACTCTTTGATTATAAATAAAAGCTATGGTGCTGCTATTGACTATTTTTAAACAATCGCGAAAATATTATAATGGTACCTGAAGTCAGCTAACCTGCTTTAAAAGGATTCATATTAAATAGTAGTAATACAAAGCCTCTTATGGCTATGCTTCATTAACTTAATTGACATTAATGGTTTTTGCGATACCTTTGTGATAGAAACCTATAATTTATTCAACTTGATCTCTCTGTCTCTTTCCTTACGAATGAAGACAATGTAGCTACTATGAAAGTTACAACCAATATTTTGATGGAACCCATTTTGCATTGAAGTACAATTATATTTAAATTTCAATAGAACTTAAGCAATCAAAACGCAAAATAAAAATAAAACTTAAGCAAATCAATTCATCTTTCTTTAATAAAATTTAAGTGAACTGACTCGTTCCTAATAAATAAAGGCAATAATGTTACTTTTAACTAATTATAAAAGTAATCCATAGGAAATAAATAATTAAATTTTTTATAATTATAAAAAATATTATAATGGAGCAAGTTTATTTTGAAATACACTTATGTTATACTTGTAATAGAACTTAAGTAATCAAAATACAAAAAAAATATAGCCCTGTTAAAGTTTCTCTTGATAATAATATCATAAACGATCGATAGATAATGCATTACTATCAAAATAAAATTTGTAATTATCATTAACAATAATCCCTAAATAATTTATCAAAATGAAGTGCCTATAGGCCATCTTAAGAAATATGTTTTTGTACTTTTGTCGTAAATATCAAAGTTTCATATTCATAAAAATTCATTTGAAACCATCACACTTGAATTAGTGCGTAGAAATAACATTTCTTTAAAATATCTATATAACTGCTCAGTAAACATATACACTGCTCAAAACAATTAGGGAGCACTTTCCGAACTTTTGTAAATCCTTTCAGTTTCAACGTTTTATTTTTTATTTTAAAAATCTACACTTTGTGAAATATATTCTTTATGAATCTACAATGAAATGGTAAAAACGGTGGTAAAAAATCTTAATTTTCTAACTAAAATATAAGGGGAAAAATTGGTATCATAACTTTTGAATAAATTATAATAATAATAATTTTTCAAAACTTTCCTCGTTAAAAAAATAAAATTATTTTTTAAACAACTAAGAAAGCAAGCGTGAAGAATTTAGAGTCAATTTATAACATAAAAATTTTTAGAAGCTAGTTTTATTTTATTGTGTTTTCATATTTTCACTTAATTAAAAAAAAACATTATTTAATTCATCAAAAGATATGATTCTTTCATATAACGATACATAAGTGCGATCTCAACTTAGTGAGAAAAAAATCACAAGTCGGTGATTCCAATTGGAATCATTGGGGGTGAGAGCTTTTAAACTATGCATTCCCCTAATTCTTTTGAGCAGTGTATCTCAATCTAAAGCATTTCCAATAAAAAAGAGTTTAAATAAAATAACTCGTAAATATCGGTGAAGGCGATGAACTTCAATTCAGTGGAAGTTGTACCTCTTAGAAAAGGTGTTTCAAATTGACAACACAAAGAAGCCTAACAAGGTTTCAGAACAAAGCAGAACCCTTTTTCAACTGATATGACTAAAAAAATAAACAAAAAATACGCCTTTTTGTGGGTTCATAAACACACAAAAGAAAAGTTTTTACTTTACTTATTATATTTATTAGATTTTGATTGATGCTTCTCTTTGTGTTGGTTGTTCAGAAAACTATTAAAGGAGCAAAAATTAAAATAAGTTTTACAAATCACCTACACAAAACTTTTTTGTTTTGATCAGCAAAGTGCCATCGAAAATAAATTGCTTCATTAACGCAACTGACAGGTGAAGTTCAAAATGGGGTGTTGGTCCATTATTAATTAAAATGCTGCATTTTATGACCATAGTAAGAATGACAAATTAAAAAGTTATTCTGAAACGCTCATAATCGTAGTCTAGGAAGAGAACATTAAAGTGTAGTTTTAAAATGGTTTATCAATTGCAAGTTTTTTATGCCAAGTATACAATTATTAGAAACGAAAAACTTTTCATCAAAACCCATGAACTTAATATAGAAAACATAACTAATTGTACTTTCCAGTTTTTTTTTTTTAATTCTATCGATAGAGAAATATTTATATTTATGCAAAATTTTATTATTTGGTTAATCAATGAAATTCATCCATCGTGTCAATACTTATTTTCATTTTTTAGCTCACTTCCCCTTTTTTTAATTAATTCGAAAGAATTGGAAAAAATGAATAAGTAAGTATTGATATGCTGTCGAGATGTCCTACTGCCCGTCCTTCCGTACCCCCGTATTTTTATTCTGTTAGAAAAGTACTACTTATGTTATATACGTAGTGTGAAGCAAATATTATAGTAGTTAAAAAAACAAATGAATTGAAACACAAAAATAGTTAAATAAAATGTTTATTTCACTTATTTGTTTTAATAACGTATCCCTAGATTTTTTTTGTAAAAATATATTAATCATTTTTTAAATGTACTTAAAAGTTATGGCATTGGTGTTTGAAAATTAATTTTATGAATACAACCTGTTACCTTAGCTAGAAAAATTAGAAACTATGAAGTATAAACGGACAATATCTTTGATAAGGAATGTATAAAAAGTTAACTGAATAAGTGTTTCTTTGATTAATTATAACAAACTCAAATAGAGTTCTATATCAAGCAATAAATATTTTATTAGAAAATGTTTGTGTATGGCTTTATAATTTAATATTTTTCGAAAATTTATCTTATTTGTAAATTTAATATCTATTTAAAATAATTAATATTGTTGTGTTTAATATAATTAAAATTAAAAAAAACATTTCGTTCCAGTTTGCTTCTAAAGTATGCAAAAAATTAGTAAAGTATGCAATTAATTATTTATTCATAAAACTTTATGAAATTTACCTAAATATTATATAATTGTAATACTAGTTATAACCTAAAAATTTAATTATCACTAGTTTAATATTATATGATTTAGCGAAATTAAATGGTTTATTCTTATTTTCCTTCGCTAAAGCAGTTTAAAATATATTAAAATGGGAAAAAAATTGTTTAAACTTTATATTTGCTTTTTTCAAATGTTCTTCCAATAACAGTGCTTAGTTATAGTCAATCATTGTAGTAAATTTTTATGCAGTAGCTATTATGGACGTACTAATAGTATTTAATTTCTGAAAAAAGACAATATTTTGAGTCGTGACCCTTTTAACACAAAAATTAGCACTGAAAATGGAGAAACTGTTTCTTTAGATAGTATTTTCCTTAATTTAACATGTAATGTTACTTCAATTATTACAAACCAAATTATCATTCCCTAAAAAAACATAAAAATATAAAAACAAAATCACACCACACATTGACTTACTTCGTTGTCGAATCGATTCACAAATCACTTTATGGAAATCTTTTTAAAAATAAAAATTCTTTTTCAAAAAGTTCTTTCGGTTTTCGAGCTGAGATCTTCGCGCCACTTCTTCGTACAAGGTGGGTTTAGTAGTTTGATCCCTGCTGTGAGACAGTAGCCGTCAATCCTCAGTTTAAAACACCGTCGTCACATGACCCTCCGCCAGTTATTTTAAGGTCCCCGTGTCTTTGTGGGGGGAGAGGGGCTAAAAATGGCTCGGGGGCGGCCAAGGATCAAAAATCATCAGTGACTGAAGAGTTTGGAATGTTTTGTTTTTTGGCCTTTCGTCTGTTTATCACTCAATTGGATTATCCTTGCAGCTTAGGTGTAGCCTGGCTGATGTCGCCTACTGAGTCATCAATTACAGACCAGACGAGAAGCCTTGTTGTGACACATTCCTAGGATCGTTCTCAAAATGTGGAGCAGAGTATAGATTTTTTTTAAGTGGCGCTGAAATAAAGCTTGTTTTTCGGAAAGTTTTTCTTCCGATAAAAGTTTTTTTATTACTTAATTGATAAGTAAAACCTAAACAATGAAAATTAGGTTATCTTGAAACGAAAATTTATTAGGTGACTTTTTTTTAATAAAGGGCCTGGTGGTTTTCCTTATCCCATTACTAACTTGAAATGTTCATTTCTTTTCCGAAGTTTGGAAGTTACAAAATGGCTCAATATAACTCAACGTTTGCGCACCTTGTGTCTGAAAGTTCACAAACTTTAGAAATTAAATTATATCTGAAGAATTTTATTAAAAAAATACTGCATTTCAGACACAAAATCGTTACAAAACATTGATCTCTCTGTACATTCCATTCTTTTCATACTTTGCTTTATACTCTAAATATAATTTGTTTCAAATGTTCTGTTTAATATATTGCAATTCACATTCTTCTGATGATTTTATTCCAACTTACCTTCTTTTTTTCTCTTGTGTTTTCAATATAAGATACAAACAAATTATCAGTACCAAATTTAACACCTGACACTAATGAGCAGTTATAATTAGTCAAAGCATGTCACCCACACTGGGATGAGTAACGAATCTGTTTTGACAATGCACATTAAAATAGGGCAAATAGTAGTCGAAGAATGCCACTCATCTCTATTACTCAATCACGTAGAAAAAATTAATGACAAGAACTATTCGAGTAAAAAGCCCGGAAGAACATTCTAAATCGACGAGGGAAGAAAAAATAGAAGGATTAAGTTGTCGAAAAGCGCTGGCGATACAGAACTCCAAACGAGCACATAGGTGGGGAAAAAATAAGTAGTTTTTATTCTTCATGTGAAAAAAGCCTGTAACAATGACAGTTTGAAAGATAGAGAATTGGGGAGTAAACACCTCTTAGTGTGGTTTAAGACTTGCTATAACAAATTAGTCCTCGTTATATCATTAACAAAAGTGTGAGGAAATTAAAAACAAATATTTTATAATAATACGTGTCAGTCATATTTGAATAAAAAAAACATTCACCCAATTGGATACTACAAAGATATTTTTATTAGCAAATCGCTTAGACATCAGCGGTTTTTCTTGTTCTTCCTGCTACACATTTCTGGCCTCTGATTACAGAGCTTTAACACAGTTAACCCTTTCAATCCCAGTGATGCCATTTGGCATCATCACTTTCAATATTTTTTTCAAAATGTTTATGTCCCGCTATGACATCCCAACACACATCATTCGATTCTTCACACTTTGTTCTATCAGACAAAATTTTACTTTTATCTCAATAGAAGTCAGAACTACTATTTTTTTTATTTAGAAAATAGTCAACAAGCGTTTCTCCTGATTTTTGATAAGTTCACTTCAGTTCCACATATTTAAAACACAATTTAAACTATTTCGGTTAAAATAATAACTAATTTTTTTTTAATAATTTGGTCAGATACCTTAAAATAGATAACTCGAAGTGTTTTTAGGTAATATATATATTTTTTATTTTGTTGTTTTCCACAGTTAAAGAATTTTGGCATTGTTTCAAAAACCATATAAAAAATTTTAATGGATTTTTTTTCTTACAGAATTCGTATATTTGACCTAAAATAAGCTTATTTTGTGAATATCAGATGTTTCTGTAGTGTAGTAAATTTTTGGGACTGAAAGGGTTAATCTAATCCTTGAAGTTTAAAATCCCGGGTAAAGTGATGAAATTGACACTTTTCCTAGTACCTCTCTCAATTTTTCAATAACGAACATCCCTTTTTAAACTAAGTTTTATTTTTATTCTTTCGAAGTTGGGTGAGTGACCTCTTTTTTGAAGTATAAGTTTGTAAACACTAAACACACTTACTTAAGTAGTAAAGTAAGAGCAGTTGCTAAAAATTTCTTCTCTTACTTTAGAAGCTTATTTAGATAGTGGTTCAAATCCTCTTTTGTGTTTCTGCATATATATTTCAAGGAATTTGAGAGTAATTTTTATTTTATGGAATGCCTTTGCAGCTGTGTTCGATGGCACCAAACACAATTTAAATTTATAAAATTTATTTTCTTAAATTAAATCGAGTGCACTATGAATAAAAATGTAATTAACTCAATTGGTGAATAGACTTAGTTCACTATCAAAATAAGAACTTTATATATCTCCACCACTTTACTGCTTCCTCACCAAAGTTGTAGTCTTCTTGAAAACACATTCACCTGATGACAGATTATGACGGCTTTACGCTGTCCATGTCCATATTACTTTCCTTCCTGGTTTCCTACCATCTGAAACTTTTCAGTTTTTTCGCACACTCAAAACCATCCTTCCCACTTCCTTTAATATTTTAGTTACACTACACAACTTCCTGTGTTCTAGTTAATATTAATCCTGGTAAGAATCTCATACATGAGAATTTTTTTCAAGTGCTAACTGAAAGGAACAATATGGCAGAAAAGTCTCAGCAGCTGACAGTATACAGAAGTTCTTCACATTTCCATTGCATTAATCGAATTAGAAAATATAAGTTATTCAAATAGAATAGACAATTTTTGAATTTCTCAAAGTAATATTTTGAATGGTTTAAACTAACACTGAATTTTTTTACGTTAATTATTTTTTCCTTTCTTAACTAAAATTTTCCCCCACATTTGTCTTCTCTTGTACAGTTAAATGTGGACAATTAAAAAATAACACCTCTAAACATTTTAAATTCAGTATTAGTTAATGATGCTTATACAATTATGATTTATAGTTTTGTCCACAAAAAAAGCCTGCACAGCACACTTACGAAAACGATCAAGGAATTGTTTAATGGATGTCTACATTCATTCAGGTTTATCATACATTACCATGGTGCCAGTTTTTTCTTCTACAATGATTTTCTTTATCAGTATAGGTTTCATAGTTTCTATTCCTATTCAGATATTAAATAGTATAAGTTAAGACACCGTTAAAACTATGGTTGTTGTTATATAAGCAAAAAAAAAAATGGACTAGTTTCATCTACCTGCTAGCTTAAACAAATTCTCTCTCTTCATTGTTAAAAATGTATTGATATTGCAGTACATATTATTTACATTCGAACACTTTCGATAAAAACTAACATACAATAAAAACTGTTAACATACACTTACAATGCATCAACCTAACAATGTTATCTAAGATACACGTTCGAATATGGCGTAGAGTGTAATTTATTAGCAAATCAAATGCAGATGGTGCTACTTTTCAATCGCTTAATTCATACTTCAACCTCGTCAAGTAATCGTGTGCGATTGTTGTGGTTATGTTTATGTTATCACAACCTAATAGAGCATTGTCTTTACAAATCGATGAGGTGAACGTTTCGTTGCAACTTCCGCAACTCAGTAACTGAAATTATAAGAAGATTCGTAAACAATCAAATTGAAAGTTGATTGACAGTTCAATGTTCTTTATAGCAATAAAATTAATTATAAAAACTTCTTACTATATAAACTGTGCATATAATGTGTAATTTATTCCATACTAATAAAAAAATAATTCAGTTTTAAATCTTTAATTTAAGTTTGCATTGAATTCATTAGCTAATAGTTTCTTTAACTTGCTGTGCATATTAAAATAATAATAAAATTTTCAGAAGTAATATATATCTGTACCAAGTTTAATTAAATAGAAAGTCAACTAATTTCTAAAAAAAATTATATCAACAACCCATTTCAATTTTTTTTAGCCTAGTGTGATTTTGCTACTAAACTTCTGACGGATGTGTGTGTTTGTGCGTTTTACTACAATCAGTCGATTTATTAAAAATCACATTTTGTAATTATTTTTTACACCCAAGAAAGAAAAAATTGAGAAAAGAATTTAAAGTAGAGAAAGAAATCTTCAAGTAGTCATTTCTTAAATTGGAGATGGTGATTTAAAATAGAATTTTGAAATCCAACCCTAGCTTTACTGTGTTAAAAAAAATCACCGTTCATAGACCTTGAATACTTAAAAATGACACCTCCTAAGCGACATATGTGTTTAAAAAATTGCATTCTTCCTCTCTCACTCAAAAGAAAGATGAAGCAGAACTCGTATTCCAAGACCACACGAACGCTTTTCAATCCTCACCTTTCACTTTATTCTTTTTACTTTGTTATTTTTCAACCTTTCACATTCTCTTTTGCTCAACTTCAAAAGTGAAACGCAGCGTAAATTAAAACAAAAAAAGATAGGTGTGCAACGATATCCACTTTGCAAACTTGTTTGGCACCTAGTTGACAATATACCATCGAGAACCCGAAAACGAATGGCAAGAGATGGTGCAGAATAATTTCTCAAACCATCTCCGAGCCAAGAAAAATCTTGTGTTTATTTTGGAAGTCAGAAGCAGTTTATCGCTTGAAGGGTTAAGTGATGGTCACATTTGTAAGTTGTCAACAGAATACATTTTTGGAAATACTTTCTACGCCTTATGATGTCAAAAATTCTCGCCATTTTAATGTGATAGATTGTGCCCTTCATGTCAATTTGTTTGTTGTGTCGATGACACAGCCTAATCAGATGGATCCATGAGAAGTGATTATTGTTTCCGCAATTTGCTTGATTATATCTTCATACAGATCTATCAATGAATACATGACTCCTATTTCTCTCAGATGAACACTCATAGCTGGACCCAGGGACGGATTTCTAAATAGGCTAATTAGGCCCTAGAGCGGCACATTTTTGGGGCGGCAAATTTTACGTCTAATAAAAGAGGCAATCTGCATAAAAATATTAGTATCTGTACAATATTTTTTTAAGAAAAAAACACGAATAATTTACATTACTGCGTAAATCGTAAACGTATATATAGTACTAATATTTAGTAGTGAATATGGTAGATGTAAGGAAAATTGCATCCATTTTTTTCTTCAGATTAACACTCATAGCTGGACCCAGGGCCGGATTTCTAAATAGGCTAAGTAAGCTGTAGCCTAGAGCGGCACATTTTACGTCCAATAAAAGCGGCATCCGGCATAAAAATATTAGTATCTTTACAATATTTTTTTAAAGAAAAAAAACACGAATAATTTACATTACTGTGTAAATCGTAAACGTATATATATATTACTAATATTTAGTTATGAATATGGTAGATATAAGGAAAATTGCAGATTCTCCCCCGGATTTGGAAGTTGAAAGAAAAATATGGCAGTTTAAAAAATTCGCCTATTATTTCGCTTTTGATTTAGAGTGCACATAGGTGATTCTATTATGTAGGAAAAAAATAGACGTGAAAACTACATCTGGTGGCAAATTGATAGTAGCTTACTGGCGGCAAATCTTTAAATCCGGCCCTGGCTGGACGTTCAAAACTCAATGATGTGTCATTGGCATGGTGACAACTGCTTATCAATGCTAATATCACAGTTTCTGTAGACTATCCTGCCCTCTCTGTTAATATCCATGCATCTGATGTGATGATCCGTCCTCAGCTTGGCTATATAGATATTTAGTGTGTGGATGTATCAGCATTTATATTACAAATCAAGTGTTTCGTTGTGATTGATTTTTCTATCAGTTTAGATTTTGTTATTGCATTTGCATATTGGAGGAGGAAAACGTTAAAGTCGTCATGAGTTCATGACCTTTTAATATATTTATAAAATGCTTAGATATTCTTAAAAGTTATTTGCGTTAATTTAAAAATATCGTAATAAAGCTAAAACTCAGAAGACAATAAATATAATACTTCAACAGAATCATAATCCCAATTATATATTTGATATCAAGTAAGTTTTAAAAGCCGATTTCAATGTCCTAGAACATTACACTTTGAAATAGAATACTAATTTAGGAAATGTAACTTAGCAATCAATAAACACCGTTGCTATGGAAACTTATACCATTGTTATTGTTAGTTTGAATTATACACATATCAACATGTTTACAACACTCATGTCATTAAAAGATTTTATTTCTTAATGGGAAAATAAAATGTCTTACAGCACACCAGAAAAAAATCCTTTCAATTTTCATCAAATAAAAGCCATCGACAAACTAATGCATCGACAAACTATCCATTACTAGATTCAATAAATAGTAAATGCGACGTGCATATAGAGGCACTAGAAGTATCACATTATATTTTATGACATTTTACTTATCAATAAAAACCTAATGGGTTTAACATAACATTTCTATATTACTCTGTGTTTGCAGTTGCACTCCATTTAAATAATATAGTATGCCTGCTGGTAGGGGTTAATTTCTGCTCAGTAGGGCGTTCTTAAAAGGAATATTAGAGGTTTGTCATTAATTGAAAAATATATATTGTATGACTAATAATTATTCGGAAGCGATATCTTGTTAATTATTAGTACGATCTGATAATTTAATGAAGGACTGACAAAATAATGCTGCATTTTATATTTTAAAAGAATAATAGTATAGGAAATATTTCTAAAGCATTAGCTGACGTTTAGATTTTTAAGAAAAGAATTCTGGTACCGAGAGGTAAAAGTTCGTAATTTTAAAGTGTAGATTTTATTTTTTTGAAAGTCTGTAAACTGAAGTAATTTTTTTAAAAAACGTCATTTTTTTAAATATAATTTGTTGCTTTGTCGGCATAAGTACTAGCTTAAATTGCTGGTTTGGGCCTTAAATAGTGGTCTAAAACTTACAAGTTTAAAGTTTAGTGCAAATATTTAAATCAATAATGCTTAAATGTATGTTTTCAATTAAAATTGTTCACATTATTATTGTTCACGTTATTAATTGTATCACACACACAAATTGTTCACATTACATAGTTCACTAAAAATAGTTCACATTATTATATAACAACTTTAAAATACTGTAAAACAATTAGTTTAGATATTAACTCATTTAAGTGATGAAAATGTATTACCTTTAAAAGCATGTTTAGTTTTTATAAATATTAAACATTGGAATACATGTACTCCAATATAAATTTAAGTGTATCCCAACTTTTCCAGGTGCATTTTATGATTCAAAATTTGCTATTGAAGTTTTATCCTTAGCATTACACCACAATTTGGCATTTATTGGAGATTCACGAAATGCAAAAACTCCGCATTCGATTTGCCAATGTAAGTATAAAACTTAAGTTATAAACGATAAAAAAGAACAATTATTGGAGAATTCAAAACGGTCAATATGTCCATTTGGGCAAACAATTTCAATCTTATATTCTTGTGGTTTAGTATAAGGACAAATCAAGCACACCAAAAGTGATATTATGCGATTATTATTTATTATATCACTTTCTGTAGATTCTCATTTTATAGGAAACAAAGTAAAGGGGGTCGCTGATCAAGCACACAAGCTGGAATATATATGTAATAGAAAATAATAGTAACTAATAATAGAAATCAGATTATACTCTAAGCCGAGCATGAAGATAGTACAATTGTGTTGGTTAAGTGAAGAGTACAAGGGAAAAACCACTAGGTTTCGTTGAAGGCTTTCCTCAGTAGGCCTCTTTGGTAATGATAGCGATAAATCGCCTAAACTGGCATAAAGAAACCGGTTACTCGCTTTGCTTTACTTTCACGGCAACCCTGATTCACGCCAGAGATCCGTGTACTCGAGTAACACGTTTGTACCACGAATGAAGAACCGAAAGAAAAACCGGTTTCCTGTCGCCAATGTCCAGACAGACACCATAAGGTAAGACTCCTAAAAAATCAAGTGGATCTTCCCGTGTACTCTTCAAGTGTGTCTTCAAAATTTATTTTATCTCTGGTTGTAAATTATTGTCTTGCTCTAGAAATTTCCGAAATTTTAATTTCTTTCTAACCCTATTTATGATTTAATTCAATTACAATATAATTAATTTATAAACGCAAAAATGTGTACAATACGTTTTATGTAGTGGAACCCATATTCCATTGTAAAACACTCACAAGGCAAGACAGAGCTAGTTGGAGGAATCGTCAAAGAAATTTATGAAGGAATGAAAGCTGTTAAAGGCCTGGAGTAAGTATGAGATTCTATTAAAAAGTTAATTAGATGGTATTTGTTTATTGCAGTGCAATAACTAAATAATGATATTCAATTAATCTAAATCGATTATTGAAATACCATCGCATAATTAAAGTATGGCAATCCAAACAATATTTAGTTAGAGATTTTCTCAAATTTAACTTTGCAAAAAATAAATTAGTAAAAAAAATATTTTTAATACAAATTACTTAAATTAGTAAAACTTTGAATCTGTAATGCCTTGTATTTTGAAAACTAACTTATTCTATTTTCCTTCTGAAACATAAAGAATGCGTATTTTAGAAGAACAAATACTGTCCCATTCATTTTTGTGAATAATGTCTTAAGCATTAACTACGGCAGTTTATCTGGACATTATTGTGATTTCTATAAAAAAAATTTTAATGAAATTCAAAATAAAAATAAATGATTACCCAATTTAAAAGCTTTTGAAATATTTTAGCTGAAATGAAATAAAAATTATTAATATATTACTACTCGGTATTGCACTCTGTTTGTATTACCACTGTACTCTTTCAGTATGAGCTTGGTTTGTTATTTTACCTCAAATAGAAGTGGTTTGATTATTTTCTTTTACTACTTTCGCTCCTTTTTAACTTGATTTTGATTAACTTTTTAACTCCTTTTCAAACATGATAGGATTGTGGGTGGTTAATTAAAAATAAATTATATGTTTCATCTTTTGCCTGCAATGTAGCTACGAAGCGAGTTTCCAGCCCGGTAATCACTTTGGAGAAAGGACTGCTAATGGGACATGGACTGGAATGCTAGGGTCAACTATTAACAATGTAAGAGACTTTGTAGTTATTTAAACTTTTAAACAAAAATACTGTTTTTGAAATAATAAATAATACGATTAATTTTACAAATAAATTTCGTTTATGCAAAATAACAATAAAAGTCAGGCAAAATTCTAAGACATGGCTTTGAATTGTCCGTTTTCATGCAATAGTTTATTGTAAAATATTGTGCAAATATGTTGAAATAAAGGTTATATGTAAAACATTTTTTCTGACTGAGTTTTAAACTTTTCATTTTAAATTATACATTTAGCGAAGTTTTTTTTTTTTTTTTACATTTACCCCCTTCCATACAGTACTTAAGACAGAAAACTCTATTACTCATTGACATTTATAAGGTAAAAAACATTGCAAAACTAATTTTATTTAAACGATCTTGGTGTTTGGAAACCTTTTTAATTAGAGTTTCTTTGTCTTTGAATTTAAGATTTTATGACCTCGTTTTTATCATCTGCCAAGAGCTTTATCAAAGATATCCCAACCCAATTTTTATATGAAAAATGTTTTCATTCTGACACGGATCCTGTCGAATTCGTAGCAATAAACCCGATCTCATTTGTGAAAATAGTTCGACCTCCCTCTTACTGCTTGGCCATTATTCATCACAAAATTACTAGTAAAAATTTGGATTTTCAGTGCGTCATTTTTTTTTAAATAGACAACTATAGATCACTGACAAATAATGTGGGGGAGTTTATCACTTTTTTAGTAAAAATAATACCTTATTAGACAAATAAATATAATTTTAAAATGTATTTTTATAGGAGACTGAAATTGCCGGCCCATTTTATATTAGTGAAGAACGGTCATTGTTTGTGGAATTTTCTAAACCCATAGGATTTGGCAAACTGGGTCTTTTAACAGGATTAGTACACACGAACAAGCATCCTTTTCTCATTTTCGGAATATTCTCCTTAGAAGTAAGTTACGAGTTTGTTTAAATAAACGTAGTTACACTTATTTTAAGCTAATATGCGGGCAACATCTGTGTATATTCTCATAAAAAAAGGATTAAAATTAGAATAAAATTTGATAGTGTAAAATAATAGTAAAAATATAATATTTTTTTTGACATTTAATATTTTTTTTACAAAATAGAAATATGTTTCACAAACTATCTAAATTTAATAGAGAGATAGTAAAAAACGAAACCCACCGCCTAGTGGTAACAAAACTACTTTTGAATTTATATTTAATTATTTCGTGTTTAATTTAATATAATTTTTTTACCTGCTCAGAATATATATTATTCAAAAATATAAAACTATACGTTAATCTACATGCTTTTCTTTAAATATCTACAAAAATCTATAAGAAAAATACTTATTCATGCTTAATTTTTTAAAAAGTATTTTGCCTTCACTTTTTTTCGCTTTTTTCCCTTTTTATTTAACTCTTAAACAGAAAAAAAAACGAAGTATGCCATAGCTTTAATATTTTAAAATTTTTTTGACGTGTTAAAAAGGAAATTATTTTGAAAAAAAATAAGTTATATTCATGTTAAATATTCCAATCTCTAATTTCAAAATAACTTACATTAATCAGCATATACTTCTTTGATAAACTCTGGTTTGAAATAAACTAGTCTTAGTTCGGATTAAACCCTGCATGTGGCATACTTTATTGTTTTTAACCCCTAAAGGGTACATACGTTTAAGCCCAATCAAATGACTTTCAGGTTTTTCAGCAAACACATAATTTTAAAAATTTATAAATTTTATTAATTTACTAAATTTTAAAGTATTGAGCAATCTTTTATAATCATCTGCTATAGAATTGAAATTTAAAATAATGTAAAGAATTTAAATATGAAGTAAAAGTTTTTAATTGCGTTTCCTTCAGAGGGTTAATGTTACAAAAAATTTATTTTAATTCATATGTCCATT
This sequence comes from Hylyphantes graminicola, assembly GCA_023701765.1. Classification (NCBI taxonomy): domain Eukaryota; kingdom Metazoa; phylum Arthropoda; class Arachnida; order Araneae; family Linyphiidae; genus Hylyphantes; species Hylyphantes graminicola. Next base: position 37,244,720 of record CM043119.1, on the reverse strand, counting down.
GATACACTGTAAAAAAAACTGTTGTTTTTAACAGTTAAAAACTGTCAACTTTGACGCCAGTTAATAACTGTTTTTTTACAGTTTAAAACTGTATTTTTTTGTAGGATAACTGTAATTTCCTTGCAGGAAAACTGTAATTTTAACAGGGAGTAACTGTTAATTTAGCAGGGAAAACTATTAATTTAAAAGTTTCTACTATTAATTTAAAAGTTTCTCCCTGCTAAAATAAAATACCCAATACTAGCCCTCGTGACCGAGTAATTAGTTTGTCGCAGACGGTTCAGTATTGCGCAAGAGGTTCCTGGGAGAGGTAAGGACCGGGCCAGGTGTTGATCCAGGAACCTCTTGTGTGTAAGCCCAATACTGAACCGTCTGCGACAAAGTAATTACTCGGTCGCTAGAGCTAGCATTAGATATTAATGCGTAACGATGGTCTTAATCACGTGACTGCACGTCTAATTTAACAGTTTTTCTCTGCTAAAATAACAGAGAGTTTCTCTCTGTTAAAATTACAGTTTTCCGGTAAAAAAAAAATTACAGTTTTCTCGATAAAAAAAATTACAGTTTTAAACAGCAAAAAAGACAGTTATTAACTGCCGTCAAAGCTGAAAGTTTTTAACTGTAAAAACAACAGTTTTTTTTTTACAGGGTAAATGCTAAACACTGATATATTTCTGCGTTACAGGTATGGTTGGCCTTGGTTTTGTCATTGCTTTCTGTCCCACTAGCTGCGTGTATAATACATAAAGATTTACCTTCTTTCCCAAAACGGTCAAGAACTGAATTATTTTTAAATTATGTTTGGGCTTGTCATGTCAGCTTATTAGGACAAAGTAAGTAATACGTAAAAAAAAACTAGTCATAATAGAATAATTACATTATTTTTAGTGCTTATTCGTATTTTACAAATGCATATAAATGCAGCTACTAAAGGTGGAATGAAAGTGATTCTCCAAACTGAAGAATCACTGTGTGAATACAATCGTAAAATAACTTCCTAAGCCAAATTACTCCGGCTGTATTGAACATTTTTGCAAACGTTTTGTTATATAAGAAAAATGTAGCTAACCATTTTTTAAAATTGGTTCGAATATTATAAGTTGTACAATTACTTATTGAAATTTACAAAAAAAAAATTAAACCGAAACCAACCTAATTTAAAGCAATTTCAAACAAACAGGATTATAGAACCCTTGAACCAGACACATTTATCACATCAAAAAATTTATTACACAGTCGAAGTAATTTTCTTAGAAAATTATTATTTTCCATTTAATCAACGAGACTTCGGTTTATAGACACTCTCTCATTCCTCCTTAAATACAGAACTAAGAAAATAGTTAGAATGTTTCTTACTTTGGAATTTTTTATGTACACTCTTAAAACAAAAGAGTGAATTCCACTCCAGTTGGAGAAGTGCATTTTCGACACTGGAAAGGAATGAATATTAACTCAGACTGAGTTAAAATCACTCGTTTGGAGTGATCCCGTCGGAGGTTTAACACACAAAGGATCTACTCCAAAAGGAGAAGTGCATTTTCCAGACTGGAGGAGTGAAAATTAATCCGACTGAGTTAAAATCGCTCGTTCGTTTTAAGAGTGTAGTTTCTTTTTTTTTAAGCACATTTTTGTTCATCAACTGTTCTTACCACACATTATTAATTGTTTGCTTGAAGAATTTCTTAGGAAACGAATTAGTCAAAGACGAGAAAATGTTACAAACTTTAAAGATTCAAGTTTTAAAAGGACTGCTGACTACAAAGTGTACACCTCAGTAAGATTCAAAGCATAACCAAAGTTTACATATTGTAACGTACATTTTTCAATTTCAATATCATAATCTTATAATCCTTTTCAGATTTCGGATCCAATAAGAGACAGTTCTTGAGAAGTGTACAGAAATCAATCGGCTTTCGAATTCTTCAATGTACTTGGTTTCTCGCAGCCTGCTTTATTCTTATGAACATTTACAAAAGTTCGATAACATCGACATTTTCAGCTAGCAAGTTGATACCTCGATTCGAGACAATGGATGAGTTAGTAAAAGATACTGAGATGGAGATTGGCACGTATGAACACAATTACGGGCATACATTTTCTAAGGTATGTTTGATGAAAATTAATTAAAGCCTGTATAAAATAACATTTGCTGAAAAACTTTTATGTTGAACTAAACCTGCTTATTGATTTCTTCATTGAATGTGTCTTTAAACTTTTCCCATTTTCCTAAGATTCTCTTCTTAGAATATCCAGAAATTTTATATCTCAAGTTATCATAATTTATCTCTTTAATATTTATTCTCCATATTTTAGTATAACTCTTTTATTTAGAACACAATTTTGCACTTAAAGCTATTATAGTTACTCATTCGATTATTCTTGGGAACTGTTTTACAGGTATTGAAATCTTTTAAGGACACTGTTTTTCTGAAGGCTTGTTAATGTTTACTTGTTTATTATTATTATTTTTTAATTTACACTGTGAAACTTTGTAATAACATTACTCAAACTTCAAGGAGTAAGTTGTAAAAAATGAGGATTTTTGGTGTTTACTCCATAAAATAAATGGCTGCAATAGTGTTACAAAAATAAGGATTTTACCTGTAAAATCAGTGATAGCAAGTGCCGCCTCCATTTTCATGAAAGAGTGTTACAAAAATAAGGATTTTGCCTGTAAAATCAATGACAGCAAGTGCTGCCTCTAGCTTCATGGAATAACATTGCACTAAATTTACAGAGTTATGTCACTAGAGACTTCAAAATATACTATTAGTAGCTTTCTTCTCTTATGTAACTTTACTCCATAAATTTAGAGTAAAGTACTCCATAAAACGGCAAGGAGCTACACTCTTAAAACAAATTAGCGATTTTAACTCAGTCTGAGTTAACTTTCACTCCTCCAGTCTAGAAAATGCACTTCTCCTATAGGAGTGGATCCTTTGTGTGTTAAACCTCCGACAGGATCACTCTAAACGAGTGATTTTAACTCAGTCTGAGTTAATATTCACTCCTTTCCAGTGTCGAAAATGCACTTCTCCTACTGGAGTGGATTTCACTCTTTTGTTTTAAGAGTGTAGGCTTCTACCATGTCCCTTATGGAGTAAAGTTACCCGGCACAGTTTTACAGTGTATTTTGAGTACGTATTCAAATTTTAGTTGAACTCAAATTATTCATTGCAAGAGGTATACAAATCTGAATAACTAGTTTAAAAAATTTAATACTTTTACAATCGAAGAACTTATTGGAAGAACGTGCTTAGTGACAAAGAGGTGAAAACGAGAAAATAAGCTTTAAAGTTTTCCGTTTAAACTCAGATCTGTTGAAAACGGAACTTGCAAAGCGTAAAAAATATACTAAGCTCAAAGTTTCTAAAAAATTGGAAACTTGTTATCGTTAAAGAAGTAAGTAATATGCTCATTGACACTTAGCACGTCACTTCCACTAAACTCTTCGATTTGGAATATTAGCATTAGCTTCTCTTTTCACAGACTCTGATTGGAACTCGATACGAATCTATCTCCCTCAAAGTTGAGAAGAACCTTTATCCAAATATAAACGAGACAACACCGGAGTGGATGGACAGAGTAGAAAGCGGACGATTGGTGTTCATTGGACCCTCATCCCAGATGAAGAACAATGTTGGAAATAGATTCCTGGAAACAGGAAAATGCGGACTGAGAGTGACGGAGATTCATTGGGGATCATCATTTATTGCTCTTACTTTTGGAAAGCATTTCCGAGGAACTAGTATTCTAAGGCAGTTCAATCAGTTGTAAGTACGGTCCGATAGCGTATTCGGAGCATTCTTGGTCGATTCGAAAACATCGGAAAACGGGCAGAAAAAGAGATACAAATAATAAATAATATTAAAGTCATTAGTAATAATTATAAATTAATGAACCTATCAAATGCTAAAATCTTTACCCATTTTATGATCGTTTTATCATCCGACCAACACTAAAAATTTGGTGCCAGGTTCCACCAAAAATACAGTTACTAGTACACTCTCAAAAATGAATGCTCAAAAACGACGAAATTTTCCTTAATTTTGACGATTCCGTTACTGGCAAATTCTCCGAGTTTTCGTTTCCCCAAAGTGAGGAAATTTGAATCGTTAGTTATATGAGGATTTGAATGTCGTCTAATCTAAAGAAATATTTTGTCATTTTTGAGCATGTGAGTACAACAATGCGATTCAGTTTCCTCAAAATCAAGATTCAGAATCGTCAAATCACGATCGTAAAAGTGAGGATTCGCGTTTACTCAAAAGTCACGTGATAGTTTGACGAAACAATCCTCAAAATTAACGAAATGAGGCTTGAGGATTCATGAATCGTCAAAAATGAAAGTGTGTTTTCTGAGAGTGTATTTGGAGCATTCTTGGTCGATTCGAAAACATCGGAAAACGGGCAGAAAAAGGGATACAAATAATAAATCCTATTAAAGTAATTAGGAATAATTAGAAACTAATAAACCTATTAAATATTCCAATCTCTACCCATTTTATACTAGTTTTATCATCCGACCAACACTAAAAATTTGGCGCCACAGGTTCCACCAAAAATACAGTTACTAGTAGATGCAACGGTAGATGCGGGGAAAAGTTTCAAATTATTTTCGGTATTTGGTTGAATCATTTCTCAGGTTTTTGTTTTTAAAATCTGAAAAATGGTTCATCAGAATACCTTAAATACTGCAAAACATTTCACCACAAGGAAAAAAACTAAGCAGAAACTATGAACTATTATTATGGGGAAATCGAGCACAAAATTTGTAATAGTGCATTTATTATAAATAAATTTTGAATTATGAATACTTTGAATTAATTTATGAATACATGTAATTGCTCAATCAACGCATCTCTTTTAAGTTCTCTGTTGTGGTATTAGTAATATTTCTACATAAATTACAAAGTATGTAAGACTTTAGTGTCAAATACTATTCCCTGCTTAATTTGAGAAATATAAGATAATAAAAAAAATTACTATTTTTTAATTATTTAATAAAGTATTATGTTATGGATTATCCATATTAACTGATCAATATTTTTCTCTGATAAATTCTCTCTGATAAAAAAAATGTAACAAAAAATCTAAACTGCATATATTGCTTTAAAATAATTAAATCTACTTCATAGTTTTGTTAGGTAATAAGTTTAATTGTTAATTGTATTAATTCGATTCGCATTTCCAATCAAACGTAAGTGCGGTAAAATCACTATTTCAATAACAATTTAATGGACTTGTTTTATATTATTAATTCTTTATAATATCTTTTAAGCCTCCAAAGGTTTAACGAAGGCAACATCGCCCACCTAGAAATATCCCATTCAGACCTTTATTATGACATCTGTACCGCAACGAGTACTGCAGTCAGCAAGGCATTGAAACTTTCCGATTTACTTGGTGCTTTCATAGTATTTGTATCAGGAATAAGCATATCAATATGTGTCTTGGTCATCGAACTAATTGTAAAATCAAGAAGTAAATAAAAAATATGTAGAATATCAGTTATTTTTTTTTAAAGTTAAATTCGTTTAGAAATGTTCTTAGATTGATAGATTTTTTTTAATGTGTTTTGTTAACTTTGCTCCACAAGGTTTTTCCCCATTCTCTGGATTAGTTTGTTTCAGTCTTAATAAAAAAAAATTTAGTTTTCGAAATAGTTTTGCAAATTTTTGGACTGCATAATAGCTTTTTTTATGGATAAGAAAAGGTAACCACGTGTAGCATTACTGTAACTCAAGTTATGGAAATTTTTAAATCTCAACAATTTTCATCGGAAAAATTTATAACAATATTAATTTATTACTTATAAAAACTTATTTTAAACATTGAACTTATTAGTCCAGTGAATAAAGGAGTTTTACCATACAAAAGGTCCGGTATAGCTGATTTTTTTATATGTTGTGTGAGACTCCTAGGTAGTAATAAATGTGAGTTTTCGTCATCCTCGTTCTATTGCTTTTTCCGCCATCTTGAAAAAACGTTCGAAATTTCGCCCATTTTTCAGTTTTTGGCCCATAACTTTTTTCCTAAGCATTTTTAAATAGAACTTTTCGACACCAAGTTATAGAAAATAACATTTTCTTCAAAATCAGTAGCAAAAGTGTTTGTCTACGACAAACAGTTAAAGAGCTAAGAAACAGCAAAAAGGGTGTAAAATCGAGTGTTTTGAAAAAATATTACGTTCCAACGACTTTCTATCACCGTAACTCACATAAATCTTCATTTTAGCAATAAAGTAGTATTTTACAAATTGTAGGAAATTTAATTTCCTATAAAATACACATATCAAAAATAAGTTTCTCACAGATTCCATTAAGAAGGGTGAAATGTACAGAAACACAAAAAAAGTCATATTTTCACCCGACAATACAATGTTTTATTTTTTAACCTACAGCTCTTTCCCAGTGTATTTTTTAGTGTTTTTGTGAATACAAAACTTGTTTAAAATAATTTTTTCTATAAAATGGTTCTGTTTTGTGTTCCATACGATAAAATGTGACGGAGCCACGCTGTTCGAAAAATGGCGTAAAATCTTGAATTTCGCTTAAAGAGTTTTTCTCCACTTAAAATCCCAATAATTAAAAAAGAAATCATTGTTTTAAGGGATCATAATTATTATGAAACTTGTAGATATCATCATTTATTATATTTGTGAGACCTTAAAAGTAATTTTAGGTTCAATACCAAAGAATTTAGGTACATTTTTGGAAAAACATAAGCAGAAGCCATTTCCATGTTTTGCTTAAGACACAGAGTTGTCGAATGGATAGGCTGTATACTTTCATTTAGATTTACCATAGCAACCATAACAATAACCTATGGTAACGAAAATCCTTTTCCGAGAAAATAGTGATCAGGAATGGAATTTGTCAAGATTATTTCCATGGAAAGATAAAGTAAATTTGATTGCCTGCAGACAACCGAACTCAAATATGTTGAGTTTTGTAGATGGTTTGTCAGAAATATATAACTTTTCAAGTTTTTGACTGCTAATATATCGAGTTCATGAAAAGTCAAGATACTTTTTTTTGTCTTAAATTGTGTGAATGCTAGAAATCGTTGTCATCAATTTTCATTATATACTTCTAGTTACATTCCAAACTTTACAGAGTAAACTTTTCAAGCTAGTGAATGCTGCTACTAAGAGCGCTGAACGATTAAGGAGGTGCAAGCTGAATATCTCAGCTGATGTGATATTTGACCGAACAACTGTAAATACAACCCCAAAATAGAGGTTTTTATCCAATGAACAAAACAAAAGACGGTTCGTAACTCAACTTAGAGATGAACTGGAGGCTTCAGACATTATTACAAAACAAGCAGACGAAGATGCCGACGTTCTAATCATCAAGACTGCCAAGTCAATAGCATCCCAATATGAGGCTGTTTTGATTGTGGGTGAAGATATTGATCTACTGGTGGTACTAACTGGTCCTCCTCCTGTTGCCAAAAATGTCTTCTTTAAAAAACCAGGGAGAAGTAATTTAAACGACATTGTCTACTCTTCGTCGTCATTTCTGCATGGTTCGACTACATATCTTCTACTGCTTCATGCCATTAGCGGATGTGACACGACTTCCAAAATTTTTGGATATGAAAAAGGCAAATTCTGCAATCTTTTCCAAAGGAATCCATATTTGTTCGAAGTGGCAGATGTTTTCAATAACCCTGATGCTACTGCGGCAGAAATTTCAAAGGCAGGAGAACAAATTTTAGTTTCCTTATATGGTGGAGACAAAGATCAGTCTCTCACAACTCTTCGCTTTTCAAAATTTCTTTCCAGCACCACAAGGCCCAATTTAGCTAAGCTACCACCAACCTCCGACGCAGCGCAATTTCATTCATTGAGGACTTACCATCAAGTCATGGCCTGGTGAGGAATTAAAAAAAATCCGTTCAATTACGGATGGATGAAAGGGAGTAGAGGTTTAATGCATAGTATGGCGAAAAAGGACGCTGCGCCTGCGGTTTTATTGAAAACAATTTTATGTAAATGCATCAAAAGTTGTTTGGATGCATGCAGTTGCAGAAAATCTGGATTGCATTGCTCTTACCCTTGTAAGCACTGCTGTGGGCAGTCCTGCGACAATAGGGCACTCATCGTCGACGAAATGATAATGATCTAGACACAATTTCAATCTATGATGATGAATCAGCTGAAGGTCTTCTTTATATGCCACCCAAATGAGTTCGATTGATAACGTAATTGATTCACTTGACAGCAGTATATACTTGTCAAATTTAATTTGTACCATTTCAATTCTCCATATAGCTAGTTCTGATATAAACTGTTAGGCATGATAAATGCCGCTCAGAATACTGTTTGGTTTTTTTGTATGTGTATTACTTTAAGCATAAATTGTTTATTAAAATAACTCATTAAAAAATTTATAATTTTCTATAACATATTTTCTTTTTTTTTTCCATAGTTGTATTGGTACGATGTTTCTTAAACGAAAAGGACATATATTGGCTTTAATTTTTTTTATAAAAATTCTTTGTTGAAAGGAAAATTTTACTTCAGTCTCATGTAAATTGAAATCTTTTAAAAAATCAAGTCCATTTATTCAAATGAAAAATGCGCATCTCCGATTTTTTTAATGTACCTAAATTCTTTGGTATTGAGCCTAAAATTACTTTTAAGGCCTTACAAATATAATAAATGATGATATCTACAAGTTTCATAATAATTATGATCCCTTAAAACAATGATTTCTTTTTTAATTATTGGGATTTTAAGTGGTGAAAAACTCTTTAAGCGAAATTCAAGATTTTACGCCATTTTTCGAACAGCGTGGCTCCGTCACATTTTATCGTATGGAACACAAAACAGAACCATTTTATAGAAAAAATTATTTTAAACAAGTTTTGTATTCACAAAAACACTAAAAAATACACTGGGAAAGAGCTGTAGGTTAAAAAATAAAACATTGTATTGTCGGGTGAAAATATGACTTTTTTTGTGTTTCTGTACATTTCACCCTTCTTAATGGAATCTGTGAGAAACTTATTTTTGATATGTGTATTTTATAGGAAATTAAATTTCATACAATTTGTAAAATACTACTTTATTGCTAAAATGAAGATTTATGTGAGTTACGGTGATAGAAAGTCGTTGGAACGTAATATTTTTTCAAAACACTCGATTTTACACCCTTTTTGCTGTTTCTTAGCTCTTTAACTGTTTGTCGTAGACAAACACTTTTGCTACTGATTTTGAAGAAAATTTTATTTTCTATAACTTGGTGTCGAAAAGTTCTATTTAAAAATGCTTAGGAAAAAAGTTATGGGCCAAAAACTGAAAAATGGGCGAAATTTCGAACGTTTTTTCAAGATGGCGGAAAAAGCAACAGAACGAGGATGACGAAAACTCACATTTATTACTACCTAGGGGTCTCACACAACATATAAAAAAATCAGCTATACCGGACCTTTTGTATGGTAAACCCCCTTTTTGAGTCTCTATTCACTGGACTATATTGTTTGAAATTTTTAAATGGATTAAAAACCTTATTTTTAAGTTGTTATATAAAAGTTCGGTTTGATGGTTTAAATGTTTTAACTTAGCAACAAATTTTTATTAAACACGCGTCAAAAAGAGCTTTAATTATTGATAAAATATCTCTTTTGTTGCTTTTAGGACTTCTTTTCTTTGCCACAATTTACCGTTTGTTCCTTCAGTTATTTTTTGGTTATAAGTGAACCCGACATATAAGAAATTATTTTCAGAGCAATTTTCCCCATGAGTGTGTGAAATTCTTTGAAGATTATTGCAGAAAAAAGTTTTTGTATAAAGAAGCATGCATTTCATTTTGCTGATAAAATATAATGCTGATATTTCATTTGCAATAATTGCTTAACTTAGTAATCCAACTACATATCTGTGTGAAAATATATAGTCACCAATCAGAAATATCAAAAGTAAAGGATAAATAAAATGTTTTTCTTTTAATTTGGTCCTTTCGCCTATAGATTTTTTTTCCATTTAAACTTAAGATTTACAGTGTTGAAGATTCTTGAAAGGCTGTAAAATTAGTGCACAATATATAGTTTTTATACATTACTCCATTTATTTTAATATACATATGTATTATTTTAACACAGACGCGTAAAAAATGTAGTTAGGTTTTTAAATGATAATAATTATAATAAAGTATAAATAATAATAATAAACACATGCTTTTGTTTAATCGAGGTTTATAATTGTTATAAAATGGCTTTATATAATAAGATAAGGCTCAATGCTTCAAGATAATAAATATAGGCATTTAATTTAAATTAAATTGCGTTTGTTTTCTCCTTTTCTACGCAATTTCAATAGGAGTGTTAGAATAATGGCGCCATCTTTTCATCCAAGTACCAACTATTGTTATTTTTAAATGGTCAATTGCTCAGAATTTTCAAATGTACTTACCATCGATTGTAAAATACTAATAAAAATATTTTTCCTTATTAAATAAAACATTCGGCACATGAAAAAGCTAAAAATAAAACTTAAAATAACTTAAATTTTCGATAATCTATCTTCAATTAATTTTTTTAAAAAAATCCATACAATTAATGTGAGACTTTGCATCTGTTTGTCTATCTTCATTTATCTTGGTTTGAACCACGAAACAAAGAGTATCGTAAAGGTGTCAAAATATGCAGAATGAATGCTGAATCTTATCCCATCTGTTCTACAAGTTTATTTCATATACTTAACATCGTTGTGAACTTTCAAGTCTTACGAAATATTAATGAAAATTAAGTATCGGCCCGTGAGTTTAATTTTTAAGATAACAATTTGAATATTTTTTAAATATATTTATTTAAAATCTTAATTTGAATTTTAATTCTTCATCAGATTTACTCAACTACATGTAATTTTGTTAGATTCTTATAAATGGAAATAAATTCAGTCGAACGTCCAAATGTTTTTCTCAAATAACTGCTCACGTTTTTTATGGATTATGTTTTAAAATACTGTTAATTTCACAAAAGTTTCAATTTCATTAAGATACATCATTACAATCCGATTTTCATTTAGTGTTAGTTAGACAGTAGGCAGTTATTTCCTTTCTTAATACAGGTAAATGTCATAAATTGATCGATCTGTTGGGAGACTTTTGGCGATTGCGAAAAGTTAAGGTAAGCTTGCAAAACGTATCTAATTTTGTTTAAGTGGAATATTTATCTGATGTGTAAGGTTTCATAACATGGCAATGTATAGTAAATCATCAAATTAGGACCGGTCGGGGCCGCTGTATTATAGTGTTTGGTGCAATATTAAGCCATAAAGATAGTTAATAAATGAATTTGTACAAAACATTTGTAAAAATTCATACTTTTCAACTAATACTTAGTAATTAACAACAACACATTGCAAAACTTAAGAAAAAGGAGAAGAAAATTTAGTTTTTAAATTGTGATAGAATAAAAACTTATTTTTAAAAGAAAGTTTTGAATTTGATTAGATATTTCTAAAATTCCTTAGAAAAATATCAGTATTTCAGTAATCCGTAAAATGTGCAAAAATGAACATTTTTGTGAACTGAATATTTTAGTGGAGGGTAGGGTCACATGGGGGACTTATGGGTCACTCGCTTTCCGGGGTAAATGATGGTCACGAAGTTTTAAGAATTAAAAATGGTTTTTACAAAACAAATAAATTGTGCAAAGTCATCCTTATTCATTCTATTTTCTTATATCAAGTTCAAAAACAATGTAACTCTGCAGCAAGTAATATAGAAAAAAAATAGTTTTTACACTACTATAAAAACATCTTCAAAAAAGATTGTCTTTGAAAAACATGATTTTTTTAAAGATCCATACTGGAGAAACATATTTGAACTAACTATTTTGTTGGTGCTATTTTTCAATAGGAAAAGGTCTAAGCTTTTCATTCCGATATAAATTTTTTCATAATTATTTTTTTAAATGATTCTAAAGGTATATTGATTTATCCCCCAGTTTACTGAGGTGATTCTTGGTCACTGGGGTAATTCTGGGTCAGTGGTATTTTTTAATTTTTCATGTGTTTTTAGCTAAGTGGTATACGTCATTTTGAAGCAAAAAACAGATTAGGCTGCATTCCCAATTTCATTAAAAAGTTCAAATTAGAAGTTTATTTAAAATTTAAATAACAAAAAATTTAATCTACATTGAAATAACATGCAAATTCCATTTTTATTCAATACTAGCAAATTTATACCCGTACTTCGCACGGATTTAAAAATTCAAATCGATTCAAGTATGTGTACTATATAACCTGTTTTAACCCTTTCGCTACGAAGGATTTTTGCTTCCCCGTAGTATTTGATAGGAATAACATTATCAAATCCTTAGTTGTTTGGGCATTTTGGGGCGCTTCAGTAAGGAAATTATTAAATCATAAACTTAAGTTATTCTTCCCGCTCGTTTTCAAGTATGAAATCCCGTTTCAATGTTTTAAAATTCCAAAATCAAAAATACGGTGTAAAATGCACTCATAAATGGCATCACAATTCCCTCATAAATAAATAAAACTTTTTAACTCTTTAGGCACGTTTTGGGAAATAATTTGGCGAGAAAATAGATATAGCTACAAACACACCATTATACAGCTCTAACACAATGACCTTAGCACAACCAATCAGCTTATAAATTATTTAAAAAAAAAACATTTTACCCATTTGGCGAGTTTTAATAAATAATTTGGTGAGATTGGCAACATATTTGGCGAAAAAATAAAGAATAAAACCCTGTTATGCAGCCCTAGTGCGATGGCCTTTATAAACCATCATGGTTCAGTGATAGCTTAACATTGTGCCCATTTGGCGAGATTGGCAACGTATTTGGCGAAAAAAAGACATCAAATCCTAATATGCAGCTCTAATGCGATGGCCTTTATTAACGATCATAGTTCAGTAATAGCTTAACAAACATTGTGCCCATTTGGCGAGTTTTAATTAATAATTTGGCGAGATTGGTAACATATTTGGCGAAAAAATAAAGACATAAAACGCTTATACGCAGCTCTAGTGCGATGGCCGTTATTAACCATCACATTTCTGTAATAGCTTAACTGTACATTTATTACTTAAATATGCATATTTGCAATCAACAGAACCCTCAATGAAGAAATCATCAACTAAACCCACAATATATCCTCGAATGAAGACTGGTAAGAAATACGTCACTTGAAACATATCAATCATTTTCAAATGGTGAATTTAGTTTCCGAAAGTAATGGCAACACTTTCACCTTTATTTATTTTCGTTGTAAGTTTTATTTAATTTTTTCAGCAGGATGGCATCAGGAAAGTAAAAAAATGATCGGATTTGAGCTAAAGTGGTGTAGTTTTTTCACAAAATTCAAATTTTCTCTAAAAATAGAACATTTTGAGAGCTGAAAGTTCCCTATTTGTAGCTTAAGTATTAAATACGCATTTGTGTCAAGTTACGAGTCAAACAAATGTCTAGTTTTTGAATCTATAAGACATACACACACATACAAAACTTCATTTTTATTATTATAGATTTTGACAGTTGCCATTTCGTTAAACTTACGAGAAACTTTCGAGATACTTCCAACTGTAAATTAATTTAACAAACGATAAATAACTGAATTTTCGAGAGAATGTAAATGGGATATTGTGGCATTATTTATTAAAAAAGATTGCGTCATTATTCTTAGCAAACGATAAAGTCTAATTGTTTTCCGTGAAAGAAGATTCATAAAAAGTTATTTAAGGCGTTTAAAAGTTTGCTTTAAATTATATTTTAACTGCAACCAAAAATTAATTTACTTTTGACACGCATTACTTTAAAAAAGAGGGTGACCCATATTTACCCCATGTGTGACCCATAATTGCCCAAATCCAGGTCACTCAATAATTAAAATAAAATTAATAATAATGAAACTTTAGGTAAAGTTATTATTTCAGAAAATTATTATTTATTTAACCTACTCCATACCAAATTAAAACTTTTTATCTTTCATACTTTAGAAAAAAAGGATGTTGTTGTATTTTGACCCATAATTCCCCCATATGACCCTATATTGAATACTTATAAAGCTAAAGCATATTAAAGATATTTAATTTCCTAGACAAGTAAACAAAAAAGAAACCCCAATAGGCATTAAGCATTTAATTCAAAAGTGCATAAGAATTTCTTAATAAAAATGTACATATTATTTTAAATAAACAAATTCTGTCAATTATTGTTTTAATTACTTAAAACAAAACTACTAGTTATATAAACGAAATTAGAAAAATGTTTCTTCAATACAAATTAAAATACAAATTCTGAATCTGAAACTTAATACACTTACTATCTCTAATACATTTATACAATTACACAACCTACGATATATAGATGTCAGTGACACAATAGTTAATAAGAGAATACGCGAATCAGTGAAGAACTTGATCATGAGTTAGACATCACATAAATGGACATAGCAGTAATGTCACCAATTCGAACAACTTTTAATGCACTTACTGTCCTGAATGACTTGATACAGTTGCACAATAAGTTGTATGTACGTGACAGTGACACCATTGACAGCAAGGACGAAATTGCGAGAAAAGGTGAAGAACTTCCAGGCAATGAGTTGGACGTCGGGTCGGTCGCATAATCTGTCATGGCAGCCATGACACTAATTTGAAAGTTTTTTAATGCACGTACTGTCCTAAATAACTTGAAGTTGATCGAGAATTGATATATGCGTGACAGTAGCACGAACGACGGTAGGGACGTCGTTGCGAAAAACCGTGAAGAACTTCCAGGCAGTGAGCTGGAAGTCGCAATGGTCGCATAATCTGTCATGGCAGCCATGTCACTAATTTAAAAGTTTTTTAATGCACTTACTGTCCTGAATAACTTGATACAGTTGCACAATAAGTAATATGTAAGTGACAGTGACACCAATGACTGTAGGGACGAAATTGCGAGAAACAGTGAAGAACTTCCAGGCAGTGAGCTGGACGTCAGTCGCATAAACTGTCATGGCAGCCATCTCGCTCTGCAGATGCGACTTCAAATCTTTAGTTTGGTCCACTTGCCGAACTCTGAAGATCTGAACAGCAAACTTTTGAGCTTCTTCTGTGACCAACGAAGCTTCCATTGCCACCGAACCAAAAGCCAGGAAATCGAAAAAGATTTGGACACCGATTGAGATCCAAGCATTGGGATCGCAATCCTTCCAGTCGCTACTAATGTATAGATAGATACAACTGCAAGTTCGAACGAATGTAATTGATAGTATCGTAAGTACCTGTAAGGATAATATATCATCAGCTTCTTGGACCAATAAGGAGATTTTAATGAACTTCTCATTCAAGTTTTGAATTTTTTTAGCCATGGCGTTATCAAATTTCGTCATAAATTGCTTTTTAGAATTGCTGCCATTTTTTACACCAAAAACTTCAATTGAAGGATCTGTTTCTTCTAAGTCTGAGTCTGATACTAAGCGTTTGCTTCGAGATGGCATTAATATATTCTTAAATTTACTTTTGCTCCCTAACTGTTTACTCGAATCTGTTGTACTACTGCTGTAATTGAGTATTGTAGAAATTTTCGTTTTACGACAGGAAGGATCTTTAATAGTAAGAATAGAAATCAACTCATTGCATTTCTTGGATGAATAATCACTCAACCCAAAACATGGGTTATTATCTTCCTGTTCAAAATATTCCATTTCTTTTTGAAGAGTTTTTGCCTTTTTGTTTATGGTTCGAAACATAGCTTTCAAGTGCTTGCAAAATTCGCAATAATACATGACATTGCTCACTGTCGTTATCCAATTTACTATAGGTAATAACGTTGTGTATATCAGATTAAATGCTACCGAATCAAACAGGCGTTTTTTAACGTATACATTTTTAAACATTGAATCTACATGTATAAAAACCGAAACCATCAAAGTAAAGAAAAATACAACACTTAAAAAGCGTGTTCTTTTAACTTCTGATAGCTTGATTGTGTACAATCTTCCTTTTAAACTTGCATTAATAGAACTCTGAAGCTGGATTAGCTTTGAATGTTTACCTATTAGAGAGTTGACAGTCAGAGCCCCTACAGCAACATCTATAAAATAGTAGAGCTCGAAACCAAGATATGGTTTGGTAGCTATTCGATAAGTATGATACACCAAAAAGGAATTGTACTTCAGAACAATAAACACACGCCAAATGTACCAACAAGAAAAAATTAATGAGGATTGACCAGCACAATGCATAGGAAGGCCGCAAATCATTAAAAAGTACCTGGAAATATTCGTGAACATGACTTTGTCGTTCATTTTTTTTCCTTCAATAAAATGAAGTTCAAATACTTTGATAACTAATAAAGATTTTCACAACGCTTAAAAATTCTCTATAATAAACAGTCTTATGACGAACACTCTATATGGTGAAATATTGATGCGAATTATACTGACCAACACTTATATAGAAGTTCATTTTCTTCAGATCTAACATAATCTAGTCCATTCTCTTTCTCAAGAATAATAGTTAGTAAAAAATATAAAATAAATCATGCGCTTTTATAAACTTGCTGACGCCCAAAACGACCCACTCTTAAAGTTAATCAAGACAACCCAAGAAAACAAACACACGTGCCATAAAACTTCTTAACAATGTAAACTCTGAGTACTAATATAATATTTGATAAGTATAATGATTGTTATAGGATAGTAAAAATTAGGGTGTTTGACATCAATAACTTGGAAGATGACATTATGCAATTTTCCCTCGAACAATATCGTATAGGAAAATATTTGCTTCACTGATATTTTTGGCAGTTCAATTATACAACATGATGAAACAGTTAACAATTCGAAATATGGAGGAAAATTATATTTAAAATCCAAAAAAAAAAAAATGAAGTTATAATTATTCTTGAATTGCTCAAGATACAGTAATATTAAGTAAGTAGAAACAAATGGATCATGACAGTAACAATAACTGTTATTTAAAATAATATTCTGTAATAGTTGATGTATCACAAATAAAATTCTTTAACACGATAAAGGCTAATTAAACACTTTCGCTACTCAGTTTTGCTATTTTAATTAAACGCCTTTTAAAAATACAATAGCTATTTAAAAAAAATTATTAATTTTGTTCGCAATTAGAAGAGTCAATAATAAAATAATAGTTATGTGCTACTTCAATTAATATTTTAATTTAAAAATGTAAAACACTTAGGAATTACTTGAATTAGATTGTCATTTTAAAGCAACTAAAATGACAGATACATATATCATAAATAAAAATATATGTAGGGGAGACCGGGGATAGTTGGCACAGTTTGGAACTTTAAATATTTTCAAATTGTTTGGTTTGAAGATATTTGAAATGTAAAAAGTGGGAAATGTAAGTACACATTTTGGCTACAAATCACACATACATTTGATTAAATATATCAACATAGTACCCCACAATGAGACCCCCAACATCAGTATTATGAATCTGAGTTCCTACGACCTTTTTCTCGATTGAGTTTTTGACACCAACTTCCACTCGAGGCCCTGCTTTGGGGAACGGCCTAATATCTTCAGGAGATAAGCTCTGAAAAGTATCCCTTGAAGTGCCTGGCTTATGAGAAGAAGGTCCTGGTGTAGCAAGAAGCTCAACCTCTAAATCCTCCTACTAGGATGTGCCATTGCACCATCTGTGCCATTAGCAACTGCATATTGATATGCCAACTTTCTTAAATCTTTTGGGCTCGGGCCAGGGCCCGACCATGACCAGTTGGGGCCCAAGGCCCAGATACTTTCAGGGGCCCCTTACCGAATGCATATGCATGGCCAACGAAAGGCTAAGGGTTCTCCCCCCCCCCCCCTTCCCCCAAATATATATATAGGTACATTATTTATGTAATACTATTTTAGAATAAAGAATTTTTAAGATCTGGCTATGCCTCTGATAAGGTTAATCAATTCATATATTGTAAAGTTATGAGTTTTAAAAGTAGGAGTTCCATTATCAAATATAATCTATGTAAATCAATGGCGCTTATTATTTTATTAGAGAAATTTCAAAAACATGGTTAATTTGACTACTAACAATTCAAAAATATGATTTAAAATTACTTGTATGTAAAAAATATATTTTCATAACTTTTGTAAAACAAAATGCATAGGTTTACAGCCAATTTTGGGGGCCCCCTAAAATCAGGGGCCCAAGGCCCGGGCCTTGTAGGCCTAGGCAATGATCAGGGCCTGGCTCGGGCTGAAGTATATGTCACTTGCCTTCACAAGGATATTCACTCAAAACAAATTCTTGTTTAGGAGTGAACACCTGCCGCACTATCCCATATCCTTAAATACCCTCTGGTACCCCTTGGGTAGAATTAATTTTTCCTTTTGCGATCTTACAATACCGTGCGAGACTTCTAACTGATATCTTAAATTCATCCGCTACTTCACTCAAGCTTCTTTTTTCAAGTAAGTGTGCCTCAATAGCTCTCTTTCTATGATCTGCTGTCACTGTAGCCCTCTCAGTTTTTCGTTTATAGGTCCTCATAATCTGAACAAAAAATATTTACATTAAGGTAAGCAGAAAAAGTGAGCTTACAGTAACCGTTTATTACATAATAATACCTAGATAACCGTTTGCTCGAAAACGAGCTGAAATTTGTATAGTCTTAAATTATGCCCATTTTTAAAACTCTGAGTTTGGCAAATCTACGTAAAAGTATCTAAAGTAAAGTTAATATCTGTCCAACCGTTATTGAGTTATGACAGCTAAAAGAAAATGCCTTCCACATTTATATAAGTGTATAGATAAAAATAATAATTTATTATTATGAAGTAGCCTATACCCAACTGAAATTAGGTAGCTATGAATGTTGGCATACTTATGTCAACTTATCCGTTGTTGCGGGGTTAGTTGGCATACCCAGCCAACTTATGTCAACTAGCCCCTGAGTCCCTATGCCATAACCCCAATAGAGCAAGTAAAATAAACATGGTGACCAAAACAATTGTTTATCAACTACAGCAGAATTGGAGTTATAACCTCTTAGCTAAATGACCAAAGATACTAAAACTAGTGAATGTCATTCCTGAATGACTGTACTACTGTACAAAACGACAAATACTGAATAATCACAATTTTACTTACTTATATGAAAATCACATTTTCAATAATTCCTCTAAAGGCAATGCAATGGCTGGATCCAACTGGCGTTCTCATGCAAGTTGGACGTTTAAATGACGATCATGTGACAGGCTCAGTAGCGCTCTTAATCAACAATGAATTTTTTTAAAATCACAGAGAGCCAAAACTGACCCCTTATGTCAACTAACCCCGGTCTCCCCTATTATTTTTAGGATTCCAAATTATTTCTGTTTACTTTTTTATTAAATAATCAGGTTTCTAATGTAAAATAAGTTTTGCTATGAAATAAAATATACCATTAATGATTCATAATAATAATGTTTTACTAAGTTATATCACCATAAAATAACAAAAAAAGTTTGCTTTGATGGTAATTAAATGAGTCTGACAGAGATGCGCAAAATATTTCAGTTTCATATCGTTTATTTTTTTAAATCTGAGTTTTGTTCTAAATTTTCGAATGGACTTTAATATATAGATACCAGTTTCAATTTTACCTAACCTAGTTGCCCATAAATAACAATGTGGTTTACATATTTACTCTAAATTGTTTATTTTATTAAATTCTCTAAACATGAAAGCAAAAACATTTTTTAAATATGCTTTTAAATGTAGTAACACAATGTAGTAAGTAAATGTCAAAATGTCATGTATAATTGAAAAAATTTGTGAAATGAAAATAAGCAGGTTTGTAAAGAAACTGTCACTTAGAACTGTAACCCCCCCCCCCACCCCTTGCACCTAAAAAACGCCAAACACATCTTTCAATTCTATATTAACGCATTAACGCCTCTTTTGTGAATACCATTAACACCTACATTAACAACTAAACACGTTACCTTTATATTTTTTTTAATTCTTTTTTCGTGTTACTTAATTTGTTCTTCATCAAATGTTCGGCACCATAGTCTTCATGTGTCTAATATTTTGTTTATTTAGACAAACTTAAATAAAAAAATTAGTTAAAAGGTGCAATTACGCACCTTTGGCCGAAAATGGTTTAAACTCTCAAACGTCGAATATAAACAAACCTTTTTTCAACAAAAACTCCTTAATTATTACTTATCCTTTGATACATTTCTTTGTATCGCGAAGAGAAAGTATGTAATATTGTTTAAGCTTTTAAAGAAGTAAAGCATCTCATATCAGCATACAACATCGAAAATTTTTTATCTATTACCTTCCAAATATAACAAAACTAACTAATTTTTAAATGATATTAAAAAAAAGGCATTGAAAACACCTAGGCAAAAGGAATAGTTAATATTAAAACGTCAAAATTTTATTAATAAATGCTGAAAAATAATATTAATATCAAAAATTACGAGTGCTATATGAACTAAAAACTAGGACATTCGTAGGACTTTCACTACACGACTATCACTTACCACTCAATAAATACTACAATTAAAGGTATTTCCGTACATCATGCAAGATGATTTCAATAACTTTAAATCATCAAAAGTTTTACAGCAAGAAAACTTTGCGCATGCGCGATTTTCTCAATAACCTTATTATGATATTGTCTACCAGCTATTGGGAACTTGTGTACCGAATTTGAAGTAAATTGATATTTGAGGGATTATTGAATATCAATCAGATCTTCTTTTAGTTCGAACGGTAGAGTAGCTTTAGACAGACAGTAGGACCAAGCTCAAAAGCCACTTTTTTAGAATATTATCTTTCAAATTTATGTGTAGAAAATCCAAAATCTCCATTTCGGATTTTCGATCCCATCATAATACTTTCATTTCCTTGCACTTGATATCAGGTAATTGAATGTAAAAAAAAATTAAACTTAATAATAATTTTAAAAATGTAAATTTAATGAAATTTTTCATAAAACTTATGAACAATTCAATTAAAAATTTGCAAATAAAATAAATATTTAAACTTCTCTTTGTCCTTATTGCATTTCATTCAACACCTGTAAGCCAAAAATGAGTATGCAACCTGAAATCTCCCAGTATTAGAGTTGATTCAACAGTACACAATCCACCATTTTTAAGTGTTTGGACACGTCTAAGTGATCCACCCTTTATGAAATGACTAATGAAGGGTGCTTAAAGTGTTTATTTTGTTTGTAAAAAGTACAGTCAGTCCCAAGCCACTCTCAGACGATCTAAAATGGTCCCAGAATAGAAAATGTCGTCAACCTTACCGACAGTCGAAATAGTCCCTCCTCCTGAAAAAGAATCAAGAAAAGAAGTAACTATCATGAAAGAGGCAAGCGGCCAACTCCATTCGTTTCTGTGTATTAGAGAGCAGTTAAAATTTGGTTAAGAGCAACTTTTGCAGACATTGTTTTTTTTTCTTTCTCCGAAATCCCAATGCCTCTGAACATATTCGGATTTTGAGTGACTAATGTTACAGATCATCATGTTTGAGAAAGTCGTTGTATTCGAGTACCCCTAAATAGAAATCAAACGAGTCGGAATTTCAGAAAGATTTTTTTCTGAGGATGTTTTTCAAAAGAAGGCGCAAAGAGATGTGTTGTATGTTTGAAAACTCCTTTGGCGAACTTTTCTTGAGATCATATTTATCAAAAAGAAGATTCCTAACCAAAAAGAAGAATATCTCAATTATTTAATTGTGATGTTTTCTAAGTGACTTGGAATATCAACCACTTGGGAGCTTTTTAAATATTCGTGAGGTAAGTCTATTTTTACACAATGTAAATGTAAGAAAGTTATTTTTATGTGTTTAAGAATGCAGTCAATCTTTATTAGAGCTTCTTGTTTACTATTGTGGTAGGTGTTAAAAGATATTTGGCGTCTAAAAATAATTATTCTAAATTAAGATAATCTCAATTTTTTTTCTTAAAAATGTCGCTATTATTTTACTGCCAGGTACTTATTTGTTCGTTTATTTTACTGGCATGTATTTATTCGTTTGTTTATTTTACTGCCATGAATTTATTCGTTTGTTTACTTTACTGCCATGTATTTACAGTATATTTATTTTATGGTATCACGTATTAGCAAATGTATATTGCTCATTTGATATAATTTTGAACAATCTTAACGAGTTGTTTCAATATAAACAATTTAAATTACAACTTTGTTACTCTTCCAATTTTTTTTTTCAAATCTTAGAAATTTTTCACACGCCAATTGTTTTATTATAATAAAATTTACATAACTTAAATATGCATTTTGAAGCAACTTTGATTGCTTAGTGGAAAAGCGGAAAAGTAGGTACATATATTACCAGAAACCGAGGAAGAGGTAGACTTGTTGAATATACTTAATGACGTTAAATAAATCAACCCGGTTTTGAAACATTTATTCACAATTTCTCTTAACATTTTGCTTCGCAATTTCATTTTCTTTCCCAATTTTTTGCCCACAATTTTCATATTTGGACTAGTTAAAGCATACAAATAAAGAATACGTTGTTTTGCCAAAAAAAGTCAGCATTTTGTTATAGAAGTGTGTAAATTACAGAAATATTCTGTGTAATTTATTTTTTTTTAAATATTATTTTATCGTATTTTAACTATTACTGTTTAAGTTAAACAGATTTTTCCTATGAATTATACGGAATTTTTCTGACTCACTAGCTGATAGTTTTTTTTAAGTAAAAAACACAACAAATTTAGATTGTAGTGTGCACTTGTAAACTACAAAACAAATAACTGATGCAATGATGTTAAAAAAAAAGAACAACAATTTTCGAAATTTCCTAAATATATCAGAAGTTGGTGTCATTCTTTGAAACAACAACACACTTTTTATTGGAAGGATGTTAAATGTGTAAATTATATGCCACCGACAATTTCTTTAGCTGTAATTCTTTTGCAGAGTAGGTTAACAACTACAAAAAAAGTTATTGCTGCTTTGCTAGGAAACGTTGATAAACACTAAAACCATGAAACTTCTTAGAACTTTAAGTTGCCCTTCCATCATTCACTTCTAGGCAAGTTGCCTAAGTAGTGGCCAAGGCAAAGTTTTGAGGTTGTTTAGAATTGTAACAGTAAAAAAGATTCTTAAAGTGATAAAGATAACAAGTAATTTCGTTGTTGTGTTGTACCTTAAAATATTAAGATTTATCGCTGTTTATTCGGTTCGAAAGATGTTGCAAAATCATTTTCTTTCACGAGATTGATTCTACGAGTTATTTCGTTGTTGTGCTGTACCTTCAAAAATTGAGATGTATAGTTGATTCATTCGGTCCGAAACATGAAGAATTTAATTTTCCTTACATTGTGTGTAGATGATGGTGTACTAGAAATCTTATAAATCATAGAAAAACTTTACTGCTCTTGAAACGGATTAGGGGAGAGTGTTGTACCTTGGGACGTTTGTACCTTGGGACACTGACAATTTCTAAGAATCTATTGGCAATATTCATACATTGTTTATTTCTAATAGTAGCCTTAACCAACAGACATCATCATAATAAAATTTAACACTAGCATCATTGAATTGATGAAATGGTGACAAAAAATAATATTTCATTACCCCAAAGTAAATATTTTTCTCATTCTAATATAATTTTTTACCTTAGTACTCTTACAAAAAGTCAACTGCATTTTATTTTCTTCATAAAAGAGAAGATTTTAAAATATTTTGGTTATGAGAAAATAATGATAATGCATTTGGATTGGCCACTATCTTGCTTTTATTTAAACCATGTAGTGTGTTGTACCTTGGGACAGTATTAATAATTTGATTAAATTCTTAATAATTTGGATAAATAAAAATATCTTTATTATTTATTTTAAGAGCAATTCCACAAAGCATGTAAAATACAACTCAGCTTTGTTTTGGATATATATTTTATAATGATTGAAGTTTGAAAATATAATTCTGGCAACAGCTGATAAATCTTTTTCCTTCCGTGTGATGAAATGTTCTAAAGAGCACATTTTCTGATGTATTTTGAAATAAAGTTTGTTTCCTGACACAAATTAGTTCAAGTGTATGACTATTGACTGAATTATAAAGCATGTCCCAAGGTACAACATCATGTTGTACCTTGGGACAGTTTATCCTCTTTACTTTAAATGAGTGGCAATTTTTTAATTTCAAGCTGCCAGAATTTAAAAAAATATATTATAGAGGAATATATTGGTGTGTTGAAATGCTGCTTTGAAATTTTTATTTTGACAATAATTATCGACGAAAAAAATTAAAATGTAAAAATTGTCCCAAGGTACAACACTCTCCCCTATTAGTTACACACAGCATACACCTCGGATCAGCTTTCTGATGCCCCGGCGAATCATAATCCAAACTATAAGCATTGGTGTCCAGATGCAGTCAGTAGCTGATACAGGAGAGAGGGAATGGGGGGGGGGGGGATTTTTCACTCTTCTCCCAGTGTGACATAATTTCGCAACAAATAAATAAAATTTCAATGAAAACATGCATAATAATTGTATTTTTAATATAATACATAATAGTAAATTTTGATTAATTTTAATTGTTAATTAATGAAACTGAATGAATTTTAATGGATAATTCCTTATGGCTAAATTGATTAAAACGGTTGAAAATAATGCTTAGCCCCCAAAGCGATTTGTGGATCCACCACTGGTTGTAATTCGGCATACCCAATTCTAGATGCAAAAATGTAAAAGATTCAGGACCTTTTGGGTGATGGCATTTAACGTTTTCAGTCTTCTTTAATGGATAAAATGCTAATTTAACACAAAAAGCGTATTACTAACTCTCCCAAAACATCTATCAGAGCTTAATTACTTCTCAGTATAGGACACATGCTATAGCACAAGACTTGATATCCACAGCCACTACATTGGCACTCTTGTTAAAGTTAAATTTACTAGAGTAGATTAAAATAGGCACACAATAATGGCAAGAATATCTAATCTCAATCAGATCTACATCTTCTCAATCTAAATGAATAATTCTTATTTAACGACGGCGGTAAGAAAAGTAACTGAATCTATTGAGATATCATGAATCTGAAAAGCCTTGCAAGGAAGCTGTCACATAGGAACCATGCCAATATTCATCCAAATGCTAATTACAAGGATTCACTTTAAATACAAGACTTTAAATAACTTTATTTCCAAAATATCCTAAAGAAATATCTATAATATTTGTTATGCAAAATAAATGAGTTACGAAATATATATTATAAATTTTTCAATAATAACTTTTGAAATTTTAAAACGAGGAAAATTGTGCTGCTTAGCTGTAATCGCTTTTGCAGTTGCTTCATCAATGTCTAATCTACAACAAATAATAATGAATGGACATCTTTTTTTAAAAAAACTTACTTTTTTTTAATTCAAAATAATTTTTGAAAAAATGAAATGTTGGCTATTGACATGGTGACGATATCTTTCGTCTGTAAATACCGTACGCCCCCTCAAAATAACATATGACATCAGACGTATATTTAATGCATTTTATCAATTTGTTATAATAAGTAGTTATTGTACGTTCGTATTTTCGATTTCCTGTCCATATGCTCATACCCCTTTAAATTTGCTTTATAACCATTCATTTCAAAAATGATTTTCAACATTTATTTTTGTTTAAAAGAGATGACATTACACGGTCCAGTGGCTTAGAGGTAGAGCTTTCCATTTCCATGCCACAGGTCCGGAGATTGACTGGATTAGGCGAGGTTGGCTCATCCTTCCATCTCTTAAGAGGGTCGATAAAATGAGGACCAAGTATGCTTAGTAACTAAACACTGGGGTCCGCTTGAGTTTTACCACATATGCAATCTTTAGTGATATTTGTACTTTTATTTTAATATAAATTTAAATATTTATTATATATTTTAAATAATATTTATATATTACTTAATATTAACTTATTATAATATTTTTTATGTTTATTTAAATATATTTTTCTAAGGATTTTATATTTTAAAACATTATTATCTAAAGTAAATTATACAATAAGTATTTAAAACATTTTGAAGTTAACAAAACCACTTTGAAATATTTAAGATTTTTATAGTAAGATTATAATTGCAGAATAATTGTCTGGATTTTTTTTTCTGCAAGATGCATTTTTTTTTTAAAAAAACAGCAAATGCATTAAATAGTAGTCTCACATTAAAAGTGGAAGAAGAAATCAATGTGGTATCATTTTGTTTTGATTTTGCATTTATTAAGAATTTCATTTTATTCACATCGTATTATCGTGACTCATTATTGATGATAGGCAAGAAAATTCGCCACCTGTCCATCTGTCCGTCATAAGATAGTCTGCTATATAGTTTCAGTTATAACTGTCCTATTTACTTTTTATTTAAAAGATATAACACCAGAGACATAAATTTTTTTAACTTTTTGTTTTTTCTGTTTATACGATTTTCACTACGTTAGTCCATCCCATCTGCCCTAGACGGTCTGTTTTAGCTTAAGTTCTAACAGTCCTATTATCTATAATAATAAAAATGAAGTTTTGTATGTATGTATATATGTATGTCTCTCTGAAACTCGCAAACACATTTGTTTGACTCGTAACTTGGCACAAATGCGTAGTTCATACTTGAGTTACAAAATAAGAACTTTCAGAGCTCAAAATG
Organism: Hylyphantes graminicola; assembly: GCA_023701765.1. Lineage (NCBI taxonomy): Eukaryota > Metazoa > Arthropoda > Arachnida > Araneae > Linyphiidae > Hylyphantes > Hylyphantes graminicola. The sequence continues at coordinate 37,218,105 of CM043119.1, read as the reverse complement.
TTCTATTTTTAGAGAAAATTCGAATTTTCTGGAAAAACTACACCACTTTTGCTCTAATCCGATCATTTTTTTACTTTCCTGATGCCATCTGCTGAAAAAATTAAATAAAACTTTCAACAAAAATAAATAAAATAGAAAATGTTTATTTCATTGTGTTGCCATAACTTTCAGAAACTAAATTCATTATTTGAAAATAATTGATATGTTTCAAGTGACGTATTTCCGACAAGTCTTCATTCCTGGATATATTGTGGGTTTAGTTGATGATTTCGTCAATGATGGTTCGGTTGATTACAAATATGCATATTCAGGCAATAAATGTGTAGTTAACCTATAAGCTCTAGAGCTGCATATTTGGTCGTTATTTTCTCGCCAAATACGTTGCCCATCCCGCCAAATTATTAATTAAAACTCGCCAAATGGGCAAAATGTTTGTTAAGCTATAACTGAACCATGATGGTTAATAAAGACCATCGCACGAGCTGCATATTAGAGTTTTTTATCTTTATTTTTTCGCCAAAAACGTTGCCAATCTTGCCAAATGGGCAAAATGTTTGTTACGATATTACTGAACTTGATGGTTAATAAAGGCCATTGCACTAGAGCTGCATATCAGGGAGTAATTCTTTATTTTTTCGCCAAATACGTTGCTAATCTCGCCAAATAGGCAAACTGTTTGTTAAGCTATTACTGAAATGTTGTTAATAAAGACCATCGCACGAGCTGCATATTAGGGTTTTATATCTTTATTTTTTCGCCAAAAACGTTGCCAATCTCGCCAAATAGGCAAAATAATTGCTAAGCTATTACTGAACTATGATGGTTAATAAAGGCCACCACACTAGAGCTGCAGATCAGGGTTTTATTCTTTATTTTTCGCCAAATATTTTGCCAATCTCGACAAATTATTTTAAAAACTCGCCAAAAGGGCAAAATGTTTTTTAAAAATAATTTATAAGCTGGTTGGTTGTGCTAAGGTCATTGTGTTAGAGCTGTATAATGGGTGTGTTTGTAGCTATATCTATTTTCTCGCCAAATTATTTCCCAAAACTTGCCAAAAGAGTTAAAGGGTTTTATGTATTTATGAGGGAATTGTGATGACATTTATGAGTGCATTTTACACTGTATTTTTGATTTTGGAATTTTAAAGCAATGAAACGGGATTTCATACTTGACAACGAGCGGGAAGAATAACTTAAGTTTATGGTCTTATAACAGGTTATATGGTATACATACTTGGATCGATTTGATATTTTTTAATCCGTGCGAAGTACGGGTATAAATTTGCTAGTGATAACTATTTTAAAAACTATTTAAAAGGTATGACATCAGATACATACTTTTCATACCTTTTTTGGTATGTCCGTCGGCCTATAATATAATTACTTCAGTGAGTATTAAAGCAACAACTTATAGTCCAGGCAACGAAGGATTCTAGAGGGAAAGTTTTGGAACACAATTTTTGACTTCATAACTTTGTTTAGACTAGTTAGGAGGTAAACATATCAAAAGTCCCCGCCCCTAGCCCCTGTGCTGAAGGGGGAGGGGGGGGTTGAATGTCCCATTTTTCGGTTTTTCACTTATATCTCGAAAACTATGCGTTCTAGCAATATAGTTGTAATACACAAAATGAAAGCTGATTAAATTTGCTACAAGTTGCACCCCTCAAGTGTTTTAATATCTTGTATAGTTTTCGAGATATCGGCTCTTGAAAGTCGGTAATTTTGGAGAAAACACTTCTCCCCCCAAATTTTTCCTCTTTTTTGACTGGATAATTCTTCAATAATGCTCCGTAACACTAAATTTTGGCCCTAGAGTGGTAGAGAATTAAATTCTTTTCAATAATATATCTTATTTTACTATTTTATTTATTTTCCTTCAAATTTTAAAGCGGTTTCAGTGTTGAGGGAAGACGGTACTGGCAGTCCCATAGAGCTAATGCATAAGTTTTGAAATCGCAACTTTTGGCAAACAATTTATTTGCCATGTTATTCCATTTTCAGAAGGTATTAGAATCATCATAACATCAATTTAACACAAAATTGAAAAGAAAATAACATCCGGTTATTTAATTATTAATTAATAAAGTTTTAAAATAGTAGCGCCATCTGCTGTATATTTTTGACATTTTTAAATTTCAAAACTATATAATTAAATAACTAAATAACATTTTCGTTTCGAATTTATGTCATTTCAATAATACGTTGATTCCCTTACCCGGGCAAAAAGGGCTAACATGGCAAAGCATTACATCTGCGGAAGTTGTTATTCCAAAACTATTGCATTAGCTCTATGGGCTGACAATCCCTCTTATGTACACTTATTTTATACTGAATGTCTAAATAACACTGATACTCATTTTGTAGGCACGTTGTTATTTTAATATTTTATCTATTTCATTTCTTTCCTCGAACCCCAGAGGAAAAACGGTCAGATGATCCCCCTGTTCTTCTTCATCTTCGGAGTCAACTTGAGAGACCCAATTGAGGCTAGTCCCCTGGGAATTTTGGCATTCTGAGGAACATTTGAGACTTGATTTTTTACAACTACAGTTTGAGCTGGCACAGACTTTCATGTATCTGCAGAAAACGATTTTCAGAATATCGTCAGTTGCTGCTGCTAACTCACTGTGTACTTTGACCATCAGGCAGTTATTCTCAATCTTCCAATCATACACCTGAGGAGGCAGGTCATTTCCCAGCCACAGCCCATCTTGGTGTAATATTCAGAGGAAATACTGTTTTACTGCTTCCTCGGTGGGAAGAAGACGATATATCAGGCTTGATGGTGGCCCCGAATTTCAATAATGAATTATACCTGGGGAGGGCCTGTTTCGTTGGAGCCCCATAGCACCTCAAAATGCAGGTATTGCCTGCCTTTTGTAATTGATAGGTGGTTAAGGAAGGGTATGAAAAGACCGCTGCTGCTTTCTGAACCTCTGACGACTTCGTACACAACTTCGCAAATGCGATCCTGCTTTTTCAATATACGAAAGATGTAGTGTCGCATCCAGCTAATGTGTTTACAAAAATAGCATGTCCTAAACCCAGTTGCTGAAGATCTTGGGATGAAAATAAAAAATCCTTTGTCTTCCCACGTCCAGGCTTTATGAAACTGATGTCCTTATGCGCATCAGCTGTAGCCATCAAGAGGACTGTGAGGTTGACACAAAATATTAAAGTATAACAACGTGCCTGTAAAATAAGTACCTGTGTTGTTTCCGACATTATAACAGCCGTATGCCGTATCCACTATCAGAACGTCCACATCACTTTCTGCTCGAAGGGTCCTACATCCAATTGTCCTTAAGCTACACCTTAAGTATGTTGATGAGACTATTTTATTTAAATTGTTCGACAGAAAATCATCTTGTTTGACGTTTATCTTGGTGTCCTCAGTGAAAAGGTTATCAGCCGACTTCTTGATTCGATAGCGCTTCTGCTGGTCCCAGTGCACAGTGAGATAGCAGCAGCACCTGGCGATGTTCTGAAAATTATGTTCAGACGATGCAAGAAAGACTGTGTCAGCTCAAGTATAGCAGCAAAAATGGCAAGCCTCAAAGGTCCCAGAGCATGCCAAACTTACCATTGGAACAGCGTCAATGGGGTCCCTCAATTTGACTCCGAAGCTGAAGAACAGTAATAGCATCTGACCGTTTTCCCACTGGGGTTTGACGAATGAAATTAAATTGATAACATATTAAAGTAACAATGTGCCTACAAAATGAGTATCAGTGTTATTTAGACGTTCCGTATAGAATAAGGGTACATCGGAGGTGTTGTCAGTCCCATATAGAGCTAATGCATTACTTTTGGAATAACAACTTAAACAGATGTATTGCTTTGCCATGTTAGCTCCTTTTGCCCAGGTACGGGAATCAACATAACATCGAAATGAAACAAATTTTTAAAAAAAATATTATCTAGTTATTTGATTATATATTTTTGAAATTTTAAAATGGCAAACATATACAGCAGATGGCGCCACTATTTTAAAACTTTATTAATTAATAATTAAATAACCGAATGTTATTTTCTTTTCAATTTTGTGTTAAATTGATGTAATGATGATTCTAATACCTTGTGAAAATGGAATAACATGGCAAAGAAATTCTTTTGCAAAAGTTGCGATTTCAAAACTTATGCATTAGCTCTATGGGACTGCCAGTACCCTCTTCCCTCAACACTGAAACCACTTTAAAATTTGAAGGAAAATAGATAAAATGGTAAAATAAGATATATTATTGAAAATAATTAAATTCTCTACCAATCTAGGGCCAAAATTTAGTGTTTCGGTGCATTATTGAAGAGTTATCCGGTCAAAAAAGAGGAAAAATGTGGGGGGAGAAGTGTTTTCTCCAAAATTACTGACTTTCAAGAGCAGATATCTCGAAAACTATACAAGATATTAAAACACTTGAGGGGTGCAGCTTGTAGCAAATTTAATCAGCTTTCATTTTGTGTATTACAATTATATAGCTAGAACGCATAGTTTTCGAGATATAAGCGAAAAACTGAAAAATGGGACATTCAACCCCCCCTCCCCCCTTCAGCACAGGAGCTAGGGGCGGGGACTTTTGATATGTTTACCTCTTAACTAGTCTAAACAAAGTTATGAAGTCAAAAATTGTGTTCCAAAACTTTCCCTCTAGACCCTTTTTTCAGCCTTCGTTGCCTGGACTATTACAGGAAATTTCGCTATTCTATTTCATTAAGAACTTTTATAACCAGTAGTTGATAAGATTTAAATCTTACTACTTCAAGGCAATTTACATGAGAAATTTCTTGAAAGAACTTTAAGGGGATTCAGTACCCCAAAATCGGTGAAAAAATAAAAAAATAAAATTATTGGCTTAAAATACTATTACAACCTTTATTAATAATGTCACAAAGTATCAAGACGATTGGAAAAATATTTTTGAGATTAAAAGCCATTTTATTTAACCCTTCCCTTACTGAACGGATAACAATAAAAACTTTAAACGCGCTTTTCTCAGAACTTGATTTTTTGAACTTTGATGTACCTTTTCTCAAAAACTATGCTATGTTTTCTCGTAATTTTTTTATATGATGTAATACATAGTATAGATTAATCTGAGGTTATAAATTTTAATAAAACTAAAGTGAAAACAAATTTATGGGGCGAAACAAGTTGGTTTGTTACAGAATTCTGTCACTTACACCGCTTCCACACAACATTTACGCTCATCAGGAAACAAACCAACAACACCTCAGAAAGAAATTCGCCAAACGGGCCTTTAGCTAGTTCTAATTCAAACTTTTATAAGCCAAAATAAATAATTTTCCTTAATCTTCATTTACAGATTTGATAATTAATCTTTATCGTTTGCTAATTGTTTTTAAAGTTCGAAGAATAATGATAGATTATGATTTAAGCCGAAAAATAACTTAGTTTATTAGAGTTGATTTGTTAAAAAAGTTTTAAACGAACACAATATACAATTTTCATGTTATTTTAGTATACTCACTGAAATTCTTAGAGGGAAAACAAGTTGGTTAGTAACAGTAAACTATCATTTCGAACAACTTCCATACAAAATGTAGACATTAAAAAAATCGCCACTGGCGACAAATGCTTAGAAAAGTGTACTTAAATATGTGTGGGATGGTTTCATTAAATAGTAGAAGTAGAATATTTTTTTCAGGAACCTCTCAAGTCCACGAACCATAGTTTTCGAGAAATTAAAAAAAAAATGGTTTCAACAGCAACGCTTACATCGAAATTATTAAACAAAAATGTTCATCTTTTGAGCGGTTTGTAGAGAGTTTTGTAAAAGAAAAGTTTAAAATTTATTTTAAAGTTTCTGGACTTATGGGGCTTCAATAAAAAGTTATATGCGTGTTTCAAGTACAAGAAAAATAATGCTAACTCATATTTTGTTGCCAAAATTTAGTTTATTCATCTTGAAACAGTTTTAGGCTAAAATAAGGTGAAAAAGGTAAGGTAACATCAAAATTAAATTTTCTTAAAATTGTGACTTCTAAGGTTTTTGACCAAAAAAAATGATTCATTACTTGCTTCTTTGATGAAAGAGTAAATTTTTTGCATATCAACAATATAATACGGAATAGTTTTATGTCTTCATTTTCTATTCAAGGCGAATTTTTTTTAATGGCAGTGAATCAAGGGCGCCAACGTCTGGAGAATCAAGTCGTTTTATAGCTGACTGGTTCGTGGTCGAAATAGTGGTGATAAGAGACAGAACGCAGAGTGCACTTAAGGCCGATGGTTTTGCCTTAGTAACGTTACAGAACCCATTCGTTTCTATGTCAAACCTCACAACGCATTCTAGGTCTTGTATGTGGCAAGGATTCAATTCAAACGTTTTCATAGAAGGAAGCTTTAAAGCGAAGTTGGGATTGCTGTACAACGCTGGCAAAGAGTAACGGTTAAACTTGTTGACAACGGATTTTGTGCAGAGATCAACGTCCGTCAGAACTTTTTCTTTGAGAAGTGGATCTTCGGATATATTTGCATAGTCGCATTCCTGAAAAAAGGCACCATACTGTACGAGTAACCTCATTCTTGCAAGATAACAATCTTCATCATCATATGAGTCAATGGTAAGAGCAGTTTCACCATCCCAGCTCTTTATATTGGCGTCAGCGCCTGCTTCTAACAACTGCTTAACGATCTCCAGGTGATCTTGAGAACAGGCTATATGCAACGGCGTCTCACCAGAAGGCATCTCTTGAGCGTTCAGATCAAGTTTCTGCTCTTCAATGAGGAACTGGACAAGTCTGGAGTGACCTTCTTCAGCAGCCGTGTGCAGGGCAGTCCTTCCCTTGTAATCGCTTCTACGTACATCTGCTCCAGCTTGGATTAGGTACGCAATGACGTCCACATGCCCATTTACAGCGGCGTGCAGGAGAGGAGTTTCCCCGTAAGAAAATGTTACAGTATCGACGTCAACTTCCCCGCTTTTCACGATGCAATGCACCATATCCGTCCAACCATTAAGAACAGCCAGGTGGAGTAGAGTGTTATTGTGATCGTCCCTACAGTTGAGTTGGGCGCCTCGCCGAAGTAACAGGTCCACGACATTCTTGTGCCCCGAATTTGCAGCTTGTAACACAGGTGTTCTGTCCCTTTGATCTTTGGGATTGAGGTCGCACTTCTTGCTGAGCAGATCTGCCACTTCGTAGCGGCCATTTTGGGCTGCAAAGTGCAGAGCAGTTCTTCCTCGGAGGTCACGACTGTCCACATTCACGCCGAACTCGACGAGTTGCCTCACCATTTCCAGATTACCTTCCTCAGCTGCGCTGTGCAGGGGGAGTTCATTGATATTTGGTACATGAGGAAAAAGTGGATCCATATTTTTTCGATTTCTTTTTGCTTGCAAGAATTCTGACAGAGAATAACAAAACGAACTAATAAATGACCTGTTTGCTGTTTCTAACTAATCATTCAATCATAAAAAATTTAGACAAATACGTAATCATTAAATGAAATTTCCGTTCGTAAATTCAAAAGTTTTAACAAAGTTCTCAGTTACAGTTAGTTAGTTTTATAAACTCTGATGCACGTGAAGCGTTTCATAGTTTTGATACACATTTCGCTAGATAGCAAAAAACAAATTGATTTGTGCCTCTGAATTCGTTTCTTAAAGAAAATCCAAAGGAATCCTGATTAAAAAATTTAAAAATCACCGTTATTTTATTTATACACATTTGCAATGAATGTGTTAAGAATCCGAAATTGAGAGCAACAAGGTTCTAAAAACACTTTGACGTATGTTACTTTGATTACTTAGTGAACGTGCGTTTTGTTTCGGAAATGTTTTCTCTTATCGGCGTATTTATTTTGATTATTTTACAAAATAGTCGCCGAGTCAAAGTGACGTTGCCTGCTGTTTACTGAGATAAACAAGTTGGTTTTGTTACAGAATCTGTCACTTACACCGCTGAACAGGAAACATATTAACATCTCAGAAAGAAATTCGCCAAACAGGTCCTTCGGCTAGTTCTAATTCAAACTTTTATAAGCAAAAATTGATAATTTTCTTTAATCTTCTTTTGGAGATTTGATAATTAATCTTTATCGTTTTCGAATTTTTTTGAACTTCGAAGAATAATGATAGAATTTTTTAATAAATATCTTTTTGCAGTCACAATTTTATATTTCGAAAAATAAATTAGTAAAATTCTTGCTTTAAAAATAAAAGCGAAACTTATGCATAAAAAAATTCTAAATTTGCATAATATGCACTTTCTACATACATATATAACGAACCATCAAAATAACTTTATTGTGGTATTACAACAATCCAAATTGAAATATATCATAAAAATAAATATTTTTTCAAGAGTTTTATTTTTATTTTAAATAAAGTTTCTCGTGCGTTTGATGTCATGGCAACAGTGAAAATATTGAATGAAAATGGAATTTGCATGTTATTTCAATGTAGATTTAATTTTTAGTTATTTAAATTTTAAATAAACTTCTAATTAAATTGTTTTAATGAAATTTGGAATGTAGCCTAATCTGATTTTTTGCTTCAAAATGATTCCACTTGTTTGTGAGACTTGCGGTTCGTTCTGTGAAAGTGGGTGACGGACGGACGGACGGACTGAACGATTTTAGAACCTTTTTACGTTATAAACGTAGTGTGGAAGCTAAAAATGAAAAATTTCATGAATTTTTGGGCACTTTAAAACTTATTTTATTTAAAAAAATCTAACAGTTATTTAAAAAAAAAAAACTTTTAACCTCAGATTAATATGTAAGGTTGGTATAATACACACAGAAAATTTTAAGATGATCTGATCAGTAGTTATTGTGAAAAGGTACATTGCAATTGGCCAATTTAACATTACCGATATACAACATACCGAACACCCTTAAGAAAGAAAAAATAACTCTTAAAGAGTAATAGTGCCAATAAACTGTGGTGTTTCAGTTAGAGAATTATAATTTCTTATAAATGATAATAGGTTTTTTTTCAGATAAATCTGTGATACTTTCTGCTATGGCGACCCCTAACAGACCCACCCTTTTGCGGCCCGTCTCCTACCACCCTCCAGAATGGGGTGGAGGTCAGCCTCAGTACGTGGTCATCAAACCCACGAACATGAACAATATTGTCAATCTCCAGAACCGGACCCGGACCTTCGGGGTCCGTGCGGTCGAGAAGCTCAAAACTTTCTCAGAGAGGTGGTTCAGTCACATTCTGCTGATGATCTGCCTGATCATCTACGCGGCCATCGGAGCAGCGTTGTTCCAGTGGGTAGAAGCACCTGTAGAAGTAGAAGTAAAGCCGAGCATTACCAGCATGAGGAAGGTGGTCCTCAGCGATCTACTTAGGTTTCGTAATGCCAACGATGCGATGTGGCAGGAAAAGGCCTATGATATATTATACCAGTATGAGCTTCAATTGCACGGCCGTGGACTCAGCGATGATCTGGAGGAATATGAGGTTGAACAAGTTTGGACTTTCTGGGGTTCGCTGTTTTATGCCGGAACAATATTTACCACGATAGGTGAGACTTTTTTCTTGTTAATTTATAAAAAAAAAGAATTTTTATAACAACGTGCAAAAAAGTTAACTTTTTTATAACATATTCATTCATAAATCGTTGCGAAAATGACACTTTACATGGTTACGTCACAGACAGTGCCGAAAATGGGACTTTCGGCACTAGTGCGGTAAAGTAAATGAGAGTATCTGATTGGTAGAAAAACAAAATGATGCCATGAATATCTCTATGGAAACTAAATGGTCATGAAACTCACTTATTTCAATTGGTTCATTACTTTTGCATTTTCTAACATTCCCATGGAAGCTGCAAGTACTACTCGAAAAATTCTTAAAGGAAATTAAATAAGACAAAAGTAAGAACCCAAATTTCACGCTTTTGCACGTTATTATAAAAAATATATTGTAAGCAAGCACGTGCGAAATAACACTTTATTAAGTTCTTGTCATTATTTCACTCCACCTACGATCTCCTGAAATAAAAGCCACTCGCTTAATAAAGTGTCATTTTCGGCACTAGTTGCTTAAATAACTATTATCATACATTTACAACGAATTATTGAAACAACAAATAACGTGTTTTAAACACAAATAGAAAAGTAAATCTATTGTGCCGATCCGGCGGCGCAATGGTTAAAGTGTTAGCCCTTGGAGCTTCTGGGTCCGGGTTCGAATCCCATTAAAGCATGGATGTTTGTGCTTGTCGAGTATATGCGGAGTACGGGCTCGCTAAATCTGTTGGGTCCGAAAGTTCTGTGGGAGGTCATTGCGAAGTTTCCCACGGGTACAGGTCCCTGGAGACCAGGGGCGTAGCTACCGCCGTATCAGCCGTATCAATTATACGGGGCCCCCGGGCCACGGGGGCCCCCTACGTGCGGAATCAAAAATTAATAAAAGCTTCGCTTTTTTTCTCAAATGACAAAAGTAAAAAAAAAAAAAAAACATTTTTTCCCCCTCGCGTAAAGCGTGCGTTCAAAAGTTGTCAACACCCTACATCGGCTGTTGCGGGCTGCGGGAACATAGATATACGCGGGGACAAAGATTTCAGAGCCTTTGCGACCTAAGTAGTATGTTCAAAATATAATAACTAAACAGGAGAAACTCCTGTCTCAATCAAACGAAGAGATATTAAACGCTTCAGGAGCACAAAACTGTCGGCTTTTTACAGTAAAGACATGTCAGTTAAACTTATGATCAATTAAAGGCTCTAAAAACATGCATAAAATCTGAAATTCAAAAAATTCATTCCATTAAGGAACTCTTTGAATTATTGCTGATAAAATTCAATAGTCTTGCATCCAGTTTTCCCGAGGTAATAACACCATGCTTTTTATTCTTGGCGCTTCCAGTTACAACTACAACTGCTTGAAGAAGTTTTTCAGAATTGAAACTGATTTAAAAAAATTACCTAAGAATTTCGATGGGACAGGAACGCCTGTCAGACCTGTCACTATGTTGTCCATAAAGCTAGAAACTTACGAAAAACTAAAGCCATCATCATCTATAAAAGATTTTATAAATCAATTTGCCAAAAAAATGGCAAGGAGAGTGTAAATTTAATTTTACTTTTAGAAAAAGTGACAGATACGTAATTATTATGAATAACTGGGCAATTCTACCATAATTTTTAATTTTATGTCCCTTGGGAATAACCTTAAAAAAATTAATATTTCTTTTAAAAAAATTCTTATTATACTAAAAGACTGGTCCTTATATAATTGCAAAACGTAATTTTTTAAAGCAAAGAAACTCCAAAAAAATGTGAGAACACAGAACAATGCAGAAAAATCCTTACCGTAGTGTGTCCCAAATGTTATTTTTTTTTAGTTTAGGGCTCAAGCCAACATATTTCTGAGCTAAAAATTACATTCATTTATATTTTAAACAGAACTAATACTGTAGCTTAACAAATTAATTCCATTAAATTTTGGTTTTTAATATTTATAATGTGTTTTCTCGTCTCCTCACTATGTCCCTGGGTGTGTTTTGGTACATTCACTGACCTCATTCCTAAAGTGGTGAAGAGAGGCACTCGATTGAGCTACAGTGATTCTTAAACCATGAAAACAGTATTGCAGAAAATTCACATTTCTGTTTAGTATCCACATAGTTTTGCTAAAATTCACCAACCAGCCCAACATTAAAAAAAAAAGAAAACTCAGTAAAATTGGCTACGAGGCTTTATTGCTTTACTTACAGTCTCCCAGGTAAGGTTATATTTTGCTTGATAATTGATTTTTTTACTATAAATGTGTTTAAGTGGAGTACAAGAAGTAAAAAGATCCATTTTTATTAAACTGTAGTTAGTTTCAACATAAAAAAGCGTGAATGTCCTTACCTTCCGTTCCTGACTTCCAGGTCCTTACCATCGTATGTATATAGGGATGGAAAAGCGAAACCAGTTTTAAGACTAACCGGTTTTTTTCGATTTCGGTTTCATTGAAAAACAGTTATTTTCGTAAGGCCAGTTTAAACCAATTTCTTTGGCATCGGTGTTTTTTAAAAACCGCCATGCCTTGTCATTATTTTTTGTTTTTTACAAATGAGCTTTGCTGAACTTTTTTTTTCGTTTTTATAGAACCCTTATAAACCTTTTAACAAACATTTAAAGTGATTTGGAAAAAAATAAATGTAAATTTTTTTTTATACCTGAAATTAAAAATTATGGTAAAACTGCCCAAATATTTCTTTTAATTTTTTGCATTTTTTTCTTCGTAAGAAATCTTTACTCTTCCTAAGGGCCCCCAAACAAATTTTTATACAGGGCCCCGCCAAGGCACGCTACGCTTCTGCTGGAGACTATTTCCCTTCCCTTCAGGAACATGTCTAAATTGTGGTGGTGGCGCGCGATATATGGCAGCATCTGTCGCGTATGTATGTGTGTGTTGTGACTGTCTTACTTGACGAAGGTTTATAAGCGAGTTTCTGACCAAGCACACAAGCCTGAAAATATATGTCAACCAAATCTATTGTAAAGATAACAAATACTAAAGATATACACTGTTAAAAATAATAGTTCAGGTTGAACCAAATTACGGTTCAAAGTTGCTGCAACCATGATCTGGTAGACTGTTGAACCATAAAACGGCATTTTCAATTTTCATAACTATGGCGAGAGGTTGTACCATATGAGGGATTTTCCCAATGCGTAACTATAGTGAAAGGTTGAACCATAAAAAGGGTTTATCCCAATTGAGGATTTTTCTACTATTTACCCTACACAGATCTGATTTATAGGATGACTGGCACTAGATGGAATTCGAACCCCCGCACTCCTGAGAGGCTTAATTCTCTAGGCTGATGCTATAACCACTCGGCCACGGACGGGTCGCAATGTTAAAGCAGAAACAATAGTATTAAAAGTGCCGGCGTTTAAGTAAACAGTTAAATTGTCGGTTGTCGTTATTAGAAGTTGAACCAATTTTTCGTGGTAGCAGGTCTATTTCCAGAATGTGATATTTGGTTGAACCATTTTATGGTATGTCTACAAGAAGTTCTTGATTTTTCACCAATATTTGGTTCAACGTTGAACTGCAAAAATTAACAGTGTACTAAAATATGGATTTTGACGATACTCTTTCAGAACTAGAGGCTTCTAGTTAAAATGGCTATTTTAAACCTCATGACATCTAACTAGGGCAAAAGGTCCTGACTTCGTATTAAAATCATCAATTTAGTTAATTAAATATAGAACAATAGCTGATTTAATGACATTTATTTCTTCAATTTATTTTATGATGTTTTCGTTTGCAGGATACGGACACATAGTACCAATAACTACAGCAGGTCAAGTGGCTACTATTCTTTATGCCTTCATTGGAATTCCAATTCTCCTGATGGTGCTAGCTGATTTAGGAAAACTCTTTACTCGTTGGATAAAAGCTATAATTTATTACATTAAAGTCTTTGGCAGAACTGGAAGAATCCGAAAAGCCAGGAGAATGGGAAGAAGGGCAACAGTTGTTCCATTGCAAGTAAGGAAAGCATTTTTTGTGTCATTAAGTACTGCTGAAATACTGCTTCGTTCGCGAGAAGAAGGGTGAAATAAAAATACTGCTTCGTTTGTAGTTCGCGAGAAGAAGGGTGTGAGTCTTCGCGGATGAGTCTATTGTTAATATATTTATTTATTCATAGAATAAAAGCTGAGGCTTTAACAGGATAATAAATATAATTATTTATTTGTATGATCGAAAGCGATAATACTTTGCGACAATTTTACGTAAGAAAATATTGCAAGTTTTACACTGTATTAAATAAAATAAAAATGCATGTCAAACGTGTGGGTACATGCTTGTCAAACGTGTGGGCCCCAGTTCAAATCCCTGATGAAGCATGGATATTTGTGTTGGCCCAAATACGTGTAGCGAATGTGTTTTTTTTTTAATATGTGCGTCCGACACGCCATTGGTCGATTTTTGGGAGCATAAGTCAGACTTCTACTCTCACGGGTCTCTAGCTCTTATGCCAACGGAAGCTCTCTACTCTCTTTATCTCTACTTCCTCCTTAAAAGAAAAGTTCCTCCTTCGCCCAAGACAACAACAAATATATGATTTAACTAGAAATCTGCTAAGAATTACAAAAGTGTTGGTTGGCAATCTATCCCACGTCCAGCACTCTGAGTATGTAACTCAATTAAACATTGAAAAGACTCAGAAGCTGTGTCATCAGCAATCTAAAGTGAAACTCCTCAAATTCTAACTTTCACAATAGCGGGAGCCAAAAGAATTATAGGTTAAGTTAATTTCATGAGGTTCAAATTATTGCACCTCTAAGGTAATCGTTTTTAACTGATGTACTCTTTATGATTCTAAAGCATCAAGGTATCATCTCGTTCTGTTCTTTTCGAATTATAATGTTGTACACTCTTAAAACAAAAGAGTGAAATCCACTCCAGTAGGAGAAGTGCATTTTCGACACTGGAAAGGAGTGAATATTAACCCAGACTGAGTTAAAATCACTCGTTTGGAGTGATCCTGTCGGAGGTTTAACACACAAGAAATCCACTCCTTTTGGGGAAGTGCATTTTCAAGACTGGAGTTGTAAAAATTAACTCAGACTTAGTCAAAATCGCTCGTTTGTTTTAGGAGTGTATTCTGCAGAAAAGTTCTAACTATAAGACTTTTTTAAATGACTTAATAATAAATTTAATGTTTTCATTTTCAGTACATGTCCATCACACTGAATAAAATGGCCTACATGGTTCCCTACCAAGGACGGGATTCTGACAGAAAACTTAAGGAAAAATCATGGGATAAGAAAATAAAGAAAATGGAAGATATAGAAGACTTGGAGCCAAAACAATACGCGATGTCATTAGATGAAGAAGTCGACGAAGAATTCAACATACCAGTTTCCTTGGCTCTTTTCATACTAATGATATACATGATGTTAGGTGCCTTTCTATTTACTCTCTGGGAAGACTGGACCTTTTTCGAGTCCTTCTATTTTATATTTATCTCGATGAGTACTATAGGGTTTGGTGATTACGTACCAACTCACCAAATGTTTATGATGGCTTCCTTCATTTACCTACTTTTCGGGTTGGCGTTCACTTCCATGGTCATCAATGTTGTCCAAGAGAAACTTTCCAGCTATTTTGAAGCAGCCAAGCTCCAGATCGGCACCACCATCGGACTAGATAGCAACTTGCTCATGGAAGATTACTTGGTGAGCGAGGGCGGTTCCTCCCCAGAGAGAAGGGGAAGCAAATCTTCTCGGAGGAATTCGAAATCCACTCGCTCGTCACCATCAGTGGCGAGGGAGCTCGAGACGGATGATATTGAAGTAGAGCCTCGAGGTGCTGATACAACATTGTGATCCGAAAATTCTCCCGGAGAACTCCAATTCACGTTTTAAGGCACCTGTCGGTGATCTGCCATCACTGGCTGAAGAGGCGATAATAATGCAAATAAAGAGAATCGAGGTGATGTGGTGAAATTACAACAACTTTCAAGTGAAAGAGAGCCAAGAACTTTCGGTCGAAAAAAATGATTGTGTTCGTCGTTCCAAAGTGCTTGTATGAAGATAGCGAACCATACGCAATGTTTACAATACTGCGAGTTTTTCAAATATAACCATATATTGAGAAAACAACTTCAAAAAGAATATCTCCATCCCTTTATGATCAAACTTCACCCTTACATATACTAACTGCATAGTTACAACAATACCAGGAATTTTTACCTTTGAACATTTTCAAGTAAAAAACGTCAAAGTCTATTGATGTTGAAAGTGAAGGAAAACATTTATCAGCTTAGTGTACCTTAAAACAAACAGTGAATAGCTCTTTCCCTGTAGATTTTTGCTCATCGCCCCTCGTAGTTTTCTGAATATACTATGTGCTCATGCTCAATTTTAATTCTTGTTGGTTTTATAATTAAAACATAATAAAAATCTCAAAATTTGTTGTTTTCTTTATTTCAGTCCATTAGGAACACTATTTTTAATTAGACGACTTTCCCTTCAACATTAATATATAGGGATAATATATAATATATTTATATATATAATATATACATCATTTGTATATTTTTTTCAGTTTGCATATAAAATTTTTATTGTCGAAAATAGTTAACATCTCTTTGGCTTTTTGGCATAACACTTTGTCACTTTCATTTTCAATTAAGTATCTTAAACAACCATCAAAATACTTAGACATTTTTAAATAAACATCTTCATCCAAAATACCATTTCAATATGGAAAAGCAATATCAAATTGATGTTTATCCAAATTTAACAATGAAGCAATTAAACAAAATGATCTAATTGATGACATTTGTGCAACAGGTAGATACTATATGTTTGATTTTGAATAGTTTTTTTTTTTCAAATACCCCATAGAAAGGGAGAAAATGAATTTTAAAATTAGGACAAAAAATTACGTTCGAAAACGCTTTGTGGCTGTCACGTGGTATTTAGGACGTCACTAGTAACTATAAACAAACTTTGAAACACCATTTTGGAATCTACTTAAAACAAATCTGAGCTATCCGCTTGTGTAAAAAAAAACTCCTTCCATTATCTATATAATTCTTATTTTAATAGTTAATTCGATTAAATCCAGTTTAATTTCAACCAAAAAAACTTCACACCGGTTTGTTTATACCGACTAGTGACGTCGGCCAAATCGACGTGTTTGTGAACACGTGACCTTTCGATGGAAAATAAACAATTTTAAAATGATTGTTATGACTTAATTAAAGATTTATTTTGCAAAAAAAAAATTATACGTTTGTTATTTTTGGGTTCAAACTATAATTTATTTAATATTGGAAGGTATTTTAGCGATACATGCAAACAAGTACTACCCTTAACATGACTTTCTTTTTGCAATCCCCATTTTCAAAGAGCAAAGATTTTTTTTTACGAAGTAACAACGTATTGCAATAACATTTTCTGAGAAACGGAAAGGCAATAAATTCAATATTTTTGTAATATTTTTCTTTTTTTTTCTTTCTGTGGTTCCTGAATATGTACTTTCCTCTTTTTTTATTGGAGATAATTTGAAAATATAAATTGGGGGGTACTCATGTCTGATATCATAGAAATTTACATTCCTTTTATCCACCCGCCCGTATTCAACTTCTTTTCAAACTATCCCATTTTAAAACTTCTTTTTTATTGTTGATCTCAGAACACATATCCAAGATAATGACATATTTTTCAATTATATTTGCACGAAAAAAGGTTTTTAAAATATGTATCGAAATTAATAAATAACTAGGAATCAATTGAAGAATACAGAGAGAAAACCCTTCAATGCATAGAAATCTGTCTGCCTCCTGAGGCCTCTTTGATGACGATAGGGGTGCACCTTCTGTTGGTGCAAAAAAAAAAACAATTTCTTACTTGGTTCTTCTGTTGCGGCAACACTGATTCACGCCAGACACGTGTCCCGTGCTTGTACCGTTTAGAGAAGAAGCAAGGGAGAAACCAGTTTCCTGTTGACAAAGCCCGACAAGCAGATCTGATTACGGGAAAATTCCTGCGCATTCAAGTGGTTCCTTCCCTGTACTCTTCAACTGTATGCAACAAGATTTGTGATTTCATCCCAAAATCAATCCATTACAACAGTGGTTCCCAACCTTTTCTGTAACATCGCCCCCTTCTTTAAGTTGACTAACACATATCGCCCCCTTTAATTTTTATAAATTGTCCAATTATAATTTGAGTCAAAGTATAACTAATAAAGCCATTTTATAATTTCAAACACTTACTACCATATATAAAAAAAACCAAAGCAGCTTTATCCGGTTACTCTTAAATAAAATCGGGGGAAAAGTTTATTTTTTTCTACTTTTATTTAGATTTTTTCAAAGAATGAAAGTAAAATAATTAACCAATATCTTTAAACTCAATTCTGGAAAATTTAAGAGAGTTGAAAATAAATTAAAGAAAAAAAAATTAATGTTGAAAACTTTTTTATTCACTTTTTTTATATCAATTATTATTTTTCAAGCTCATACGCAAGTCTTTGAGGCAAACATCCCATTGATTTCTTTGTTTAGTGAGGAGCTGGATAACAGAACTAATTTTTTTTAACTAAATATATATTGAAGGGACGAGATGAGACGTAGTTCAGCTTTTTACCACAGATAACGATCAGTGTAAATAAGTTTCACGCAGGCTAACTCATAACCACTCTGCTTGAAATGAGTTTCGCCTCACTGTCATACTTCAGATCGTCAAACTCCATCTGCAAAGAGTTTTCAAAGTTATCTACAACCCACAGATTCAGAAGGGAATGGATCGACAATAGAATCAGGAATTTTTAACTTGGTCAAATATTCAAATCTTGTAAAAATATCAGTTTTAAAACTTGTCACGATGATCAAAAAAATTAGAATGGTTTTACTGTACAGTATATTTTAATTTTCCCCCTTTGAATACTCATCGCCCCCCTATCGCCCCCAAACTATTTATTGCCCCCTTGATAACACAAATCGCCCACTTGGGGGCTTGTTCTACCGCTGCAATGGTAACCCAATTGGAGGTCACGTGATCTGCCACTCTAATACTTTAATGTGAATATCTGAATGTCACCCCAATATAATAAAGGAATATCCTTTATTTCAATTTGAAAACAATTGAAATAGGCATGTTTCACTTATTGAGGGGCAACCGAACCACATTATTGAAAATATGGTCGCGATGGGTTTATCAATGTAGTGGGCTAAGCTTACCGTGTCAAACTACCAATCAACGAAACATTCTACTTTTTTTACAACAATATTAATTACATTTAAAAGAGTATTTAAACCTTGTCGAAATGATGATAGAAGATGATGCGATTGTTTTGAACAAATAATGGATACCGAAATATGGATGTTCGAACTGAGCTTTGAACAAACATTTGCATGACAGCTTTAGATACGAGGAGACATGAACCTTTGACGCGCCCTCTTCTAAGTAGAATAGTTATTTTTGCTCCAGCAATCAGGCGCAGCATCTTCCACATCCCTCCATCTGTGGCGACTTTTACAACTTTTATTATGACGGCAAGCCAAAGAGATTTAAGAAAACATGGAGTGAAAAGTAGAAGATGAACGTCACGTAAAAGTATGTCATTGAGCAGAAGAAATTAAATTATTTTAAAATCACATTTCCTTAAAGTAATAATGTTTTAAACACATAAATATGGAAAAAATATCACTTTAAAATAATAAAGGGCTATATATCTACAGAAATTAATTTTAACAAAATTACAAACTATTTTGACTGTGTTAAAAAAATATCTAAATGGTAGAAACAGGTATTGAAACCCTTTAACAAAACCATAACAAAATTTCCAAACTTGTACTCGATGGTTTCGCCGTTCACGTGTGTAAAATTTGATTAAACAACAAATGTAAAAAGTCCAGCCATATTTCTAATTTCTTTCTTTTCAGATTTGATAGTTCAAAAAAAAAAAAAATTAATGCTTGATAGTTTTTGAAAATTTCAAGAAAAATTAAATAAAAAGACTTGCTAAAAGTATTGTAAGGAATTTGTTTCTTTACCTTAAAGATCTATGACTTGACAATGGTGGATTTGAATAAAAGGTATGAATATTTTTTTTTTGTTTTTTATTTTGCTTAAGTATTTTCTTTATTGGAAAACATTTAAATGCATCTAATTTTTTTTAACTTTTCAAAACATTATGAGGTCCTACCATAAAGCCAATTTTGTAAGTAACAAAATAAATTTGTTGTGATCTGTGTGGTCTATTACATATTCCTAGTGGCCTATGATGAAAGGTTACCACTTAACATAATTATAACAAACGTTGATTGCATGTCATTTGAAATCGAGATAGCTGTGAATGTTTTAGACTATTTTATGACAGGGATTATGCTGTTTATGGGTTCATAGACCGCAGCTTGAATGTTCGAGATTTTTCTAATTTACTTTCATTTTCATAGACCCCCCCCCCCCCCCCACACACACACACTTATTACTTTGTGGCACTCTTGGGCACTCGCCCTTCAGTGCATTGTCACATGGCCTCCATGGCGATACATCCCAACTTGCATAAATGTTTTTCTCATTCTAAATGTCTCCCAATGGGCTACAATAATATGCAAACTAAGGTGTGAAAGAGAGGTGTAGGTGTTTCACAATGACAAGTGGCCTAGCTCTATTCTCTTGTCTATGATGTTTGGTTTCTTGTATGTCCAGACCTCAGCCTTGACAGAGCTGTTTGGGCAAGTCTTAGACAGAACCTTTAAAACGACATACCATGTTAGTTAGTAGCTTACCAGCTATGTTTGGGAGGAGCCAACAGGCTGCTTTGGTTTTTACCAACAACAGGGAGTTTACCTCGGAAACTTTTAGCTTTTCCGAAGAGGCTTTAAGCAGTTCACTACAGTTCTCAATATAGAAGACCTTTTTAACATTTCTTAAAATAAATTGCATGGAAAATGTTTGATGCATATGAAATTTTTTAATGACCCATCATATATGCACTAAAATGTGTTTTTTTATCCGCCATGCCTATGATGTCCTTCAGCATGAGTATGCTCCAGTACAAAGAGCTCATCAGTGAAGGTGACCTGGTGATTGTGTACTTGGACGTCCGACACCTCTACCCACTCACCATCACCAAGGACCAGGTATTCCAGGTGAGTTATAGATTTTGTCAACATTTTTTATGTTTCTTAAATGCTTAGGTAATGAAGGGTCTTACTTAAACCAATAAACTTGTTTGAAACATTTGGAAAGTCTTCATTAGCTGGTAATTTCAATGTTTATTCAAGTGCAATCCACTATACTACACAACGTCTTTTCTATAGTTAACATGATAGCACGATTAGATAATCCTGTCAACAATATAAACTTATACAGGTGCTCTGCTCAATCTGAGCATTCAAATTGAAAAGATGTTCTAACATTAAAATGTCATTTTTAACTGACTTTCTCTAGAACAATATACACACAAGCTAGCATTGGTGAAGAAGTGCCACTTCTTCACCAATGCTAGCTTGCAACTTTTTTTATGAATTAATATCTAACAATGTGAAAGCCCTCACCTAATCATTCCTCTGATTCCCAGAGCAAGTATGGTGCACTGAAACACAACGACTGCATAGGCAAAGCCTTTGGAAGCAGTGTCAGCTGCACCAAAGGATGGGTCTATGTACTCTTTCCAACACCTGAATTGTGGACCCTTACACTTCCCCATCGCACACAGATCCTGTATGCAGCAGACATCAGCCTCATTGTGGCCCAGCTAGACCTGAAGCCTGGCTCGGTGGTGTGTGAGGCTGGTGAGTAGCCATTATATTACTTATTTCCAATGTTTGCCTTTTAGCTTCCACACTACGTTCATAACGTAAAAAGTGGAAGGTTTTATAATCGTTCTGTCCGTCTGTCTGTCACCCACTTTCACAGAGCGAACCGCAAGTCTCACAAACAAGTGATGTACGTCATTTTGAAGCAAAAAATCAGTTTAGGCTACATTCCAAATTTCATTAACAAATTTAAATTAGAAGTTTATTTAAAAATTAATTTACTAAAAATTTAATCTACATTGAAATAACATGCAAATTCCATTTTTATTAAATATTTCACTGTTGCCATTGCATCAGACATAAGAGAAACTTTATTTAAAATAAAAATAAAAATCTTGAAAATATATATATATTTGTGATACAATTTAATTTGGATTGTTGTAATAGCGCAATAAAGTTATTTTGATGGTTCATTATATATGTATGAAGAAAGATGCTTAAAAAATTCTAAATTTGCATAAAAAATATACAAATTTTCGCTTTTATTTTTAAAGCAACAATTTTACTAATTTATTTTTCGAAATGTTAACTTGTGACTGCAAAAAGATATTTATTAAAAAAATCCATCATTATTCTTCAGATTTCAGAAAAATTAGCAAACGATGAGGATTAATTATCAAATCTGCAAAAGAAGATTAAAGAAAATTATTAATTTTTGCTTATAAAAGTTTGAATTTGAACAAGCCAAAGGCCCTGTTTGGCGAATTTCTTTCTGAGGTATTAATGTGTTTCCTGTTGAGGGTAATATGTTGTGTGGAAGCGGTGTAAGTGACAGATTCTGTAACAAACCAACTTGTTTGGTTTTTAGATCCTATTCTACTTCATCCATCCTTATATATTTTTCTCCTTGACTCTGTCCCTTGAAATCCCTTTAGGTGCTTCTGCAATTGTGCATTCTTTTCATATTTCTTTGCCATTGCCTTTATGACATTATTAGACTACAAAATCATTGGACTTGGGATGTGTGGTTCCATTATTATGATAGTGTTTGGCTTGAGGGTCAGGGGAAGATTAATTCAATATGAAACCATCACTTCCTTGATAAGTATCTTGTTTCCCAGTTTATTTTTGAACTTGATTTGAATGGCAAATCCTGTTTTAATCTTATTTTCAGGTATCAAGTACTTTTTTATTTATTTAAGTATAAAACCTGTTTTTTTTTTTACTTTTTTTAAATTCCGTTTTTTTTTTAAATAAATCAATTTTTATGAATGTATGATTTTATACCATGACAGTTGTCAATGGCCTGTGTTTTTACTGATATTTTATTTTTTTAAATCTTACACAGTCTTTTCTTTTGTAGGAACTGGAAGCGGCTCCTTATCTCATGCTCTCATCCGAGCCATAGCCCCAAATGGCTACCTCCACACATTTGACTTTCACGAGCACCGCGTACAGGTGGCTCGGGAGGAATTCAGGGCTCATGGGCTCGGGAGTTGTGTCACTGTCACCCAGCGCGATGTATGCTCCGAGGGATTTGGTTTGACAGGAGTGGCTGATGCCGTGTTTCTGGACTTACCTAACCCATGGGACGTCATTCCTCTTGTGGTCACTGCTTTCAAGGAAACAGGTTTGTGCTTCATTTTGAGATTTTTTTAGTTGCTCTTAAGAGCATTTTACTCTTGTAGGATTATTTGTAATTGCAGGGACTTCTATAAAAGTTTTCTGTTTTTTTTTTAATTAAGTTGAGTTATATACACATTTTCATATTCATTTTAGTGTATGCTATGTTTTAAATAGTTTTATATTGCTTTGCGAGGACATAAAGGTTAATTAGAGTTGATTGCTTAATAAGTCTTTATAACTTTATATTATTTTTTTTAATTAATATTTAAAATAATGAGGGTTGTTTAAATAGTGTAGTATATAAATTTTTTTATAATTTAAGCAATTGTATTGTATTTTTAAAAAAGTTCTGTTAGTTAAATTTGATTGTTTTAAATTTTCGGTATTTAATCATTTTTAAAACACTTAAAAACTGTTTAACCCTTCCACTTGTCTACATTGACTCTCATTAATCTATGCTATATGAATCTCTATACCGATGTAAATTGCTGTATCAGTGTATCCATGTTATTTATAAATAGGTTCCAAATAAAATCTATATTTTACATGGAAAGTCAAGTCCTGAAACCCTCTCCTTTTAGGTGGTCGTCTATGCACATTTTCTCCCTGTGTAGAACAAGTGCAGCGTTCCTGTGCAGCCCTGCAGGAGTGTGGAAAATTCAGAGATGTCGTTACAGTAGAGTGCCTACAGAGGACCTACGATGTGAAAAGAATCACGCAGCCTATAATTTCCTTACTTATGGAGGTCAATGCAGGTTTTTTCATCTTGTATATTTAATTAAATTATTTTTTAACATGCTATTAATAAAAAACAATTTTAAAAAAATCATTTATTAGGTTTAAATTTGTTTTTCACATGTTAATTGTTGGTTAAAATTATTGTTTGTTCACATGCTATAGTATTTTATCATAATACCAAGCTCTTAATTTTTAAATTATACTATATTCGAGTCAATTATATAGGAAGCCAATGTTTCTCAGCACCACTTGTCAATGCCGATGGTAGGTTTTTCAGTTTTGAGAAGATTTTAGTTTGGGTTCCTGTAATACTGTAAAACTTTTCGGGAGCGACCACTCTCCGTTCTGAGGAAAATCGGTCGTTGAGGGGGGGGGGAGTCTATTTGAAAAGTTTTATCACTGAACTGCTTAAATGTTCAAATCAATTTTGTAAACAATGGTTTAGTAGTAAAAATTAAGAAAAGTATACAATTTTTGTCATTTTATTTAGTTATTTTAATTATATCCAAAAACAAGGTCCTATTTTTTACAATACACATTTAAGTTACTATCTTTTAAAATAAGAAGAAATATCTTTTTGTTTATTTTTTTTCATATTTCAATTTGTTTTAAGTTTTATAAAAATACTATTTATTGAAACGTCTTTCGTGTTTTGCAAATTTAACATTCACTGGTATTCTTCCATTCTGTGAGTTTCTTAAACTCCTTCTAAATTACAACGCTGTCGCCAATAGCCCTCGTGTAGCTCTAGTGCAACGATAATTCAAGCCTACCTACTTTAAACTAATTGCGTTAGGGCCTTACTTGTGTGACAACGATCAATCCTAGTGATTTGTTTTTGGAAGGGTGTGTCCAAGCGTTACTTTGGCTAGGGATGTCAAGGTACATAATGGGTCGCCCTACCTTGCAATTGTTAACTGCAGTAAAGTGAAAGAAGCTTCCTATTGACATCTCGGACAATTTGTGGAAGGGAAGGGATCTTTCGAAATTATCTTTTTAACAGCAAACAGAGGATAGGGCTGAATTTGTTTCAACTTTTCAGGCTGGTGAACTCTTCCGCATGCTAATATCGATGAAGGTAATTCAAAGGATGAAAAGGGCAAATAATGACCAGTAGCGGCGGGAAAGCATGACTTTTTAGAAAAGTGACCCCCTGATGAGACCTGTAACGTGGTCATAACCGGGGGTTCGTCTGGTCTGTCCAAGAGGTATTTTTAACATTAAGCGTATAGGGGAAAAATCGGTGCCTTGAAAAATTGCTCGTTTGCGGAGGTGGTCGCTTAATAGAAGTGGTCTGTTGTAGAAGTTTTACTGTAATTAAGTTGGATAATATAATATCTGGTAATAATGCAAAAATAAACATGTTGCTTTAAACTTATTTGTCATATTCAGTTATCTGTGAAAACTTAATATTACAAACTCATCCTTGCCCATTTAACAGCAATTTCGTAATACCCTCATTTTATGCATTGATATATTATAATTGCTATGATGTTATAATAAAAAATGAGGTTTCTTGATTCATCATGATATTTCACAACTATGAATTCGAGCATTTTAATTATCTCTTACTAGGATGAAAAAGAAGACGAGCTTAATTCAAATGGCGAAGGAAGGCCGAGCAAGTATGGTCCCACATCCAATCAAAAGGACTCTCAGTCAGACAACATTTCTCATTGGGCAGCCATACCTCCACTCCAGACACCTGGCCATACTGGATACCTTACCTATGCAACCTATATGTAAATTCATTCATATTATAGCAAATCATCATGTATTTTTATGTTGCTCCATAAAACCTGTGGTATAAGTTATATGACTTTTTTTATATCATATATTCTGTGTCTGTGTTTATTCTTTTATATGAAGTACAAATTGAGAAACCCTTTTTTATGTTGATGGTTCTTGTTAGTGAGCTATCATGGAAACTACAAGAAACATCACCTCTATTTGCAACTTAACTTATTACTTTGAATGGTTTTAGCTGTGTTATCTGAACATTCTAAGCATTTCACTATCAAATTCGCCCTTTCTTATACTGACTCTTAAGTTTTTCTAAGATTTTCTAAAAGAAAAATTTCTTTAATAAATCCATGTGACATAAATTAGAAAAAACTAAATGCCGATTACATCAGAAAAACAACACAAGTACAACACGATGTTTTTAAAGAAATCTTGTATTCAAAATAAATAATAATATGTATTTTTGCATGAGTAGATGGCAATTGGTAGGACATGTTCTATGTATGCTCCATTGTACCCGAATATCTTAATCAAATACGTTAACTGTGTTCAGGTTATAGTTCTTACTATATTACTCGCATTTTCAAAATTAAAAAAATTATTTGATAACTGTATTTTTTTTTTTTTTTTGAGTTTTTTTCCCAAGAAACTTAACTTAGCGAGCGGATGCTCGCTATCTCAAGTTTGGATCTTGAGTGGCTACAGAAATGACGAATGAAAATAAATAATTTCTTCAGCCTCGATTGGCAAGTGAGTAGCGTGGTAACAGAACACCATTCGGAAAAAACGCATGTTTGAAAGTGCGAAGGAAATGCTTTATCTAAAACAAGCTAGTTGCGAGTGAGCTTTTTGTAGTCCCCCAAATCATCTATTAGATGAAGTTTTATTTTTATATGTGATGTAAACTCAAGCAATAGTCTTAAACTTGGTTTTAAGGAACTGTGGTACAGAATTTAAAAATAAAAATGAAATTATTTTTGATATATGACTATTAGATAATAACTCAATTATTAATTACGTTAGCTTATTGATTGATTGTTATTTTCTGTATTAAATGCAAATTTTATGTTTCAATTAGTATTTAATAGTCTACCGAAGTTTACGGTACACGTGATGTTAAATTCTGTAAATAAAATTTAGGTTAAAAGAAAAAAAACTTTTCAATACTAATCCTGCCCCATTTTATAAAATTGATTGTATTTTTATTATTTAAATTAAATTGTAACATCATATTTAAGATTAAAATGAAAAGGTCTTGTTAAGTAACAAGTATGCCGATTCTGAAGGAAATGCTAAATGCAACCAAAATACTTTGAAAATGAAAAATTTTGTAGTTTTCTATTTCATTGTTAGCGAATTATTGAAAAGTCAGACCAAACTAAAAGAGAATCTCCTCTTATAAATGTTCCTTCATTTATTTCGGTCAAATATCAATCTAAAACTATAATTGTAGTTTATATTTGCAACTTTGGATTTCAAGTATTCGGGGAAAGGGGAATAACATAAAGAAAGTCTTGCAAAGCTGAAACATCTCGAAACACGTGCTTACGTTATCCTATGCAGCTCTCGAACCACGTGCTAATGTTATCCTACTGCTTTAACCTGTCTAACCGCTTGTTTCCCTACAGCGATTTGAAATTGAAGCTCAGGTGGATATGGCCGTGAATGTCCCCCACACTTGACTTAACTCTTAATACAAGGCAACAAATATTTTTTAATTATTTAAAAGTAATCATATTAAATATGTATCTTGATTTAATTTAATCTACAATAGTTAATATTAATACACAAGTTCAACAGATTTATTAGAACAAAACATCCAAGTCTGTTTTGAACTGAAGTGACTAGACCGTCAGCAGAAAAAGTAAACAAAACAAAACATGTGCTGTGAGGCGCCCTGTGGTCAATGTCTTAATCAACGGATCGGAAGGTCCCGCGATCGAGTCCTGGTCGCTGAAAACCCACCGAGTATATGCGGAGTACGTGCTAGTTAAATATGTTAGGTCCGAAAGTCCTGTGGACGGTCCTTGCGCAGTTTTCTACGGCTACAGGTTCCTGGAGACTATTTCTCTCTCCTTCAGGGCAGGGCCTGACCATGACCAGTTGGGGCCCAAGGCCCAGATACTTTGAGGGGCCCCTTATCGAGTGCATATGCATGGCCAACGAAATGCTAAGGGTTATCCCCCCCCCCCACACACACACACAATGTATTTGTATTGGGTTGTTGGCAGAAAAATATTCTCTGTATGTTTCAAAATCTCTGTTTTAAAATTACTTTTATGTAAAAATATATTTTCATAACTTTTGTAGAACAAAATGCATAGGTTTACAGCCAATTTTGGGGCCCCCTAAAATCAGGGGCCCAAGGCCCGGGCCTTGTAGGCCTAGGCAATGATCAGGGCCTGCTTCAGGGACATGTCTAAATTGTGGAGGTGGCGCGCAACAGATGACAGCATCTGTCACGTATATGTGTGCATGTGAGTGTTTGTTGTGACTGTCTTAGTTGACGAAGGTTTAAAAAACTGCTCTCTGAGCAAGCACACAAGCCAGAAAATATATGTATACCAACCAACCAATAAACAAAACATCCGCAGTCCACGTTCGTTCTGTTCCCACGTTTTTGACTGACTACAACGTTATTTAGAGGGAGTCTGCTGCTATTTGATTGTGTCTGGTTTACTTGACGAATGTTAATAAGCGGGTCTCTGACCAAGCACACAAACTTGAGAATATATTTATCTACCAACCGACTACAACATTGTGTTGCATTTGTGGCAAAACTTCCATAAAGGAGCTGGAATAAATACCATGTAAGTAGGAAATCATCTAACATTAAATATTCCTAACAGTTTGACCATCTGAACCTGAGAAGCAAACAATGAGAATTTTATGTCAGCCTGACACTGGCCAGACACTTCTGGCGTCTCGTAAGTTGAAATAAGCCTTGGCATCGTACTACAATCATAGATATTAGAAACAAACTAAACTCCCCGGCGCAACAGCCCATTACTGGGTCCAAGCCTGCCGTGCCTATTTCATCTTTCGAGACCTAGGTCTCTGGGGTTCTAGGCAAATGTCCCGGGAAAGTGGTCAGCATCATGCGGAACCCCCAGTGCTTGGTACCCATTTTATCGACACACTAAAGGGATGAAAGGATGGGTATCGAGACCGGCCCGAATACGCTAGCAGTATCGGCCTAAAGTTGCGGGTTGTATCGTAGAAAAAACAATTTTTAAAAGGTGCCAAAACCCAAAAAAGTTTTATTTTTAATTTGTTATTGTGTAATAACCATTCCGAATCGTGTTCCCAATCCAGAAATAATATTTTCAGACCTGTTCTTCCTTACCTGTAATTGCGCAAAAGGTCTAAATTATAGAGACTTGTAACAATGCCGTTTTACATATCTAATAAATGTAACACATTAAGGTTTGTAATGAAACTCAAATAGGTGATTTACAAAACATTTATCAGCCAAACATCATATTGCAGCTTTCACCTTATTTCAATATTTAATCTGCGCTGAAATGACCCAGGACACACGGTGAGGACGTGGCTGCAACGCGAGTCGCACCTCTGCCCCAACCAACCTGGGTGAATTTTATTTACAGTACCTATTTACTTTGTACGTACCATGCATATATATGTTCGTTCTTGGGAAACAGTTATTTACGTAGAAGCCCCTTTGAATTCTGACTTCAAAAAAATGTTGAAAAAATTTCAGTGATGTCACCACTTTAAGGAGAAAAATACTACAGCGTCATTGAAAAAATACCATTTAATACTAATATTTATATAGCCATTTTTTTTTATCATTTACGGAAAAAAATATGTTACCAATACTAGCTGCTGGACTCTTTTTAGTGACTCAAAACGCTTTTTATGGATTTTTTTGCAATTTTAGTAATAACTAGTATTTTTTTGATGAGGTCGTAGCATTTTTCTCCTTTAAGTATTGGCAACACTGATATTTTCGCCCTTAAATTCTGGTCTATATGCCTGTCCCGTCTTTAGCAATGGAGGTCACGTGATACGCCGTTCCAATACTTTTACTATGATATCTTTGATTATAACCCTCTTCTTTTTCTCCAGCAAGTAGCTGAAAATGCAACAACCGCCACCATGCATCAAGCGACTGTTTCTGTCCCAAGAATTGAGCGACTTCTCGTTAATTGTATGGGATAGGGACAAGAGTCCCTGGCGCTTCCCCATTCACACCATGGTGCTGGCATCACAGAGTGTTGTCTTCAAGAGCTTGTTTCAAAATGAGTTTTCAGGGACAAGGAACATGTTTATCAGCGATATTAAGCCAAGGGTGATTGAGTTACTTCTTGGGTAAGTGCATTGTAAGAAATAGGAGCAATATCTGCTATTAACATTAAAAAACTAGAAGAAAATGAAAATTTTCTTTGTTCATTTAAAAGAAAAATATGTATTGGAAAAATATACTATGTTTATGCAATATAACCACAAGTTTGGAAGTCATCAGCATTAATAATGATACTGTATTATTTTTAAGACAGCCATAGTTGCGCATGTATAGAATTACCGTTGTTTCTCAATTCTATGAGAGCTGGAGGAATCGCAATTTACAATTTCTGGAGTTTTTAGATTTTGCAATCGCTGGAGTATCAGAATTTTAAGGTGATTAATTTTTGCCTAATAAAGTTTTAGTGACTAAGGTTTCTATTAATTTTCATATGTAATTAATGCACACTCTCCTACTTTGTTAAATTCTTTGCTCCTTATATTTATTATTTTAATCTTTAAGTAGAAGGCAGCAACTGACATTGTGCAGGAAAACCAAGTTCTGAGGATAAAAGCAAAATGTTTACTATTAAAGGAAGCAAAAACAGAAGACTTGAAGCTGGTATGGGAAAAAATGGGTGAAGCACCTCATGAGTTACCATTTCAAGTGGTAAATGTTAATTTGATTGGGCAGAATGAAACAGCATTATCTAGAGGACATAAATATGTACTCTGCGTTATAGATCAACATTTGAGAGAGGCAGTGCCATTGACCTCACTGACGGCCAAAGCTACTTGTTCATCTCTTTTAGAGATATTGTGCAGAATTAGCGAGCCTGAAGTAATAGTCCTAGATAATGCCACATACTTTTTTTCCAAAACTGACTAAAGCGTTCATGGAGAAGTCTGCAGCGTTGGACATTGGCTCTACTGCGGCTTCACCTCAAAATGAATTATGTCAAAGGGGTCAGAAATTGATTTACGCGGATGCCTTATCGAGACTTTAAACTGGAGACAGACTGTCTCCTGGTTGTAACAACCTATGTAAATGTAATAACTTTTAATGCTGTCATTTTCTTCAGTTTCAACTAGTAGTTTAGTTCTCTCTTTCGTAACCTCAACCATAGCCCATATAGTTGGCATTGTTATTGCATTTAGATTTAGTTCTTTTAAATTTTTATTTAATATAAATCTAGTGTGGGAAGTGTAAGGTTTCTAATATAATGTTCATATTAAATTAATGCACACGCTCCTACTTAGTTAAATTCCTTGCTCTGCATCAGCATGAGAGCGCCTTGTCTTTCTGTGAGCTGTGCTAATTAATATTGTCTATGTTTTGGAATTTCATCCTGGGATTTTAATAAAAATGGCGGCCTTATACTCAAAGAGGAGTTTGTGATTCTTCTTATTATTTTAATGTTTAAGTAGAAGGCAGTGACATTAATAAAACTAGTTATGAAAACTGTGCCGAAATTTAGTTTGAAAATGTAGGATTTGGTCTTAGTTTGCGACTGTTCTGTCACAAGAGTTGAGTGACTTTTCTTTCACAGTGCGTGACGGGGACAAAGGCCCCTGGCTCTTCCCATTCCACGCCATTGTGCTGTCATCGCAGAGCATTTTCTTCAAGAGCATGTTTGAAAATGAGTTTTCCGAAAAGGACACGTTTACCAGCAATTTTAAGCCAAGGGTGGTCGAGTTGCTTCTTGGGTAAGCTTTTCAAATACAAGTACCAGAGTTATAAATTCAATGAAGAAATTCCGGAGTAACCTGTGCTACTAAATGAAAACGACTAGGAGAAAATGCATATTAACTAAGAGCATTTTTAAGAAAATATCTTTCATTGAAAAGGCTGTACTTTTTATTTATCAACATACTCTGGGTATCGATTGTAGTTAAAAATTCGGGATTTTTGCACAATTATAGAATAACCATGGAGTTTCTGTTCAAGATTATAGAAACACCGTAGTTATATAATCAACAGTGTTTAACAATTTTAAGATTGCTGCAGTTTCAAAATTTTAGAGTTTGTGTTACATTAACATACAAGTGATAACCAAGTGCCAAGATACATTAAAATGTAAACATCACTGTTTGGTGGTGGTTTCTATTGTTTCCAGGGTTGGAAAAAAACTAGGTTTTTTTCAAAAAAAACCCCAAAAAACGGTTTTTTTGGTTTAAACCAGGTTTATTTGGTTTAAACCAGGTTTTTTCAAAAACTTTTCTGGTATTTAACTATTTTGTGTATTAGCAGGACTCTAATGATGTTTATATTAATTTCAAACTTTATTTTATGGTTTACTTGAAAAATAAGATTCCCATATATTTTTTAAATTTGATATTTTATAAATATAAAACTAATTTTGGGGCATAATGTACTCCGATTATTTCAATTTCCACATAGTCATAAATAATAGCCGTTAAAATTTGTAATGGATGTCAATTAAGCCATTCATAGTATTATAACCTTAATTGAAATAACTAAAGTAATAATGAAGTAATAATTCCAAAATTTTAAACAAAAAAAATTGCAGCTTTTTTTTTATCCCAGGCTTATTATCAATTTAGACTGCACTAGCCAAAAGAGGAAAAATTGAGCTCATTGTTAGCTGTTGTTGCCTTAGCAGTCAGAATGAGACTAAAAGCGTTACTGTTAAACTTTTTTTATATCAACTGCTTTACCAATATATTGCAGACACCACTTTTACATAATCACTCTCAAAGAAAATTTCTGAATGTAACTACAAGCTCTAGCAGAATATTTCATAACAAGAGTAACACCGAAGAGTATTAGGGAATCTGTGCTTTGCATATAGTAATGCTTCTGTTAAAAAATTTGGAAAAAAACCATCCTTGGTTTTTTTGAAAAAAACCATTTGGTTTAAACCATTTGGTTTAAACCATGCCAACCCTGATTGTTTCACTGCAGTATTTTATTGATTCTCCAAATTATTCTTTTCAGTTACTTTTACAAGAGGACGGCAAACTTCTCGAATTGGTTGGACTGTCGAGAACTCCTTCAGGCTGCCCACAAGTATCAGGTGAAGCCCTTGGTACAGCACTGCGCCAGGTCAGTAACCTAAAGCCTGTTCACTGGTTGTAGAGATTCTACTATGCTGAGCTGTATTTGACAGCTATTATGCTAGAATATTCTGTTACTCTAACTTGAAAGGTACAAATCAGAGAAATATTTCCAGACGACGAGTTGCACAGGTTTTATATACATAGTCGTTTCTGATTTTTGATAATTTTGTTTTTTATTTTTGCAAAACTCGCACTCTCCAAAGTATAACAAAGATGGTTCATTTATGGTGACTTTGGACAATCTTGAATATAATTGGTCAAGACTGTCAATACTTTTCAACAGAGTTTGAAAAAAAAAACCTTTTTTTATAAAAACAATTAGCTGGGTTTTTTTTTTTGGGGGGGGGGGTTTAAACCAGGTTTTTTTTTGTTGTTGCTTAAACCAGGTTTTTAAAATTAATTTAGCTAATTAT
The DNA here is from genome assembly GCA_023701765.1 of Hylyphantes graminicola. Lineage (NCBI taxonomy): Eukaryota > Metazoa > Arthropoda > Arachnida > Araneae > Linyphiidae > Hylyphantes > Hylyphantes graminicola. The sequence continues at coordinate 37,185,054 of CM043119.1, read as the reverse complement.
TTTTTTAATTATATGCATGCATCGTTTTGTTGAAATATCTTGGATTAAATAACATTGCAATACCAGTTATAAAACCCATTTCAAAAAATTATTTAAACAAAATAAAAACACTATTCAATTTGATAGTTATGAGAAAATTAAAAACAGTTTTTTTTCTTTTAAACCTAATGTGAGATATATAGTATATTTACTAATTTATTTTTAATGTTTAATTTTCTTTTTCTTTAGATAATAAAAATACATCTGGGTGTGTCTTAGCAAAATGAGTGTGTTTAAAAAAATTTATTTATTTATATCACACTATTTTGTTTATTTTTCAATACCGTATATACTCGTGTATAGCCCGACTCCGTGTATAACCCGACCCCCCTTTTTTTAACCAAATATCCTCCCAAAATCGTTAACCCGTGTATAAGTTGAGGTAGAAAATAAGCTAGAGCCTTCTGAAGAAAATATTAGCAGAAACCGGTTCATGACGGGACCGTAATTTTTTTTACTTGCAAGCAAAATTTTGACCCCAATAAAAGCAAAAACAGGTTTCCGCTTTGATGTCCTTGACATTGCTGACTCTGAATGGAGAAGCTGAGTTGAAACTGTGTTCAGTGAAGCGTGACGACCACGCTGCCAAGGTCACGGATTGACAACGTTTCCTTACACCTCTTGAAGACTGGTTGACTGAACTGCCCTGTGCCAGAACTACGCGTGCAAATACGCATCACGCAAAAACAGATTTCCGCTTTGATGTTGTTGGCATTGCTGACCCTGAATGGAAAAGCTAAGTCGAGACTGTATGTTCAGTGAAGCGTGAAGAATCCGCTGCTAAGGTCATGGATTGACGTTTCTTTACACCTCTTGAAGACTGGTTGACTGAACTGCCCTGTGCTAGACCTACACATACAAATACGCATCACGCGAAGAACTAACAATTTAAGCATCTTTATGGTGGATATTGTGAATAGATACTAAAATCTTATTTCATCTTCAAAATTTAACTGCTTTTGTGCCTTTATTTTTAATAGTTATTAGTTAAACCTAAAGTTTGATTGAAATTTAGTTTTAGTTTAAGGATTAGGGATTTTTCCCCATCGGAAATTTGATGTCTCGTGTATAAGTCGACCCCGTTTTTTACGGCACTAAATTTGACCAAAATTTCTCGGGTTATACACGAGTATATACGGTATTTAGATTCAACATTTTAAACAAAAACTCAAGTTTTCTGCTTTTTCTAAGTCCAGTTTGTTGCGTAGCTTTGATTACATAATTCCAAAAGTCGAAAACATTCTTTCAACATGGGCTGTAGTGGCTTTTGCGGCGAGCATTACCTCCACTTCTTTTGAAACTTCCGTATTAAATTTCATAGCTGTTTCCTTTTCTTGCATTTGCCACCACTCTAAAGCTGTAACATTTTCAATAAATTCCTTTTCAAATAGGTATGTTTGAAAAGGTGCACTTTTTGTTAAAAAATTTCATTACTATACCAAAACCGACCTTAAGTTTGCAGTATACAAATGTTCTACGAGAAAAAGGGTAAATAGTTCTCATTTTCGAGTGCGAGAATCGAATACAAAAAGGTATTTCACTTTCTATAAACAAATTTATTTGTTATTTCAAGACATAAATTTATTATTTTTATTAGTTTACTTCAGTTAGAGTGTTATTTAAATTTTTTTCCCTTCAATTTTGACGTAACAGGGCGCACGAATATCAGGGCCAAATTATCAACCAATCGGAGCAGGCGAAGCTACGGCGCCAGCCGCGTTGTTTACGCAAATTCCTCCGCGTAGTACATTTCTCTGCTGCAAACTTAAGGTCGGTTTTGGTTTAGAGTTACCAGGTTATTATTTAGAAACTTTTCTTTAGCATACAACAGAGCTCTTTTTTCTTCAGAAGACAATTCTTTATCAGTATCACTTTCACTTACACCATTATCATCATTTTTTGTGGCTTTGGGATGCAAAAGATAAGCAAAAAGGCGAGTTGGTGTTATGGCCATTTCGTATCAATTTTCCATGTTCTCACCAATTGAGCAGTTTTGTCTTTGGACCCTGTCGAGAGCTACGCTAATTGGTTTTAATTGGGCAAGGTAGTCATCTACATTTCTTTTCAAAGCAAAATTCAAAATCAGGGTTGAAAGTTTATCACGATTGCTGCAAGTTTCCACATGTTTCTTCATCGTTAATACCTGACCTTCCATTTCCTTTCCACATTTTTTTACATTTAGCTCTATAGCCTTTCCTATTATTCTTTTTCATCTCATCGAAATGCAACCAAACTAAAGCTTTCCTCCTGCCAGAGCAAGAAATTTTTTTTCTCAAATAGTGCTAACTTTTCATCTAATTCATACAAAAGAACACGAGACTAACCAAACCATGATAGGGGATACAACTGATATTATGAGAGGCTTATGCAAGAAGTAACTGCTGAAATGAGTTGAGTTGTTTCATGAAGTAGAAGTTCTTTTCAAAATAAAATATTTTGAAAAATCTGAGTTTTGCAATAGACCTTTCATATAACTCTTGTATGTAGGTTCTTGGAAACAGTGCTGACCCTGAGCAATGTGGGCTACATCTACAATGACGCCACACTCTATTGCCTAGCAACCCTAAGGGAGAAGTGTCTCCGGCTAATTCTTAATGCCGGATTTTTTGTGCTGCGTAGCAAGTCATTTGAGGTATTCTCTTTAATAAAATTCATTCATGTTATTTGACTTTTGGCATAATTTCTTTCAGCTTGGTCTCCCTGCCTTTTGTGCTCTGATTGCTTCTCTGTTCACCTCTGACATCAATTCCCCAATCAAAGCCCAAGAAAGAATTTATTTTCATTTAGCATTTCTGTGACTTTCTGTTCTCATGACTTCAAACATGCTCATTTGTCGTTATCTTATAATTTTGTTTTGTTGAGTTACAGCTTTTAAGTTTTTTTTACAAATTAACTAAAAAAACATCTGTCGAATCATAAGGCAATAGATATTATTAAGTAGAACTTCAAATGTGAATTTTTTTGGCATCTTTAAGTGAGGCAATCAGTTAACAAAATTTGTTATCTTTTTATTACAAATATGAAAAAAAGATGATTTGCTGTGTAATAATATAGAAAAGAACTCTGATTTTAACAATCCGTCACAATCCCATAAGCTTTTATTATGCAGTTAAATTCAGTTACAACCCTGGTTTACATGACAACTTCTTTGTATAAACATTCAGTACCTTGAATTGTACATGGACAATTTTGTTATAATATTTTGTTTATGAAAACAATTTTCAATTAACTCCTAGGTAATAACGCTAGAAATATACATTTATATGATATTCAAAATGCCTTCTGAAGGAGTTTTTTCTTAAAATTTCACTGTTTAAGTTTTATTGTATTTACCAAAATGTAAAAGTTCACCAAATTCAAAACTATTTCTGGAATATTCATTCACTAGATGCCATTTTATATCTTCAATTAATAATGGATACATTTAAGGTATTGTGCATGATTTTCTCCAATTAATATTCAACCTTGTTTATAACGTTTTAAACATTGCGGTTCTGTGAATGACGCTATTACCAGGTTTCGCTGCATTCCCATATAGGTTCTTTATCTTTTATCAGGTTCTAACGAAAGAAGCCGTCATGGACATCATCGCAAGCCTATATTTGAATACGGAAAATGAACTGAGGGTTGTTGAGGCCCTTTATCGGTGGGCTCTGATGCAATGCTGTCGTCTAGGGTTGCCAGTCACCGAGGACAACATCTTTCAGGTTTGTTTTTTTTGTGTTTTGTATAGTTAATATTAATGCAGGGGTAGAAAAATTCAGTTTTGAAATGTTTGTGTGAATTAACTAATCTGCAGTTGTCTTGTCCGTAGTCTAACATTTGTTTTGATCATGCTATATTTTCATACTTAACTGAAATAGATGTTCTGTAAGGAAATTTCTTTCAATAGAGTTCAGATTTTTTCTGTTCAAGAATGATGTCAACGTTAAATTGCTTTCCCACAATGCTTAATTTCTGGTTTCACTTTTGCCCATTCTGCCCTTTTGATCATTTTCTCAATTCTTCGGTTTAGAATATCATCTAAATCAAAGTTTCCAACTACATAGATGTTTTGAAATTTGAAACTCTTTTGCATGCTTGAAATCTGTGGCCCAGTGGTTAGTCATTTAAAAACTGGTAATGTTTAATAAATAAGAATAAAAACTAGTTGCATGAATTGAACTTCAAAATAGAATACAGCAGACAAAATGAAACACCCCATTTTGTGCTTAAAATCAAAACAACCAATGAAATCGTCAGAAGCACACAAAAAAACTTGCATCATCCGAAACAATATCATTGATTTTAGAAATGTAGTTTTCTTTTACGTCTGCCTTCACCTATCCTACAACAACCTTTACCTTTTTATTTCCAGGAGCTGGAGCCATTCCTGAAATTCGTATGCTTCGATGGCATGTCGGACTGGGAAATAAATGCCCTTCCCCCAGCTGTTCTATCTCTTGTGCAACCGTTCAATCGCTCTTGTTTCTATAACTGCGTCCTACCAGCCAGTTTATGTCCTACCACCCTCGTGTCCCACTGTTCATCGTTCACCTTCAGAGAGGACCCGGACATAGGGTTAGAGTACTTGGAAGACGCACTGACACTAGTCGCATTTTCACTCAGTGCACGGGCACACTTTGTAAGATCTCGTTTTACTGTTACCATTCGTTTTACTAGTACAGTTAACTCCCGATTATCCGCGGGTAGATTATCCGCGGGCCAATATCCTTCCATATTTAGTTCAAATATAAAAAAATAAAAACGGGACAAATGAATTATATTTTGTTTCAAAACTTTTTGGAAGAATGCATTCCAAGAACAACGAATTCCTTTCTAGAACGACGAACACATTCAAAGAACGACGACTGTATTAAAATAAGAATGATTAAAGAAAACCTGGTGTTCGGCCAGGTGCACATCACGAACATGTTTTTTTGTCAAAAAGCGTCACTTGTAAAATAAACTGCACGCTATTTTAATTGAATTGCATTATGTGATTTCGATACTAAAGAAACTTTATGAAAACTATACTTTATAAAAAGACTTTTACTTTATAAAAAGTTGCCTTGACAATTTAAGACGAACTACAACTCATTAAAAAGACTGAAAACAGATCCACTAAAAATCAAATGTGCTTGCTGTATGGCATAAACGAAACGACAGTGATAGACATTTTGAAGTAAGTTAATTTGCACATGCTATATACGATTACCGTAATTTACTTAATAAACCCAGAAGACATTTTGTTTATAGACATTTTTTCATTTTTGCGGATTATCCGCGGAAGCCGCGCCACTTAATTCCTCGGATAATCGGTAGTTTACTGTACTTTTAAAAAGTTTGTGTATTTTTTACGATCATTATCGAGTTTGACGTTTCATGTAAATTTTTCCCCCATGAATGCTTGTTCGCTCTATGACGTCACTGATATATGACATTGTGGGATATAACGTCACTGATATGACGGCGGTATTCACTGGTATTACATGATAATCAGAAGTTGAGCCTGTTTCTTTTTCAACGAGTTAAATAGTGAAATGTTTAATTTTAAAGTGAATAGTAGCTGTTGTGTTACAAAAGGAGCTTGTGTATCTGTTTTGAACATCGTCGAGTTTGACGCTGCTTATAAATTTTCTCCATGTATTTCGCAATATGTCCCCTGCATGATATTGCACTATGACGTCACTGGTATGACATTTCGGGATAGAGTGTCCAGGTAATAAACTTTATTACCTGGGAGTTGGGCGTGTTTGCTTTTTGAGGTCGCCAAGTGTTTGAGAGGGATTTACAAACTTGTATGTGAATTTTTACTGGGGCTTTAATTTTTTTTCTTTGGTCAAGAGGTTTAGCAGAGTGCTTAAAGGTGCTTATTTTTAGTTTCTGATTTTAGGGCCCTCCAAGGTGCTTATTTTTACTATGAGTTTGCAAAAAGTGCTTATTTTTTTTACTTTAGGTGCCTATTTTTAAAAAATCAAGAATCGAAAATATTTTTCTTTCTTATCCAAAGTTTTATATCGGGAGTAAACTTTGTTCAGCCAAACCAATACTTTGTAATATAACCTAGTTCAGGACCGATTAGTCAACCAAACCTCAATGCCTCATAATATTTTCGTCATTTTAGTAGTGAAGTATCTTTTTCACACTCTTTCTTAGTTCAAAACAAATTGGTCAGTATCAAACCTTTAGGTATTTTATTACTTTGGACATAGCTTGATTCCCGGCATTGCCATAGTCTGATAGTTACCCCACCTGTCTACTCCCTTCAGGGTTCTCACAGGTCCTTGAAAGTCCTTAAGAATTCCTTGATTTTGAAATCCCATTTCAAGGACCCTTTTATACTCCTTGATTTTTACCAAAAATCATTAAAAATTCCTTGATTTTGGATTTTCGATTTCAATTACCCCTTAATACTCCTTAATTTTGACAAATCATTGAAAAGTCCTTGATTTTCTTTGTTCCAAACATTCAAATTTCAAGAAGTCATTTCTTATAACAGTGTCAAGTCGGCACTAAATGACATGCACTTCGTCTTTTTACAAAATGATGCTTACTAACTAGCTTACGATTTGCCATTTCATAACGTAGTAATCTTAACTTCTTCTTCCTGTTTATTTAATGATTGCAGAATTTCTTTGGAAAAAAAAACTTGAATTGTTCAATGTTTTTTATAATTTTTACGCTAGATCGATATGTAGCATTCCGTTGAGTTGAAAAAAATTAGCCATCAAACTTGGCAATAGCTGCGGATGTTGACTTGGAGGGGAAAAAAACCTTGGGCCTCTTAAACTTTTATCAAAAAAGGACACTAACTGTGATTTGTTACAAATATCAAAGCTGTTTGGTTTACCCATCCGTCGCTAAATTATAAAAAAATAGGGATTAACGCCTCGTAATTTTTGCTTCTTAGCGGCAAAATCTGTTGCCCGTTATTAGGGACTGATCAGTCAACCAAACCTCAGCGTCTTGTATTCTAGTTCACGGTGAAAGCGTACAGTAAGGTCCTTTTTTTAAAATTTAGGACACTTTAATCTTTAGGTATTTTATTACTTTGACGTTTGGAAGATGATAATGGTTGCTCGGCTCCGTGACTTACGCCCGCCGAATTCCAGACCTAAAAAAATCATAAATAAAACGATATGTAAAATAATAGTACAGGGTTGCTGTTAAATCGTATATTTTGTATTCACATGATATATCTAAATTTGGTATATAATTTTATAAGAAAAATCGGTAAAAACATTGCCACATATTACTATTTAGGGTCCTTAAATTTTTTTTGGGAGTCCTTGAAAATTCCTTAAAAACTCCTTGATTTTTATTTTGAAATAAGAGTGGGAACCCTGTAAATTTAGGTATACTGTTTTAGTAACTTTTAAAATGATAATTTCATAAAATTTTAATTAAATTTGAACTAAGAAACAAATCCTAAAAACAATATTTGAAAATAAGAGAGGGACGCTGTTAATTTTTTGTTTCTGAACTTGTTTGGAGGTGAACGAATTTTGTATTTGAGTTTTTTTTTATCTGCAATCGACTGATTGTAAGAAAAAATTATCGGCTGATTTAATTTTTGAACAATCGGCCCATTTGCCAAAATGTGCCATGGGGTTAGCTTTCAGGGGTGAAAGACTTCTGTCATACAACGGAATTCCTTTTTTTTTTTGATTTCTAAAAAAAATCTGCTTTTTCCCGAGTTTTTCGAAAGTTCAGCTTTTACAACTTTCAAAAATTTATGAAACCCGGGTTATGGTACAACTTCCTGAATTCGGTTTCAGGCCTAATCGAACCAACCATAATATTTTTCTCCGGTATATCATATTTTAAACATGGTTATTAATAAATACCCCAGATAATCAAGACAGATCGAGCCAAAACCGCTCCTTAAACAATAGGGTCGGCTTTAACACCAAAATCTCAAATTTTCCTGAACATTAACGCTACAGAAAAAAGAATCCCTTCATTCTCTCGATCTATATCAATGAAAACTAAACTTAAATTTTGATAAATAATTAAATTAGTTTAAATGAATGATTTTAACAATAATTATAAAATTTGAAGATGAATTATGATTATCCTACACTAAGATGTCTTCAAATATTGGCCAACGGCCAGTGCAATTCCCCATTGGAATAGGTTCTTTTCACCTGACCAAAAGTATACTTCCTGATTTGCTTATTTTCCTGCCTAGTAATTTTCAAGAAATCCACCGCACTCTGTGACGCTGCATTGCTATATAGTGATTGACAGTTCTCTAGCCCTGCATGATTGAAAGATAGAATGTATTTTTACTTTTGTAGCTCTGTTTCAGGCCTAATCGGACCAACAATAATATTTTCTTCTGATCTAGCGCTCTTGAGTTGTGTCCTTGTGATCACAAGAACAGCTTGAATGTTAAAAAAAAATTACTTTCGAAACTTTTTAAGGCTTTGTTTTTATTTCGGCCAGTATGCAATTTGATTTTGGTCTGGTTGATGATGATCAAACTAGAACTACATTAACTCAAAGCCCATCAAAATTTATTCAAATATACCCTTTTTCGGATCTACTTCAAATATCTGAATTACCGATTGTGGTAAGATCCAACTTGCTTCGGATAATTGAAGTCTTACTCAGGGTGGCTACAGGATCAGGGAATCATGGAAAAGTCAGGGAATTTAATCAATCTGGAAAAGTCAGGGAAATTGGTGCTTTTTTTAAAAAAATCAGGGAAAATTTCAAAAAGTGCCATTTTAACCGGTAAAAGAAAGGATAAAAAAAAAGTTTAATCCTGAAAAGGCTTTCACTTAAGTGGTTGAGTTAATACTTATTAATCTTTAGTTTTAACTGCCTTGCCCTTCTCCAAGCTCTAGTGCAATAATAGTCAACTTCACCATTCTCGGCCCATATCAATAAAAACTAAACTTCAATTTCATTTAAAAACATGTTTAATTGACAGTTAAGATAATTTAAGACACGCGAAATATAATTAAAATTTGAAGATTAATTAAGATTTTGATTGCATTAAGATATCTTCAAATATTGGCCAACTAACTTCTAGTGCAATGCAATCCAACAATGCTTCCTCATTGAACTGATTTTGCTGCCTAGTAATTTTTTTTTAATCTACCGATGACATCAAACACCTAATAATACTTTATTTTTATATCATAGCTTGATAATCTTAATAAGTCTTATCTTATCATGACTAAAAAAATTTATTATATAGGCTTTAAGGCTTGCTTTTATTATAGATTTGTTTTAAAAAGCTCATGATATATTCATTAATTAAATTTCTTTTTTAAAATAATCTTTTTTTAATGTTAAATATACTAGAAAGTGGTTTTACTAATACCAGGAGGAAACCCAGCGTGCTAATATAGCTCATTGCCGCTAATCAGGGAAATTTTTTACATTTAGCCTGGAAAATCAGGGAATTTGTTTTCACAGATTCTGTAGCCACCCTATTGTAATTACTTAATAAATTAGCTCGCAAATCATAAATTACAAATAAAATTGCACGGTCATAGTTAAAATCATTATTTTTTTCAATCAATTGGCATCCGTTGAGCCCTATAGTTTTTATTATAAGTCACGATGTTGTGGATGTAGATTTTTTGTGTAAAAAGTGTGTATTTTTTATAATGATCTTTCGCTATGCATCATGTTTAGGTTACCGGTTCCAATGATCAAATAAATTTTTGCTGTATTTATAGGTACACTGTTAGCTACCTAATACTAGCCGGTACAATCAAGACACTTAAACTTAGACCCAGCCAGTCTAGTATCCTGGATAGTAAGAGGTCTATTCCTTTAAAAGTTGATCCATACCTCTTGTGCTTGAATCATTTAGAATTAGCTTTAAGCTAAAATATTAGTAATTCACCAGCCTCTGAACACATTTAAACCAATTTTGTATATTTTCTTATTGAATTTTTTTTTATCCTCGTTCGTCAACGACATCTCTGTCATCAGTTAATGAGCAGCACAATCAGTGTAAAAATCTTTACAATTAACCTTTATTAGGATCTAGATAAGAAAAGATTTTTAGATTTTCAGGCCATCTTATTGATTCGTATAATCAACCTTTGTTTTGCTACCTCCCAATCCACTGCTGACAGTGACCAAACATCTGCACATTTTATTAAGGGGAGTCCGATAGTTCTATCTCGCCCAAGTTAATTTTCCTAATTTTTGGAATATAGCTCTTGGATTTAAACTTAGGATATTTCACAGTATTAAAAAATACTTTTACAGTGATTTTTTTATAAATGTACATTTAAAAAAAACCAAAATCCAATTTTATGTAAATTTTTTTGAGCAGATATATTTAAAATTCCTCAGTTTAAATGAAAAAGCTTTTGATGGGGAAGAGATAATAAAATTAAGAATTTGGACCTCAGCAACTATAAAATATAACTGTTAAAAAACCTTATATTTCAGGAAACAGAAAAAAAAATTAAGGTATAGGTAAGAACTGATGTACAGAGTTTCTGAAAAATGCTTATAAAAAGTAAACTACTAGCGAAAATCGATAATCTTGGTCTTAAATTCAAGCTATAGATGTGTATATTAAAAATAAAAGAAAAAACAAAAAAAATCAACATTTTTTGGACCAAGCACCCATCCAACTCCCTTTAACTAGCCCATTCTATTTCCAGGTCGGCCTCCGGTTCACTTTCTCCTCTTTAAAATTCGACAACTCTGCTGAAATGCCTATATTTAACCTGACATTGACACGGCAGATCGGAGGTTCAATGATGTCTGCCAAGCTCCACCATTCCATGATATTCAAAAAAGAGGATGTCAACAAAACGACCTCTTATGACATGGCAGTGATGTTCAATAACAATTGCTGGTTGGAGGCAAACACTGTGTACCAGGTGAGGGTGAATTGGTTTATGAATTACATACCATGTTTAAAACTTTTGTTTGCATATTATGTTTTTTCTATATGTTTTACATGTTATGTTTGTTTACCAAGGGCCACACAACTTTCAATTGCCAATATGGTGTCTTCTCTCCTTTAAAAGATAAAAAGGTTTCCCTTTTCATAAACATTTAGTTAATTATATTTTATCTTTTGTAAGTGTCGTTTTTAGCATATCTAATTGCAAACGAAAAACTTAAAAGCTCCTTTTCTCGTTTTCACTTTTTTGTCTAATAATCTTAAAACCTCAAAAGTTTTATAGCAGCTTCCCTTTGAACATTTAAAATTTTCTCAAAAATCTTGTTATGACGTACAACAGGTAGTGGGAACTCTTGTACCAAATTTGAAGTCTGTAGCTTTTTCATTTTTTAGCATTACCCTTAAAAATCAAAGTTCTACAGTAGCTACCCTTTGTGCATACACGATTTCTTTACAAATCTTATTATGAATTCCTACTTGCAAGGAACTTCACCAAACTTAGAATCATACCAAATTTGAAGTATGTAACTCTTTCAGTTTAAGATGTCTAGTAGTTTCAGACAGGTAGGCCAATGTTCCAAAACCTCTTCGGAATTAGCCCCCTCCAAAACATGTGGTCTACAGTCTACACAAAGTCCCCATTTTGGATTTTCAACCACATTGCAATACTTATGTTACCTTATATTTCAGGTTATATAATTGAAAGTAAAACATTTTTTTATTTTAGCTAAAATACTAATATATTTGGAAACACAGCTTCAATTTTTTACTTTAACTTGTGTTCTGATATCTTTTTTGAACCAACCATGACCTAGCTTAGAGTGAGGGCCAAATCTTGATTCATCAAAGAAAAATACTTCCTTTTTTGGGTTCTTTTTCACAATGTTATTGAGATTTTTTTTCTTTTTTTTGAATTCTTCTTGGCTTTCTTTATCTTGCTTGTAATGCACTGGACGCGGCGTTATGTAGATCCTCTGCATTTCTCTATGTACTGTGGATTTGGAGTATATTCAATCTAAAAACCTTTTTTTTACATTAAATGTTTTCAATTCACAAATAATTTTCATCTAATTTAAAAAATCTTTCATGTAATTTAAAAAATGGTCAATTTGCATCTTGACCAATTTTTCAATGATATTCTAAAGTCTTAACTATTTTTCATACTTAGTAACAAAATGTTTGCTTCAGTGTTTATCAGTAATGAAAAATTTCGTTGCTTCTCGCACCACTCTTCACAGATATTTTTGGTGTTTGACTTAAATTTAATGAATTTAAGGTTTAACTTTTTCCAACTGTCCCTATTTATTTAGTCTTGGTTCACTTTAAAAAACAGTAAATTTCAACTTTTCTTATAACTTGAAATTTCCAAAAATAACTGATAGAGTAAGTTACATTTTTAATTAAGGAACAGTAACTGAGTTACTTTTCAAAATAATGACGTTTATGTATTTTTACAGTTGAGACAGAAAGATGGAAGAGAATATAACCCAAGAGTGAAAAGGGGTCTGAGAACCACCCCGGGAACCAGGGTCGAAACGGAAACTGTTGTTACAGAAAGAGGGTCGATCAGTATTTCTATTCACTGTCAAAATGTGTATGGAATCACTGGTATCAGTATCGTATGAAAGACCGAACATACTGTATAAAGTTTACTGCCCTTGGCAGGTAAACATAAGAAAATTAAAGTTTAAAACTGTCTTGGATAAAACAAATATTCTGCATTATTATATATTAATCGAATTATTTTGCATTACACAAATATATACCTCTACAATGAATCTGGGTTATAATGAAAGCTAGCTTGCAGTAACTTTTAGTGGTCCTTTCCAAACTCGTACCTAACTAATGTTATTTTATACATCTATAGAAATATATATATAATACGGGAGCGACCACCCTTCGTTCTGAAGAAAATCTGTCGTTGAGGGAAGGTGGTCTCTTTGAGAAACATCATCACTGAGCTGCTTAAAAAAGTTCAAAGCGTTTTTAAAAACAATTTTCTAGAAGTAAAAATTAAGAAAAGAATACTGTTTTCAACTTCTTTTAAGAGTAGTCGAACCTCATTAACGCAAATTCGCTTAACACAAAATTTCACTTAAGATGAACTGAAAGGGTATCCCCGACCACAAAAGCTAAGAGCTGCTTAAAAAATATCTTAACGCGAAGTCTCTTAAGACGAAATTCTGCTTAACTCGATAAAAAAAATCAGAATTTGACCCTTTTTTCTCAGTATTTCAAAGTTTAGAAGAAAAAATTTAACAAACCAATTTAAAAATTAAGATCCAGTTTTTTTAAAAACCGGGCAAAACAGGCAGTCTTAGAAATTTGACATCTTTAATTTTGCTCTGAAAACTACAGAATATGTTCTTTATGAAAACTACTAGACACATATACAGTAAACTCCCGATTATCCGCGGGTGGATTATCCGCTTTGCGGATTATCCGCGGGCCAATATCCTCCCATATTTAGTTCAAATATAAAAATGAAAAAAAAAACGGGACAAATAAATTATATTTTGAATGTTTCAAAACTTTTTGGAAGAATGCATTCCAAGAACAACGAAATCCTTTCTAGAACGACGAACACATTCAAAGAACGACAAATACATATAACAAGAAAAACGTCTGTATTAAAATAAGAATGATTAAAGAAAACCTGGTGTTCGGCCAGGTGCACATCACGAACATGTTTTTTGTCAAAAAGCGTCACTTGTAAAATATTCTATTCACGCTATTTTAATTGAATTGCGTTATGTGATTTCGATACTAAAGAAACTTTATAAAAACTATACTTTATAAAAAGACTTTTACTTTATGAAAAGTTGCCTTGACAATTTAAGACGAACTACAACTCATTAAAAAGACTGAAAACAGATCCTCTAAAAATCAAATGTGCTTGCTGTATGGCATAAACGAAACGACAGTAATAGTCATTTTGAAGTAAGTTAATTTGCACATGCTATATACGATTACCGTAATTTACTTAATAAACTTAAAAGAAACTTTGTTTATGGACATTTCATTTTTGCGGATTATCCGCGAATTCGCTTATCCGCGGAAGCCGCGCCACTTAATTCCGCGGATAATAGGGAGTTTACTGTAGTATATTTTTGTTTTTTCTAAAAAAAATATTTTTTTAAAGTTTTGGGGGTCAAAGTTGAAGATCTTCCGTTTTTCGAAAAAAAAAAACCAACTTAAATATGGCAATACTTTTTGTGTCAAGAGTTAAAAATTGCAGACACAATTTTTTCGTGTTCTACTTGTTCCATAGTTCATGTTAGGACATAAAAGCTTATGGTTGACATTTAGCAGAAAGGTCCAAGGTCATTCAAAGTTATTTGATTTTTTTTTCCTGTTTTTTGACCTTTAATATTTTCTTGTGCCAACAGTGAACCACAAGTGTATATGATCTAATGAATACATACTAAAGAAAAATACCCAAAAATAGCAAGTGATGTGCGGTGGCACTTTTGGTTGCAGGAATATTTGACCTTAAACTTGCCGAAAAGACAAAATAGCACGACTTTCAAGGTCATTTATTCCTTGTACCAACATTGGAAATGTGTAAAATTATCTGGCAAAAAATCCGTATGTATTGCAGAAACAAAATCAATTCACAAACCTATGGATTATTTGCTCCAATTTTATTTCATATGGCTCTAAACTTTGAAAAAAAAACGCATAATTTTGTGTTAACTGCAAAGTTTAGAGCTCCTTAAGAGTCATGACGCCGAATTTCACCCCTTGAAAATCGTAATGTTATTCCTATGGAGAATCTTCTCAGACTAATTGCCGCCACAATTTTAATAAAGGCCACTAGTTTCTGGCACCATTTTAAAGAACAAAAGAAGTTAAATACTTTTTACGAAAAAAATTTGTGAAAATCACATATTGAGTATTTTTAATAATTTTTTAAAGTTTGGAAATCGTTGAAGAATACTGATGTCCTAGTGTGTGACGATGCAACTCAGTCAAAAATAAAGATACTGCAATAATTACAACTTTTATAAACAATCGAAATTCTTATTTTTCAATTCATAACGAAATAAAATTTTTAATTTCAACATTTGTATTTTTAAAAAAATTGAGAAAAATAGTTACTAATTCGTGAAAGCGAGTTATATGGCAACCCCACATTTGGCGATCAACGGCCAATGTGCTTGCCAAGTCAATTAGTGTCAGATCTGCTAACATCTGGAAGGAGTTTGGATTTGGAAAGGGGAAGAAAGAACCTGGGGCATTTCGAAGAAGTGTCTTTGTTGCTCTCTCCCTCTCCCCGATTGACCAGTGACACACTTTGCCGCGCTGTAATGCTTGTGTTATGTTTTGAACAAAATAGAGGCATGTCCTACATTTGACGATTGGAGAAGTTACCTACTTTGTTTAGGGCACTGGAAAAGATTTCTGGTGTTAGGATAGAATTGAGTCCTGTCTGTAGAGTCTTTAATTTACAAATTTATTTTGAAAGTTTTATATGTGTTCGTTCCTCTCTTCCTTCCCAAGTGAGGGGAGAGGATACTATCTTATGAATCATAATCGTTTACTATACAAACATGTTTAAAACGACAAATAAAAGAATAGTTTTAGGCACTAAATTAAAACAATCCATTCAATAATTTGGTTATAGTATTATTTTGGTTAGATTTTTTAACCAAGCATTTTTTTTAATGTGGAAAACTTCAGGTTTCTTTTAAGAATCTCCGAAAACAAATTTGTGAATATATTTTGATCACAAAACAATTTTTTATTAAAAAAACTACAGGCTACTGGCAAAAAATAGTTGAATCGGCTGAAACAAAACTCCTCCGAAAAATGTTATTTGGAGGAATTGCAGTTCAAATAAATGTAAGGTAATGGGGTAGTTTCATGTCGTGATTGGCAACCGCTCTAACGGGTTCCAACGGTTTGTTGCCTGGAATTACTTCGAAAATGAGTTTTCTAAGAATATTTCACTTAATAATTTTTTAAAATGCCAACTTCTTGTTGTGCTATTGGTTGTTGAAAACATATGTTAAAGAAAGTCTGCATGGAACGAAAACATGTTCACCTGCATCGGTTATTTTGAGAGTGAAAACGAAGCAACGAATATACGAAATCGCACTACGGGAAACCGAAGCAACCAATGAAATCCAGTACTGATGAAAAATGCAAACAAGAGCATTATATGACCTGAAACATTCCCATTGGTTTAATTAGGAATTAAAAATGATTTAACTAGTGATTATTTACCCAGTTTATAATTATAAATGAGAGAGAGTGGGATAAATAAATTTTACAACAATTAAAAAAAATCCAATCAATTGCTTACTGCGAATTGTAATAAGTAAACCATATGAGATAAGAAACGGGGAGGGGGGGGGGGTTGCATCAAAGGAAAATTCCCTAAAGGGGCCCATCCCCATCTAACTAAGAAAATGGGGGCCCATATTAACATTACCTGCCCCCCTCTAAATCAGATCCTGGGTACGCCCTTGTGTACACGTGCAAATTGTATGAGGTCAGTAGTATGGTCAAATGTGGTGGTGTATTCTCTACATTTATGTTTAACAACCAATTACAGAATGCGTGAAAAATTGAGCTGACCTTGGCTCCTTTTCCAACACTTGTCCCCGGCGTATTCCCGGAATTCGTCCCTGCCCTATTCATCCATTGTTCGACCCCTTTCCTCGCTGGAGAGGATTTTCTTCATTGTGTTGTGTACAAACAAAAGCAAAAAGGTTCTTCACTCAAACACTTCCACAAGTTGAAATTTTGAAGCAAGTACGAAAATGGCTTCTTGTAGCAAATTTTTTTCTGATATTTCAACAAATATTCGGTCGCAATATCGAGGAATTGCTTGTTTTTCGGTCGCAAAAAAGAGGTTTTTTTTTACACTATTCCTATGGTAAAATGTTTGGGACTTTCCGAAGCGGTCTTTATAACGAAGGGGTCGCTATATCGTGGGGTCGCAAAATCGAGGTTCTACTACTTTATGATAATAAAAAAAAATTCTAGAAATACTGTCGCCGTCGTATCACGCCTCAATAAATATTATCTGATGTCCAAAACTCGCCGAAAGAAGTCCTTTCAAAAATCATCTAACTGAAATAAAATAAAATCGTCATATTTTTATTGAAAATCATAGCATAAAATCAAATTAAGCAAAAAATTAAGTAAAACCGTGATACTTTTAACTATTTTACATCGCCATATTTTTCGACGTTATATTTCTTCAACTGAAAGTTCAGATGAGTGAAAAAAAATTCTTCAATTCTTTTATCTCTATATCATCTACATTGCTTGATAGCTGAAGAATTGGAACACCAAGTTCATTACTCCTTTCGAAATGAGAAGTGAGTTTCATAATTTAATTTCCAAAATACTTTGTATTAGATTTGCATGTCAAGCAATAATATCTCCTTTTGGAATATACCCAAATATTAAATTTTTAAAGCTTTCTCTACACTCTTAAAACAAAAGAGTGAAATCCACTCCAGTTGGAGAAGTGCACTTTCGACACCGTAAATGCATGTATATTTACTCAGACTGAGTTAAAATCACTCGTTTGGAGTGATCCTGTCGGAGGTTTAACACACAAAGGATCCACTCCAAAAGGAGAAGTGCATTTTCGACACCGTAAAGGCATGCATATTTACTCAGACTGAGTTAAAATCACTCGTTTGGAGTGATCCTGTCGGAGGTTTAACACACAAAGGATCCACTCCAAAAGGAGAAGTGCATTTTCCAGTCAGGAAATCCACTCAGACTGAGTTAAATTAGGAGTGTTTGTTTTAAGAGTGTATGCATCATATTGTGATTGCAGGAATCGTCTGTCACCCATATAGACTTTCCACATGTATTTGCACAACAAAAGAACTGTATTGTTTTTGAAAGAACTGTAAAGTATTTTAAAGAACTATAGCCTTATACATTACCTTAACAGACGAAACTTTTTTTTTTCAAAGAAAAAAAACATTGTTGGGAGGATTCAGCACTCACCAAAAGCAAATTTCGGATTTTTGACCCCACTTCAATAATTTCATTACATTGTCTTTCATTTTCGTTAATTTAAATTATAAATTAAGCCAAAAGCGTGTTTTTTTCCGAAAACATATTTTTAAACCGCTGAATAAATCGCAAATGAACACATACCGCAAAACTTGATAAACCAATACTTCAACTTCATCGAGTAGTCAAAAAGTTTTAATTTTTGCAAATTTGTTTTAAAACATTTAAAAATTAATTTTCAGAAAAGATTTTTTGTGCCATAAAAAAATTATTTTGGGCAATCATTACAAAAGATTAACTTTTAATCACGTAATATGGTTTCAAAAACTAATATCCCTTTTTAGAATTTCTTTACTTCTACAAAACACTGTGCCAAAAGCTATTATAGTAAGCTAGCGTTTCAGATGGAAACCAGCTAAAATGGCATGTAAAGCCCATTTCACACCTGCACAGCTACTTGCAACTGCAACTCGCAACTTGTGGTAACCTGGATTTTCGGGCTTCCACAAAAAATTATTCATCTCAAAATTTGGCAAGTTTCATCTTTTTGAAAGCAAACTTTAATCAAACTATGGGCATTGTTTGCATCAAACAGAAATTTATGTTTCCGAACTTCCTTAATTAGATCAATTTTCATCTTTGCCATCCATTTAATATCCATTTTTAACTGCGCAGATTTTTGCAAACGGGGAAAGTTGGCGTCTTAAAAAGTAAATAAACAACCAGTTGGCGAAGTCTAGTTCGCCACAATGCAGCCAAGGAAATCCTGAGTTCTGATTGGCTAAAGTAATGGTTTCCTAAGATAACGGCGCCGTCACCGTAACTCTACGTGTGACGTCACAGATCCGTTCCGCTTCCATCACGTTCGTGATGTTTACGGCGAATGTGGTTTCCTCGAAGAAGTGAAGAAACGTAATCCGCAATCGATCCAAACGTAAACAAAGCGACACAACGTGATTTTTCAACCGGCTCATAACTGAAATTAGTAAAAATGGATTTAGATTACGAAGAATTAGCTCTGCTAATCCTGATGGAGGATGAGGAGTCTGATATAGAGAATAGCCGGTCGTGTGAAAGCGAAATTTTCAGAAACAGGAAAACTGAAGGGGCTTTTCACATCCTCGTACGTCGGCATTTGACAACGAATGATGAAAAATTCAGACAGTATTTGCGCCTGACCCCAGAACTTTTTGATTTTGTGTTGAATCATGTGCGGGACGATTTAACATCAAAGGCGTACAATCGCCACAAGAATCCGATTACCCCAGAAGAAAAACTATGCATATTCATTAGGTAAGTACTAGTTCAAATATCAATCGAATTCAAATGCATGTTCAATCCAACAATTATGCAAAATGCTGTCCAATATAAATAAATCTAATACAATTTATGAACTGAGCTTCAGCCGGTTATAATATTAAAGAATATGTGTATAATTTAGCAGTAACATATTCACTAAAAGTTACTTTAAAATAACAAAGGAGACAACATTTATTTAGGGGAACAATTAGAATTTTTTTTTATTTAAAATCTATTTACAGAATTTTGCAACTCTTCTATGTCATAAGAAGCAGGTAAGCTCGGCCTGGACTCTGGCCCGCTGTTTTTTTCAACCATATCGGCCAAGAGTTCAGAAACCTTGCACTGCATCCGCAACTGGTCCATTATGGGAAACTTTCTAACTGTGGCCGCCACACTCTTGTAGAAGAAGTCTACAGATACACCTGGATCCGAAGCGGCTGCCTCTTTACTCGACACCAGCTTTTTCAGCAGATCCAATCGCTCTTGGGAATGCGATACCTTTACCTTTTTGGGAGGGGGCATTTCCACATCCTCGGCATCCACATGGGATGGAAATTCCTCGTCAGGGGGCTCCAACTCTAAGGTGCAGTCACCAAAACCTTCAGCCGGCTCGAACGACTGGCTTGAACCCGGCTGACTTGCCGCCACATAATTGTGTAGGTGTGGGCCTTTTGCGAAGGGAAACTATCGAGGAATGACAGCATTGCTGATCTTTTGATTGTAGCTTCGCTGCATGATCCAGTTATCGGTTTGACTTTCCTCCGCACATAGTAATCGCGTATATAAGTCCACCTGGCATTGCAAATGTCACCTACCAAATAAAATACAATTAAAACTAATTTAAGATATATCTTGTACACATTACTTAAAATATTTTTTATCTATTCCAGGCACCTGGCAACTGGAGAGTCATACAGATCCCTGGCTTTCCAGTTTCGTGTAAGCCACTCATGGATTAGTGTAATCGTTAGAGAAGTGGCGTCAGCAATTATATTGCGATTAGCCACGAAAGCCCTGCCACCGCCTACAACTGAACAATTGGAAAAATCGAGCAAAGACTTTGCAAGAAAGTGGAACTTTCCAAACTGCGTTGGTGCTATTGACGGAAAGCACATTAGAATGAAGGCACCCAAAAAGAGCGGATCATTGTTCTTTAACTATAAAGAGTACTTCTCAATGGTCCTTCTGGCAGTAGTGGATGCCGAGTACAAGTTCCTGGCTGTCGACGTAGGTTCCTACGGCAAGGAGGGCGACGCAGGAATCTACCTCAAAAGCAATATCGGCAGGCAGATTACAAACAATTGCTTTGGCATGCCTGCACCAGCTCCTTTGCCAGGAACTACAAATGTAGTCCCCCACGTCATTGTTGGGGACGAGGCCTTTGCTCTTCATGAGCATCTGTTGAAGCCCTTTCCTCGCCTCCAATCCCTGCATGATGATACCAAAGGCATTTATAACTACAGGCTGTCAAGGGCAAGACGGACCACAGAAAATGCCTTTGGTATCTTATGTAACTATTTCCGTGTGTTCTTCATACCAATGGCCACAGAGCCGAAGACAACGGAAAAGATAGTAACGTGTGCTTTGATCCTGCATAATATGCTAAGAGATTCAAAGGTTCTTGCCCCAGGACAAAAGCATCTTGACGACAAGTTAGAGCTGCCTACTGACAATTTAATTGACTTGACAGACTCTAACGTCAGGTACCCAACAAGAGGCATAGAAATCAGAGATACTTTCAAGAGATATTTTAACGGCCCTGGTGCTGTGGCATGGCAGAAGAACTACTCTTCACATCATTAAATGATAAAATTAAATAAAAAATGCATTTTTAATGAATTTTAGCTATTTTATTGTGTTGTTAAATACTTAAAAGAACTTTTAGACTAACATTTATGCTTGAAATATATGATAGTCCTATCGCTTTTCTAACTTTTGCTTTAGGACAAATTGAAAATAAGAAATGTAAATTAGTTTTGTAAAAGGCTCTCAAACAGGATGGTATTTACTCCTCCCACTCCACAACAACAATTAAAAAAGCATTATAATGGGTTTACAATTATTTTAAGTTTATATTTTACTAATTACTTATCAAAAACAATATTTGGTAAATATGTATGGTTTTGCTGATGTGAAAACTTAATATACACACAAGTTAAGAGTACAGGTTCATATATTATCACCATTGAAGTACTTCTCATGAAATAGACTAAGTCGGTCAATTTTAGTATTCAAAGTTACTAGATGTCTCTATTCATTATCCCTTAAATTCTCAAATTTTATGGAATATCTAAATAACTGGTTAAGTAAAAAACATATTATAAGCAGGGTTGCTGAACAAATGGTTTTGACTTTTGGAATTGTGCAGTCGAAGCTGAACAAACTGGGCTTAGAAAAAGCAGCGAAACTTGTGTATTTGTTTAAAATGTTGATTCAAAATAATTAAAAACAAATAAAGTGCTGTTATATAAATAAATATGTACATTTTAGCTATAAAAAAAAAAGGCCAGATGTTTTTATTATCTAAAGAAAAAAATATATGAAACTTGTAATTGAATGTTATTAATATTTTTTAAACATGAACAATATAATATGCATTCATTCACTAAATTTATACATTTTCATATAAATATATAGTAAATATACTACATATCTCGCGTTAAGTTTAAAAGAAAAAACTTATGTTTTGAATTGTTTCATAACTAGCCAAGATTGAAATGTTTGTTTATTTTGTTTAAATAATTTTTTTAAATGGGTTTAATAAATGGTAATATAATGTTATTTAATGTAAGATATTTCAACAAAACAAAGCATGCGTAACTAAGAAAATAATTAGCTTTATTATTATTTTTTTTTAAAACCAGGTTTAAACAAAAAAAACTGGGTTAAACCAAAAGACCGGTTATTTTTATTTATTTTTTGAAAAAAAACAGGTTTTTTTTCCAACCCTGGAAACCCCCCTCCAACCCTGTATTTCCAAGTTTTTCTCATATTGGTGGGAAATATTTGTTGTTTATCAGGAAAAAACCTGGCTTCCATAAAATTCGTTTTCACAGAGTATCTGCTCAAAAACAATTTTAAGCTATTTTGATAGTTCCAGGTTATTTATACGAGCAAATATCTTTTAAAGGTTGATTCGCTTTGCTCTAGTCATTTGAAAAAAAAAAAAAAAAATCAGAGCTCCTAGTGCTTAAAGTTGACTAAGAACCACCAGCGCATACACCTATGCCATATTACATATATTTTTTAAAGAAATTTTCAATCCTTTCGAGATGGGGAATTGATAAAATAATTTTGAACAAAACACAAAATAATCTCAATAAAACTTTCTTTGAGATTGCAGTTAATTAAAAGATAATTGAATTATATTTTATAAGATAATAAATTATACGTACCACTTAAATTCAAGATTTGTCCTATCTCAATCCACATGTGGGACTTCAACTGTCCATTTTTAAATTCTTTCATTTGGTGGTTATAAAGGGCCTCTCGTTTTTTGACTTCATTTATAAGCAACTCATCTTCTTCTATAGTCCATTTTTTGGATGCCGACTGAGAAGCGCTCTTTTCTGACATTTTCCCCCGCAAAAAAGTAGCCGTAACGTTTCCAAAAAACGTGTGAAGAATAGTTCGGAAAAGCAAGACGTCCGTGATCCGTTACGGTTACGATTAACGTGTTGCTAGGAAAACATCGCCATACATTTGCATGCAAAAGGTTTCTGTGACGTCATACGTAACCGTTACGAATCTGGCGAGTGACGGCACCGTAAAGCCCATTTCACACCTTGTCACAACTACTTGCAACTCCCGTAGGACACCGTGCATTAAAAAGTTGCACTCAGTTCGTGAGATTTTTTCCTGCAAGCACGAAAAAATCGCAGTTGCATGTACCCTTAGCCAATCAGAACTCAGGATTTCCTTGGCTGCATTGTTTCGAACTAGACTTCGCCAACTGGTTGTTTATTTACTTTTTAAGACGCCAACTTTCCCCGTTTGCAAAAATCTGCGCAATTAAAAATGGATATTAAATGGATGGCAAAGATGAAAATTGATCTAATTAAGGAAGTTCGGAAACATAAATTTCTGTTTGATGCAAACAATGCCCATAGTTTGATTAAAGTTTGCTTTCAAAAAGATGAAACTTGCCACATTTTGAGATGAATAATTCTTTGTGGAAGCCCGAAAATCCAGGTTACCACAAGTTGCGAGTTGCAGTTGCAAGTAGCTGTGCAGGTGTGAAATGGGCTTAATCCTAGGAAACCATTACTTAAAGCCCATTTCACACCTGCACAGCTACTTGAAACTGCAACTCGCAACTTGTGGTAACCTGGATTTTCGGGCTTCCACAAAAAATTATTCATCTCAAAATTTGGCAAGTTTCATCTTTTTGAAAGCAAACATTTATCAAACTGTGGGCATTGTTTGCATCAAACAGAAATTTATGTTTCTGAACTTCCTTAATTAGATCAATTTTCATCTTTGCCATCCATTTAATATCCATTTTTAATTGCGCAGATTTTTGCAAACGGGGAAAGTTGGCGTCTTAAAAAGTAAATAAACAACCAGTTGGCGAAGTCTAGTTCGCCACAATGCAGCCAAGGAAATCCTGAGTTCTGATTGGCTAAGGGTACATGCAACTGCGATTTTTTCGTGCTTGCAGGAAAAAATCTCACGAACTAAGTGCAACTTTTTAATGCACGGTGTCCTACGGGAGTTGCAAGTAGTTGTGACAAGGTGTGAAATGGGCTTTAGGGTACATGCAACTGCGATTTTTTCGTGCTTGCAGGAAAAAATCTCACGAACTGAGTGCAACTTTTTAAGGCACGGTGTCCTACGGGAGTTGCAAGTAGTTGTGACAAGGTGTGAAATGGGCTTAACTAAAACATCAATCCGACAAAACCTCCCGTTCAAAGTTGTCCCTATCTCTAGGGGGGAGGGGGGCTGTAAATCCATCTCCTTAGGCAAAGACGGGTACACTTGAAACTGCCCAAGGGAAAAGCAATTATTCGTAGAGGGGGCCTCAAATTTCAGTGGCGATAAAAAAAAGTTTGCTGATGAATTGCAATCGCGCCTAATAGGCGATAAAAAGTTTTTTATAGTTTAAAAACACAGCGACACCTGGTTTTGGAAAAAGTTAGAAAAAGAGTTCGTGCAAATGACTTCATGATTCTTAACTGATTTTATTTCATGTAAACAAAAAAATCAGAATTTGACCCTTTTTTCTTAGTATTTCAAAGTTTAGAAGAAAAAATGGAACAAAACAATTTAAAAATTAAGATCCAGTTTTTTTTAAACCGGGCAAAACAGGCAGGCTTAGAAATTTGACGTCTTTAATTTTGCTCTGAGAACTACAGAATATGTTCTTTATGAAAACTACTAGACACATATAGTATATTTTTGTTTTTGCTAAAAAAAAAAATACTTTATTAAGGTTTTGGGGGTCAAAGTTGAAAGTTATAAAAAAATCCTTATGTATTGCAGAAACAAAATCAATTCAGACACCTATTTTATAATTGCTCCGATTTTATTGAATGAGGTTCTAAATTTTTTAAAAACTTAAAATTCCGTGCTTTTTTGTGGCCTGAAAGATGCCCATTGTGTGTGAAAAGTTTTCACATACATTGGGCAAGTTTCGGGCCACCAAAATTTCACGACACATTGAGTTTTTTTGCGAAGTTTAGAGCCTCATTCAATAAAATTGGAGGAAATACCCATAGGTCTGTGAATTGATTTTATTTCTGCAATATATAAGGATTATTTTCCATCTAATTTTATAACTGGTTACTTTTGGTAAAGGCATTTAAGGTGCTCTAAACTTTGCAGAACACACAAAGTTTAGAGCCTCATTAAATAAAATTGTTGCAAATAACCATATCTCTGGGAATTGATTTTATTTCTACGATACATGAAGATAATTTTCTAGCTGATTTTATATCTGGTTACTTTTGGTACAGAAGAGAGTTAAGGAGCTCTAAACTTTGCAGCAAACACAAAATTGTTGGGTTTTTTCAAAGTTTGGAGCCTCATATAAATAAAATTGGAGCAAATACCCTTAGGTTTGTGAATTGATTTTGTTTCCGCAATACATGCGAATTATTTTCCAGCTATTATACATTTCCAATGCTGGCACAAAGAATAAATGACCTTGAAAGTCATGCAATTTTTTTTTCCGGCAAGTTTAAGGTCAAATATTCCTGCAACCAAAAGTGCCACCGCACATCACTTGCTATTTTTGGGTATTTTTCTTTAGTATGTATTCATTAGATCGTATACACTTTTGTCAGGGTGGCTACAGGATCAGGGAATCATGGAAAAGTCAGGGAATTTAATCAATCTGGAAAAATCAGGGAAAATTTCCAAAATTGCCATTTTAACCGGTAAAAGAAGGGATAACAAAAAGTTTAATCCTGAAAAAGGCTTTCACTTTAATGGTTGAGTTACTGCTTATTAATCTTTTGTTTTAACTGCCTTGCCCTTCCCCGAGCTCTAGTGCAATGATATTCAACTTCACCATTCTCAGCCTATATCAATGACCATATCATCAACCAGCATGCCGGTAATCAGGGAAATTTTTTACATTTAGCCTGGAAAATCAGGGAAAAGTCAGGGAATTTGTTTTCACGGATTCTGTAGCCACCCTGTTTGTTCACTGTTGTCCAAAGAAAATAATGGGCAAAAGTTCAGAAAAAAAAACATTTGGTCGAATAACTTTGGATGACCTTGGACCTTTGTGCAAAATGTCAACCATAAGCTTTTATGTCCTAACATGTACTATGGAACAAGTAGAACACGAAAAAATTGTCACTGGTCTTTTAAGCCTAATTTTTCTATAGTCTACTACTCCGAAGGAATTTTATTAATTGAATTACTAATTATATACATGTACACACATCAAATCGTTCTGTTTCAAGTTAAGCCCAAAAAGAGTCTTAAACGTGATTTCAGACCCATTAAGAGTCTTAAATGCTAACTATCTTCATTAATTAAGACATCATAACGGTCTGAAAAATGCTGTGACGTCATTTAAGATACAATTGGTGACTGAGAAGCCTAGAAAACGGCCAGTTTAAGACATTTTCAAATTCAGCCTTTTAGTCGTTTCAGACCTGAAACGTACATTATTTTTGCAGCATGACAACACCATCTTAACAATGGCGGCTTCTTGCAAGTTTAGTTAGACTAAATAAAGAATTCAGGTTTGGCAACAATTTGGAATAGTTGGTAAAAAAAACGGTAGCGATAAGTTGCCATATGTAGCAACCTTTCTCCTCTTGGCGATTTGTGATGTTGTGGAAGTGCTTTACCTCTATGTCTGATTAGAATATATGGATTAGAAAAAAATACTAAAATTATGTGACGACTTTTTACCATTAATGTTTCGAGCCAACTGAAGAGAAGACAATTTTATAACATACTTTGTTATGTTTTTAATGGACAGCTGCAAGCGTCGGAAACACAAGAAATTTGAAGTTCGCTATTGGTTGCTTTTTAGTCAGCAATTAGCAGCAGTTGTTGCTACTTTATTCAAAGATTTATGGTTCACCACTGGAAAATTGTAAAAAAATAGACGATCTGCAGTTGTTGACAGACTTCGAAGCAATGTATGTGTGTTTTAAAAGTATGCAAGTTAGAAATCGAGAAAAGAAATTATTTTGTAAGAAAGTGTTTTGGATTATTCTTTAAAAATAATAAGGTAAGTTTAAGTCATGTATTTTTTTTTTGTCAAAATAAAAATGTATTTGAATTTTGAAAAAGCTCATTGTTTTGTTCATTCAACTAGTACATTATTATTATATAGAAATTATTCAGTTACAAAAAAGAAAAACAGTTGGAATAACTTATAATCTATCTGTCTTAATAGTTAAGTGTTAATTTGACGAAGCATGATGCGTGTTATAATTTTGGTTTTGATAATTTAGAATATTTTATATGGAAAGATAAAATTAGTTATGTGATGCAATAGTAAAATTATTCAATGGCGCATTACATTTCCATAACTTTTTTCTTTGAAGGTATCCAACTTTTCCATCCCAACTTATTTTTCATACCACTAGATTGTCGCCCTGGAATGTTCGAGTCGTTGTGGAAAAACTCGCCATGGTCAGGTTGCAGTCATGTGACTGCGACCCGAAGATGAGGACACTTTAAGTTTTCCAATGCGTAGTCCATTATACAGTGGTGGAAATTGATTTATGAACTGACAGTTTTTTAACAGTATTTCTTTATTAAATGCATTTTTATCGATTTAAATTTTATATACTATACAGGCTTTGCATTATAAACTATACACGTAAATAAAATTTTATATAAATTCGTAAACAATTTTTTTTTTTGACATTTTAGTTTTAGCATAGGGAAATTGATTTATGAACTTTTGCATTCAATCTCAATTAATAATTGCTAAAACTATTTTTTGTCGCTAATGCTTCCTTGATTTTGTTTTTCATGGACAACACACAACTTTGGGTCAAGTTTTGGTCAAGCAATTTGCAGTTTTTAATGATTAAGTCCTTCTATTCCATAACTGATGCACACTTCATTAAAACCATACTCCATTTGAGTAAATTATTCAAACCAATTGATCTCAGACATTATTCTTGGGGTTTAAGTCATGGCTATTGGCAGGGTGATCTAAATGAACAACACTTAGTTCATTAAACAGTCTTTAATTTCGTTTGAAATGTGGATACTTGCATTATCATGCATAAAAATCTAATCAAAAGCATAGTTTTGCAACGCAAAAAGGAATTAAAGAATTTTCTAGAACTAATCTGCAATAAAGTTACGTTTGTCAGCAATTCAGAAACATAACCTTGTTTCTTCAATCATAAGATATCGGGGCCCAAACCATCAAACTTCCACCACTAACATTTCTGCTGAAGACAGATCTTAGTTATTTCCGAAGATCCTTTCAATAACATTTTAAACCATCACGTCCATCCAAATTGAACATTTTTCATCAGCAAAGTTCACTTTTTTCCTATTTCTCTCCCTCCACCCCCACCCAATCCATTTTCATGTAGTTACGACTACATTTTAATAGCCTGTTCTTATGGTGAAGAGTAAGCTTTGGACCAGCCTTCATTTTGGAACATTTCAAGTTCGACGACGATATCAATATTTGTCCTACTCTTCTGGGAGTTACAGGAAGTGATTGTTCATAACAAATTCGCCCTGTAATGCACAAATGCTGACACAAATGGTAACTTTTTGGGATACCAGTCCAATAATCCTGCTTTTGTCCCTCGTCCCACGAGGGTTGCACCTTTTTTAATGACGGTTTTTGCCGAAGTCAGAATGATTCTTCAAATATTTATGAATTATATTTATTGATCTTTTAATTAATATGCTAATTTCTCTTACAGATTTGTTACAATATTATATAAGGGTCATTTTTTACCTTTTTGGTTTCAGGCAGACCCGCAAGCTTTTCTATTTAGTAAAATGGGAATAAAACAGATAAATTTCAACAAATTTGGCCTTAATCTTATTTATAAACACTGATAGTAAGCTCCTCTGAAGTTCAAATGAAGAACTTGTTAAAATATTTGGTACCTGGGTTCAAAATAAATTTGAGTTCATAAATCAATTTCCATCATTTGACATGCTTAAAAACTAAAATTACATATATTTTTATTTAATATCATTTTTTGAAAAAAATTATGTGTGAAATTCCTTTATTGTGCTTTGAATATCCAACACACAAAATTTGAATTGTTAGCACTTAATACAAAGCGATATCTGGTGAAAAGAATGTTAGTTCATAAATCAATTTCCACCACTGTATATGTCTCTGGGAACTATCGGAAAGAACCAATGCGCAAAATTCATGTGACGTTCCGCTGTTTGTTATCCCACAGCTCTCGAAACACGTGTAGCAGGAGTACTGCCAAGAAACCGGTTAATCAGTTCAGTACTCCTGCTACACGATCGCCAATAGCCCTCGTGTAGCTCTAGTGCGACAATAATTTAACCTAACCTAACCTGCTACACGGTCATTTGGGTTAAAAATGCTGTTAGATCTCCCCCCCCCCCCTGATGGGGACAGGGGAGCCCAGTCGGTTAGGCACTCGCCTAGCATGCCAAAGGTCCCTGGTTCGGGTCCGGGCATCGCCAAAATATCTGCTGACCTATAAACGGCTCGTGCAGCCAAAAATATCTGACGAATAATACCCCGTGTAAGGGAGCGCACGTAAAATATCCTTCAAAGGCCTAACGCTGCGTGCGATGTCGCCCTTAACGGTCGCGTTGGATGCCTATTCAGGTGCCGGCTCGTCACTTGACTGTGGTTCGAAAATACGACGCCCGTCGCCAATAGCCCTCGTGTAGCTCTAGTGCGACGATAATTCAAACCAAACCTAATGGGATTTTGGCATTCCATGGCCCATGTAAACGCGCCTTACATGAGCCATCGAATCCTTGGAATGCCAAAATCCCAATGGACAATTTGCATATTTTTCAAAGTGTTATAAAAGCTATTGGTTCCGATAGAAAAAATGCACCTGGTTTCGAATATCAACTTAAAATTTCAAAAAAATATTTCATTAATTTAATAAAAGAATAAAAGCACAAAGCGGTACGCCATTTGCCGATTGCTTGTGACGTCATCTGTTATGAGCCAAGGAATCTTCCGAATTCGTGAACGTTTGTTTAACTTTTCGTAGGTTTGAATTTCGAATGTTGTTTTCTTTTCTGTTTTTCAATATCTAATAATTTTAAACCAAAATAGGAAAGTAAAGAGTAGAAAAAGCAAACTAGTTTAGTTAAAAAATGCTCTTTTCTTAATTTAAATTACTGAATTTGTTAATAAAAATATATTTACTATAAAAAAATACAGTTATGACACATTAACTGACAGAAAAACTATATTTAAATTTGATTAAAAATGCACATTATTGTCTCGCCAAATGAAATGATTGTAGTTAGTACATTTTTGAAGGAAACTTGTATGATTGTTTCATAATTTGGTATACCCTTTGCTGAGAGCATTGAATGCTATATTGAAGATTAAAACTGTACTGCTCTAATTTACTACTATTTTGCCTGTATTCAGTTTCTAGACGCTAAGACATTTCTTTTGATGTATAACAATCCAACTTTCAGTGAGTATTTAAACTACCAGCTAAATTTCTGGTTTTTATTTTTCGCCTAATCATTACTACATGAAAAAACCCAATTTTTCCCTTCTGACACTATTTATTGTTTTAAAGTCCTGTTTTTTTTTGTTGTACCCATCCACCTATTCTAGACCAAACTTTTCCAACCCAACTTAGCACAGGTATTTGCATATTTTTTAAATGCAGGCCTCTATCTTTGTGATAACTGCCATTTGTCGATGCATGCAATGTTAACACATTTGGACCCTAAACTCTTTAGGGACATTTTTTGCAAAAATTTTTGGTATTTTCTGTTTATGGAAGCCAAGACCTTTCTTTTGATGTATGACACTCCAACTTTCAGTGAGTATTTAAGTTAACAGCTAAATTTTTGGTTTTTATTTTTCGCCTTAGTATTACCACATGAAAAAACTCATATTCACCCCTCTGACACTATTTATTGTTTTAAAGTCCTGTCTGTTTTTTTTTTTTTTTTGTACACCTCCACCTATGCTAGACCTAACTTTTCAAACCCAACATTACACAGGTCTATGCATATTTTAAAATATGTATTAATATTTCAATTGCCAGGCACAAAATTCATTTGTATTTTTCAAGCAGTTCTTTGTGCAGCAATGAAAGTTATGATTTTAGATACCATCCAAAAATGCAACTGAAGAGCTGTTATTTTTCATTATTTCTGCAATATTATACCAATTATAGAGATATTTAGCGATTTAAGTTTTCAAAATACTGTTTAATAGGTAAAAAAGTTGAAATTGGTATATGTTGTTACATTTTCTTAATAGCGTATTAATGTTTTAAAACCGTGTTTATTGAAATAACATCATCAATTAAAAGAACAAAATTAGCTTGCAAGTGTTTAACGTATATTTTTATTTCTTATTTAAGTGTTTTGTATTCAGAAAAACTCATTTTTAAATAAGAAAGTTTGCTTTTCGTACTAGCAATAAACTTGTTTTAATGGCTTTGCACCACTTGTTTCTAGCATATTTATTTTTGGGTAATGAAGTATTTATCTGGGCTTTTGTGCAGTTGTATTCGTACACTTGCACAATACAGTACTTATAACCCATAATTAAGAAATAAACATGAAACGGAGCGATTTTTCGGATTCAACAATAACACTAACCACCATTATTGCGATTACCGACAGTAGCGTTGCGGTAGCCACAGACAATAACTAAACAGACTGCGCATTTACGTAGGTGAATGAGGCGAAAAGTCTCCACCCCCCTGGCGTAGTAACGAATTAATCTGGTAGGGGCGCTACAAGTATAGTCGTTTTTTGGCTGCCTGTTTTTAGCTCTTTAGGAGCTTTAACGTAGCTAATAACGCCTCGTAATTTAAAACCCCAGTCCAGTGAGGAAATTTGTTACTTTTTTGCCTAGTTTGGAACGTTTCTAACTGCTTATTTTTTACCTATAAAAGTGGATTTTAACACGGCTATAAACGTTTTGTAACTCGTGTAATTTTCGCTTTTCTTAATAGACTGCGGCACTAGACCAAGGTTTTAAATTACGAGGCGTTATTGACTGTGTAAAAGCTCAGAATGGAGGCTAGAAATAGGCAGTCAGAAACCATTATATTAATGGGCTTGTTTTTGGGATCTGGCAAAAGCTCCGCGGTCTAGTTTGCACTTTTCTCGAATTACTTTTGGTTTTTTTTTTTTTTTTTTTCGAAATTGAGTTTTCTAAGAATAATTTAATTTAGTTGTTATATTTTAAAATTACAACTTCTTGCTGTGCTGTCGGTTGTTTTAATAATTTAACAAGGAAAACTTGCATCAAAAGAAGTTGGAATAATTGGTTTAAATATATAACAACTATAATATTCTTAGATAATTCTATTTGGAATACCAAAGCAAATATAGAATGCAAAAGTAATTCGAGAAAAATGAAAACAAGACTGTGGAGCTGTTGCTAGTTCCCATGTGAAACAAGCCTTGTTATTTAATTTAAAAAGTTAATATATTATTTATATATTTACTGAAATATATGATAACTACTGTTATAATATTTTTATGTATGATAAAAAAAACTATAAAATTTAAGTAAATATGCAAACAGAAATTACCACAAAACAATGAAAAAGAATTTTAAACCTTTAATTTACAATTCCAAATTTTACATTTATAAAAGGTTTTTTTGTATTAAAAATTATAAATATCAATTTCAGGCATATATATAGATATTAATCATTTCAATTTAACTTTTCCAAATATTATTAGAATATGTTTTTCAGCAGAAAGGAATTAGTAATAATGAGACCGCATCTCAAAATAATATGTAGATAAATTTGCGATTAATTATCAAGTTTTAAAGTTAATAAAGCATTTACAAGTTTTGAATTCGGTGTTTACAAGTTTTGAAATGGTAAATATAGTAGTTTTTCCTTCAATGGGGGCTTTTCCTTGTTACAAAAACATTAATATTTCCTTTGCTTATTATTCTATAACACAGCCAATTATAGTTTGTATATCAGAACATACAAGAAGCTAGAAATAATGTTATTACAAATAAAGTGTCTGATTATAAAATGTTTTTTTTTTCTCAAATAAATTAGAGTTTGCTTCTAGAGCAAGTAAAAATAACTCCATTTCTCTAAATAATCCAATGTTTAAGGGGGGGAAATATGAATAATTTACAGCCTACAAGTTCTTTATGGAAAAGGGCATAATTTCTGATAAATGTATCAAAACATTGTTTAATCATTAGTAAATGTATTGTGGCACTTTTGTAATCACAAACTTATACAATGTAAGAAAACAAATGCAAAATATTTATTTTTTTAAAATAAAGTTAAGTGAGATATATTTTTAAAAATAATAACCAAATAAAAAAAAATAACTACCCATCCAAAAAAAAAAGTCAACTAAAAAAACATATGTTAACAACATCTCAATTCTAGAAGAACATCATAAAACCAAAATATCTTTTAAGTATTTTTATATTCAGCTTAGTAATATAAAGCAAAATTTTATTCGTTGGTACCTACACTGTATGTTAAATTTTTTACTCAGAGTAATATATTTGAAAATAAACTTATATATAGGGAGAGTCATGCAAGTAATTTTGTACAATTCAAGGAATAATTGGCGAAGTAGGTGCACTTGAGTAGGTGTTCCAACAAATCAGGTGTTAATTGGCCCTTTGGAGATGGAGGTTATGGAATGAGTTTTCACACAAATAAGCTCAACTATTTCTTCATCCTATGAAGAAAAAGCTTTTTTAAACACAACACATCAAAATTATGAATAAAAATCCACAAATTTTTTAAAATGCTCTAAAGCGAAGCAATTAATTTACAATATGTATTGTTAGACCTTAAATTTTAATAGCCAATATATCAGGAGGAGGAATATTTCATATTTAGTGAAATGAAATAGTAAGTTTTGAATCAAAAAGTGCTTATTATATGGAAATATCAGCTCTAACTACACAGCTAAACAAGATTTAAAAATAAAAAAATTAAAGAATAATTAGGTACTAAAAACAGGTAACATTTGACATAAATTAAAAAGTAAACAATTAAATGAAATGTATCTAATGATTTTTGGAAACTGTAAAATTATCCTGCCTAAAAAATTTATTATTTTGGGAGTAAAAATTCCTATAAATCTGGTGGTAACTGGTTCATTCATATATATTTAGAAGGGATCATTAGGGAGCACCTGATTAGGCACCCAACACAACCATATTGCATGCATCTATCATATTTAATGTGCACTCCCTCTACACCGTTACATTCAATGAACATTTTAAGCTGCACGGGCCGTTTAT
Organism: Hylyphantes graminicola; assembly: GCA_023701765.1. Lineage (NCBI taxonomy): Eukaryota > Metazoa > Arthropoda > Arachnida > Araneae > Linyphiidae > Hylyphantes > Hylyphantes graminicola. Next base: position 37,150,957 of record CM043119.1, on the reverse strand, counting down.
AGGTCATCAGTTAGGTTATTTGTTTAAAACATAGTTTTAAAAACTAACAACAATGATATTTTAACTCTACATATATCTTAACTTATTTAATAAAGTTACACGAAAAAAAGTGCAACTCATTTAATAGTTAATAATGTTTAATTATTTTAAATAAAAAATAATTACCGAAGACTAAAAAAAACAGATGCTTTAGGTATGTTAAGCTACATATATCAATAATTTTCAATACAAAAATGACCAATCCTTCTTAAGTGATCGAGCATTTAGCGCTGTTGAAAGAAAACTTACAAGAATATTTGAATAAATAAAATATTTAACACACTTACCTATCAATATCCTTGGGAACATAAAATAATTTCATTAAATAAATGAAAAATATGTGTTTTGACGAGAAAAGAACGCAACAAAAATATTTTTCTCCAGGCCTCTCTCGAGTCGCAATTTTCTTCTTCTCCGCAATCCATTTCAAAAGTAGCGCGCAAGCGCTCATTCATTTATCCAAGTTTGAGCATAATTAGTACAAGTTGCGCGCGCACCTTGGAGTCGCGCGCAGTTTTAACCAGTGACGTGTTCATTAGTTCGAAATTAATCCGCTGGATGGCTGGTGACGTCACTCTCTCAAAAAAAAATTCCGATTGGACTGTCTGTTTACGATTATTGTCTGTGGCGGTAGCCATTTCGTAACAGATGACGTCACATGACGACATCGCTGTTTTCGCGCCAAAAACTTTAAAAATTAATTAAAAAATAAGTTGCGCTTAAAAATCGGAAATATGCGAGATTAAGGAGTTTCTCCCTATGCTTAATCGAAATAAAATATGTTTGGAAAATGCTGTAATTGTCCATTAGGGGAAAAGAGGTCGAGCAGGATTTCTAACAAAAATGATAGTCTATGGTCGAATCCATGGTATGAAACATCAAACCCTCCTTCATTGGAGGGTTTGCAAGACCCCCCCCCCCCTTAATAAACCCTGCAATTCCGGTTCTGTCTGGGATTGAATTCTCGTCGCGCTAAAGCTACGTGAGGGCTATTGGCGATTCTGTCTGGGGGAAAATCCCCAAGAGGGAAAAATTGCTGAGTTTGCTCTTCAATCCAAGGATTTGAAGGCTCATGTAAACGACATTTTTGTTTCGTGTGTGTCTGCTAGTTTTGCACATAAATATCACAAGGATTGTATTGGAGAAAATTTTACACAATGTATATGAAAAAAATATCTAAGTTTCTTTCTCTTTTTTTTGTTATATTCATGCAGCTAATAAAATGAGATAAATTGTAGGCTAGGAAAATACAGGGATCGGAAAGCTACTTTTTAAAAGTAACTCTGTTACAGTTACTTAAAATTTATAACTTATGAATTTAAAATTAAATTATTCATTAAAAACTTAATTTTATCAATAGAAGTCAAATTTCTTCATAAATGATGAACTTAAACATATGGTAACTATTAATAAACACGCTTAACTTATTTCGGATTTAAGTTACTGATGTATTATAAAGTCAATTAGGATTAAAGTTAGTGATTTACATAAGCTAGCAAAAAATTTCACGTTTTGGGAAAAAAAATCTAAGGCTGCCTATTTAAAAAAAAATGGTAACTAAGAAACAAGCTTCGCATAATATAGCTACTACAAATTACATGCAAAAATGATAACAATTAAAAAAAATACAGATAATGAATAATTACATAAACTATAACAAATCGTTACTTACCTATCATGATTAGTGATGACTTATCAAAATACGCGATTTATTTTGCAAGAATTGAGTAATATTTTGGACATTTTGGTTACATTAATTAATTTTTGAACCAAAATATCATTTATTTTATAAAAATGAATCGAGGTGAAATACACTTCAAACTATTGGATTTTTCTAGGGCTTTTAAGTTCGACAATCCCGCATCGAATCCATGGATAGAAGAGCAAACTCAGCAATTTCCCCTCTTGGAGATTTTCTCTCAGACAGAACCGGAATTGCAGCGGTTCATTGGGGATTGGGGGGTTTCGCAAACCCTCTAATGAAGGAAGGCTTGATGTTTCATACCATGGATTCGGCCCCAGACTATCATTTGGGTTAAAAATGCTGCTCAATCTTTTTTCCCCTAATGGGGACTTATTAGAGCTTAGGACTTATGGCATTCCATGGCTCATGTAAACACGCCTTACATGAGTCATAGGGGAGAGTGTTGTACCTTGGGACACTGACAATTTCTAAGAATCTATTGGCAATATTCATACATTGTTTATTTCTAATAGTAGACTTAAGGGGGAATAGTACCGAGAATCGACCTCTCAAGCGAAGGCTTCTCTCTGTGTTAATCCTATGGGAAAAAAATAAAAACTTTGCCACATTTCTCCGGCTGTATTGAATATTTTTTCAAACGGTTTTTTTTATATGATACATGCAGATGATTTGCAGGTCTCTATCTTTTCATTTTTTTGAAATTGGTTAAAATAATTTTTTGATTATTAATAAACATTTTTACAATATGAACAAGGTCGAAATTTGAAAAACTGAGAAGATAGAGACGTAGAACTTTAAATTTCCTTCGCAATGAAAAAAAAAAGTGTGAAATTATTTGCATTTTTCGGGTCGAAAAGTGGCAAAGAAATTATGAAATTCCCTTATCCAGGAAGTGGCGCCCCCTAGGAGTAGAACATAAGCTCCTCCCCCTGGTAACATAAGCTCCTCCCCTTGCATTTAAATGAGCTAAAACTCCGATAAGATAAGGTACGTGTAGTTCAATTTTAAGAGTCAGCGAGTTTTAACTTCTTGTCTGTAAGCTAAAGTTTCAATTGAGTGTGCCTGTGTGTTTTTGGAGGCTGATTTCGAAAATGCAAAGAGATTTTTTACTATCGCTTCCAGTTTACAAGTATTAAAAAAATTAAGCAGCATAGATTCATTCTATTAGATTCGAAATCTTAATTAGTAAAATGTTCATTTTAAATTGTTTCCATGTCTATGATTTATTTAAAAGATCTTGATAAATGTTTTGGGAACGTGGATCTTATAAAAAGCATTACAAAGTGTGATCAATTGCACAAATTTTGGACTAATTTTTGTTGAAATATTAATTCAAGTTTAAATCCTAAAAAACAATATTTCTTGAAGTTTTTGTTTTAATTTTGAATTTCTTTCAAAAAGGTTTTTTACGACATTTTTAACTCTGTTTGGGCATTAGGCAGTAGTATTGGCTTGTTTTATATTAGGGATTTTTTTTTCAGTTTTTCATTTTCCGCTATTTCAATAGATGTTTCGGTTTCACTCTCAAAGCGAAGTATTTTCATCTGTTGTGTTCTAATTTAGTTTAGTAAAGTTATTTTAAATTATCTTCGCACTAGAGCTACACGAGGGCTATTGGCGACGGGCGTCGTAGCCCCGGTCAAGTGACGAGTCGACATCAGAGTATGCACCCAACGCAACCGTTCAAGGAGACATCGTACGCAGTGTTGGTACTTTGTGGAATATTTAGCGTGCGTTCACGTCTCTGGTCTGGTTTGGTCGGTGGTTGTTCTGGACATGCCCGAACCGAACCTGGGACCTTTCACATGCAAGGCAAACGCCGTAAACGACTGTGCTCCCCAGCCGAGTGCATCTTTGATTAATAATCTTTGATTAAATACAGGGTGGTTATAAAATAACGCTCGCTATTCGGAGTGGTCTGTAGCTGGAATGAATAATCACAATGCATCAAAAATTAACACACTTACTAATCAAGAAGGGGGGAAAAGAATGGACTCATAAAAAAGATTGAATCCTAAAAAATAATCATAAAAAATAAGCATAAAAAACAAACTCGTCTCTTGACCAGGGTTCCAAATTACGAAGCGTCATCAATTATGGCCAATTGCGGCCAACACAGCTAATTACGATTCGTAATTTAGAATCCTGGTCAAGAGACGAGTTTTTTTCCAAGAAGAATGGAATCATATAAAAGAAACTCGTCTCTTGTCCAAGGTTCTAAATTACGAGGCATAGCCAATTATGGCAAATTACGGCCAACACATCCAATTACTCCTCGTAATTAAAATCCTGGTCAAGTGAAGAGTTTTTTTTATGGTTCCATTCTTTCCCTCCTTGATAAGTAAGTGCCTTCATAGGAGTCTTAAAAAGTACCCACTAGTGATTGTTTTGGCCGTTAGTCATCCTATAGAATCGGACCTTTTTGACATTGTGAACAAAGTGACAGATTCTGTAACAAACCAACTTGTTTTTAAAAAAAAAAAGAAACCATGAATGCATTGAAGTATCTTTCAATTCCAAACACCACAATACAATTTCAATTGACAAAGCTCCTCAATTCAGAGAGCTCCTTCAATTCAGAGTGAATTTGTGCTATTTTAGTTCGGATCCGGCCCGTGCAGCTAAAAAATATCCTACGAATAATACTTTGTGCAAGAGAGTGCACGTTAAATATCCTTTAAAGTACCAATGCTGCGTACGATGTTGCCTTTAACGGTTGTGTGTTGGGTGCCTACTCATGCACGTTAAATATCCCCTAAAGTCCTTACGCTGCGTACGATGTTGCCCTTACCGGTTGCGTTGGGTGCCTACTTAGATGTCGACTAGTCAATTGACTGTGGTTCTAAAATATGATGCCCGTCGCTCGTGTAGCTCTGGTGCGAAGATTATTAAAACCTAACCTCCAATGAATCAAAAAATCAATCGAATATATACCGTCTAGAGACGGTTTGTGATCGTTAAATCCATTGTGGTTCAATGGCAGATAGTCTTATACAATATCCCTTTTCTTACTGAAGCGCCCCAAAGCGCCCGAACAACTATGGATTCGATAATGTTATTCCTATCAAATATTACGAGGAAGCAAAAATCTTTCGTAGCGAAAGGAATATCGCAAATCGGTTCCCAGTCAGATAAAAGCATCTTTTTAACGGCACTTCAAAATTACGAGGCACGTTGACAAAAATCCCTTAAGGGGTCATAGGAGTCTTTAAAATGTGCAAAGAAGGTACTACAAAACATAGTTTGATCTTTCATGTAATTTTTTAACTACTAAATGTATAAGTATAATTTTTTTATATGTAATTCTACAAGATTTATTTATTATAAAACAAGTTCCAAAATTTATGAAACTGTAGCCAAAACTAAAATAAATGATATTAAACATGAAGCTATTTGAACACATTGTGATTAGGCTTGCGCGGCAAATTGTGAGGTCAAAATTGAAAAAATGACCAAGAAAATGACTTTATATTGAACAAATATGTACAAACAAAGACTTATACCTAAATTCTCAGCTCAATTTTAATTAGAAATTATTTGTAAAAAAATTAAAAATCAAAATTTTAAAATTGTTATTAATTTTTTTAGAAAAAAGTTCTTAAAATAATTTCTAATTAAAATTGAGCTGAGAATTTAGGTATAAGTCCTTGTTTGTACATATTTGTTCAATATAAAGTCATTTTCTTGGTCATTTTTTTAAATTTTGACCTCACAATTTGCCGCGCAAGCCTAATCCCAATGTGTTCAAATCGCTTCATGTTTAATATCATTTATTTTAGTTTTGGCTAAAGTTTCATAAATTTTAAAACTTGTTTTATAAAAAATAAATCCTGTAGAATTACATATAAAAAAAAGTATACTCATTTATTGAGTAGCTAAAAAATGACATGAAAGATCAAACTATGCTTTGTAGTATCTTCTTTGCACATTTTTAAGACTCCTGTGACCCCTTAAGGTTGCTTATAGCTCAAGTGTAGATTTAGAGCGACGGAATTCAATTAACCTGCAAACTAAGTATGTCATCCCGTTTTCTCGGAGGGAAGATGGTTGGTTGGTACATGTATTTCCGGCTTGTGTGCTTGATGAGAGATCCGCTTATAAACCTTCGTCAAGTAAGACAGACATAGACAGAATTTGTACTGATACAGAGAGAGAAATTACACCCAGGGCGAAGGCGGGGATTTCTCATTGGGTGTGTAAGATTGGTTGACGAGGGAGGGGCTTAGAAAAAATAGTTTCCAAGTGACCAATCGGCTACTTATAGAAGGGCTGAAATCAGAGATAATCAAGATAAATACGTCAATCAATTAATTGAGCATTGTGATTTGCTGGTCTCCGAGTTCTCTGACCCTCCCTCTTTAACAGTTCCAATATCTTCACCAGATGTCGCCTTCGGCCAAGTTGAGTTGCCTTAATCGGTACTATCCCGCCTTAACTAACAGACATATGGGCTGTAAGGAGCCTAGTGGTCAAGATCTCGGACACGAGATCGGAAGGTTGAGAGTTCGAGACCCGGTGCCACTAAAGACTTACCGAGTATATGCGGAGTACGTGCTCGTAAAATCTGTTGGGTCCGAAAGTCCTGTGGTCGGTCATTGCGCAGTTTACCATGGGTACAGGTTCCTGGAGAAAATTTCCCTCCCCTTCAGGGACATGTCTAAATTGTGGAGGTGGCGCGTGATAGATAGCAGCATCTGTCACTTATACGTGTGCATGTGTGTGTGTTGTGACTGTCTTACTTGACGAAGGTTTATAAGCGGCTCTCTGAGCAAGCACACAAGCCTGAAAATATATGTATATCAACCAACCAACTAACAGACATCATCATAATAAAATTTAACACTAGCATCATTGAATTGGTGACAAAAAAATATTTCATTACCCCTAAGTAAATATTTTTCTCATTCTAATATAATTTTTTACCTTTGCACATTTACAAAAAGTTAACTGCATTTTATTTTCTTCATAAAAGAGAAGATTTTAAAATATTTTCGTTTTGAGAAAATAATGATAATGCATTTAGATTAGCCATTATCGTGCTTTTATTTAAACCATGTAGTGTATTGTACCTTGGGACAGTAAAGCGTATTGTACCTTGGGACTACATCATATAATGTTAAATAATTTTGCCTTGCAGTTTTGCAAGTATTAAATGCAGTTTTCCAATTGTATTTAAATTATTCTTGAATTTTGAAGTTTTATTTGTGCATTTTATTGAAAAAAATATAAAAATTGTTTCCTGACACAAATTAGTTCAAGTCAAGTGTATGACTATTGACCGAATTATAAAGTATGTCCCAAGGTACAATATCATATTGTTAGGTTAGGTTTGAATTATCGTCGCACTAGAGCTACACGAGGGCTATTGGCGACGAGCGTCGTATTTTAGAACCACAGTTAAGTGACGAGCCAACACCTGAATAGGCACCCAACGCAACTGTTAAGGGCGACATCGTACGCAGCGTTAGGACTTTGAAGGATATTTAACGTGCACTCCATTGCACGGGGTATTATTCGTCGGACATTTTTGGCTGCACGGGCCGTTTATAGGTCGGCAGCTATTTTGCCGATGCTCGGACCCGAACCTGGGACCTTCCGCATGCTAAGCGAGTGCTTAACCGACTGGGCTCCCCAGCCCTCATATCATATTGTGCTGTGGAAGTAAAAAAGTACCCACTTGAGGTTATTTCATCCGTAAGTCACCCTATAGAATCGGACCTTTTTGAGATTGTGTACAATTAACATTCTGAGTTAATTGCACGATACAAAATTTGCATAAGGGGCCGTCTTCATATTAAAAATATTACGATCTTTGAAATTTCCAATGGCAACACCCCAATTTAATAACTTAGAAATGTTAAGCACTCTTGAAAACCCTTAAATCTAAGTTTTTGTTACATTTGAATGAATATTTGACGAGTTATTCAATCGAATCACTTGTGGACCTTTTGGGGACCATCTCTAAAATGACAAGCAAGCATGCATGCAAAGCCGTCTTTATTTATCAATTACACACGTAATCTTATACACAGTCCCCTAAAGGGTAATTAAAAGGTATTTTGTGATTTACTCAGCAAATTATGAATAAAAAAATTTTAAAATTGGGATTTCGCTTAATCATCTTGTCTTAAATTTATTTCTTTAAAAATATTAATGGGTTTCTATTCATATTTTTAAAAAAATTTAAAATAATAATTATTTAAAAAAATAAAAATTGTTTTAAATACCCCAATATTGAATGCATTTTGTTTGGGTTATTATAATTTCTTTTCGGTAAAAAATTCTTTTCATTATCTTAATTATTTATAGATCGGGATAGTTTTTTATGTGCAACTCATTTAACATTATGGGACCTAAACTTTGCACGTCTCTAACTCCTCTAATAAATCTTAAAAAGTAACAAAATTTGGCATTTCGTATTAACATAGGAGAGATTTGAAATATGGATTCAAAAAGGGGTGTTGCTATTGGAAATTTTAAAGTTAGTAACATTTTTAATATGAAGACGGCCCCTTATGCAAATTTTGTAACGTGCAATTAACTCAGAATGTTAATTGTACACAATCTCAAAAAGGTCCGATTCTTTAGGTTGAATAACGGAGGAAATAACCTCAAGTGGGTACTTTTTTATTTCCACAGCTGTACCTAGGGACAGTTTATCTTCTCTACTTTAAATGAGTGGCAATTTTTTTAATTTCAAGCTGCCAGAATTTAAAAAAAAAATATGTTATAGAGGAATATATTGGTGTGTTGAAATGCTGCTTTTAAATTTTTATTTTGACTATAATTATCGAAGAAAAATTAAAATGCAAAACTTGTCCCTAGGTACAACACTCTCCCCTATATCGAATCCTTGGAATGCTAATATCCACATTAGCGGAAAAAGAGATGGAGCAGCATTTCTAACCCAAATGATACTCTGTGGTCGAATCCATGCTCCGAAGCATCGAACCCTCCCTCATTAGGCGCGTTTACATGAGCCATCGAATCCATGGATTGAAGAGCAAACTCAGCAATTAGGCTATTGGCAATTCTGCCTGGGAGAAAATCCCCAAGAGGGAAAAATCACTGAGTTTGCTCTTCAATACAAGGATTCGATGGCTCATGTAAACGCGCTTTTTGTTTCTTGTGTGTCGGATAGTTTTGCACTTAAATATCATAAGGATTGTATTGGAGAAAGTTTATTTTTAAGAAAGTGATATATGTTATGAATGTAAATATCTATTTTCCCAGGGATTAGAGTAACGCGTTACTTGTGATGCCGTTACTATAGTAGTTACTTTTTTAGGTAACGCCATTACATTTTCCAGAAAGTAACTGTAACTTAGTTATCGGATTACTTTTAGCGGCAACGAAGTAACGAAAATTGTCGTTACTTTTCCGCTACTTTCCACGCCCGCTCTTCACGGATCTCAAAAATGTTGCAGCTGTTGTTCATCGCTCGAGTTGAAAAACCAACACAAACACAGCAGTCAACGCGTGAACACAAACCCTAAAAGGGGCCCCTTAAGGGGTGGGAAGGGGGTAAAACACCCCATAGACACATACTTCACAACACGTGGTGGTCGGATACAATTACCACTGTCTCGTGTCCGTGAAAGACCAGGAAAAAGAAAGGGGATTCTCCCACATACTCTCACTTTTTCTCGGAACGTAGGGGTCAAAGTGCTGGGGGGGGGGGGACGCTGTCTTCGGTGACGCACCTCCTCATTCGGCACAAAATGAAGGTTCTAGTATCAATTTCACGAATAAATTTTCATTTAATTTTCATTATATTGTGATTTTATATTGCTGCACAAAACGGCGAAAAGAGCAGCTGACGCCACGATGCCGGCGTTTTCATGTGATCGGGGTTATAAGACTAGGCGCGTTCACATGTGCTGGGAAATAGCCGGCGTTTAGCTGGCTATTTTATAACCCCGCTCACTTGAAAATGCCGGCTTTCCGGAAAAGACGTATGTGGGTACGTCATATCCTTCTAGGAGATTGTTTGTTTTGGTTTGATACTCGAGATTCGAGTCGATATCTTGGTTTCTGTGTACAGTGTATTCTTTTTTAACGTTACTTTGTTAGGGATGTTGTCGAAAGAATAACTAACAACAATTCTTTTATTAAAAACTAGCAAATTTATACCCGTACTTCGCACGGATTAAAAAAATATCATATCAATCCAAGTATGTGTACAGCTGTGGAAATAAAAAAGTACCCACTTGAGGTTATTTCCTCCGTTATTCATCCTAAAGAATCGGACCTTTTTGACATTGTGAACAATTAACATTCTGAGTTAATTGCACGTTACAAAATTTGCATAAGGGGCCGTCTTCATATTAAAAATGTTACTAACTTTAAAATTTCCAATAGCAACACCCCTTTTTGAATCCATATTTCAAATCTCTGACCTATGTTAATACAAAATGCCAAATTTAGTTACTTTTTAAGCATTATTAGAGGAGTTAGAGACGTGCAAATTTTAGGTCCCATAATGTTAAATGAGTTGCACATAAAAAACTATCCCGATCTATAAATAATTAAGATAATGAAACGAATTTTTTACCGAAAAGAAATTATAATAACCCAAACATTTAATTCATAGGGGTATTTAAAACAATTTTTATATTTTTAAATAATTATTATATTGATTTTTAAAAAAAATATGAATGGAAACCCCTTAATATTTTTAAAGAAATAAATTTAAGACAAGAAGTTTAAGCGAAATCCCAATTTTTAAAAATGTTTATTCATAATTTGCTGAGTAAATCACAAAATACTTTATAATTACCCTTTAGGGGACTGTGTATAAGATTACGTGTGTAATTGATAAATAAAGACGATTTTGCATGCATGCTTGCTTGTCATTTTAGAGATGGACCCCAAAAGGTCCACAAGTGATTCGATTGCATAACTCGTCAAATATTCATCCAAATGTAACAAAAACTTAGATTTAAGGGTTTTCAAGAGCGCTTAACATTTCTAAGTTATTAAAATTGGGTGTTGCTATTGGAAATTTCAAAGATCATAATATTTTTAATATGAAGACGGCCCCTTATGCAAATTTTGTATCGTGCAATTAACTCAGGATGTTAATTGTACACAATCTCAAAAAGGTCCGATTCTATAGGGTGACTAACGGATGAAATAACCACAAGTGGGTACTTTTTTATTTCCACAGCTGTACCATATAACCTGTTATAAGATCATGAACTTAAGGGGTCTAAGGAGTCTTAAAAATGTGCAAAGAAGGAACTACAAAGTATAGTTTGATCTGTCATGTAATTTTTTAACTACTCAATATACAAGTATAATTTTTCAAGTATAAAATGACCCAGAAAATGACTTTATATTGTACAAATATGTACAAACTAGGACTTATACCTAAATTCTCAGCTCAATTTTAATTAGAAATTATTTCAAAGTGAATTCAAAATCAAAATTTAAAAAATTTTATTAATTTTTTTAGAGAAAAAGTTCATAAAATAATTTCTAATTAAAATTGAGCTGAGAATTTAGGTATAAGTCCTAGTTTGTACATATTTGTACAATATAAAGTCATTTTCTTGGTCATTTTTTCAATTTTGACCTCAAAATTTGCCGCGCAAGCCTAATCACAATGGTTAAAATAGCTTTATGTTTAATATCATTTATTTTAGTTTTGGCTAAAGTTTCATAAATTTTAAAATTTGTTTTATAATAAATAAATCTTGTAGAATTACATATTAAAAAATTATACTTGTATATTGAGTAGTTAAAAAATTACATGACAGATCAAACTATACTTTGTAGTTCCTTCTTTGCACATTTTTAAGACTCCTTAGACCCCTTAACACTTTACCTACGGGCATCGACTGACCCGTAGACTAAAAATCTTCTAGACCAGCAACATAATCTAATGCCTAGCTCTTCTAACGTGTGTCGAAAGCAACTAAAACACTATTAAAGGTTGATTTGTTGATTGGCATAATTGTACTTTTAATTGTAGGGCTACTGTTTCTTCGGAATGTTCTCTGTTAAAAAAAAGTTACCCACTAGTGATTATTTCAACCGTTAGTCATTCTTTTACATCGGACCTTTTTGACTATGTGAACAAATAACATTTTGAGTTAATTGCATGACACAAAATTTGCATAAGGGTCCGTCTTAATATTAAAAATGTTACGAACTTATAACATTTTCAATAGCAACACTCAATTTTAATTACTTAGAAATGTGAAAAACCCTCGAAAACCCCTAAATCTAAGTTTTTGTTACATTTGGATGAATATTTGACGAGTTATTCAATCGAATCACTTGTGGATCTTTGGGGGACCATGTCTAAAATGACAAGCGTAGACAGTCTGTTGGTTTATTAATGGAGAAAAAGAAGCACAAGGTCAAATATCTTGAGGATGGGCCTACGAGGGATATAAAAGTCAATGAGTAGCTGTATACATTCAAAAATAAAGTCGAAAATAAGTTGTAGTAAAAAATAGATCCCTATCGTCACTTGATAAGGGTTTCAAATTACGAGATGTCATTGGCTCTGTTAAATCTCCTAAAGGTGACTGCAAATAGGCAGCCAGAAACCATTACATTAGTTCCCTTACACACAAAGGGGGCGCGCTAGTTTCTATGTCAATTTCAATGTAGAAATTCTTCAATGAGAGTTTGAAACTTAAAGTGTTCTTAGTCTATGGGTCAGTCGACGCCCGTCTTTAAAGTGTTAAGTTATTCTTCCCGCTCGTTATCAAGTATGAAATCCCGTTTCATTGCCTTATAATTCCAAAATAAAAAATACGGTGTAAAATGCACTCATAAATGTCATCACAATTCCCTCATAAATACTTAAAACCTTTTAACTCTTTTGGCATGTTTTGGGAAATAATTTGGCGAGAAAATAGATATAGCTACTAACACACCCATTACACAGCTCTAACACAATGATCTTAGCACAACCAACCAGCTTATAAATTATTTTTAAAAAGCATTTTGCCCATTTGACGAGTTTTAATAAATAATTTGGCGAGATTGGCATCATATTTGGCGAAAAAATAAAACCCTGATATGCAGCTCGCTACTGCGATGGCCTTTATTAACCATCACAGTTCAGTAATAGATTAACAAACATTTTGCCCACTTGGCGAGATTGGCAACGTATTTGGCGAAAAAATAACGACATAATATCCTTATATGCAGCTCTAGTGCGATGGCCTTTATTAACCATCATAGTTCAGTAATAGCTTAACAAACATTTTGACCATTTGGCGAGTTTTAATTAATAATTTGGCGAGATTGGCAACATATTTGGCGAAAAAAAAAGAAATAAAAACCCTTATATGCAGCTCTAGTGCGATGGCTTTTATTAACCATCACATTTCAGTAATAGCTTAACTATACATTTATTGCTCGAATATGCATATTTGCAATCAACAGAGCCATCAATAAAGAAATCATCAACTAAACTCACAATAAATCCTGGAATGAAGACTGGTCGGAAATACGTCACTTGAAACAAATCAATTATTTTCAAATAATGAATTTAGTTTCTGAAAGTAATGGCAACACAAAAATAAACATTTTCCATTTTATTTATTTTCGTTGAAAGTTTTATTTAATTTTTTCAGCAGATGGCATCAGGAAAGTAAAAAAATGATCGGATTTGATCCAGTGGTGTAGTTTTTCCAGAAAATTCGAATTTTCTCTAAAAATAGAACATTTTGAGCTCTGAAAGTTCTTATTCTGCAACTCAAGTATGAACTACGCATTTGTGCCAAGTTACGAGTCAAACAAACGTCCCGAATCGCCTGCGTTTGCTTTGCATGAGAACGGACCCACAATATCCTACTAAACGCCGGCTATTTCCCAGCACATGTGAACGCGCCTGTAAACGCGGTTTCTGTGAATGTTTCCCATTAAATCGCAGGAAACAGTGAAAAATGGAAAACCGAAAATACCGTAACCATTCTCTTCACTATCAGCAACGAAACTTCTCAACTCCCTCGAACATTCTGCTTTTGTTCTTATTTCATTGTTTGTCACTTTTGAACATGCCGAAATGCCGCGATGCTCGTCATTTTACGTGAAAATTATTTTTCAATATTTTAGAGTTTTTATAAGTAGCTAACTTTAAACTCTTAATTTATCTCTGCAGTTATTCGTAAATTTCAAAACCAAGTTGACTTGTTAAGCTTGCATTCCGAAGTAGTTTTTGTTTCACATTTGTCACAGTAATATTTTGGCCATGGCTTCTTCTGGCGCGTTGTTATTACCTTCTATAAACCGCAACTTTCCGCGAGTTGTTACACAAAGCCATTCGGGAATAATAGCGTATGCTTCCCGGAATAATATTTATTTTATCGACCCTCATTGTGATCCACCGTTAATTCTGGATTCGAAATTCATTTTCGCTGCTCATGCTGGAAGTATAATAAGTTTGTCATACAGTAAACATGAGACTAAGGAGCTTCTTGCGTCCATTGGAGATGACCGCGAAATGAAAATTTGGGATTTGGAGTCCCAAATTTGTGTGAAGTCAATCACCGTTAAGCATGTAAGTATTGCATCTAGTTTGGTAGTCAAAGCAAGATTAAATGCTTAAGAAATATTATAATACTATTGTACATTCAACTGGTTAATTAGTAATGTATTTAACTTACTACAGTGCACGTTAAATCAAACTAGGGTTACCAGGTTAAAAAAGTAAAAAACAGGACACATTCTTTTAATAAGCAGGACAATAGCAGGAAAAGCAGGACACATTTAAAATTGACCTTATTATTAGCGCAAAACCTTTTTATTAGCACAATATTACATTATATTATTTAAACATTATTAGAATATTTTTCTACGGAACCAACGCTGCTTACTAAATGTCTTGTAATTTAGAGTAATGTATAAAACACGTTTTGGAGTAAACTAAAAAAAAAGTAAGCTATTACACTTTGAAATGCATACAAACTTCTTTAAAAATCTTCAAAATAAATTAAATTTTCAAAAATACGGACATTTAGGGATTTTCAAAAAATAAGTACGGACGGCAGGACAGAGCCTCTAAATACTGACAGGTCCTGCTAAATACGGACGTCTGGTAACCCTAAATCAAACTCCTGGCTGGGGATCCCAGTTGGTTAAGGTGTTCGCCTTGTATGCTGAAGGTCCCAAGTTTGAGTCTGGGTATAGCCAAAATAACAGCCAACCTATAAATGGTTCGTGCTGTCAAAAATGCAAGATGAATAATACCCAGTATAAAGGGAGTGCACATTATATATATGCTTCCAAATCCCAACGCTGGATAGAATGTCATCCTTAATCGTTGTGTTGGGTGCCTACTTCAAATGTTGCCTCATCACTTGACTGTGGTTCTAATTTGCGACCCATTTACTTGTTTTGTTTCATAGCTGATTTATTGCTTCTCCCGTTGCAGGTTTATTCCTGTCACTGTAGTATGGCTTTTTGGGCTTTTTTTTCTTGACATAAATCTCTCGGTTGCATTCCTCAAATTCCTTCCACTGCTTCTGCTCACAGAGTGGTGTCGTTAGCGTGAGGGAATAGTTTCATTTGATTTTTTGTTTTTATCATGTCTTGAAAGCCCTTTTTTTTAATGGTCGAAACGTAAAATATTGTACGCCATATACGTTACGAAATTATCCCGTCTATGCTTCAAGTTGTGAAACTCGGAAATCCATCGACGATTGAATGTAGAAACTCGGCCGATGACACACAATAAAAAAATACGCTGGTTCTCCCTCCAGACTTCTGATTGTGGCCATTCGAGCTGTGATATCCTTAAAAATAACCGCTGGTCAGTCCTTCGATTGTGGCTACTCAGCAATTCTATGGGTCCTCGATTGTTTCCACTTGTTCGTGTAGCTCTAGTGCGACGATAATTCAAACCAAACCAAATTGTTTCCACTTGTGCCGGGATATCCTTTAAAAAAGAGCTGTTACTCCCTCTGGGCCGTCGATTGTGGCTACTTGGCAATCCTCTGGGTTGTCGATTGTGGCCACTCGTGCCAGGATATCCCAAGAAAAAGGGCTGGTACTCCCTCCGGGCCGTCGATTGTGGCTACTTGGCAATCCTCTGGGCCGTTGATTGTGGTCACTTGAGCAGTGATATCTTGAAAAAACCTCGCTGCTATCGATTGTGACAACTAGACATGTGAAACCAAAACTATGCTGTGATTGAAATTTATTTAATTACTTTTAATCAAAAGTTGTAAAAAGTTTAAGTGTATTAAATTTTGAGTAGGTATTTGTGATCAATAATGAAATACACACAAATAAAACCTTTGTATTATCATTGGCCTGTGGCCGATTATAATAGAGATTTAATACACACAGATACAAACTAAACTTAAAAATGAAAGGATTTTAGGAGTGAAGTTTTAAAATGTTTCACACGCTCGACCATTTTGAAACTGCATGTGGTGAGATTACAATCATATTCCATGTTGCCAATCTGAAACATCGGCAAATTCACTGTGGAACATTTACTAAGATTTAACCGATTTTCACAAAAATGGTCTGTCCGTGCAGACCAAGGACTGTGGAATCTGATCTTAAGAATTCTGCATTTTAAAGTAACTTTAAAAGAGGCTTTTTTAATAAAAAAAAAATCTTGTTATCAATGTAATACATGATCTTAACAGTGGTGAGCATTTTATATATTTTTTCTAGCTAACCCGATTAGCAGAGTGGATATATGGTAGTTCAAATACCATAGTTTATTCGTCAGATGCCAGAATTATCACAAAATGGAATACGGAAAAAGAAATCCAAATTGGTACCCGCAAGGTTAAAACTGGAATTGACATGATGGTAACTCAACTTGCTTCAAATGAGAAATGTCCGCATTTGTTAGCTGTTGGGTATGTTTTTCTTGCAAATTTTTTAATTGTTATAGTCATAAATACCAATTTAAATTTTCTAAAAAAAATCTATTGGAATTTTATGGGTTTAAAGTTTCTGTGGACACAAAAGTTGCTTTAAAATTAAAATTCATTGCATAAAAATAAGTTTTAAAAATGCAAGTGTCTGACAAGATAGTACACCATAAAAAGAGATTGTACATGATCTTTGGAACATCTTCTATGTAGGACATTTTCAAAATCGGTCCCAAATTATAATTTATTTTAATTAATTAGTGTATTCAATTTGAAGTAGTGCAAATATTCTAGATTAAACTTAAAATGAGTAATTAAGAAGCTTTTTTTTATGTGAACTAATAACTATCAAGTTATTAGTTTATAAAACTCTCATTGGGCTGGTCGTAATTAGTATGGTTCAGAAACTTGGCCTCTGACTAAAAATGGAGAGTACTGAATTGCAATATTTGAGAGAAGGGTTCTGAGAAGCATTCCTGGCGGTGTTAGGGAGAATAGCCCTTGGCGAAGACGTTCTAACTCTGAGATTTATAGGTTGTTTGATGTAACAACAGCAATCAAAATAAATAGGATTAACTGGGCTGCACATATAATATCATGAAAACCCAGTCAAAAAGGTATTTTCTGCCAAACCCCTCACAACACGAAGATGAGGTAGACCAAAACTAGGATGTATTGAAAAGTCCTAAAAGTAGAAACTGGAAGACCCAGGTTAAGAGTAGGTTGTCCTAGAGGAGTCTCCAACAGAAGACCTTGGCTCACCCTGAGCTGAATGGCCTTGGCACGGTTCTTCTCATATGATGATGAATAACTATCTATATTTGTATAGTAATTACTAAATGTTTAATATGTATGTTAGGATTGGTCGTTATTATTTGTTTTATATATGTGGTGTTTAAAAGATTTTAAGATCATTAAGTTGTTGTCGTGTCTGTGATTATATCACAGAAGATGGTTGCCAGAGCCTCCGAAAAGGTTGGACTTTTACACAAATAAGGACAAAGACAAACACATAGACAATAACACTTTATTCACAAGACAAACATCCATGCGCTTACCAACAGGGATTCGAACCCGCGACCCACTGGCTGGGATTCAGACCCGCTATCCACAATATCAAGTGGGCGGCGATCATTAAGTTATAAGTGGTTTATAGGTTCAATATTATAGGTGCACTTGTTTGATGAACTTTTTTTCGATTAATAGGTGAAAAAAAATATTTATTTGCATTATGCTATTTTTACGACTACAGATTTTAAACACATTAATTCTAATAAAAAAATCAGTTTCTTCAATCTTGAAATATTAAAAAAAAATGTTTTTAAATTACACATAAACATACATAACGATCTTATTTGTCATTAATCCTAATGAATCCTTCTCTATGTTTTAAATTATTGCTTATTTAATGCTAAATTTTATTTTATGACTACATATAATTATTAATATTACTTGTTTCATGTGGCATCAACATAAATTTATGTATTTCATTTAGTTACATATCTGGCAGTATCGGA
The DNA here is from genome assembly GCA_023701765.1 of Hylyphantes graminicola. NCBI lineage: Eukaryota > Metazoa > Arthropoda > Arachnida > Araneae > Linyphiidae > Hylyphantes > Hylyphantes graminicola. Next base: position 37,132,841 of record CM043119.1, on the reverse strand, counting down.
GTGTTAAACATTGATCAAGAAACAGTTCTTCACAAATTAAAGGTTCATTCTAATGAAATTACTAGTCTTTCATGGAGTCCGGTTACACCTGATATTGTGAGTATCCAAGTGTTCATTCTATGTTCAAAGATGCTTGTATGTACTAATCGTAGGGATAGTAAATCTGTGCGCTCTCGCACTCTTCTCTAGAGGGGGGGGGGGGATTTTTTTCAAATCAGAGTTTTGGACTAGTAGCTTTCTGAAAAAATTTTTTAGACGTTGATAGTACTTCTGTTATGATATCCACCAAAAAAACTTCGTAAAAGTAAACAAACGCCGATCTCAAAAAAAAAAAAAAAAAAAAAAAAAAAAACCCTATTTATTTTATAAAAAAAGTCATTATGAGAATTGTGGCTAAAAAAGCCGTGATATAAAATGAATGCCAATCTCTTGTGTAAAACTTCCTGGTCATAATAAATAGTATAATTTAAGTTTTGCTGCTATAAAAAAAATTGCACTGTTTGAGGTTGGTGCCCATCTTAATCCCCGTAAAAAAATTAAATCACGCAAATGAACTTGAATTACTAAATCAGAATAACGAAGGATACTTTAAAGAAAACTTTAACAAATGTATGATCTCAATACATTTATATAGAGATATAGAGGGTGGTTAAGATGGGCACCAACCTCAAACAGTGCAATTTTTTTATAGCAGCAAAACTTAAATTATACTATTTATTATGACCAGGAAGTTTTACACAAGAGATTGGCATTCATTTTATATCACGGCTTTTTTAGCCACAATTCTCATAATGACTTTTTTTATAAAATAAATAGGTTTTTTTTTTTTTTTTTTTTTTTTGAGATCGGCGTTTGTTTACTTTTACGAAGTTTTTTTGGTGGATATCAGAAGTTTTTTTTAATTTATTTTATGAGATTCTTTTTAAGGTAGGGAGGAATGTCTATGGAAAGTTGTATAACCACCGGGAACAATGCCGAAGGGAAGCTAAAATTCAGCATCAATATTGTAAATGGTGAAAGTGAACTGCACATCGATGAAATTAAATTAAAACGTCATCGACATCTAGAAATAAATTTCTAGATGACTTTTTTTTCTCTAATGGTGCTGAAACGCTGGCGTACAAGCCTTTGCAGACTCGGCATATTCCCCAGAACAGAAAGCCATTTTTTGTGGCACCATCTAGGCGACTCTCGCTACCAATGACGCCCAGATTACAATGAATCTGTACTCTCTGTGGATGCCGAGATTTAGTTTTTCCGAGAGAACCCAGGCTAACTTGGCCCTCCTGGGATCTTTTACATGCCACATAAGCATTTGACATGCGCGCCCAGAATTTTCCCATCCAGAAAATCCGACGACTCAGCCGGGGCTCGAACCCGCGATCAAGAGGCGGACGCGTTTAACTTCTCAGTCACTGAGCCGCTTAGATGGCGTTTTTTTCCCCGATCATTGTTTTCAACGCATTTCGAGCTTACATCGCAGTTTTTATTTTTTGTTTACCGCAACCGTCTGTTATACCTTGTTTCATACACTTTTGAAGGCATATTTATTTCAATTTTCTTTTATTAAAACTAAAAAAATATAAAGCCTATTCAACGAAAAACAATAACCAAGTACAATTCTTTTTTTAAAAAAACTAATTTTTTAACCTTTATAAAACCTTAAACCTTCATATTAAAAAAAAAAAAGATTAATTTCTTGAATGGTATTGGCAACTGAATATGGCAACTAAATAGGCGAATATGATTGTTTACATTCATAAATCAATTAGTCCATCCATTCATTAACTCGCGTTAATCATAAGTTTTCTAATAAAAATGCCAAAAAGTTTAATGATGCATTTCGTTTATTAATTAGACATTTTTTTCAATCTGTTTATTTAGATATTTGGTTAATCATATTTTACAAGCTGTTATAATCCCTCCAATAGTTAACGGCGCTACTAACTGCTCTTCTCTGAAAATATAGCAAACCTTTGCGCGTTTTAGGAGATACATGGCCGCTAGGATGGCGTGTTTATCGTGCAACCATACCGCCAAAGGTAATATAGATTTTAATTAATTAAAAATAGAAAGAAGTATTTTTGAAACTTCAAACTTGCGCAGAATGTGAATTGGGGCATTCTTAATCGTTTAGTAAAAACCGCTTCGAGATTCATGGTCTAGTAATGGCTGTAGGTTTCAGCAAAAATTAGGTCAAAATTTGACTAAAACTGCTCGAAAGATTTCATTTTCGAAAATTTCCATAATTTTTTTCTCCGCTGTTTTTTATTCTAGAATTACCAAATTTTTTTTATTTAAAGTAATCCACGAAACCTGTCTACTGTATTTTTTAAGTTGTTCTAGGAACTTTAGTTTTGCTGGTAAAAAATAAAATCGATTTCGCTGTTAACATAGCGAAATATTTCCTGTATATATACATAACTGCCGTTTGCCCTTGGCGTCATTTTGAGATTGGCGGGCGGAACGACCGTTCCGTCTGATTCTTAAACCTGTCAGGATAATTTTTTGAATCATTCTATTTCTATTTAGCAAGTGTTTTTAAATGTCAATTTCACAAAGCTACTAGCCATAGACTCCGAGATAACATCTTCATGAACATAATTTTAGTACTTTTTTTTCTACGAAACCCTTCTAACCGTCCTAAAAAAGGATGCTGCTTTGGTACAAGTTTCCCTTTGGTTCTTCATTACGTTTCTCATCTAGAAAGTGTGATAGCGAACAGTTATACTATCTCTATTGTACTAACGAATTTACAAGGTTCTTTCTGGTTTTATGAGGAAGAAAATTCCTATGAATATTGTTTGAGATGTCCATATTTTAGATATAAAATAAAATATTGCTAAAATTTGACTTAATTCTAGATATATATTTTTAACAAGTCCATTTAAATGTGTAATGTTTTTCAATTTTAAATAAATGCATTTTTGAAATTAAATTTTGAAACAAGTTTGTTTTGATAAAAATAACTATGAGAAGATTCATGAAGAAAACAATGTAGACTATAGGGGCAAATACAAGACCTACCTTCTTTAGAATGGTACACACTCAGACTAAACGCAAAAACAGTATTTAGTTTTGTCTAAATGTGCATCACACTGAAAAAGGTGGGCCTCTTGAATTTGCATCGAAAAATGTTAATTGCTTCATGAATCTTCCCTGTATCGTACACGAAGTTGAGAATATTTTATGAATAACCTGCTCTACTATGTTTAATCTGACCAATTATTTGTTTAGTTACTGTCCGCTAGTCTGGATCTCTCAATAAGAATGTGGAAAATGGGGGAAGTCCAGCCGATATGGTCTCATTATATGCACGCTCACACAGGACGACAAAGACATGGAGATCAAAAGAAAATGAGGATAGTTGCAATATGCCACCCTAAAAATTCCGATACTGTAATATGTTCAAATTTAAGGTAATTTTTTTATTGTACATATTTTTATACGTGTGCAAAAATTTAATCCTTACAATCTATGCAAATCACTGATGAAGAACAATTTCTTTCATTAACTTTTTTTTTACCTTAAAACAAAATAAATATTGCTGCTGCATTGTTCATTTAAAAAAAAATACTTTTTTCTTAAATATGAATGTCTTTTTCTTTTAAACCTTTCTCAACTAATTGCAATATTACTTAGGGATTAAACATCTTTCTATATATTGCTGATGTAATTACTATGTACACTGCTCACAACAATTAGGGGAGCGCATTGTTTAAACTCTTTCAACCTCAAAGTTTCCATTTGGAATCATGATCTAGCGATTTTTTTCTAACTAAGTTGAGCTTGCACTAATTTATCATTATATGGAAGAATCAAGTCTTTTGAGGATGTAAATAATGTTTGTTTTAAACAAATGAAAATAAGAAAACACGGTAAATAAAATTCCCTCCCAAAAAAATGTTATGAAATAAAATTGACCCTAAATTCTTCCGTCTTGCATTCTCAGATGTTTAAAAATTGATTTTACCTCTTTTTTGCAAATAAAAATTATTGTTATAATTTATTCTTAATATTTTATACCAATTTTCACCCCTTAAATTTTAGTTAAAAAATTATTATTTTCCCGCCAGTTTTTTACAATTTCATTCTGGATGCATAAGGAATCTATTTCACAAATTTTAGATTTTTAGAATGAAAAACAAAGCACTGAAACTGAAAGGGTTATCAAAAGTACGCAAAGTGCTCCCCTAATTGTTTTGAGCAGTGTAATTGATGCAATTAATCCTCTTAAAATGAAATTTCTGAAATCTATACTTTACGCTTGCTTTTCATTTAATATATAATTAAAGCTATTGATAAATTTTACATTTTATATAAATACCGACATATTTTACTGTCTTTATATAGAGGTGATGTTGGAGAAATTATTTTTGGTGAAAAAGAAAAACCCAAGTTTGAAAATGAGAAGTCTAAGTTTTCGTATTATTACCAAGGAAATTGCGATTTGAACTGCAAAGCTTCTTTTGCCTTTTTTCTTAGTCCTGAAGAAAATGGAAAGTCAGAACTTTTGTACTGTTTTGACCCATTTAAGGTAAGTTTTTGTGTAAAAGTTTTAAATGCAATATTTTCTTTAAAATATCTGTTTATTCACAAGTACTTCTCTACTTTTAGCTCACAGTATGGGATGTTGCTCCAAAAAGACTGCTTGCCCAAACACCTTTTATGTGCCAATTTGTATTTGATCTTACAGTGTCGAGTTTAAATCCAAGTAAGATTTTTTTTTAATTTATTATTTGGATGAGGGTTTATTTCTATATTTTATAGTTGGAATATATTATATATTTCTCAACGATTAAAAAGATCAAAGGTAGGCATTAACATGCTGAAAATGTCCCTCCGTACCCCACACTGAATTCGCTTCTGTCGATAGAATCTTAAAAATTATTTTATTATTACAAAGATAAGATATCAGAGACCGATTTTATAATATACTTTTTGTCCATACATACACCTTCCTACTTATGTATCAATTTTCTTCCCAATTGAATAGCATTGAAATTAAATTTAAATCACTGTTTCCATTTCAACAATTGCCTGAGAAACTTTATTTAAAATGAATATTTTAAATAGAATTTAGAGTTTTTTGAAGAAAATTTATTTTTGTTAGGTTAATCAGTTTGAAATGTCATTATATGAATGAAGGAAGCATAATGGGGTTTTAAATTGAATTTTTTTACTTATTTAAGAATAAATTTTCAAATCATTTTCAGGCATTGACTGCATTTCCGAAATACCCAAAATGTCGCTCAAACGTATAATAGGATTCTATCTTTGCTTCAATACGTAGAGCAAACAAATTTACATATTTGTATTTCAAATTGAATATTGAATTTGCCAGAGAAAATGAGTGAAAATGCTAGTTTTGTCTTTTAAAGTATAAATTACACTTAAATGCTGTGTTAAATGAATTTTTTTCTTCTGAAGTGTATAAATCTTTTTGTTGGATTAGTTGTAGGTGACAGTTAACTAACACAAACCTGCTTGTTTCTAACTTGTATAAAAATTTCAGTGAGTACTGATGTAACAGAAAGAAAGCAAATTTAGTTCTATCTAAAACTTGTTTTTTTAACCATCTGAGAAGGATACACAAATTGGCTGAAGCGCAAAATAGTTTTCACTGTAAAAGTATACGAATTTAGTTTTTTTTTAATGTTGTACTTCAGCAATTTTATGTGTGTACTTGTTGAGAAAAGCATTCTATTATAATACCTCAAAATATTTACTACTTCCCAGTTTAAAGTCTTGTATATTTTTTAAAGTTTTAAATCAGGATCAAACTTTGTTTTACCAAACTTCAGTGCCTCATATTATATGCTAGTTTGTGGCAAAATAACAAGTGTTCCGAATCTTGTTACTTTTATAGTTCAGGATTCATTGGTCGACCAAACTTTAAAGCAGTGGTTCCCAACCTTTTCTGTAACATCGCCCCCTTCTTTAAGTTGACTAACGCATATCGCCCCCCCCCCCCTTAATTTTTATAATTTGTCCAATTATAATACGAGTTAAAATGTAGCTAATAAAGCAATTTTATAATTTTAAACACTTACTGCCATACATAAAAACAACCAAAGCAGCTTTATCCGGTTACTCTTAAATAAAATCGAAAAAAATCTTATATAAATTTTTTTTTCGATTTTTTTCAATGAATGAAAGTGAAATAATTAACTAAGATCTTTAAACTCAATTCTGGGAAATTTAAGAGAGTTGACAATAAACATTAAAAAAAATGAATGTTTAAATCTCTTTTCAAGTTCATGCGCAAGTCTTTGAGGCAAATGTCCAATTGATTTCTTTGTTTAGTGAGGAGCTGGATAAACAGAACCAACCCTTTTTCAACTAACATAACCTCTCTACTTAAAATGAGTTTTGCCTCACAACCGTACTCCAGATCTACAAACTCCGTCTACAAAGAGTTATCAAGGTTATCCACAACCCAAAGATTCAAAAGGGAATGGATCAACAATAGAATCAGGAATTTTTAACTTGGTCAAATCCCCTCAAATCTTGTAAGAATGTCAGTTTGAAATTGTCATGGGGATAAAAAAATGGAATGGCTTTACTGTACTTTAGTACAGTATATTTTAATTCCCCCCATTTGAATACTCATCGCCCCCCTATCGCCCCCAAACTATTTATTGCCCCCTTGATAACACAAATCGCCCACTTGGGGGCGATCGCCCCCAGGTTGGGAACCACTGCTTTAAAGTCTCATTTTTGATTTGCAGGCGTGTCTTATTGTTTTTAGAGTTTTAGTTTTAGTTCAGGATCAATTGGTCAACCTCCTCCCCCCCTCCCCCTTTATAATAATATTTTGTGATTATTTTTATATTTTAGTTTTTCATAAAAAATTAAATAATTCTCTTTTTTTAAATCTTGTTTCATTCTGATACTTTAAGACTTGATGGCAATTAGTAATGGAGAAGGAATATTAAAAGTATGGAATTCTCAATCTGAAGCAACTAGATTGGATATGGTTTCAGTGTTCATCCATTTCAAAACTAGAATTATGACTGTAAGTTCTTTTCTGTTTATTAAAATAATTAAAGATATACTATTAATTAAAGCTCCAATTGTCGTTTTTTGGTAGTTTAGTTTCAATAAACTAAATAAATTTTTTCCCTCGCTATTCTGAAAAAGTTTTCTCTAGTGCAACCTTATTTTAAGGAAAACAATAACCAATCCAAGATTCATGTTTTCTCTCTTTATTTAATATGCATGTATTCTATGTCAGATTATAAAGTGTAACTACTAACATGAAAGGCTGATACTCAACTTTTTTTCATTATTTAACATTGTAACTTAATTTTTAATTTTCACGCTATGTTTATAACACAAGAAGGAAATGAAATGCTTTTATAAAGGCTCTGTCTGTTCGTAGCCCAGACTACAAATGCTACGTATAAGTGTGATGCCTCAAAAATTTTTGTGCATTGAAACTAGAAGTCATGAAAAACTCAGAAAACAAGCTTAAGCCCAAGTACTTTAATTATTAATAGCCTTCAAAATTTGATACCGATTAAAAAAAATCATAACGATCATTTTTAATGGAATCAAATCACCATTCACAATTAAAAAACATTCACTCGCAACAATCTCAATGACTTTATTTATATTAAATGCAAATTTTAAAGAGATTAATTCTTGTGATATAAATCAGTTTTCAATGACATAACATATATCACAATGAGATTCTCTGATTATTCATATTTGTTACAAGACGCGCAAAGCTTTTATTACGTTTATTTTAAGCATATGACACGCATACATAATTTTATCATCTACTTTTTTAGATTTTTGAATTTTGTGTGGAAGCAGTTCTAAGTGACAGTTACCGTTAAACCTACTCCTTTTTCCAATAATTTTTTTTACCTAATTAAAAAAACTAAAAGTTCGCTAAATTTGAAACAATTTATTATATATTCCATATTAAAGTTTCTATTTTTATTTCATTAGACTGCCTGGCATCCTGTTAATGAGAATTTAATTGCTTATGGGACAGATGAAGGAAGAGTAGGAATGATTGATATTGTTAAACGAAAGTATGTCCCCTCTTTTATGTATATTCCATTTTACAACTTGCTTGTTAGTGTGCAATGTGTAAACTTAAACCGGGGGAAAAAGGTAGATAATAGGAAAAAAGGGTGAATAATAGGAATGAGAAAAAAGGGTAGATAATAGGATTTTAAAGAAGGGGGAAACTAATAAAGGTATTTTATTTCTGCTATCATATTATTTACAAACTTAATAATCTCTCTTGAATAAGGAGATACTAACATGAAATACAACCACAGTTATAACCTGTAATAATCCAATGGTAATAAACTTAACTGTGAACAGTATTGAACTTAAAATAGCCCTTTTTGTAGCTGTGATATTGATTCAAATATTATTAAAACTATACGAATAAAACTGTAACATTTACAAGGATTTGAAGATAATACAATTTAAAAGTCATTATGGTATACCAAGAAACCACCTATAAAGCTTGCAGATCAATATTTAAATAATGTGTTTATACACATTGATTTATTGTCAAATGTAATGTCTCTAAAATCTTGTAATTTGTGCTCAAATTAAAAAAAAAATCTAATTGGCAATTTCTCTACTTTTAGATTAATGTATAATTTTGAGACACATCACACCGATACAGTTTACTGCTTAGGTTGGGGACCATGTGAAAAAGCTGCACAATCAGGTACTGTTTGGAAATTGTGTTTGGCTTATGATATTTTAGTTGTATGTATTAAAAAAGTTATAATAAATGCTCGTACTACAATTACCCCAAGCTTTTTTAAATGTTTTTTTTGTTTGTTTTAGAATCAGGAAAAACGGAATACTATCTTTATTCTGTTGGTGGCGGTACTATATATGTTCATAAAGAAAATAATGTTAAAGGAAAAGCCTTGAATTTTGATGATCTGGTTGAATTTCCATCAGATTTAGAAACCTCTGCAAAGACTCACAGTGATATATGTTGGAAATTGGATTATTCTTTTGTCTGTACTGGTAGTTATAAAGGGTATGTTATAAAACCTTAGTTTTGTTTAAGTACATGCGTTCTTGAAATTTTTTCTGAAAAATGTATTTTAAAATATTAAAGCTCTAATGAAAATTTATAGTTAGTTTGGCTCATCATAGAGCTATATTTATAATTTTGTACACATATTTTTGATGCTGGTTAAATTAATTGTATGTATGTTTTCAATAATATCTAAATTTTTAGTTTATAGTTATGAATAAATTAAGCATGCCTAGGGCAACAAATGTTCGTTTGCTTCATTTTAGCAGTATTCAAGAATGGCTTAGTTAAGGAACAATCTAAGGACAGGTCTTAAATCCAATGTTGGTACAATCTTTTTCAAATAAAAAAATATTGTTGATTAACTTGAAGTATAAAATACCATATATATTTTAATATCACATTTATATTTTTCTTCTAGATATATTGACGTATATGACAGTAAATTATTGTTCCTGAAGCGTTTCAATGTGCAAATGAAATCAGTGGAATGCTTGCGTTGGCATCCACAAGTCACTTATATGTCGCCAGAGGGTTCACCTTTGAAATCCTGGTTAGCTTCTTGCGGAAATGAAGCAGATATCTTCATAGTTGACACTTCAAACATCAATGGTATTACTTTATATTTATTTGATGTTTAGAGGGTTTATTATTCCTTAATGATCTGACAGATAATGATTTATGAACATGGAAAGGAAAGGAACTATTACTTTTTACAGCAATTTGTTAGATTTTTATGAATGCACTGTTCGTAAAATTTTATTAAAATTTAAATATCTAGAATGCTTTTAAATCTATTTATTGTAAAAGTAAAATTTGAGTATTTGTTTTGTGCAGTGAAAACAAGTTTCTATGCTGCCCAAATAGTCTTTTTTTTATATTGTCTAATTTATATCAATGAAGTCAATGTATGAAATTGACTTGTAAATTTTTTTTTATAAAAGTTCCTCCAATTTCAGTCTTGCTTGCAGGTCCCTATTTTTCATAAAGATATGTGACAATTATAAGCCCTTTTTATAGTCAATGTAATGTTTCTTTTTTTAAACAAGAAGTTCTAAAAGAACTAAAATAGCCTACTTTCCTGTTACTTAAATACTTACTTAAATACTTACTTAAATTCTTATCTTGAAAAAACTAGGATCGTTACAGTAAGTGACATCAACAACCGTTTCTACATTAAATTTATATACAAAAGAATAAATTTCACTAACCACAGCATCTAGCTATAATTTCAACTTCGTAAAGCCATTATTTTCATTTATTTTCTATCACCAATAAAATAAATATTACTTATCGTCCGCATGATTTATTTGCAGTTATAAATAAATATTTAATTTTTCGTAGAAAAAAACCCATAAAACTATTCCAAAACGCACTTAAAATAATAAATGTAAATAAACAAGTAGGTTTGTAACAGAATCTGTCACTTAACCTGCTTCCAAACAACAGTTGTGTTTAACAGGTAAAAAAGCGCCAAACACAGCATTAATTCTATATTAAACATTTACCAGCTAAATTCAGCTATAGTTTCATTTATTTTATTTCGAGAATTAAATAATTATTACTTAAATCGTTTGCAAAAAATTGTATTTCAAAGAATAAATATGTAATATGTTTCTCTTTTGAATAGAATGAAAACATTGCTTACCTACATACAGAATCTTGAAGTGAAATATATTTGACGTTATTTCAAACTGATCGATGTCGCAAAAATAAATTTATTTTAATTCATTGTCTAAAAGAATTAAAGTTTCTCAAGCGATTGTTGCCATGGCAATGGTGATTTATTTCTAATAAAATGGCTTCCTATGCTTTTTAAATGAGCATTAAATGTTAAAGTTTTTTTAAGTAATTGAAGTACTTAGAATTCGAATTCTTTTCTGAAATTTTCAATATATTCTCATTTGGATACGCTGAATTTTTTGACGTATATCACTTTTCCGTAGCATTTGTAGTTAAATTCAGCGATTTAAATGACTCGAAATTGAATTTCAATGCTAATTCAATGGGAAATTGTTCGACAAATAGTAGATTTATGTCCGTCCGTTCGTACAGACAGACGGACAAAAAGTATGAAAGTCGGGTCTCTGAGGTCATAGCTTTCTAACAAAAAAAGAATTTTTAAGATCGGATGGATAGAACCGATTTTGGAAGGGGGGTACGGACAGACGGACGGACATCGACCGCATGTCAATACCTACTTTTTTATTTTTTTTTAATTCTTCGAATTAAAAAAAAAAGAAAAGTAGGCTAAAAATTGCTTTTGTTTAGAAGATGAAAACGCCTCCCAAGGAGTAATGAAAAAGCTAGTAGGTCACAAAAAGCGTGTGGTTTCCGTTTGTTGGAGTCAGCATAAAGATGGATTTCTCGTGTCTGCTGCAAAAGATGGATCTGCCATAGTAATTACTCTTTTTGTTTAAAATTCATGAAATGTTATGTGAAAAAGTAAACTTATTATTCATGGAGACTTTAAGAATTAATATTCTATTTATTTTTTGTGTTCCTAAATTCTTAGTCCCTTTTGAAAATACTATGATTCATAGCAATCACTAAGTTAATTATTAACCCCTTCACTCCCAGGCTTAATTTCTGTATTAAGAGCCGATAGACCATGTTACCAAAGCTGTTTCTGAAACTGTTAAACTTAAAGTGTACGGCATACATGGTGTACATCCTGGGAATGTAATTGAGAGGGTATACCTGCAGGTAGTGAATGGTTATTTGTGCGAATATACAAACGTTCTGGTAGTGAATGAGTTCTTAGGAGTGGAGTTTGGGAATTTCAAAATTGGCATCAGGCAGCCTTCAAAAACTAACAAAATTTTTCTACTGCTAAAAGTAGCTAAGTTACAGTTACTTTCAGAAAAATCTAATGGCGTTGCTCATCTTTACCTAACAAAAGTAACTGTTACAAGTAACGGTGTTATCCCTGGTTTCTCCAATCCCCGATTATAATCAGGGTTCCCACGGGTCATTGAAAGTCCTTAAGAAGTCCTTGATTTTTATTTTCAATTTCAAGGGCCCTTTTATTCCAAAATCGTTAAAAAGTCCTTTGATTTTTATTTTCGATTTCATTTACCCCTTAGTACTCCTTATTTTTGACAATCGTTGAAATGTCCTTGATTTTCTTCTTTCCTGACATTCAAATTTCAAGAAGTCATTAATTTTGTAAGAAAGTCTTTTCAAATCGGTCGATTTTTAATCGGTATAATAATCGTTGCATTATGATTAAGAGTCCTTAAAAAAAATTCGAGAGTCCTTGAAAAGTCCTTAAAAACTCCTTGATTTGTATTTTGAAAGAAGAGTGGGAACCTTGTATAAGATTTGAATTATTGTTGTATTCTGGATTTACTGATTAGGTTTCAATCTGAAGATTACTGATTTATTTTACTTTAATTATGTGTTAGGTTTGGGATGTTCCTGCCGGAAACATCATTGCAACTTATTTGGACCACCTGGATGTTGTGTACACAGTTCAGTGGAGTGTATTTGACCAAGATGTTATTTACAGTGGCGGTCAAGATAGTTCTGTCAGAGTGTGGAAGATATCCCAACAAAAAGTTCTTCCTATTTCTGATAAAGGTTTTAACTTTAGTCACTTAAAACATATTTTAAACCAACCATAATTAACGCACTTAAGCTTGGACTTAGTAACACTAATAATTTAAATAGTTTTAAATTAAAAAAAAAAATACTAGCTTTTTGCTGTACTTAGAGTGGATTGGAGAGTGGTGTAGAACTTGAAAAATTTTCTGCTTTTATGAGGTGTTCATTCAAGGAAATGGAACACAATTTTATTTCATAATTTCAGGTCCTGTTAAGAAAAAGAAGTTGAAAAAGCCTGTAACAGATGCTGACATAGAATTTCAAGAAAACTTAAAAGCTCCTAAGATTGAGGCAGCAGCATCTAGCAATAAGGAAGACAAAGTAAAAATTTTAACATTTGAATATCCTTGTTTTTAATTTGAAAAATCATCTTAGTAAATTTAAATTGTTAGGGTGATTAGAAATTGTTGGGGAGGGGGAGATATTTAAATATGTTTTCTAGATATGCAAGGAAGGCCAATACATTGTACTTTACCCTTTATGTACTTTATTATTCATCCATGTAGTTTTAGATTAAATTCCCCCCCCCCCCCCTCCATGTGACCACATAAGTCTGTCTTAGTTTTATGTCTTAATTTTATGTTTTAATTAGTTTTACTCTTTTGTTTTTAGAAATTAGACAACGAAACTGTTTCAAGAGAACACACCATAGCTGAAAGTAAGCATTTTAATATTGTTTTCTAAGAAATATTTATAATTTAACCTTAATAAAATGTTTAATGATTTTAAATATTTCTTCATTAATAAAGGGTTTTTTTTTCACATCAATAATCACACTAAAATCTGACGAAAAGGAATTAAATTTGGTCCAAATTTGGATTTGCCTTTTTTTAAACGGAATCTCTTGATAGCCGTGCAGAGTTATTGTTTTTGTGTTATTCTGAGAACTAATTATAATGCAATAAAACCTAATTGAGTTTTTAGCTGGACTAGTGTATGACTCTGGATTGTAATTTTGAAATGGAATGTCTCCCTAGTCCTCTTATGTATTGATTTTATTATAAAAAATTTGCATTTTCATTTTAAAGTGAAGTGAAAACAATGACATTTAAAATATATTTTAATTTGTTCTTTGTAAGTTTTCTGATTCGGTCATTTACTTACTTACATTGTGTACTTTTTAGATTATAACAAAAAGGCTCTTTTTCCACATTATGCTATGTCTACTGTCGTCAATAATGAGGAAAACATAGACGATTGCATTAGATACACTGATATTTTGTGTGACAATAGAACTGCTGATCTTGATAGTTTTCAGAGCTTTGAATCTTGGAAATCTTCCCAGCGTGTTTTGAGTACAGAGGATACCATTAAGTTTGGTTTATTTTCCGATCAATTAACAGCCCTGAGAATGTGTGATACTCAAGGTAATTTTTATTACTTCACTTTTTTATATAAAAAAATATTTCTCTGTAAGATTAAATAAACTCTTAAAATATTATTTTCAGTTGGGAAATGTTATATCCAGGGATTGGAATAACACTTTACTTGTAACTGTGACTTTTTTTAGGTAACGTCGGGTAACAACATTGTATTTTTCAGAAAGTAACTGACTTAGTTACTTTTAGCAGTAACAAAGTAATGAAAAATATCATTACTTTTCCGTTACTTTCCAAAGGCTGTCTGATGCTTATTTTGAAATTCCATTCCTAACATTTCGCAGTCCTGATATACAAGCTTTTTCTGGCTCTAAAGGCGTGACGGCAGCTTTCAGCAAGAATTGTTAAAGTACGAATGTTTCTCCTTGTCTTTTTACTTTTCCAAGTATCACATAAAACCCGTAATTACAGGCATCTACCAAAAAAAGGGTTTTGAAATAAATCGCGCTGACTGTCAAGCATATTGTTGTTCGACCAACCACAATGTCTTTCTTTGAAGAAGGGGGAGAGAGGGGCACGTTCACACCTTTTCTGGCAATACCCGCCCGTGTGTTTGCTGAAGGACTTGTTGTTGTCTGATTGTTAGCGTACAGGATTTATATTAATTGAAATGTTAATTATAATTTCAACATTTTTTCTGCTTATGCTTCTTTAACCTTGGTTTTCTTTGAAAAATGGTAAGAGCTAAATTTCAATGAAATTTCAAAAAGTGTGAATCGTTACTTTTCTTATTAAGTAACTGTACAGTTATTTTTTTTAATAAGTAACAGTAACAGTTACTTTTAAAAGTAACTTTCCAATCCCTGGTTATATTCTTTACATTCTTGAGAGTTTTTATTTGTAAGTTTAATAAACAGGATTTCTTTTTAATAGCATGCATTTAATTCGAAAGGATTTTTAAAAAAATGAAATTTGGTATTGTCATGCTGATAATGTCCGGCCATCTGTCTGTACCAGCCCCCCCCCCCTCCCTCTAGAATCGTTGCGATTCATAATATCTTGAAAATCTTTTTTTTTTTTAAAAAGAAAGATATGGACCTCCAAAACCCAACTATTATGCTTTTTTCCGTCTTTCTGTACGTCCGGAGGGACATCTGTTTATCAGTGAATTCCCCATTGAATTAGCATTGGAATTTAATTGTTAGTCAACTTTTTTTAGTGTATAAATCTTGTGTAGAAACAGTTGTTGATGACATTTACTGACTGTTACAAACTTGTTTTCTGAGAAGAATTTCAGTGAGTATTTAAGTTACAGGAAAGCAAGCTATTTTATTTGTTTTAGAACTTCTTGTTTTAAACTAATATTCATAGTAGTTTTTAGATGAAATAAATATTTTTTAGCTGATCTGTATAAAGCAGCAGGAGATCAACCCTCTAATCGTTATGTACAAATAATTGCTGGAAATATGAAGTCTGCAATAGAAGAAGCAGCTGAAACTCGAAGTCTAAATCATTTTCTTGTTGCAATGGCTCCATCAGGTTAGAATGCAGTTAATTTATTCTTTAATCCCAAGAAAGACAAAAAACATTTAATATTTGTAGTTGGAATAGTTTAATAATCATGTATGCAGCAATTATTTTCTTAACCCCTTGTCTTAGTTCTAGTCAGTAATTATAAACAGGGTTAGGGGAGAGTGTTGTACCTAGGGACAATTTTTACATTTTAATTTTTTTCTTCGATAATTATTGTCAAAATAAAAATTTCAAAGCAGCATTTCAACACAGCAATATATTCCTCCATAATATATTTTTTTAAATTCTGGCAGCTTGAAATTAAAAAATTGCCACTCATTTAAAGTAGAGAGGATAAACTGTCCCAAGGTACAACATCATGTTGTACCTTGGGACATGCTTTATAATTCAGTCAATAGTCATACACTTGAACTAATTTGTGTCGGGAAACAAACTTTATTTCAAAATACATCAGAAAATTTGCTCCTTAGAACATTTCATCACACGGAAGGAAAAAGATTTATCAGGTGTTGCCAGAATTATATTTTCAAACTTCAATCATTATAAAATATATCCAAAACAAAGCTGAGTTGTATTTTACATGTTTTGTGGAATTGCTCTTAAAATAAATAATAAAGATATTTTTATTTATCCAAATTATTAAGAATTTAATCAAATTATTAATACTGTCCCAAGGTACAACACACTACATGGTTTAAATAAAAGCATGATAGTGGCCAATCCAAATGCATTATCATTATTTTCTCATAACCAAAATATTTTAAAATCTTCTCTTTTATGAAGAAAATAAAATGCAGTTGACTTTTTGTAAGAGTACTAAGGTAGAAAATTATATTAGAATGAGAAAAATATTTTTTTTTGGGGTAATGAAATATTATTTTTTGTCACCATTTCATCAATTCAATGATGCTAGTGTTAAATTTTTTTGTGATGATGTCTGTTGGTTAAGGCTACTATTAGTAATAAACAATGTATGAATATTGCCAATAGATTCTTAGAAATTATCAGTGTCCCAAGGTACAAGCGTCCCAAGGTACAACACTCTCCCCTATACTATGCTTACTATCAATGTTGGTGTCATTTTCTGTGATTCCTAATAACTAAAAGCAAGTGTTGTTGTTCATTTTTTTTTTTTTTTTTGTAAAATTATTTTTAAATTTTATTTTGATTGAAGTGCCTTCTTAAACTTAGTTTATTATCATTGTGATTTGAGTGTCCTTGACATTGCTGACCCTGAATGAAGAAGCCAAGTTAAAACTATGTTCAGTGAATAAAACTATGTTCAGTGAAGCAGGAAGATCATGCTGCCAAGGTCACGGACCAATATTTTCTTTACACCTTGAAGACTGGTCGACTGAACTGCCCTGTGCCAGATGTGCAAAATATGCATCTTGCAGAGAACTAACAATTAATCATCATTATGGTGGATACTGTGAATAGATATCAATCTTATTTCATTTTCAGTATTTTACTACTTTTGTTTATTTTTAATAGATAGTATTTAAACCTTACGTTTGATTGTAATTTAGTTTAAGGATTGGGGATTTTTCCCCCCGGAAATTTGATGTCGCGTGTATAAATCAATCCAGATTTTTACAAGACTGTGTCCAAAATTTCTCGGCTAATATATGGTATGTTAAAAGTATAATTTGTAAGAGTATGCTACAACTTTTTTGATTTTCAATTAGCTTATTCAACTTTTTGTTGTTTATTTTCATGTTAACTTATCTCACAAACAATATATTTCTGTTTCAGTGTCCTATTCATTTTGGCTTGAAATGTGCGAAAAATATGCTGCTCAACTTGCCGCAGAACATGTCTACAACCAATCTTGTTTTTATTATTTGGCTTGTGGTAAAATCTATGAAGCAATCAATGTTCTTGCTGAAAAGAGTTATATTGTGTAAGATTTTTTTAATAATTTATCTTATTGTTTTATTGAACCTAAAGATTCCTCTATTTTTTACCTTACTATGCGTATGGATTTTAATGTTTCATAGTTATATTCTTTCTAATAAAAATTATTTAAATCAGATGCGATTCTTTCGAGAATCCATGTTAAAAAACAAAAGGGATTGAGTATTTTAACATGAATATGTAATTTATCGACTATTAGCTGCTAATTACTTTGCAAGTTTTGCAACTTTTCTTGTTAATTCCTTCAGTTGAGAAGTGCCAAACTTATGCCAATTGCTATAGCTTGTTCAGTTTGATTGACAATTAGGTGCAAAAATTGGTGATGGGAATAAATGAAAAAGTTATTTAAAGATAATTGTTGACTAAACGGTTTCTATATGAACTATTAAGTGACGCCGTTGGATTGTTAAAGATATTAATAAATTATTTTTAAGATATGTGTAAAAGTAGTTGGAATTATGAAGTTGAATAGGGTTTTAAAATATAAGTTTTTATGGTGTTTACGCCATATTTGTCATTTATATAGTTGCTTTTTATTCAGGGATGCATTGGCTTTGGCCAAGTCTCGTCTTCCCGAAACGGATCCACTGATTCCCAAGTTAGTTAGAAGGCTTATCAGTATGTTTGGAACATTCAGCAAAGTAGGGAAAGCATTGTGGTAAGTGATTTATGTTTTTTTTAATAAACAAATGTGATATTTTGTATGATGACATTTTAATGTGATGTATTTAAGTTATGCATTGGAGTAACCTGTTACTTGTAGCGCTGTTACAATCTTGGTTCTCTTTGAAAAGTGGTAAGATGGTTAAATTGAAACTTTTCTTATAACTTGACATTTCTAAAAATAACTAATTAGTTATTTTTCATATAAAGCAACTTTAACTAGTTACTTTTTTAATTAACTGTAATTGAGTTACTTTTTAAAGGTAACTTTCCAATCCCTTTTTTAAAACTAATTTTTTTTATTCAAATTAGATTTTTAAACATCTAATAAATTTCTTAAGGTTGAGAAATGTCATCTAGTTATTTAAATGTTTTAAAATAGTATTGACATTTGTTAGTAAAGTAAAGCAATATGAAAATGTAACAAAAAATTAACTGGATATTTTCCCTACAAATTTTGTTTTTATTGTTTTCATATGCTTGAAATGTCGAACAAAATTGATTGAGATATTAACATTTTAACAATAATGTAATATGATAATAACACAAAATAATTTCTTGCAATAAATTTATATAAGACTGTCTGTCCCTCTTGACTCTGCCTAATTGGATAAGTTTGTGTGATTATTGTTTCATTGTTAAATTTGGATCATGTGCTCAATATATACACACACACACACACACACATATATATATATATATATATATATATATATATATTTGTAAATTTTTGCGATAAAATAAAGTATCAAGTTGCAAATATTGTAATAAGTTAGAATTAATCAACTTCATGTTTCCCTCTAGTTTGATTGCATTATGGCCTTTTTTTCATTAAAAAAATGTTTTGTATAAAACGTATAACGAGTATGCTAATGTATTTGCTTCTTTTAACAGTTACTTGTCTTTAAATGAAGCTTTGTCTGCAGCTAAAGAGCTTGCTTCTGCAGGTAAACCTAATTATGTACGAGTTGCAGCATACATTTGTCGGAAGTTTAACCTTGGCAAAGAAGCCGATGAATATAGGTTTTTATGCATGGAAAGATGCCTTGTGAAGTATGATTATTCAGCTTTCAAACTACTTGCTGTAAATGAGCCTTGTATGCAGGTAATTTTTTTAAACATTTATTTCTAAAAAAATACATCTATTTTTCAAATTTGAAAAAGTATCTACTATTGTTAACTTATAAAATTCTCTAATGGCAGGTAAAAAGAAAATATTTCCAATATATCATAATTTTTAAAGTATCATGTAGCTTTTCTTCTAGATCTATATACAGGGATGTGATTCTTCCGCGGATCCGCGAATTTCCGCTTTTTTGGATTTTCAGGATTTTTCTTCTTAAATTTTCCTCTTTCCCGATGTTACGATCGCCGGAGTTTCGTAATGTTGCGATCACCCGAGTTTCAGGATAATACCATCGACGGAAATTCGTGATGTAACGATCGCAAGAGAAGTAGGAACGCCGGAGTTTCGCAATGTCATGATCGCCGGAGTTTCGCGATGTCATGATCACCGGAGTTTCGCAATGTTAGGATCGACTGAGTTTCATAATAGTAGGATTGCCGGAGTTTTGTGATTTTACGATCGCCGATGTGATTTTACGATCGATTATTCTTCTGCCGGAGTTTCGCGATTTTACGATCGCCGGAGTTTCGCGATTTTACGAACGCCGGAGTTTCGCGATTTTACGAACGCCGGAGTTTCGCGATTTTACGAACGCCGGAGTTTCGCGATTTTACGAACGCCGGAGTTTCGCGATTTTACGAACGCCGGAGTTTCGCGATTTTACGAACGCCGGAGTTTCGCGATTTTACGATCGCCGGAGTTTCGCGATTTTACGATCGCCGGAGTTTCGCGATTTTACGATCGCCGGAGTTTCGCGATTTTACGATCGCCGGAGTTTCGCGATTTTACGATCGCCGGAGTTTCGCGATTTTACGATCGCCGGAGTTTCGCGATTTTACGATCGCCGGAGTTTCGCGATTTTACGATCGCCGGAGTTTCGCGATTTTACGATCGCCGGAGTTTCGCGATTTTACGATCGCCGGAGTTTCGCGATTTTACGATCGCCGGAGTTTCGCGATTTTACGATCGCCGGAGTTTCGCGATTTTACGATTGCCGGAGTTTCAGGATAGTCGGATCGACTTAGTTTCACAATTTTTCCAGATTTCAACTACAGATGTGTGAAGAATATTATTTAATCAAGAAAATTTATATTTCATTAAAATTGTTTTTTTTTTTAATTTGGAGTAAACTGAAGTCAACATTCAGAATCAATTTTATTGCTGCTTATTATATGTAGCAAGTTTAATATGGTTTAGCCAACTTATCTTGTTGTTAATATCTTATTTTGTTTATAAAAGTAAACCATTTGTTTTATTATTACAAAAATCTATCGTTCACAAATTGAAATATTTTTGCTATCGTAATTTGTATAAGGAAAAAAAAGTTACAGCTTTTTTTTCTTCAGCTCGTACCATGTCTGATGCATGAACACTCCACTGGTCCTAAACAATTGATAAAACGTAAATTGGTTGGATCCAAAGAAGGAATTAAAGAAAATAAAGAAAGTACTTGGATCAAATGAACATAAAGCAAATGTTTTCTAAGCAATCTAGTGATGTGCACATTTTAAGCTGCAATAAAATGCTGTTCTTTTTCTATGTTACCTTTTTCATTGTCAAGTTCCCATTTATCTCTTACAAATATATTTAAGTGAATATTAAAGCCAATTGAGCTGTGATTTTGATACTTTTTTCTGTATATTGCACCTTCAATTCAAACATTGATAAAAAAAATTCTTCGCGCATATTTTTTTTACACTTTTTCTCATTTCCTCTTTTTTGACTTTTGGTCAATCACATCCCTGTATATAGAATTGTGTCTTCATTATAATGCTTTAAATCTGATTTGTTTTTGTACATCTATAGTTCTGTGCCTGAATTACAAAACCAACTAAAAATTGCAAATTTAAAAAAGAATACAAATATGAGCAGCCTGTTTTTATTAGGTTCTGTATAATTTATTTGTATTAAATAAGTTTTCAATTTGTGCTTGAAGAGTATTATATCGCTCATGTTCCCTCTTCCTGGGAAAAAGTGTTGGGACCCACAAGGTCACCAAATTTTGGCTAACATTTTGCCCTTTTAATGTAAAATGTTTCTGAACACTTATAGTAGTTATAATTTTTGCAATATTTTTTAGGTATATAGTGCATTAGTTGCGGTGCATGGAGCCCTATCTCAACAGAATCAGCTAATAAGGAAAAAAGATTGTTAGTTTCTATCCTACTGTTTTTCTAAACTTTTTAATCTGTAGCTTAATTATGTAGCTTATTCACTTAATATCATTGTACTTTGTCTTTGTCTTAGTCTGGGTTTCTCTAAGCTTTAAATTGCCCTTAACTATTTAGATGCCCTTAAAAGCCTTCTCAAAATGGGCTGTAGTCAGGTAGGCTGTAATAACCACATTATTAAATTGGACCATTTTGAAACTAAAAAAAAAAATCAGTGTTTTAGTATGCTTTCTTTTAAGTTAGTTATTGAGTGTTATGAACACTGGCCCAAGTCATTAGTCTAGATAATGCAATTTACCTTCCCACGACAGAAATATTCTGTATTTAGTTCACAAAACCTTGTAATGAAATAATCACTTTAAAGTCTTGAATAATTTGGTACAAGGGATGCTCAAATTTTATTGAGTTTAATTAAATGCAAAAGCTTAAAAGTATTGAATTCATGTAATAGCCATATTTTTGTGTATTAGTGTTTAATGCAGTTTTAATATTGCCGATTTTGTGAATGCCAAGCAATTAATTAGAAATTCTAGCCATTAGGCATTCTAATGCTATAGAACATTTTTAAAGTAACTTTAAAAGTCCTTAATTTTATTTTAATGTTTATAGAAACCGGAAATCTTTTCCCCTAAATGATCTCCTAATTGTCTCTTTGTTTTAGTTGTGCTCTACAATATCCAGGAAATGTTTGACTTTCCTGATAATCTTGAAGAAAGGTGGTTCTGGAAAGGTAATTCTTCTGAAAAGTCTTTTGCAGTGGATGTTCAGCAACTGATTTCAAAGGAGCTGATGGATACTGAACGAGCTTCATTAGTTGCAATTCTCGATGCCTTAGAAACTTTTACAGCCAAGAGAATGACTGTTGGAACAAATGATGTAAATATTTATGGGAATACTTGAAAAGTATATATTTAAGTATTTAATATATATTTTAGCAATTTCTTTGTTGCAAATTATCTTATTCTGTATAAAGCTATCATGTACTTATTACAGGGTTCTATGCACCTTTATAAGTTTGGAATTGTCAAGTGAAGAGAAAATTGTTATTAATGAATATAAAATATATACTTCTGGAAAAGCTGCAGAATTTTGTTTGCACTTTTCAGTTACTAAATGTACATCTTATCCAGAGTTGACACATTTACTATAAAGTTAAAAACAATTTATAAAAAAAGGCATTTTTTTTTTTGCTTAAAATTTTGCTAACAATCATTGAATTTTTCCCTAGTTGAAATTTGGTTACTGTTTGTTTTGTTAGTTATTAATAATACAGTTACAACTTCAATTATTTTAATATGTCTGATATTTAAGGTTTTTTTTTTGAATTTATGCATCTGTTTTTTTTCTCTTTAAATCATATTTTGTACCTGGAAATAAAAAATTCCAGTTCTGAGCCAATTCTAAATTATTATTTTTTTTTATCATGTATGATAATCGCCAACACATTTCAAAAGTGAGACAAGACATACTTAAAAAAAAGTACATATGGCTCATTTAATTTTTTTATTAAATAACCATGTACTATTTTTATGGATTTCAAGAACATTCTTTATATTTCTATGCAAATAAATATTAATTATTTGAAGGTTAATCCTTTTTTTCCCCCTCTTCTCTTTTAGGCGCATATCACTATTGCTGTATACATAACTAAATTCATTCTTCTAACTCTACTTGAAAACACTGATGCTGCAACAGAAATTTTCTTAAAGATATTTGTAGCATCACACAATATGGGTTTATTTCCAAAAATTATGTGGGCACTGTTCTTTCCCCTGCGTAAGTAACTATATTTCAAATTATTTTATGTAATATACTGTCTGAGGATTTTTGATATCTTGGCCTGTTTGTAAACAAACATTTGTTTTGAAATAACTACTTTGAGTCCATTAGGATCTTTTTTGCTAAATTGATCACATAGGATGGTCGATGTATTTTTTGTACACTACAAATTTTATATATTTCTCATTTTGTTTTAATGTACTAACCATGCATTCACTTAGTTAAATGTTTTTCATTTTTAATTCTCTATTTACAAATAGTCACTTATTATATAATATTTGTGGTTAAAAATTAATGTAAATGAAATTTTTTTTTCTTTAGAATTTTAAGACTTGTATAGATTTTCAACTTTACCTCTAACTTATCCTACAAGCTGTTTCAATACACTTAAAATGTCATTATTGGTAGTTTTTAGAAGTTTTGGTGTAACTAACACATGTATGTATGTGATTTTTCACTAGATGTTTGACTATATTTTGCAATTTATGAAATTGATAAGAATTGTTAAAAGAAGTTTGTTAAGAATAAATATGTTATGCATTTTCTTGGTAGCTGAGGGACAGTTTTTGCATTATCATGTCAGGTGCAGATTAAAATCCTGAATTAGTCAAGGTCACTTGGAATTTTATCACTTTAGTGGGTTGATGACATGAGGATCAATGTAGCTTGGAAACTAAACCCTTTGGTTCTTGGGGCAGTCATAGTAATCAATAACTGCTCTCTCACTAAACAAGCCTGCCAAGTTTAGATTCTGATTGTGTATTAGCAACCTTTTAATTTCACTTCCTGATTGTTGATTTTTATTGAAATTTTTATGTTTGGTATTAAGTATTTTGTTCCTTTTGATTTCTTATAGGTTTATCATGGAATATTAATACAATTCATATAATGTGTACAAATATTGCAACTGAAGAAATAGAGAACCCTGTCCTTCAGAGTATCCAAATTAAAGTTGTTGAAGCAATAACCAACTATACAAAGCAGCCTCTTGGTGTATTTATAATGCCTGATGATTTAAAAAATAATTTGTATTTCATTATTAACAAAGTAAGCATTTTATTATCCATGGGAAAAGTGGAGGAGCATTTGTTAGCTTATTTTGTCTCAAGTTTTATCAATGACTTGATGAAATTTCTTGATAAAAAGGAATTTAACATCAATTGTCATGTGTCTAAAAGAAATATTTCAATTCCAAGTAACCAGACCACTTCTAAGGAAAAATTTACACTAGTCTGTAAGCAAAATGATGATGTCAAGTTATGTTTACAAGAAGCTGAAGAAAAGGCAAAGAAGTTTTTTGATCAAAAGATAATCGAAACTAACCATAGCCCTAATAAAATTTCTGAAGTTCCTATTGAAGGCTGTTTAACTGATGAGGTTGTTCAAAGTGAATCGCAGGTTAAGGATAGTCAAATCTCAATTGTTGATGTAGCATGTGATGAAACAGAATTAATCGGAACCCATACCACACTAACCCCCACCACCGATATTTCTGAAACACCAAACCATGACATTTCTGTTAAAGATATTATAGCTGATGAGAATGTTGATATTTCTAATGATGACATTGTTCCTGAAGTTAGCATTCAAGACAATGAGTGCATTATTCCCTCTTGTGATAATTTAGAAGACATTTCCGATGATAATCAAACTAAAGATAAAAACAATTTGGATGCCATTATTGTTTCTGATGTTTGTGCTAATGGTCATAATGATAGAAAATTGAATGTTGCAAACACGACTGAAGGGGATCTATCTAGTAATGAAACAAAGAAAGGATGGCTTGAATGGCTTCTTCCTAAAACAGAAAATGAAAGCACAATTTCTCTTGGTATTCCTACTCCGGAAAATGAATCGTCTAGCTATGTTGCTCCAACTCCAGTTGCGATTCCTATTTCTGAAAAGGATTTGTCTGATTATAAAAGCAATATTTCTGTTGTTTCTACTCCTGAAAAGAATCTCTCCATCCATGAAGGCCTAATTCCTGTTAATACTTCTGAAAATAATGGTGAAAGTCCTATTCACATTGTAGCCTCTCTTTCTGAAAAGGACATATCCTACACCCAACGATCATCGACTCCTGTTACTGTCCCTACTCCTGAAAAGGTTGATGAAAACCCAGTTTCTGGGGCTGTCCCCTCTCCTGAAAGGGACTTACCCAACCTTGAAAACCCAAATCCATTTGCAGCCCTAACTCCAGAAATTAAACAATTGAACCATGAAAGCCTTACTCCTATGCCTACTCTTCAAGATGGTCTATTACATCATGAAAAACAAAGTTCTATTGCCGACAATTCAGAAGACAAAATACATTCTGACAAACAAGAAATTGATAATATGGCTTCTATGCCTGAAGATCCAAATAAAAATGGTACTAGAATTCCAAGTGATAGTCTAACCGAAATGTTAACAAATGGCATTAATGATTCCTGTGTAACTGATGTAATTCATACCCAATGCTTGCGGAACATTGATATGTTTTATAATGTAGTCTGTTTTGTCGCACAAAGCATATGCAAGGATGAGTTTGCTTTGCTTTATTACCTCAAAGAAAAAGTTAAGTTATTGAACCAGATTAGAGCATCTGAAGAGCTTAATAAATTCTCCAAACAAAAGAAGGCTGAGGCTGAAGTATTCATGGAAGCTAAAAAGTCAAAGTGTGCTTCAACAAATTTGAAAAAGTCAGCATTGTTAAAAGAAACTGTAAAACAACTTGAACCAAGAAAGGATGTAGCATCGGATGAAAAAGTTGCTGATCCTACATCGAATAACAACTCTGAATCATGTGCAAATGTGAATTCTATCAGTGTTGAACTTACTAATCTAAGTGTTGGATTTACAAAAGATGCAAATGAAGAACAGGATATCCCTAAAACTAGTCAAGATGGTTTAAGAGAAGATACCAATGATGGTTTAGAGCTGTTAGATCAAAATCAAGAATTGCCTACAAACGATGTTATTGTCAGTGAACAAATGGCCAGTGTTCAAACCATAAGAGATAAGAAGGTACTAGATACTTCCGAAATTATTTCTGTGACTTTAGAGGGCGGTACAGAGAAAGATTTAGAGCTGGGAGATGGAGATCTGATGAAAGAAAACTGTGCAAAATGCATTCCTGATGAAGTTAGCATTGGAACCATAAAGGATGAGATGAAAATATTAGATGTTCCTGGAACTAGTTTGGCTTCTTTGAAAGAAGATGCAAATAAAGATTTTGGTCTGGAAGATGGCGATCAAAATAAGGAAGTATACGTAAATATTGTTAACTCTGCTTCTGATGAAGTTGAAACGAAAATAATAAATGGTACTGAGGTTGATTTAGTTGTTTCGGGAGAAAATACAAATAATGAGTCGGAAAAAGATGTATCAAACCCAAGTATCAATCAAGAGCATAGTTATGCCGCAAGTACTTCAGTTTCTGACACAAATTCCAATCCCAATTTGTCTGAAGAAATGTGTGACGATACTGGAGAGTCAGTGAGGTTAAATACAAGTATGAATCAAGAGCATAGTTATGCATGCCAAGTTGAAAGTAGCCAAGTTCCTGACGCAAATACTGATATGAATTTGTCAGAAGAAATGCCTGTTGATGCGGGAATTACTACTAGCAACTTACAAAATGAGATTAAAGAAATTTCTGAGCTTATTAGTGTTCTTGAAAAGAATTCTGGGGTGAGTTTATAAATATTCTTGTTTAATATAAGAATTAATTTTTTATTGCAGCATGGCCTTATTGTCTATAATTTTATATGGTGAAGTTACTATACAGTAGATACCCTCTTAACCCGCTTATATTGGACTGAGGCAAGCTAGTTAAGGGAAAATCTGGTTAAACTGTTGAAATGAAATTATTGGTGTTGGTTGTAACAACTGCAAAGTTATGAGTTTTAAAATTCTATTTTGAGACCAAACGAGCCAATTTATATTTGATGCATTAGTTATCTTTCTATGCTTTACAAGAATTAATATTTAAAATCAAATTGATGGCTTTTTTTCGTTTGTATAATAATTTACAAAAACTGGTGTAGCGATAAAAAAAATGTTTGCTGGAAGAACCAAAATTAAATACCATTGAACGGGAATTGTTAGGAATATAAATTAAAATAACTTTTATTCCAAACTATTGTAACAAAAATAACACCATCACTTCTACCATAGCTGTAATCAATATTCATGATTATATTTCCAGAGCAGTTATGAATCGCAGCTAAAATACTAAATCAAGATGAAATAAAAATATTAAGTCACAGGTTTTATTTTTGTGAAGTTTCATTCTAGAATTAAAAATTAACTAAAATGATTTGATTTTTTTTTTAGAAATTCCACTATCCTAACCCATTTGATGTCATTCCGAAAATGCTGACAACATTGTACATAGTAGAGAAAAAATTTGCTTGTAAAGCTGTGCAAGCCAAACTACATGAACTCATTCATGAAATTATTTCCTGGGCTGAAAGATATTTTGTTGGAGACATCAATTTTGTTTGTCAAATTTGCAGGAGCAAATGTGTAATGTAAAGTTAAAGTTTACTATGTAATTATGTTGCATAAATAAAACAAAAACCCAATAATTTGTACATTTTATTGCATAGAATTAGCATTTCTTGACATGAAGGTATTGCATATTTTTAAGATGGTAAAAAATAAATTACTTGCATAGTTGGTATACTTTGAATTGAGCATGCATAGAATCATGAAAGGAGTTCCCTTAATAGTAAGGAACCAATGTATTGCACTGCTTTTGAGAAAGTGAAGTAACTGACAAAAGTGCCTTTAAATTACAATATTTGACGACCATAAAAACTAATGGAGCAAGCCAAGAGTTGGTTGAAGTAAACTTTTCATACTTGTTTGCGAAAAAAATCTGCTAACAGTTCTATTAAAATACTAGCATTTTGTTGATAGATATCGCTTTTTCCATGAAAATTGCGATACAAGATTATTTTTAAGTGGGGGAAAATTTTACTTTTTTTTCTTAAATTAACTGTAAAAGAAAATATAAAGTATGGCAATTTTAAAAGGCCCCAAAATGAAATCTGTTATTCGTTTTGAAGCTTCGATTAAAATTGTCACTATATATTCCATACTTTTAATTACCTAACAACCAAACTAAAAACATGAAACACTCACAATTTCTGCTACATTAGATGTTTATTATTAGAGCCCACACTCACACTTAGGATTTTTTAAAGTGGAAATGCCATCTTGAAATAGATCAATCTTTCAACAAATACTCCTTTATCTACAAGTTCAAAAGATAACATTCATTTTCATGAGTATAAATATTTAATGCTAATGGTGTCTCCACAATTGCAAAAGTTTTTGCATTAAAATTTATGTACACATGTAAATACAAATGTACATACAATCTGCATAGAAAGATTGAAATGAGTTATAACAATAAAATTCAAAACATACAACTTTTAATTTACATTATTATTGGAAAAATTACATTATCAATAAAGCAAATCTTGGAAAGGTGAATGGTTTAACTTTCCAGTGAAATGAACTAGTACAAGCAACCTAAAATAACTATCAAAACACCTAGAAATGTCATCATTAAATATGTTGTATTACTTCTTAAAATATAATTTATTGCTATCAGGGTTTTAAATTTTTGTCTGACATGCAAGAGGCAGAAATTCAAAATGAGCATTATTTCCCCCCTTATAACCATCAAGGAATACTTAAATTGGACATCTCAAATTAAAAGCTAACATGCCTAAGTGGAAATTATTAGTTTTGCCAACTTCAACCCAAATAATTTGGGTTTTGTATTTACTGGGCAAACAAGTACACCAATGATACATGTAAAATGATTCAAATACTAAATATGCAGTGAGTTTTCAACACATTAATATTACTAGTTTAAATACACTGAAAAGTTGGAAAACATTTTTTAACGTACTATCCAGTGAAATGAACTCGGAAATTTCAAACAAATAAGTGTTTTTTCTAGGGCCATAACATTTTTAGAAATATTATGGCACATTATTATATGCATCATTCAAAGTACTAAGTTTAAATTAGGGTTTGTTTGGGAATTGATAGGAAATTGTTCGAAAATTTAGGAGCAGTGCAACTTAAATGTACAGACAATGCGTTTATTTTTTCTCAATATTGTAAAACAGAAGATTGGTTATTCCTTTCTACTTTGAACATACCATACGACCGAGGGTTTCACTTTGAGAAGTACAACTATGATGATTGAAGCTATTTATTTTCTTTTTAAGGCTTTTGGTTTCATTGAGGAACATAGGTTTGTGTAGCTCTAGTGTGATAATAATCCAACTCCATTCAGGAACAACAGAGTAATAAACTTTAATACTTTTTGCATGCTGAAGGTCAGATACCTTGTCAAGACTGTTCAAAGGTGCTTCAGTGTCAAGTTGAAGAGGGGGATCAATTTTCTTTAGTTAAAATGCTCTACCCTTAAAGAGATTATGAATAACTTTTTTTAATTAAAATTATTCTAAGTTTTAAAAACAATTGTGTTAAAGAGACATATTCAACCTGAATGTTTTTCTTGTTTAAATATACAACTCATAAGTTGGGTTGTTCAGACTGTTTTCAGAATAGGTAAATTTTATTTCATATTGCAACCTTTTACTGAATTTAACTCATGTTTAATTCATTAACATGGTTGGCAAGAAAATTTGCCCCACGAAAATAAGCTTTCTGCTTAATTTTATCGAAGTACAAAACAATGAAGATCACTGTATTGAATAATTTATTCATGGTACATTAAGTTACACAAAAACGAATTAAAAAACAACTTAAATGTTACGTTTAAAGGCATTAATTTGTTCACAAAGTCGTCTTTGATAGGTTAAAAAACACAGCTTTTCAATTTATATGTTGTTGCTAATGTGATACAGATACAATGCAATAAACAAAGATTATAAATTCAACCAACTTTTAAATTTTAAAATCACAAATAAGATAGTTTGAAGAAAAAATTAACATGCATCTGCCGCACTCTTACATAGGGAATACACTAAAAACAAAATGTTTTAAATGTTTAAAATCTTTCAGAAAAAGTCAAAGTATTACTAGTGGCAGGTCATTTATTTCGAAACAAAAATTTAAATGATGGTACAGTCTAGTTCTTGCTTCAACACTCTTACTTCTCTTACAAACAAAATAAGTAAGTATTCAGAATCTTTCAGAAAAAATCAAGGTATACCATTTAATGGCAGGCTATTTATTGCAAAAAAAAAAAAAAAATAAATAACTGATAGTACAATCTAGATCTTGCTTCGCAACTCTTACCTTGGGAATACAACACTGAAAACAAAATAGGTAAGTATTTAGAATCTTTCAGAAAAAATCTAGGTACCATTTAATGGCAGGATATTTATTGCAGAAAAAAAAATTAACTGATAGTACAATCTAGATCTTGCTTAGCAATTCATACTTTAGGAACACAACACTGAAAACAAAATAGTTAAGTATTTAGAATCTTTCAGAAAAAGTCAAGATATTAGTGACAGGCATTTATTTCTAAAACAAAAATTTAACTGATAGTACAGTCTAGTTCTTGCTTCGGCAGGCAATCCATGGTTGTGGCAACTGAACGGATGAGATAAGTCATGGTGCCATAACATCCACTGGGGGCGCTGTCGTAGAAATGCTGGCAAATTCCAGCCGCTCCACCACAAGGATGTTCGTTGATATTGTTGGAGACACAGCAGATGGTGGCATCGCCATCAACTTGTTTCTGGAAGAATTATTTTGTTTTAGCTTGTTATTTAATTGCATAAAAAAAGCAGATATAAAGCAAAGAAATAATTCAAATGAGTACAGGGAAAGAACCGATTGATTTATTAGGCGGACACCCGCAATTGTCTGCTGGGTGGACATTGACGGCAGAAAACCGGTTTCTCTCTTCCTTCTTCGCTTGGTCCAAGCGTCGGGATCATCAATTGCCTGAATCTTGGTAGCTAGGAACCACAGAGATAGTAGTTAAAGTGTTAGAGTGAAGATCACGTGACCTACAACACTGGCTTCATTGGGGCTCTTCTAGGGGCTCCTTGTGCGTCCCATCGTTAGCATAGGAGGTCACGCGATCTGCCACTCTACTAATTTAACTATGATCTCTGTGGTAGGAACTGGTTTCCTTACACAAGTTTAGGCGATCACTCCCTATTATCGCCAAAGTGGCCTGCTAAGGAAACTTCTCAACAAAATCAATCGGTTTTTCCTGTGTACTCTTCAAATATGTGGGCCGATATAATTTTACAAGAGCTATTGATATTAACTTTTAACTGTGTGCAATTAACATCTGCAATATATAAGTCCAGATAAAAATCCATATATTCCAAAGGAGGAACTAAAGAAAAACAAGAAGTTCTAAAAGAACTAAAATAGCCTACTTTCCTGTTACTTAAATACTTACTAAAATTCTTATCTTGAAAAAACTAGGTTCGTTACAGTGAGTGACATCAACAACCGTTTCTACATTAAATTTACATACTTTAGAATAAATTTCACTAAACACAGCATCCAGCTATAATTTCAACTTCTAAAGCAATTACGTATTTTCATTAATTTTCCATCGCCATTAAAATAAATATTACTTATCGTCCGCATGATTATTTGCAGTTATAAATAAATATTTAATTATTCGCAGAACAAAAACCATAAAACTACTTCAAAATTCACTTAAAATAGGAAATGTAAATTAACAAGTAGGTTTGTAACAGAATCTGTCACTTAACCCGCTTTCACAAGTAAAAAGGCGCCAAACACAGCATTAATTCGTTATTAAACATTTAACCGCTAAAAATTCGGCTAGTTTCATTTATTTTATTTCAAAAATTAAATAATTATTACTTAAATCGTTTGCAAAAATTTATATTTCAAAGAATAAATATGTAATAGTTCTCGCTTTTAAATAGAATGAAAACGTTGCATACCACTATACAAAGACACTCGAAGTCAAATGTATTTGACGTCATTTCAAATTGATAGATGTCGCAAAAATAAATTTTAATTTATTGTCGAAAAGAATTAAAGTTTCTCACGCGATTGTCGCGATGGCAATGGTGATTTAATTCTAATAATAATGGCTTCCTATGCTTTTTAAATGAGCATTAAACTTTGCAGTTTTTTAAATAATTGAAGTACTTAGAATTCGAATTCCTTTCTGAAATTTTCAATGTATTCTTATTTCGATGAGCTGAATTTTTTGACGTATCTCACTTGTCCGTAGCATTTGTAGTTAAATTCAGCGATTTAAATGACTCGAAATTGAATTTCAATGCTAGTTCAATGGGAAATTCGTCGACAAATAGTAGATTTATGTCCGTCCAATCGTACAGACAGACGGACAAAAAGTATGAAAGTTGGGTCTCCGAGGTCATAGCTTTATAACAAAAAAAAAAAAAAAATTAAGATCGGATGGATAGAACCGATTTTGGAAGGGGGTACGGACGGACGGACAGACAGACGGACATCGACCGCATGTCAATACCTACTTTTTTATTAATTCTTCGAATTAAAAAAAAAAAGAAAAGTAGGCTAATAAAATGTATACCAATACTATAACTGAATCAAATATTGCAATTGCAATATTTTTTTTTTCTAACTAGGCTGCTTTTTTGGCCGGATCAGGCCTTTAGCATACTTGACATATTCGTCAGAACTGAGAGCCCTTTTTTTGTGGCACCATCTAGGTGGCTCTTGCTAAAAATTTTGAAGCTCAGATTGCAATGAAACTGAGCTCTCTGTGGATAATAAAGAATGCCGAGATTTTTAATTTTGTGAAGAGAACCCAAGCCAAATAGGTACTCAAGGGATCTTTTATACACATAATTATTTAACATGCATGCTGATGATTTTCCCTTCCTGGAAAATCTATATTCAGTCGGGACTCTAACCCCAATCTTGGGCTTATGAAGGCATGTAGTAACTCACAGGCACTGAGTCGGCAGTGCTTTAATATTGTGAAAGCTTTTTTTAAAAAGTCATATGTAGGGTAGACTGACCAGTGAGTGAACAGGCAAATGTGAATGAACATTTGGCAAATATAATTAAAAAAAAATAAGGATTGAAAATCATTCCACTATATGGATTGGCAACGCTGACTTCCTCCCATGTAGTAGGAAGCTATCTGACAATGGTTGGTTGTCCTGGTCATTATATCCTGGTGTTCATTCACTGGCGAACGTGACATCTTAAACGTTCATTCACTGGTTAGTCTACCCTATAACTGCTATCTCCACATCAAACAATGTCTTAGCACCATTAATAAGTTTTTACAAACTTACTTGGTCATCCAGAAATATTTG
This sequence comes from Hylyphantes graminicola, assembly GCA_023701765.1. Lineage (NCBI taxonomy): Eukaryota > Metazoa > Arthropoda > Arachnida > Araneae > Linyphiidae > Hylyphantes > Hylyphantes graminicola. Next base: position 37,099,410 of record CM043119.1, on the reverse strand, counting down.
GTTGGCTTTATGTACTAAATGTTCAACATTTATAATTCCTCCTAATGTTTTAACTGCATCATGCTCCACCAGCAAAGTAAGTATCATCAGAGCTTCTACCATCAACTGTCGGTATTCTGGTTGTGGTATGCTATTTAAAACAGTTTCCACTTCAAGGGCAAACTTTAACTCTCCAGGTGTCATCTGTTAAATGAAAAGCATTTTCTTAAATTTATGTAACATAAATTATAAAATGTTTTTGTTTAATTTGAGGTAGTTGTACATGTTGATTAAGAACTAATATATAATTGAAACTTACTTAACAGAGAAAATGAACATTGAAAATTCTAACCTCCTACTAAATTCTTGATCATTTTCACAACATAAACTGTTTTAATCTTAATTTTGTAAAACTTTTTTAAAAGGCTCATTTTTTTTAAATTAGAGATTATAGGACAATTTAAAAAAATTTCCTTCAATCTTAGATGATGTACCCTTTGTTAGAAATTTTGCTACACATTTACCGAAAAAAAAAGAGCCTTTCTATAAAAATAGACCCTTTAGAGACACTTTTTAAATTAAAAAGGAAAGCGTCCAATACTAGTTATTGTGCATTGTGTTAAATGTTCTTTATATTAAATTATACTTGAATTCAAAGATAAACCAACTAACTTCTAATAGAGTAACACACAAAAGTTTAAAGTATGTAAATACAATGTAGTAAATTTTCATTTATAATTACTTCTCTGGTCAGTTGCTGGTTCATTAGTTTTCCTTCAACAGAAAGACCTTGGCACTAAAATAAACAATACAAAGTTAGTTTAAAAAAATACTTTAGACTGAGAAAAATTAACAGTGAATTACTGATTTTTTTCATACACAATGACAAGAACCTAAAATGAATTTGAGTCTCGACAAACATTTTTTATAATTTTCACATTTATATATATTTACACTTGAAATTGATGTTGTTGTTGTCTATGGTCGAAATTCTGAAGATCAAATACGGCTATGAAGGTTCTACACACCCTCAGTTATCTGAAAGCAGTTGCCTAAATAAAGATCCTCGAAGAGCGAATCACTACAGTAAAACACATATTAAGTTTGCAGTATAGAAATGTTTCACGAGAAAAAGGGTAAATAGTTCTCATTTTCAAGTGTGAGAATCGAATAAAAAAAGGTATTTCACATTCAATAAACCAATTTATTTGTCATTTCAAGGCATATTTTTATTGTTTTTATTAGTTTTTGCTTCAGTTTGTGTGTAATATTAATTCTTTTTCTTTCGATTTTGACGTAACAGGGTGCATGAATATCAGGGCGGACGTATCGCAAAAGGAGCGACCAATCAGAGCACGCAAAATTTCAGCGTCTTTGCTTGGCAACAGCATTGTTTACGCTGTTTTCTCCATGTAGAACATTTCAATGCTGCAAACTTAAGGTGTGTTTTACTGTAATTGGTTGAAATTTCCCCAATATGGCTGAGAGAGCAAGAGAAGAGTGCTTAGGCCCTAATTCTGTGTTGCTACAGTTCTTACAGCTGAAGTATGTTTTTGTTTCACCAATCCTTAGTAAGATAAATTGGAAGGAAAATCTTAGTTTAATCAATTATACTCATACAAATGAGGCACATTTGAAGTTATAAAGTAAACTAACTAACAAAAAAATCAAATTGTGTGGAATTAGTTACATACTCGCTCCAGAACTGACCACACTCTTGGATAAAATCCCCGGGGAACACGATTCAATGCCCCATCTAACCTTCGTCGTCTCAGCCACTGGCCTTGACGATCACTTTCAAAACTTGTGTCTTCTGATTGGTTATCCTTTCCAAGAATGATGTCTACCACACTTTTCTAAAATCGAAGAAAATAGTAATGTTAGGTGTTACAATGATTTTTTTTTAGAAAGTATTAAATTTTGTTAATGAAAATAATTATTTAAATTTCAATTAGAAAGACTACTTTGACACATGTATATTACAAAAAGCTACAGTTTTACCTTGATCTGTATGAAAATTTCATAAGAATAATTTTATTTTAAACTAATTAATATTTTTTTTACAAATTTCACTATCTCTTAAAATCCAATATCAAAAATTATTATCAGATAAAAATTTATTTAACATGATTTATTATTTTGGTTTGAGTAATTTATTAAATATCATTAGAACAATAATAATAGTTCAATAACATAACAAATATATTTACAGTTTTTGATTCAAAAATACTTTTTTATGATTGCGAGAAAAAAAATCAGATTTTTACACTATAATTTTAAAATCAATTGCGTGTAAAAAGTTATTCTTTTTAGAAAAAGTGATTCAATTAAATAACTTTTTTAGACTCTTTTCACAAAATGCCAACAGTTCAAGTGAAATTTCTATTTCATAATATGCATAAAATCCACAAATTTATCGATCTGCTTTATTTTAAAATATTATGCGAGTGAATTATTTTTTAAATAATTATTTTTTTCCCGCGTAGTTATTAAAAAAATAAGTTTGCCTTTTGTAGTTCCAGACATTAATGGATGCCGATCTTCTTAATTTAGAAAAAATAGCAGGTGAATTATATTTGAACCAATGAGATTTGATTTTTTTTACGTATGTACCTAATTACAAAAAATAGTTTATGAAACACGTGTGAAAAGTAAACTTTTTTAAAACATGTGTCATTATTTCACTCCCTCGTACCTTACTCGTGAAATAAAATCCACTAATTTTAAAAAGTGTTACGTTACTCTTCACACTTGTTGCATAAATAACTATTTTATACTTTAAAGGATAAATCTTTAAACCATAAACATCTCAAATCTTAAAAATCATAAGAATTTTGAACTTACTTTACTTTGAACTTTGCTGGGATTAGCAACTGATACAACACCGCTTCGAGCTAGAAAACAAAATGTAACAATATAATAGTGATACCATTAAAACATTAAGGATACAGAATTTGAAATGAGCATTTGACAAGTTCAAAATGATGCATTACCATACATGTGTCTAAGCCTAAATTCTTTAAGCAGCACAAATACAAAATAAATTATTAGTCAATTTTTATTCAATGGAAAAATATAAAAATTCGAAATAGAGTCTACAAATGACGTACCACTTTTGACAACAAATTCTTTTCCACTCAAAATGTGATGTAAAAGCATTTTAACTTCAAAGGGACTTAAATTGAGTAAGTGTTCAGAAGCTTCATCACCTAAAATGTACATTGGGTTACTTAAATATGAATGAAACAATGTTTTTCAATACATTTTAAACTTTTATTTACCATTTCTAGAAAAAAAAATTACATTTAGTTTTTAAATCTTAGGTTTATAAATATAACAAAATATCTAGACAAGCAGATCCACAAGCATGATGGTGCTCTTAAGTTCCAAAGTAAAATGTGCAATAGTATGGATGGTACAGTTAAGGATAATATTTGGTTAGTATTAATAATAACCAATCATAATTTATAACGAGTAGGTCTGTAACAAAATCCGTCACTTATCCGCTTCCACACAACAGTTGTGTTTAACAGGTAAAAAGGCACCAAATACAGCATTAATTCTATATTAAACATTTACATGCTAAATTTGGCTTAGTTTCATGCTTTTATTTCAAAAATTAAATAATTATTACTATTGTTTGCAAAAATTAATTTATATTTCAAGGAATAAATATGTAATATTCCTCGCTTTTAAATAGAATGAAAACATTTCATATCAATAAATAAAGAACCTCATAGTGAAATATATTTGACGTCATTTCAAACTGATCAATGTCACAAAAAAGGAATTTCAATGGTGATTAAATTCTAATAAAAATGGCCTCCTATGATTTTTAAACGAGCATTAAATTTTGCAGTTTTTTTTAAATATTTGAAGTACTTCGAATTCACTGACATTTTCGTTGTATTCTAATTTTGATGAGGTGAATTTTTTAACGTATCGCACTTTTTAGTAGCATTTCTAGTTAGGGCTATGAAAGTGGGTGACGAACGTACAGACAGACGGACTGAACGAATATAATACCTTAAACTTTTTATGTTATAAACACAGTGTCGAAGATAATAACCAATGTTTGTTAGTATAGATATGGTGCAATATAGTATTTCAAAAACATACCAGAACACTTCAGGGAGCGAGCCAGTTCAGAAGCCATGACTTGGATGATAAGACCGACTCTTAATCGCAGCATTTCAGAAAATAGTTGAGGTTCGGTTCTGATAAACATAGCTAGATAAACTAAAAGCTCCTATGGGTACATACAAATAACGATTACAATTTGATAGTACTTAGTGGCAATAACAATAGTTTTAATAGGTAGATTACATGGGAATTACAAAAAAAAGGTCTATACATTAAAATGTCTAAATTTTAGAAATATCAATAAATTATCAACTAAATAATTTTAAAGAATAAGAATATTGATAACTATTGTATTTCTGTATGTACAGTGCAGTATGATATATATATAAAATGTAACAGAATATAAAACACACAGAAATTCTTTTATGTCATACTTTTAAAGTCATAACTGCAAATTTTCATTCGAAAAAAATCAAATATTTTTTTAATTACTTACCTGTGTTAACATAGCAGTACTTTGGTCACTACCATGAGCATTATTAATAATGGCAATTAAATCTTTGGATGGTATTGGTCTACAAAGAAAAGGCTTAATGAGTAATACAAATATTTTTTTCCATATAAAATAAAGTTAATTAAAGCTAATCCAATTAAAATCTAACATCCGTTTTTTACATAACTTTTAATAGACAACTTTGAATAAAAATAAAAACATAAGGATTGGACGCACATATTGTGTGACAAACTTTTTTTAAACTCTAAGACCAACTATCATGTACACAATTACAATACAGTGTATTAATAAAAACTCCATAATTTAATTCAGTTACTTAATATTGAAATAGCCAGTTAGCAAGCACAGAATTTCCATAAGCTAATTCAGAATTTATTAGTTATCTACAAGCTGAAAAATAAATAATAATTTATTAAATATTTCCGGACGACATACTGCTGGTATGACAATTTAAAAAATAATAATAATAAAATAATCAACCTAAGAAATCTGTGTTGTTAGAGTGATGGACCAATGGAATAAGACAAAAAATCTTGAGGTATATTATTTTTCTACCCAAATCTGGAAGTCATGTTAGATTTAGATCTATTAAATCGCGTATAAGGACTTAACAAGGAAAATGTGATAGCTCAACAAATTTTTCTTTTACTTCAATGCTCCATTCCCCATGGTTCGATGTATTTTACTTGGAAGTAACTCACACATATATGGCGACTTTTGATCACATTCAAACAATACATTAAATCAAGCTGCATACATAGTAATTTAAATAACATTTAGATATTTTCAACAACTTAAATATTAGAAATTTTTTAAAATAAAATACTTGAAATTTACCTTGTAATAGTTTCTTCGCAAATGGAGGGCATACCGATAGTAACTTGCTTTTGTCTAACTAGTAAATCTGTTACAGCCTGTAATAGAAAATATTTGTAGTTAAAGGTAATGTTTCAGTTACATGTGCAGTAATCAACTTAAACTTTACAAATGTGGTTTTAATGTATAGAAATAAAATGTTAAGAAAAAGTTGGTTACTGGGAAAATCACTTATATAGGCTTATAAAATAAATGTCATTAAAATAAAAACACATGAATTAAAACACTTGGTTTGGATAGTTTTTGATTTAATTGAAAGTTTTAAATACAATACCTTTGCAAGGTCTTCTACTTTTTTACCCAGCATACCAGCGATGTGTCGAACTAAAGCCCATTTTTTTTCATGGCATGCCTAATTGAAAATAATATTGTTTTAAAACAGCAGCATTTTTGAATAACAAATACAGCACAAGTATTTTTTAAAGGTCATTTACTTTTTCATAAAGATCTTTCAGTAAGTCTTTAATTGTAATAACTTCTTGGTCTTCACCTAAACCAGTGTCCCAATTTACACCTCTAAAAAAAAGAAAATATGCATTTAATTTGAATAAAAAATAATGTCCTAATATATGCTTTCAAAATTTAAAACAATAACATAATTTGTACAAAATAACAAAAAACTTTTATAAAAATAACAACTAACAGGCATTAAGAGGGCCTTCTTTTAAATTAAGTTTTATGTAGTATAAGAAATCATTGTTTTATTGAAATAACAAAGGAAATTAAAAATGAAGAAACAATCAGTAAATAAATATGTGCAGTAAAAATGAAGAAGAAATATTAAGAAATGGGATTCTATAGCAGTCAAAATCAATGACAATCAATTTTTACAAATGGACTTTTTGCATGAAAAATGTAGCTGGCTTACAAGGCTCTATACTAAAACTCTTGAGATTTATTTGAATATTTTTTTTTAAATTTTCAATAAATACTTCTGCAACAAAAAATTTGTGAAACCATTTTAAAACTTGGAATTATGCCCTGCAAGCCATCTATATTTATCATATAAAAACAGTAGCAAAAATATTCTGCACAGACAGAGTAATTTGTCTTAGCAAATTATTTTTTCTCATTGGATTAACACACAGAAAATACTTTCGTTTTAAGAACTAGCTATCGATCCATTATATGTTAAAATCCTCATTTCTTCTTACCTATTCCCGACCAGATAGTGAAGGATGTCTCCTTGTTCTTCTAACGACTCTGTCTCCTTGAACATCACCACCAAATCCTCATCATTCACATTATCGAAGTGACGGTCGGAAATGGTCCGTATTCGAGCCTGGGCGCCCCAGTGGTCGACTTCATCGACCAATGGGGATGGGGTTCGACCCCGGGACTCTGTCGGAGAAGAATAGGGAGACTCCGAAAGGGCCTGGTAGCCCTCTGGTCCAGGGGATACGGGCGGGGGACTGTGGATCTTCTCGTAGCGTTCACGGAGATGTACGAGATCTAGAGGTTATTAAAAGAAAGGGGTAATTTAAATAGTATACATTGTAGACTAATCAATATAAGGTTTCTGTCCAGAGCATAAAAGCGTTAATGTAGGTGTACAAGATTTATAGGTTGTTAACAAAACCAATGTTAGATGAAACATTGTACATTAATCATTACAGGGTTTCTGTCTGCAACATAAAAGTGTTCAGAAAGGTGCACAAGTTATAGAGGCTCTTAAAAAGAAGCAATGTAACTGGTATCTGTATATAAGTCGATACAGAGTTTCTGCCCTGAGCATAACAAAAGGTTTTGGTAAAACTCATTTAAAGGGTCTTCCGGAATAAATAAGATGATAATTTTAAGTTTGGTTATTGGAAATTCTTTTTCATAAAAATAGGTACTTGAAAGTTTTTAATAAAAGTAAGTAGCTAAAGAAATTATGTATTTTTGCATGGTTTATACATAATGCTTATCTAAAACCATTAAAAAAAATTGGTTTATTTCTTTGATTTTCTGTGGTATAGAACTTAGTGTATAAAAATATTTTGCTGGGAACTTGCAAAAGTCACATGTTTTTATAAGCGCTTGTGTGGAAACATGTGCAAGAAAATTCTTTTATAGAGACTAAATGGGACATTAGTCCCTTTCCCACTAAAATGTACATATTGTGAATTAACTATTTTAATACTGTGTTAGATACGATTTTTTATTTAATGTTATATGATAATTTAATGCTACAGATGACTCACATTCACAATATTAATTGTGATAGAACTTCAATTTCTCAGTTGCTTATGCATTCAAAGTTGTTAAAATAATTGCTTAATATTTAAAGTAGGAAATAAAAAATTTAAATATTGAAACTGTTGATGTCTTACCTGGGTCGTATTTATCAACCTGAATAGACCTTGTGCGCTTGATTATCCCACTCACACCCGATCGCCGAGAGCGCATTGAGCTCTTCTTTCTTTTCACAGACATAGGTCCAAATGGCAATACTCTCATGAAACATTTGTTCAATTCTTTTTCTAAGTATTCTCGGACACTAGAATTCAAACCTGCAAAACAGTTTTTAAAATATTTAAGGTTTTCATTGAGAACTTAGTGAGAAATGCAAGGGCTTTGCTAAAGCCAATTAGGTATTATCTGAGGATATGTTAATGACATAATGGACAAGTTTTAAGCTTTGAGTGGCAACAGAAATGCCGAATGAAAAAAATATATTGCTAGTGTACATTTGCGAATGTATGTAACCTGGAAACAGAGCACCAATTTGATCAAATATAAAAAAAGGAATAAAATCTGGAAGAAATTATGTCATTCGAAACAAGCAAATTGTAGTGCTTCATTATGTGTTGTGTTTTATTAATATTCTTGTTTCGTAAAGGTAAGTTTATATTCTTGTTTTATAGTTTTAAAATGAAACTAAACTATTATATCACATAAATGAATCCAAATTAAATAAATTAGAAATATCTTTAGCTGAGCTATTTAATGACGTCAAAAATAGTTATTTTTTTTTATCTTAGGGCCTCTATAAAAAAAACTTGTTTACGATAAGAAATTAAAATTTGGCTAGGTAAATATATTATTTCAAAAGTTAGAATCTGTAAGCTTAGTTAACATAAATTGAAAGAATCCGATTGTTGAAAGCAGAAGAATCTGTATTAAAACTTATTTATTATTCAAAACATAATGGAAGAATAACAATACTGATGGTTCCAATGCAAAGGGTGTTTGTTATGTTAATGATTTTAATTTTGAGGCACACATATTAATTCTTTACTAAAATAGTTACAAGCAAAAGACATTTTCAGCAATAATAGAAAAACTAGTTTTTAATTATACTTACTCTCTGGGTCTCCTTCTTCTTGATTATGTAGGAAACTGAGACTTGTAACACAAGAAGTACTTTTAAAATCCTCTAATGTACCAAGGGCAACTCTAAGATTGATGCCAAAGTAAAGTAGTTAGATTATGAACTATATCTTGGATACTATTAGTTTAATAGAAATAATAATTATTTGTTTTAACAATAAAATAAACCTACCTTGTTCCATTGATATATCCACTTTTTAATTTCTTTATTGTAGATATCATGGCCAATGGAACTTTTTCATTCTCTAAAAGCCATACAAAATATGTTGGGCAATTGTTTATTTAAATGGAACACATATAAATTATTTAAATAAATAAGCAAATCTTCTAGTTTTCTAAGCATTCCGAGTCTAAAACAATTACTAAAAGGGAAAGAGTTTTTCATGCACTAAAAAAATATACAAAAAAAAAACTAAAACAAGCACAAATATATAGTTATATACAAGCAAATAAAGTAAATTACAAAATAAAATAAAACTAAGCTTAACCTACCTAAATAATCACGATGATATTTCATGCACATTGTAGGGCGACCAAGCATTCGCCAATTTGTTCTAAGAAAAGCTATATCAGACCGCAATGTACTGGCAAGAAGTTCAATATCATTTACCATATAAAAATCTTCTCTGTCAAGATTCTACATGTAAAGTGAGAAAGTTTGTAAAGTGTCTAAGATTTTTATGATTAGTTCTTCATATTTTGCTTTTAATAGTTTGTTAAGGAATGTGCAGAACATTGTGTAAAAAAGAATTGTGTATAACAATTTAGTAAGAAAAAAAGAAATATGTAAAAGGGACAAATGCATGTATGCATAATTATCAGCATAAATTTACAACTTGATTTGACTGGTTTTAAAATGTCTATCTAATCTGAATTTAAATTTATAAAAACTAAGAAACTTATTTAAATGTAACCTAATTGTTTTAGTTCCTTAATTCAAGTATTTTATTAAAATAAACTAATATTAAATAGTTAAACTTTTTATAACATAAAAGGATTCAAATTCTTCTGAATGGAGAATTTAAACCAGAATATTTTTGTTTATCACCTTTTAAGTAAGCTGGTTGGATATAGCTATGTTAAATGCTAAAAAAGAATAATTTCAGAAAAATTCTTATGTTAATATTTTAATTTATATAAATTATTTATATATTTTTTTTATCCACGCAAACATTTGGTGGCCTAAACATTCATTCAACAGCCGTGGTTAAAAACCAAGATTAGTTTTACGTGTGTCATAAAATCATTAGTATTTTAATAGCTTTTGTGCAAAACAAACTTAAACAGATGCTTGATTGGAATTATTAGTTTTTAATGGATTTTATAAGGAGATGGGGGAAATAAGTAAAAAATTATTTTTCCATTCCAAAAATAAAACATCTAGATACAAAGCACATGCCTCTCTAAATTGCATCAATATATTTCTACATCATGGTTAATTGTTCTAAAACTAGTACATGCACATTCAAACCTAAATGCTACAATTGAAATCTGGAAGTCAACTGTAAAATAGCAAAATTTGGAAAACTTAAGAATGTGCATGAAAAACCAACCTATGATTGATTTCTGTAAGTTTAATACAACAGTGGGACGACCAAGCATATGCCAACTTGTCTTCAAAAATGCAATTTCAGTTTTGAAAGTGTCAATTAGAAGATTGGTATCTGATGCCAGATAAAATCTTTGTTGATCGACAAACTGGAATCGGGAAATAAAAAAGGAAAAACATATACATTTAATTAAAAAGTTAATTTTAGGAATTAGATTTAAGGGTAAAAAAATAGAAAGAATAAAAAATTATAACACCATAAAATTATTCACAATCTAAACACCTCTTTTACAAAGTACTATACAAAAAATACAAAGAGTAAAGTTTACATTACATAAAAATCTATAGTTTGTTATAATTTCTAAAGAAATAATTGCTACCACGAATATAAAAAGGTTAAAATTATCAGATCAATTCTAATTGTTTTTTATTTATCAATATAAATAAGAATGAATGGTGCTATGATTAAATTAATTTTATTTCAAGTTTTCTCAGTGCTATTGAAATCTTTTGTATTTATCTGATGCCCAATGTATGAAATTTACCTGTGGAGTAAATGCAAATATACGATCCTGCAAAGTATATAGTTTACTAGTGGACAAAAGACCAACTTCTCTTGAATAGCGCCCAGAAAGACCAAGCTTCTTATTCTGACCTAATAACAAAACCATGATCAAAGTATTAATTAAATATTTTTGTATATTAAATTAATGTATAATGTAAGCTAATTTAGATGTGTTCCATTGCATACCAAGATAAGAATAAATGTGGCTCAGAACACGAGCTGGCTGGACTTCGACTGGTGCCACCTCACAAATTGTTTGAGCATGAATGTCATGATTTTTTAATTTTTCCTTGACGTATTGATCTTCAGCCAATATGACAACTGAAAAACATAATTAATATTGGTTACTCTATTTATTGTTCAAATACTGCACCTAAAGCCTGGGTTTCACTAAACATCATAATCATAACATCTGTTACGTTGATGCATTTCTTTGAAATAATTGCTATAAATATGTAACAGTGCATGTTAATATTTTTGGGATGGAATGTCAGTGTGATGATCAATAACAATCGTTACCTTAGGAAACCAAAGCTTAAGAGCATCTTAACTTCAGCGTCAACTCAAAAATTTAAGAAAATACTTTATATTCTCAAGTACAGACAGTAAAATCAAATGTAGGGTAGATATATATATTTTTTTTACCTTGGACCACCACGTCAGGCTTCTGTTCTGAACACAAGCGTCGGTTCAGAGGGTCTAATTCACCAGGTGCTAGGAAACCCTAAGAAATAGTAATAAATCTAATTTATACAATTTTAGTTCATGCGTGTGCATATGTATGTTTGAAGGTGATATATTCTTTTAATGATGTTGCATGTTTATGTGAAATGTTTAGCTTCTACAGACGAACCCCACCAACAGGGAGCACCAAAACATTTCATGCCAACTGTCATGTGTTTTTTCATACATGGAACTAGTAAATAGCTTTTTTTTTAATTTATAAGAAAATATTCTTATTTTATAATGTAATGAACTAATAACGCAATTTGTAATTCAATTAGTATAGTTCATTTGGAGTAGTACATACTAAAGAAAATAGGAAAAATATTTTCCTTGTAGGTTTAAATTGGTTTACTGCAGCGTGCAGAGGCAGCTTCACCTTTGTCCTCATTTTTTTTAAATCGTTGAAATAGTGCTTTTAGCTACACCATATTTCGATTCAATTTTCGTTTTTTTTTTCAATATTTGCCATCAATGTCATTCAAAAATTTAAGTTTGATTTCTAAACAACTGCTGCTTTCGATTCATTTCGAAAAAAATCAATAAGTTTAAATACGAAACAATTGTAATTTTAACTGTTGTTTACCTTTAACCTCTGTAGAGAAACACCTACACTTTTCAAGACGTAATGGACCATCCTATACTTGCCAAATTCTTCATTGGATTCAAATTGACGAATAATGAGAGATCTCATGATGTTCTTAGAACCAGAAGTAGAAGACATTTAATTTTTTAAATGTTCGTTGCCATTTTTATGTTTTGTTTAATCTGTTATTGAAAACTCCAAAATACTAAGGAAAAAAATTAATTCCTGAATTTTTGGTTCGGGTTAAGCGGGATTTTGTATCAGGAGATTTTTTTTGTGTTAGGTCGCTAGCCTAAAATCCTGGGAAATGCTGTAGGTTCATGTTAAGTGAAATTTCGTGTTAGGTGAGTTCTCGTTAATGAGGTTTAACTGTTTTTTTTTTTTAAATAGGAACATGGCATATTTATTATTCAAAATATAAATAAATTTATCAATCAATGATGAATAATTTTTGACTTTTCGAAAGAAAGTAAACGAAATTAGCCATATTTAGTATGTAAATGTTTAATATAGAATTAAATGCTATGTTTGACACTCTTTTTGATGTTGAGCACAAAAGTCATGCGGAAAAAGTAGATTCTGTTACAAACATACTTTTTCTTAACTTTTTAACTAAACAAATTAAAATATTTTAAAATGAGTTTTTAATAAAAAGCACATATTTACTTCTTGTAAAAGTCTTCCTACAATGTATAATGATTGTGCCCAAATAAAGGGCTTCTGTCCAATAGCAACCCTTTCTTGACTATGCGGGTTCTGGTATTCTAAATCTACCTATAAAAACAATATGTAAAAATAGGCAACTATCACCTTATGATACGTTAATTTATCAAATATAAAAAAAGAACACTTAAGTAAGATTATTACTTTGTCAGCTGGTACAGTGTATAACTCGGGAACCAATTTCAGTCCATTTTCTTTTATTAAGATACTGTCTAGAGATTCAGAAAACTCTTCAACCTATAAATAAGAAACAATTACAATAATAGGAAATTAAAAGGAAACTAAATACAGTTGACATGCTTTATTTTAAACTCAAAAAACATAGTTGAATTTAAAATAAATTACGCACAAATACATAATTAACAACTTTTAAAAAGTATATATTATATGTTTACTGAATTTTTTAAAAGGTTATATATGTTAGAATCTTCATATGTCTTTATAAATGACCAAAACCAAAGATTTTGTTTTTTTAGGTTGTTATCAGAAATAACAGAAGCAATGGGATATACCTTTCTTTTTACATTTGGGGGCATCCTTACACAAAACAAACAGAACTGAAAGGTCTTTCAAATTTGTAACATAAATTGATTCATGAAAAATAATGAATACTTATAAAATGTATACAGATTTTACATAAAGTACCCATCCAACTGACTAATTTTTATTTTTAATATCACAGGTCAAATGTATGAAACTAAACAATTGAACTTTTTTCATAAAAACTTACAGTTTCTCTGTCACCACGAAAACAGGCATCAATAATGTAGTAGCAAAAAAACAAAGGCCATTCACATTCAATATCTTCAAACACTTTCAGTTCCCATGGCTCATAATAAAGCCTTTTGGAGTCCTAAAAGATACAGTTCAGACAACAGTCAATTCAAATATTAATTTTAGTTTCTGTGTTTGAGTCTCTGATGCATGTTTAACTATTTTTATTTGGCAAGCAAAATTTACATTAAACAAAATAACCAAAACAACTGACTTATATTTTAAATTTAAATGACAAGTTTTTTAAGTTCAAAAAGTGTTTTTTGGGGATTTTTAATCTATTTTTTCGAATTTTCATTGACATTTGTGTACATTATTAAAAAATTTGGCATTTTGGTGAAAATTTCAACTTGAAATCCATGTTAAATATTTTACATTTAAATGAATAATAAAATTTACAGATTACATTTGAATTTGTTTAAAACTTTTATTACGTCTGCTGGTTCTTAAACAAACAGAGATTTTGACTAACTTAAACATAATGTGGCTGGGTTAGTGAATATATAAGAGTAAATAAAGTACAATATAAGTTTATAAAAACAATTAAAACAAATATCAAATTTATGAACATTGAAATATTTATTTAACATAAACTTACTTCTTTGGCAGTCTTATAACCATCTCTCAGAAATCTACGACATCCATATCGACCCTAAAAATATTAATCATTTTTGTAAATATTTTAAGCATTTTTTAGTAGTACAATTATCCATACATTTTTTTTAAAAATCTAACGAAGCATATATTTAATAAATATTTATAAAAAATATTGCTGCAAACGTCTACTTATTATATCAAAGTTTTTAAAAAAATCCAATTAATTTATACTAATTTTTTTCTAGCATGTTTGTACCTGATCAAGTTATAATAATTTAACATATAATTTATTGATGATTACTGCAAACACCAACTTTTACTTTATTTTAAAACAAAAAATGTATTTAAAGTTTTAATAATGTTCAAATAAATAGTTGTTTATAAGTAAATAATTATAAGTCCTCATACATACCCTAAGTTTGTCCTCTATGGTATCTCTAGTGAGCTTAATAAGTTCTGGATTTTCTACAGCAAAAGCAGGAAATCCTATCACAGATAATAAAGCAGCATCTACTTCCTATTGGTAATTTTTTTAAATATAAGCATTAAAAATTAAATACAAAAAATTACATACAGAAGTCACAATAATTTAGTAATTTGTATTGTTAAATCGTCATATTATATCATAAAAAAAGCTTTAAAACTACTGAAAATTGTAGTTTAAAGGTCCCAGAGTTACTTGTAAATAATGTACAGATTGTAAGAGAAAGTATATTCAATAAGCCTTGATTATGTGGCTAATTTATCAAAATTTATATCAGTCATTTAAAATCATCATTAATGTTATTTAATAAATAAAAAATAACTTTATTAAACTTTAACTTAAATGACACTTTTGTGCTTAATGTTATATTTTGTGCTATTTTATAATAAAAAGCTTACTTTACTACTTAGAGGCCACAAAGTGCATAAAGGTAGTATTTATTTTAGTGGCATAGTTATAAATTAGAAATGTAGTAAATTAGAAAGTAATTATTATAATGGTTAAAATTAACAATTAAAATCTCATAAATACAAAGAATAGGTTCCATCACATTTCATTAAGACTGACAAAAGTAGTAGCATAAGAATTAACCAGAAAAATTTAGAAATTCTTCCACAGTATATAAAGAAGGAAACAGTACTTTATATGTCGCATACCTTTGAATTGGATTCACGGGGTAACATAGACTGCAATACGGCCTAAAAATTTTTTGGGTAAAATTAGTATACATTAGATGAATCTCCAAATAAATAATAAAAAAAAATAACTTTATTAAATTTTTAACTTACATGACACTTTTGTGCTTCATCTGCCAAGACATGAATAACAGAGGATGGCCCACCGCGACCTCCAAAGAGATCTAATTCATTCATAGCTTCCAAAGCAGCCTTGATTAGAATTTTTTTTTATTAGATATAATAGTTTTCAATTTTAAAATATCAAACTACCAAATAGATTTTGCCAATAAAAACTTTGTTACTTCATTGAATAGCATAGGATAATCCCCATCCACTCATACCATAAACTTTTGATCATTAAAGAATTGTTAAATAATAGAAAAGCTTGTCTTTAAAAAATAGTTTTTCATAACTGGCTTTTAAGCTTTTTATTTCCTTCGATTACTATGAATTAAAAAAACAAAACAAAAAAAAATGTGATACATATAGTTTTAAATGTGATTAAAATGTAAAGGCACAGAAATGTATTGTTAAGATGACTGAAAGTGATCACAAAGAAAAGGTCACACTACATAACCTATTAAAATAATAGTTTAAATGGCAGAAACAAATGTGATAATAGGATTTACAATCTAATACTGCATTTTCTATACAAACGATTACCTTAGCCATTCCAATGGAGCTGGCATTCAACTCTGGAAGTCCATGATTAGTTTTATCTCCTCTTTCCCATATTCCATAGTCCTGTAAAACACACATACAACTAATAAGACAATGATGAATTCATTCAAAATAAATTAGTAGTTCTATTATTTATTTCAGTATTAAGAAATGTTTATTTGTTTGCACTTAAGTATTAAATAATTACTTAGTAAATAATTATAATTACTTAAATATTAAAAGTAAAAGAAATTATTTTGTTGAAAAAGTGAATTTACAAAAGTTACTTACAGGAATGCAATATGCAGATTCAATGTAAAATACTAAATTTTGTATAAAGGCAACTTCATCCAAATTGAAGATAATTTGTAAACCTGCAAAAAAAGTTGTCAATAGTTTTTTTAATACGTCAAGAAACACTATTTTGATTGCGAAACTAGTTATGCTTAAGGTAAAAAAATATAAACAGAAGTTAAAGCAAAATCAAATCATATGAATTAAAAAAATGCTAATGAATTAATAAATACTATTTTCAGTGTATAACAATATAACACATATTATTCAGATTTTTTTGTAATGTTAACTTTTATGTCAGTACTTCTTTTCTTCAAACTGAATCACAAATAGTTGAACAAAATCAAATCTCAACTTCTCATTTTCAGAAGAAGTACATTATGAAAAGTAATAAAGGGGGTTCAGTACCCCAAAATTGGTGAAAAAATAAAAAAAGAAATTATTGGCTTCAAATACTATTACAACCTTTATTAATAATGTTACAAAGTATCAAGACGATTGGAAAATATTTTTGACATTAAAATTTATTTTATTTAACCCTTTCCTTACTGAAACGGCTTCCAATAAAAACTTTAAAGGCGTTTTTCTCAGAACTTGATATTTTGAGCTTCGATGTACCTTTTCTCAAAAACTATGCTATGTTTTCTCGTAAACTTTTTTTTATATGATGTAATACATAGTATAGATTAATCTGAGGTTATAATTTTTAATAAATCTAAAGAGAAAATTTTTTATGGGGCAAAAAAGTGAAAAATTTCATGATTTTTTTGTACCTTAAAACTTATTTTATTTAAAAAAATCTAATAGTTATTTTAAAAAAACTTTTAACCTCAGATTAATATATAAGGTTGGTATAACACGCAGAGAAGTTTTTAAGATGATCTGATCAGTAGTTATTGTGAAAAGGTACATTGCAATTGGCCAATTTAACATTACCGATATACAACATACTGAACCCCCTTAAACATATTCAATTTTTTAAATAATTGTTGTACAAAGAAGACAAAAGAACTATCATCATTTACCCAATTACCTGAAGCAGTCATCTGAGCCAAAGTGAGCAAGTACAGTGAGGTAGCATCCATCTGCAAATGCCCCCATCCCCTATCTGTTTCCACAGTGGCCCCCGTCTGGGAGCTGTATTTGGCATGGAGGGCGTCCGTCTTGTTCTGGGTCTCCTTGAAGCTCTCCAGCTTCTCTTTTTGTTTCATCATGGACATCAGGAGACCACGCATTAGTTTCACGCAACTCTAGAAACAAAGAAAGTGGAAATGATTTGACTATTTACGCATCTACACCTCACCACAGTTTAAGTATGCAGTATAGAAATGTTCTAGGGGGAAAAAGGGTAAATATTTCTAACTTCTGAGAGCGAGGATGGAATTAAAAAAAAAGGTTTTTCACATTCAATAAATAACTTTATTCGTTATTTCAAGACAGATTTTCATTATTTTTATTTGTTTTTGCTTCAGTTAGAGTGCAATATTAATTATTTTTTCCTCGATTTTGACGTAACAGAGTGAACGAATATCAGGGCGGACATATCACGTAGCAGCAACTAATCAGAGGGGAAGAATTCTGTTTGTTTACGCGCGATTCCTCCATGTAGAACATTTTAATGCTACAAACTTAAAGTGGGTTTTGGTGTATAGGGTTTCGTTTAATTTACATCACAGCAGAGCTACACAAAAGGCTTACAAGAAGGGATCTCAAGATTCTTAACTGTGGCTGACACCCAAGTAGACAACCAGCATAACTTGATAGCGACATGGATGAAACATGACTTAGAACAATGAGGTGCATCAGTCTCTAATATGCAGCTTTTTTTATTTTGGGGATTTTTGTCCATGTACAATATTCAATTATGAATGGATAGCAAATTAAAAAAAAAAAAAACTCTTGGCATTACACTTCCCAACTAGGCCAAACAAGCTTTGATTTTTTAAAAAAAGTAAACCCTTCCTTCATTATAGATAACATTTGGTACTCTATTACTGAATTTAATAATTTAACATATCTTATTAATATAAAGTTATTAGTATTTTCAAAAAGTTCCAACAATAAAAAAAAGCATAATACCTGTTCAAGTTCGTAAGTTTTGGCTCTGTCTTCATCCAGATCAGCGTTTTTCTTGTATGCCATAGACAGAGCCCATACAGCCATGATAGAATAAACACTATCTCGGACCCAGGCATGGTCATTGCGTGATGAAGAGCGTACCAGACCAGTAACAGGATTCTATGGTAGAAATTAGAGTTGCTTAATTAGATAATTACATTTGATTATTTAACTATTGCTTGTTTATAAATCATGTACATTAATCTTAACATCATACCATAATTTGAATATCCCCTTTTAACAGTAAATGATAACAAAAAGTCTTAAAGGCTTTAAATATGATTAAAAGGAAGAACAAATAATAGACAAATATAGCCACTAGACAGAACTAAAAGAATCAAATAAATTAAGCTGTAGACACCTTTACCCTTTCAGTTTCACATTATTACAATAAAATAAAGGATGTTAAAAAAAGTGTTAAGGATTTAATACTTCCACAGGTTGTGAAAGAACAGGGCTATGTCACTGATTATGCCTTTTCATTGCCATGGTTTAATGTGCACTAGTTAAAACTTTGATAGGCTTCAAAAGAGAATGGACGATAGCAGAGGCACACACAAAGAAAATTTTCAAGGGGCAATGTCAGGGAGAGAGAAGAAGAGGAAGACCGAGAAAAAGATGGATATATGATGTGGAAGGAGATATGAAAGACATGAAAATTAAGAACTGGAAAGCGAAGACCAAAGACAGGCGGCTTTGGAGTCATATTGTAAGAGAGGCCATGGCACGGACTGTAGTGCCAGGGAGTTAGTTAGTTAAAAACTATTTGTAAAAGGCCCTGAATTCGTTAAATGTTACAGTTTGTACTAATAGATTTTTTAAAATCCATTTCACTTATTGGCATTTTTTTTTTTGTCCACTTTCATAAACACCTTGAACTTGAAAGAAATTAGGCCCTTTCAGTTCAATTTTATAATAATAATGAACAGTTATATGTTTTTTTTCATTATTGATTGCTTGATTTCAAATAAAATAGCTAATTAAAAGAAAGCCGTAAGTCAGCTGTCAGCCTCATATTAATTCTCCAAGTATTGCTCACATGCATTGTAGGATACTGCTAACAAGAGAAACAGTCCAGAGTGCATAAACAATACTCTGGCGGTTTTAACACACTTCAAACAGTCTTGCATTAAATTAATATAATTCCAGTGGATGCATAGATAATAAAAGTATAAAATGAATAATAAGGAGATCTTAGCTCCCTCCAAAATTTCTGGATCCCCAACTGGTTATTCAATTGTGCATCAGAAACTTTTTAAAAAAGGTTAGCATATTCATATGCTTGAATAAATAATCCAATGAAAACCTTGCTATTACCTTCAAAGAATAACTCACACTCATTGAAAGACTAGATCATATAAAACAATTTTTTGTATAGTATTGCAATGTCTTGAAACTAATTAATTTAAATAATTTATTGATGCCTAAGCTTATTTTAGAACTATTGCTCTAGGTAAGATAATAAAGATAAACCCGTTATTTCAACAATAATAAAAAAAATTAATGATTTAAAACTTGTTTACCAAGCCTTTAACTAGCAATTTTTACTGTGACAGTTTTAAAAAAAACTTGCTCCTAAAATAATTCGGGAATTCAAACTTTAAAAAAAAAATATTTCAACTGAATGTAAATTATTGGGTATCATATTTTAGGAAACCGAAACTTCAATCTGGAAAAGGTATATGACAGTATTAAAATGACCTTGCCCAACCTTGTCGAGTGGATGGAATTTCCCAAATATATTTGTTAAATGTTTTATTTCACTTTATTTAAATTATTCACCTGGTGATCAAGAATGGTCCTGTGAACCAGTCGCTGATAATAATCCAAACGAGCACCCGAATTACTACGGCTCCTCATTTTTATTGGCAAGTTCATTTACAATGCGATAGAGCCTTTAAAAATATGCGTATGTTTTAGCATCCTTTCTTGAACTTAATTTACTTTTTGATAAAAGCTTAATCTACTCCTTTAAGAGTCATGTTGACCCAACAACCTAAAACAGATATCCAAATTCTAAATCTAAAAATCGATATTTCGGAAGTAGAGGCAGGAATCTCATAAAAAATGTAAACAAATAAAAATTTGGACTACGCAGCTTCACAAAAATATAAATAAAATACCCGAAATTAGTTGAAGCAGAGGTACCGGTCGTCGCCCACACTAAACTTGTATTTTTCAAGTTAAATGCATTTATGCACACTAAAATATGTGTTTCATAGTTTATTTACCATTCATTTTGACCAAATTATAGATGTAAGATATTGTTTCTTAAGGACTTTTATGTAAACAACAATTTGTAAACGGGCGAAATCTGGTTCTTTCAAAAGAAATTTCGTTTTTTTTCTCAAATGAAGTGAGATGAATTGACTTTCAAGCAATAGCAGTCGAAAAATCCTTGACTTCAAAGCAAAGTTAATTTTATTAATATTGTGCTAATATTTTCGTATTTAAAGTTCATTAAAGGTATTCCAAATTTACTTTCTCTTTAAAACTCTGTATAGTTGTTTAGTTTAGGTGGCTAGTTTTTGATTTTCTATTTCTTCATTTATGTCTCTAAGCATTGAAATAAGGTTATGACTTATTCAGTTTATCTTAACTTATAGGTTATCAAAATGGGTAAGACGTTCGGAGAATTAGCTAAAATGCGAGGAATTATCCAGTACAGGCTGTCTCCTTATGAACAGAATATCTTTGCTGGATTTTTTTCCAAAGGTCTCCCGAATGTGGCCAGACGAACTCGAAATCAAATCTTGGTTATAGCTCCTCGTAAGTTCATTAATTTACCCAGTTCTGCTCCTTAGTTTCTTTAATTAACCCCAAAAATTTACGAAAATTGTTTGTAATTGTTTCATATTCAATTAGTTATGTAATGATATGTTATTCTATTTGTCACTTAACCGTAATTCAAATTGTGAAGCCTTTAGTCCTCCTGTAGCTGTAGTGTGGAGTTTCTTTAATCATACTGTTTTCTTAAATTATTGTATTAAGGATTAGTATGATGTCTTGAGACATCCCTTTCTTGTAAATGTTTGCCTTGGTGTGATATTTACATGTATCAGGATTTTCAAGACTTTTTTTTTTACATAGTATTAAGATTCACATGTTTTGTTTGTATAATAGAACTTGGATAGTACCTATCGTTTAAAAGGACTGTGGTGTTCCATACAATGTATTTTTTCTGTCCAAGGATTGAATTTTTTTTCTTAAAAAATTAAATTGCATCGTAAATAATTAATTTATCTTGTTTTAGACGCGTTTCTCATTTTTAACTATAGACATTTGAACATAACATGAATGCTTTATGGAGAGTTGAAGTGTTTTCATTTTATTTGGCCAGTATTTCATATTAAAAAATTCACATTAATGGGGTCGGGCCTGGGTTTGTATTTATAACGTGCAGGCGAAAGGTGATTACTATTTATGAATAGACTTCATCAAATTTAAAATAACTTAGCTTTAAATAAACATATTAACAAATATTAGTTAAATACTAAATTTTGGCAGGAACAGAGCAACAAGGTTGACAGCAGCATCGGAGCATCTCCATTGCAGAGGTCTTTGCAACGCTTATATAGGCTGGTACTTTGCATAAATGATAGGAATGAAGGGAAATGAGATATAGTCACTGGTCGTTCATGCGACCTTGCGCGAGCTCTACCTTGAGATACAGCTCGCTGATGGTGCAGTGACGAGTGTCGTAGTGCAGCCACATATTCTTCAGTCAATCTCATTGAAAGTGTTCCCAATTTGGCTCTTAGTTTTTGTTTTATCAAGTACTATAGAATCGGAGTTATATAACATATTACAGATATAATTATTCAGGGTGGCGACAAGACCGGGAAATCAGGGAAATTCGCAATCCTTAGAATATCAGGGAAATTTACCTATTAACCCCCAAATTTTTAAATCTCTAAAATAACGAATTTTTTTTCGACGTAGAGGAACCGATCTGTTAATTTGAACTCGTTCACTCTGGACCGACCCATTACCAACGTGCTCGGAACGCGCTATAGAGGATCCGGATAATCGTTCCATTTGTGAATCCGTTCTTTTGGACCTGTTCACTCCAGACCGACCCACGCGCTCGGATTGGAATGAGTTTGTTTATTGTTTTGTTTCGTTCTCTATGGTTTCGTTTGTAAGCATGCTATGAAAATGCTAGTGAATTCAGCTTTCGTTTATATTCGTGTATTATTTTAAAGAAGAAACACGCTGAAAGTGTTGGAAGAAAAATCCAAAGTTGGGGAAACTTTTTTAGTTCTGGTGAAAACGATACTGAAGTTATAAATGTGGAATGTTTGAAATGTTTACTTTATGAAAATGTCAAGAACCACTGTAGGAAACGTTAATTATATATTTTGTTTTGGGATAAAAATATGAAAATCACACCTCCTTTTTTGCTATGGAAGAAATAAATACAAAATTAGTCATTTTTTTGTGTTTAAGTTATTTTTATATGTATTTCTTCAAAAATTAGTTTTTAAACAAAATTTGAAATCTTAGGGAATTTTTTTGACAATATTCTGGAAATCAGGGAAATCTCAGGGAATTTTACATTTAAATTTCTGTAGCCACCCTGTTATTCTTAGAATTCTAAAAGAACATTCTAATTATATTCAAATATTGCGCATGTAGTATTATTAATATGCCAATTTTAATTTTTTAGCTTTTATTGTTGCATACCTCATTTATGATTGGGCTAATAAAGAATTTGCAAGACTCCAGAGAAAGAACCCTAAAGATTATGAAAATGACGTATAGATGTAGCAATTCGATATTTGAGAAAATGTGTATCCATGTAATTTTATTTGTGTTGCTTTAGAAAATAAAGATACAGCAACAGATTTTTTTGGTAAATCATATCTGTAGTAGTATGTATTAGTTTTTACAATACATTAGCTTAATAATTTGTTAAGAAGTTTTATTCATATGAAGTAGCAAATAAAGAGTATTCAGCGAATAAGTTAAATTTAATGAATGAAAACAGCTGTTTCATTGTTACATCTTCCTGGTTTTGTTAAAATGAGTTGTTTCTCATTTAAAAATGTCTATTTATGCCAATCATATTTGTATACATAATTTCCTTAATAATTGAATTCAAAGGTTCATATAATGGGTTTAAAGCTCTGGATCTTCCAATGTATGTTCTAAAATTATTTTCATTTAAGAGACTGTCAGCCTTTTAGAGCTAATGTATTCAGGTGTCAGCTCGTCACTTGACTGTGTGTTCTAAAATACGACGCCCGTTGTCAATAGCTCTAGTGCGATGATAATTCTAACCTAACTTTTGAGCTAATGCATTAGTTTTGAAATCATAACTACTGGCAAAAGAATTGATTTGCCATGTTATCTCATTTTCACCAGGTATGGGAATCATCAGAACATCAATTTAAGATGAAATTGAAAAGAAAATAACATACGGTTATTTAATTATTAATGGATTGAGTTTTAAAATAGTGTCGCCATCAGCTGGGCATTTTAAACTTTCAAAAATATAAAATTAAATAACATTTTCATTTCAATGTTATTTTGATTCCCATACATGGGGGAAAAGGGCTAATATGGCTTCTGTGGAAGTTTGATCCCAAAACAAATGCATTAGTTTTATGGGACTGACAGTCCAAAAAAAAAATCCGGATAAGTTAGATATTCATTTTATATAATGAAGAGTCAAAAAATAGTGATAAAAATTTCTTTACATCAATATTTATTTACAAAAATATAGACAATCAACGAGACATCTAGCTCAGTGTCTCGTGAAATCTAAAACAGTCTGATACAATTTTCCACACATTTCCCGATTCATTTTGCTGAGCTGTGAGTAAGAAGGATTCTGAATACAATGTAGAAGAACGTCCAGTGAATTTTATCATACCGGATACAGAGACTAATAAAGATGTCTGGCCTTGAACAAAATCATCTAAAAAGAAAATTTAATAGTGAAACAAACCGAAGTAAATTATATGGACAGTTAACAACATTGATCTTCAAGAGTAATTTTAAATCAAAGAGCTACGAAATGAAATATGCCAATAACATATTATTGAAATTAATGACGTTAATATTTTTCTATTTAATTTACTAATTAAGTGAAATGCATTACAATATTCGAAGTCTAATTTAAAAAATAACTATTTAATAGTTATGAGAAGAGTGGATCAGAAGACAAATTTTGCAGCGTCTGCAATTTCTCTGAGAAAGAATGTATTGACGCCCTTTAAAATGTGGGAACTGTTCGATGGATCGGCAAAACATTGACCGAGAGTTATTAAGAAAGGTTCTAATCAAACTTTGAAGGGAATTTAAGGGTTTTTTTTTAAATTCAAAAGAAGCTAATTTCTGGCTTATATTCAGTTCACATCAAATAAAAAAAATATTTGCAAAGAAATAATTTAAAAAAAAAGCCAATTCACATAGTAAAAAAACAGTTTTTGTAGTATATGGGAGCTCAAAAATCTTATGTTATAAAGGACTTTTTTCTTAGAGGCCATCGAAGCTGCTGTTAATGCAACAGCTAAACAAATTGCAAATGATTATTAAATATAGATAATTAATACTTGTAATTTAAACATCTCATGAAGTACATCTATAAAATAATCTATAAACCCTCAAGTTAATTAAGGGTTTTTGCAGGTTTTTTAAATGCAAATCAGAGTATCCCAAAATAAATTGAACATTTTACAAAAAGTTAAAATATATATAAATTACACATTAATTTGTAAATAAGAAGTCATTGATTTAAAAAAGAATATCTTTAGAAAATAGAAATACATCAATTACTCTTGGAAAATTCCAAGTTACACCAAATTAACACATTTATGGTCGAGTTTAAATTACGGCAATAAAATAATAATCATTTCTTGAATAAAATAATTCAAGAAATGATATTGCTATGTTTTATATTTTCCTATAAGCATGGCATATCATAAGCATAAAAAGAAAAAAAAAAACAAGTGAAAAATACAATAAAATTGTAAAAGAAAGCATGTCAATGTATTTATTTACCTGCAATAGGTTGGGCATCAACTGCCCTTATGTCACATTCACTCAGAGGAAGCGATTCGTAAAATTTACTGATATTTTCTTTTCCAGTGTAGGGATTTCCATTCCAGACAAGTGTAGCTGTATCTGTATATAGGTTTGAGAGAACCTGGAGAGATTAATTTAAAACTATTATCTGACTAACTTAACATATGCTAAGTATTGCTCTTGAGTTGAAACTACCTTCAGTAAAATTAATCTTACCCAAAAAAATCTGAAATTCCATTATGTGTACTACAATCAATCTAACAAACTGAAGGATACGGATATACTCATTTATTTGGGAAGTAGTTTACCCAGCAACATAGGATTTTAAAATTTTTACTTAAAAAAAATTTAGTATAGGAGTCTTTTAAAACCATTTACCAAAGAAGTATTCTTTTAAATTTACATTAAATTAAAAAAAATTGTTAATTTGAAAATAATCTCATGCGGTAAATTATTTACACTCTTGAAATTAGTTCATTCTCTTTGAGAGTTAAATACAACCGAAAACTACACCCATAGATGTAGTATTTACACTAAAAAAGCATCAAGAATATTAATAAGAACTTTAAATATCCATTAAATAATAAATTTAATTGTTGCTAAAGAAAATACAATTACTTTTATCTTGCAAGAACAAGAGTATAAAATTGGTAGTTTTTTACTTGGAATTGAGTAGTGCTGTCACAGTAAAGAAAGATAGACAAATGGCTGTTTTGACCCAGCTAATATTGAAATGTACTACTCAAACAAAATTATATCTGGAATATTTTTGAATATTCTAACAATCCTTGACAATAAGAGAACAATCTCTTAAAATCTTCATCCTTTTTGTTTTGTTGGTGGCTATCAAGATGCAATACTAACAAATATTAGATTTCTTAGAAACTGATGATTATAATAAACACAATGCGCGCAAGAACTTTCTTTTACACCTTTATTTAATATGATAATCAATCTCCCAAGAAATCAATGAAAGGACTGCCACATCCAGATGTTTCCTCTATTCGTCAAAAAATCCTTATTTCCCACTGTTCTTAACTGTGAAAGCAAGAGCTTTACCAATACCAATTACAATCTTTCTTTTTAATGTAGGTTTAAAAATAGAGACTTTTGATGAAGGATAAGTGATACTTAACAGAGTTTTTATGCATGAAAGTTTCAATTTTGACTACAGTATTGTATTTAGCATAATCTTTAAAAAAACAACAACAGAAACTTGTGAATGAGGTTTAAGGTTAGTCTTAATGTAATAATAAGAAATAAAAAAAAACTTTTTACAAGGAATATGACAACTTAAAAAGTAAAGGTGAAATTTTAATATGAGACAAGTTTACATCCCCAAGAGAACGTGATTTTTGAAGGTCCCCTATCCTAAGCATATACGATTTTGTTAGGCAACTCTTATGACATAATGCTGCAAGTGAAATTTCAGCCCTTCTCCATTTTACTAGTTTACATGGTTCCCAGAAAGTCACCAGGTTTGTAAATATACCACGAGACCCAAAAGTATAGTTTTTACTTTAAATACTTACATGCCGTTTTTTGTCCATTGTCTCATAGAATAATTTGGAGAACTTAACTGCTGATTCTCCACACAAATCAACTTTTGCTCGTTTGTCCTATTGAAAAAATTATGTTCATAAAGGTTCATTCGTAATTTTTTAAACAAATATTTATGTATTACAAGACTATTTTTCCAAAAGTCTAAAGAATTTTAAATAAATGTAGGAGAATAAGTTAATAAAGAATTTTATAAATTTAGAGCCACATTGCTAACATTTTAATGGTATAAATAAAGATATGTGCACCAAACACCATAATATTACAGTAAAAATCAAAAGCTTACCGCCATTAATATGAAATATAAATGCAAGTTATTGCAATAAAAAAGTGTTTATAATATAAAAAGTAATCAAATGTCGAATTCAGAAAATCAGAACAAAATCCGTCAACAAAAGGTTGGTTGGTTGGTTGGTTGGTTTGACATATATTTTCAGGCTTGTGTGCTTGGTCGCAAGGACCCGCTTATAAGCCATCGTCAAGTAGGACAACACAAGACACACACATACACATATGACAGATGTTGCCATCTGTCGCCACCTCCACAATTTAGACATGTCCCTGAAGGGGATCCGTCAACAAAACAAAGACCAAAACAAACCAAACTAACAAAAATGCAGTTACAGTTAGTATAGAAGACTCAGGCCGTTCTACTTGTCAATTTACCAGATTCGTTCGTGGTAGACAGGTTTGTGTGCTAAGATTCGTTCGTTCAGCATTCTGCGCGCTGTAATGGGTGCGGACTCAGTTTTTGCCTGGCCCAAAGTGTACTTCTTTTCCATGTGACAACAAAATTGTTTTTGCATTTCCATGCGCGCGCAATTTCTTGTCATTTTTAATGTCTTAGTGTGGACACAGCATAATAAGGCGTTTATTGTCTGTGTTAAAGCTCTTAATGGATGCTAGAAATAGGCAGCCAGAAACGATTGCACTACACAAACATGTACCTACTTTACTTTCATTATCATTTAATTAGAACCTTTTGTTTAACAAACAAAATAACAGGGTTATATGTAAAATAATAACTTTTTCAAGCGAGTATTTTTCTCATCAATTAATTATTATAAGAGGTAGGTGTTTGCTTTAGCTTAGAAATTTGTCAAAGCTTTTTACTAATGATGAGTACTAATCGGGGAAGTGCATTACATCTTTTTTCCATAGGGAAAACTCTGGAAATTATTGGGTTGAAAAAGATCCAGCTGTTGTATTTAGTCATGGGTGTAATTATTAGATTGATTCCATTTAAAATTATCAATTTTGTGTAAAATATTTCATTAAGACTGATCTGTTACTGCATTGAAATCTGAACTAGTGCTATAATTTTACAAATAAGTTTGTTCTTGGATATGTTTAATTCTCATATTTTAAAGCTATTGTGGGAAAATATGTAAGAGCATTCAAAAGAAAGTCTTGCTATTCCAACCAACATTCTTGGTTGAAACAAAAATTGAAATAAATAGGGTCATTTATGGAACAACTTTAGAGAGAACCTTTCCTCTTCAATGTTTGTGGACGATTTTTTCTCTTTCAATATGACTTGGACAGACATCGCTTGCAAAGACATTATGAAGATTTAAGGTAAAGATCCAACGCTGTGAGGTATGCGCCAGGATATTCAACCAGAACTCCAACCTCATTAAGCACCTCTTGACTCACACTGGAGAACGTCAACACATCTATGAAATATGCAACAAGAGGTTTAGTCAAAGGACAAGCCTTCAAATTCATGCTCGGATTCACACCGGAGAGAGGCACCTGTGTGCAGAGTTAGATAAAATGACAAGTTAAAAAAAACTTGCTGTGTACACAAGATTTGGAGTACAAATTTGCTGCAAAAATTATTAATAATAATAATTAACTTTTTTTTAACCCGTAGGCTATCATGGATTTATTGTACATAATAAAAACACAAATTGTATATAGAAATTACACGGAAAAACGTTAAATTACTAAAAATAGACATCAGCAACATTGCATTCGTTTTCGGAAACTTCCGATGGCGATGAAAAAGAAATATTTTCTGAGCTGGGTTTGTAAAAAACGTTGAAATTGATTGTTATCCATGCGATCTTTTATCACCCACATGTTGCTCCTCGTGCTTTCGCTTACGATGCATTGCATAATTTTTTTTTTCGAGGAGCACATCTCCACAAAATCTGCATGTCACTTTCCGAACCCTACTCTGATATTTAATATTGTTACTCATCATTATTTATAATGACTGGAAAAATAAAGTTTTTAGAAACTATTTTGAACATTTAAAAAAAAACGGGTTTGGTCTCGTCTGAACGACCCATCACTTCAGCTACGTCACGGCTCCGCTCCGACTCAATAATGACCATCAACTTTCCCTGGATATTTTTTCGTATTTTATGCAAAAAGGCAAAAGTCAGACATTTTTTTTTTAAATATTAAAACAGATAATGATTCTTTAATAACCTGAAATTTTCCGCAGGAGTAAAATATTTTCCCCCAACGGCGTACATCTATATCAGTGGTTCCCAACAGGTGGTCCGCGGACCCCCAGGGGTCCGCGAGCTATGCCAAAGGGGTCCGCAAGATGCTATTAGAATGAAAACAATATTAAATCGGTTTCGTATTATAACATAATTTTTGTTTCGGAAGCTTCCTGCATAAGACAGAGTTTATAGCGCAAAACTCTCACTTAATTAATTTCATTTTCTCACTAACTTATCTTAGCTTTACTCAATTGTGTACTTAGCTGAATGAAAGTGAGAGTGAAAGTTTCAAGTTTGGAACCTAATATTTCAGAAATAATGGGATCAAAGTACAGACTTAACTCGTCTCTTTAAGAACTAAAAATTAAAACTGTATAACTGATGGAACTCAATATTTTGTAACTAAAAAAACGTATAAAATTTTAAAAAGTCTCTTAATTTGGTTATCACCTTAATTTTAGGATTTGGAATTTATGGGGGTCCTTGTCATAATAATGGCTCGATGAGGGGTCCGCGAGAAAATTTTGTTGGGAACCCCTGATCTATATTATCCAACCCTGGCTATGTGTGAGAGGGCCTTTAATCAGAGGTCCCACCTTAGGGTCCACACATTGGTTCATACCGGAGACAGCCCCATGTTTGTCAATAGTGCAACAAGCCATTCAATCGGAAGTCCCACCTCAAGAGGCATCTGTTGACTAACACCAGGGAAAAGCCCCACATGCGTGATGTGTGCCACAAGGCGTTCTCGCTGAGAGATAATCTAAATAAGCACATTTTGATTCATTCTTAAGAAAAGTATAACTATGTGCAGACTGATTGCAATAATAATTTTGTCCTAGTAGTAATGATTCTGTAAAAAAGGATTTCTATTCTCAGTTGTGCAATTGAACATCAAGCTCAGGCTTTTATCCAAATTAAACTTGTTTAGGGTTTTTTAGCGGAAACTAATAAATATTTTTTTAAAAATAGAGGGGTAGTTGTATCCTTGGTGCGACAGCTACTTCAGTTAAAGGTGAATTGTCTTTGTTTTCACCCCAAAAAAGAAACATTTTTTTTAATTCAGTTTATAAGATAAAAATTTATGAAAATATTAACTTGTGATTGTAATTTTCAGCTTTATACTCATTTATTTATTACTATAGGTTTCAGAATACGAAATGAGAAAGCCTTACACACCTTAAATATTCATCAGATGCCAATATTCTGTATTATAAAAATACAAAAAGTATTTTAGATGGTTTTGTATCATTTAAAAATTGTTAGGCAGTTTATTTTAAGGGGGTTCGGTATGTTGTATATCGGTAATGTTAAATTGGCCAATTGCAATCTACCTTTTCAAAATAACTACGATCAGGTCATCTTAAAATTTTCTGTGTGTGTAATACCAACCTTATATATTAATCTGAGGTTAAAAGTTTTTTTTAAATAACTATTAGATTTTTTTAAATAAAATAAGTTTTAAAGTGCCCAAAAAATCATGAAAATTTTCACTTTTTTGCCCCATGAAATTTTTTTCACTTTAGTTTTATTAAAATTTATAACCTCAGATTAATCTGTACTATGTATTACATCATATAAAAAAAGTTTACGAGAAAACAAAGCATAGTTTTTGAGAAAAGGTACATCGAAGTTCAAAAAATCAAGTTCTGAGAAAAACGCATTTGAAGTTTTTATTGTTAACCCGTTTCAGTTCGAAAAGGGTTAAATAAAATGGCTTTTAATGTCAAAAATATTTTTCCAATGGTCTTGATACTTTGTGACATTATTAATAAAGGTTGTAATAGTATTTTAAGCCAATAATTTTTTATTTTTTCACTGATTTTGGGGTACTGAACCCCCTTAAACTTAACATTTGTCTGGTGTAGTTATAATACTTTAATTGTTTCATCCACAGGAAGAAAATAGAGACTTGGCTGTTGAAGATATGTTGATGATTTCCATTTTAAAATTTCTAAGTAAATAAGTGTGCAACATAAAGTTTGAAAGTTACACATGTTTTGCCTGCATAATTTTGACACTTCTTCCAGAAAATTATTGATAAAAAAAATTTAGACTACAGAAATATTTAGTACAAATATTTGTAAAATACTATGGACAAATATGTAACAGCATTCAAAAGTCCTGTGATTCCTAAACGAAATTGTTATTAAAATTTTTAAACTAAAAATCGATTATGGAAGAACTTAAGAGAGAACCTTTCCTCTGCAATGTTTGTGGCCGTTTTTTTCTCTTTCAATCTGATTTGGACAGACATCACTTGCAAAGACATTCTGAAAATAAGGTAAAGATCCACCGCTGTGAGGTATGCGGCAGGACCTTCAACCAAAACTCCAACCTCATTAAGCACCTCTTGACTCACACCGGAGAACGTCAACACATCTGTGAAATATGCAACAAGGGGTTTAGTCAAAGGACAAGTCTTCAAAGCCATGCCCTGATTCACACTGGAGAAAGGCCCCACAAGTGTTCAGTGTGCAACAAGTCGTTCAATCAGAGGTCCAACCTCAAAAGCCATTTGTTGACTCACACCGGTGAGAAGCCCCACATCTGTGACGTGTGCCAGAGGGCGTTCTCACTGAGAGCTAGTCTAAATAAGCACATTTTGATTCATTCTAAAGAAATATAAAACTGCCATGACAGTTTCGTTGCTATTTCATTCAATGAATTTCCCTAAATGAACTTAACTCCTCCGATTGTTTACCTAGTGTTTCCGAAATTGCTGGTATGCTAGGGTACTGATAAGCCCCATGTTTATGTGCAAGAAGGCTGTGGTCAATCAAAGGTCCCACCTCAGAGTCCACAAGTTGGAAGTACAAAAATGAAGAACAGAGACCTCGACTGACTTTCTCCTCAGGGGGTCTAGAGAGCCAAGACCTCTGGAGGCTCTTGGCGGGCTAGACCCCTTGTCGAGAAGGTCAGTTGAGATCTCCGTTCTTCATTTTTGTATTTCTATTCAAATTATATTGCACAATCAAGCTGCTTTCAGTGCTATTGTCTTTATGATTTTATGTTTTTTTTTTATTTCATTAACATTCCTACTTGTTTATATTCCACATGTTCACTCAGGAAAGCAGCCTCTCGTTAGCCAATGGTGTAACAAGTCGTTCAATCAGAGGTCCCACTTTAAGAGGCACCTTTTGACTCACACCGGGGAGAAGCCCTAATCTCTAAAATATGCAACAAGGGGTTTAGTCAAAGGTCTACCCTCCAAATCCACACTTTCTTTCGCACCATGGTGTTCGGTGTGTGAGAAGGCATTCAATCAGAGGTCCCAACTTAGGGTCCTCATGTTGGTTCACACTGGAGAACAGCCCCATATTTGTCAATGGTGTAACAAGTCGTTCAATCAGAGGTCCCACTTTAAGAGGCACCTTTTGACTCACACTGGGGAGAAGCCCTAATCTCTAAAATATGCAACAAGGGGTTTAGTCAAAGGTCTACCCTCCAAATCCACACTTTCTTTCGCACCATGGTGTTCGGTGTGTGAGAAGGCATTCAATCAGAGGTCCCAACTTAGGGTCCTCATGTTGGTTCACACTGGAGAACAGCCCCATATTTGTCAATGGTGCAGCAAATCGTTCAATCAGAGGTGCCACTTTAAGAGGCACCTTTTGATTCACACCACTCCAGAGAGAAGCCCCCCAGAGTCTGTGATGTATGCCACAAGGCATTCTCGCTGAGAGATAATCTAAATAAGCACATTTTGATTCATTCTAAAGCGAAATAGCACTGATGTGCCCAGTTTGTTGGTACTGTTTCATTTAAAGTTGAATGGGGGGGTTGACAGGTCTCACAAACCGAAGGGTCTCTGTGTTAATCCAATTGAGGAATAAATTCTAAGCGCCATTACTCTGGCTGCATTAAAGGCTTGACAGCCCAGAAAACGCTTGCCTTGCATCCAGGACTGTTATTTTACCTACTACTTCATATTGCTTCAAAAACATTTAAAACTCGACTTATATTTTTTAGTTTACTGGTGATTTGTTTTACTTTTAAGCAATTTAAGTTACTGAAGGATTTTTAATTAACTTCTGTATATTAATCTTGTGGAACCATAATGATATGGGTAGTTATTTTTTTTAAATTTGCAATTTTTTTTTTATGAAGTGTTATTTTAATGACATATTATCCTTTCGTCTTTTGCTCTAACCTCATACTTCTACATTGCTTGACTTCATAACGTTTTTTTATTATATCTGTGTATAGATATTGAAAATATTGAGAATAAAATATATTTATTTACTAATACTGTTTGTGTTATTTAATATAAAATATACTTCATTGAAACTAAAATGTCATTATTAATTGAAGTAATATTTTATTGATGTCATTGCTTTTTGATATCTGTAACTGTAAAACCCACTCTTAAAATCAATATATATTTGAATTAGTAAAGCAGTTTTTGTGGTGTTAATTGTTTCAGCAACATTGTTCGAAATTGTCTTGTTCTTTTGCTGCACCACGTCTACATTCTCAATGAATCTCTCTCGCCAGTTTGTTAATTCAGAGAAAAATTTCTTTTAAGATGTCTCATTAAGCTAGTACATTAGTCATAAACTGCGAAAATATTGCTTTGCCATACAAGATTTTTTCACCAGGTATGAGAATCGTCATAACAGCAAAATAAAACAAATTTTGAAGGGAAAAAAGTATCCAGTTATTTAATAATGAAGCTTTAAAATATTGTCACCCTCTACAGGATATTTTGGGGAAATTAAAGCTAAATATTTAATTAACCACAGGATATTTTCTCTTCAAATTTGTTTTATTTTGCTGTTGTGACGATTCTCATACCTGTTTAAAAAAATGCTTACATGGCAAGGCAATACTTTTGCAGGGGTTGGCTCTATAAGACTGACAAACCCTCTTACAAAACATGCTTTTAAGGAAATACATATTTTATAGAAAATAATTTTAAAACAAGTTAGGAAGAACTAGAATAGCCTACTTTGCTGTTTAATACTTACAGAAATTCTTGCTATAGATAGTGCCTACTATAATAAATTTTATACTTTAATTTATTCTGTTTTGTATAATTTTCATAAAATACTGAAGAAACAATTGTTAAAAAAATGGTCTAGATGTGAGGAAAGAAGAAATGTGACAAACTTAATTTCGTTTTTTTTTAAATTAAAAACCGACTTTAATGAAATTCACAATCAGATATTTTTGCAGTTTATTTAAACCATTGAAAGAAAAATAATACTTAAATAACAATCTCCAATAATAAGGAGATCAGAGATTCAGAAAATGAAACTATATTTGTTCACCAAATGATAACAGTTTGACAACCAATTAATAGATTAAAATATAAATAAAAACAAACAATCTTATCATAAAATGAATCTAAAACAATAGAGGTAGTAAAAGCGTGCCATCTCTATAAAGTTTACGATAGCACACATTTTACTATCGTTATGGCTGAAACATAAGTAAAAACATTACAAAGTATAGATTTCAAAAATATGAATAAAAAATTACAAAACATACAGAGACATTTCAATATCAAAGTTATGAAAACAAAAGTTATTAACTTGAATATAAAATTGTTAAAATAATTCAATACATTTTGAGCAATACTTTTTCTTTGGATTTGTTTTAAAGTACATGTAGAACTTTTAGCCTGCAAAAATAGTATAAAATTTTTTCACAAAATGGATGGATTTAAATTTTATGACACAATGTTCAAAAAGGCCTTTATAAAAGATTCCATTTATGTTATAAGCATAGAGTGAAAGCTAAAACCAATAAAAATGTATGTAAAAAGTATAACGTGTGTGATTCCTATTACTTTTTCTTTTTCTAACAACCAAATTCAGATGATATTAGAATTTTGAGTTTGGTTGAATTGCCCTGTGTTTACTTCTAAAAATATATTTTCACATTTACATTTTCCACTCAAAAAAGCTTATAAAGTTAAATTTATAACAAAAAATTCTAAATTTGCTAAGAATTGCATCAACTTAAAATTTGCTAGCATAAAAAATATATTTTCATGATATTTTTCGACTTTGTTTAAAAGTATAAAGATTTTAAACCAACAAAACTATTTTTTTACAGTAGCTAAAACGTTTTTCACATCTTTTTGCACTTGAAAAATTGATTCTTGAAGCTCCTTTATTTGCTTGCTCAACTTAGCTTGTTTTTCTTCAAGTTCTTCCATAGGAGACTTTAATGGGAAATAATTAAAAAATTAAGATGTGTGATAACGAAATTATAAATGTACTTAATACCAATAAAATGTTTTTCCTAATTGATATTTTAACTAGTTTTTTTGGATGCTTTAGCAAGCTCTGCAAAAACGCAGACAAATTAAACAGTAAAAAGATTTTTTAAAACCAATTCTTTGAATTTTTTTTATGAGTATAATATTATAACAATAATAATATTTATATCATCTACATTTCAAACATTTAACTTTTAACACTAGAGTTTAAAATTTGGGCTATGTATTCTTGTTGTTAAGAAAGATAAAATGTCAGAAAAATATGAATACAAAGCAAACACATTTTTAATTTAAGGGGGAAATACCACAGGTCTCTGAACCAAAGTGCCTCTGTGTTAATTGAATTTAAAGAAATTAACTTCTAAGAATTTTTTTTGGTTGTATTGACTATTATTTATAAACTTTTTAAGATAAATGTAAAAAATTGGCTCTATAATCCTCCCTTTTCAAATTGGTTCGAATTTTTTTAATGAAATATTCAATAAATAATTTTACAACAGAATATTCAAATGGGATCATAGAACTCTGGAAGTCAGCTACATTTATAATATAAAAAAATATTTTTTAAAAATATATTTAATAGAGAAATGTGGCTTAGAGAATCCTCCCCCCCCCCCCATTGGATTAAAACAGATGCATTTTGGTTTGAAGACTCATGGTTCATTCTTCTTTAAGGTAAAGAAAAGATTAATTTAAGAAGTATACCTTAGGAAGGTGGGTAGAAACATTATGACGGACTCTAAAAAACCTGCAATACCAAGGATCCTTTTTCCATGAATTGGGGTAAAAGGTTCTGGACTTAACAATGAAATTTCTCAGCATCATTACTGGAAGAATCCGTTCTACTGTTAATACTAACTCCACCTATTTAAAAACAAACATCAAACTAAATGTCAGAAATATATAAATAAAAATGTATTAGGCTGATTGAAATATATATGAGAAAACTTATATTTGAGATTTTAATAACAATTAACGTCTCCGGATATCCTGAATTTTATCATATAAGATCTTTTTAAAGTTATCATTTGGGGTTTAGGCAAATATTTCAAAATACACTATGTGTCAAAAAAACAAACGTAGCCAACCTTAATATTTCATTAAGCCACCTTTTTCACCAAATAACTGCTTTCATACAACATGGCATTGTTGCGATATGTTTCCGGAGAGTACTTATTTTGGGCCATAACTTCATCAAGAGGTCGGTCAACAGAATGGATGATGTAAGAGAAGTATGTGCCCTTGGCTATTTTTCAAGTAAAATACAGATACTTTATAGATTGAGATCTGGCCTTAGTGGTGGCCAAATAAAGAGCTGAAAGGACATATGGTGCTCATTGAAACAAGATTTAGCAGTGTTAGTTAGATGTACTTTGGCGTTATCCTCTTAAAATGCACAATGGCAACAGAGAAAAAAAAAGTCAGTTACCCTCACAATGTTATCATTTAAGATGTTAAGATAATGTGGAGACTTAATTTTGTTGGTGCACAGGCCTATTTTAGCTGTACAGAAACAACCCCAGATCATTGTACTGCCTCCGGAATAGTGCATAGTCAGAACGATCATGTATGGTTCATTGCTTTGTGTGGCTCACTTCAAGCCTTTACATAGCCGTCCTTTTGGAATAGTATAAATTGAGACTCACGGGAAATTTCTTTAATTATTATCAGTTCATTAGTCATTGATAGCTGTCACTCACAATAGGCATCCTTACTGAAAGTGCAACTACATAGTCCTGATTAAATAAGTTATCTTTGCATTGTGTGACTGGAAGTAGGTTTATTTTCCTGATTGAAGAGTGTCATAAATTGAATGGTTGATGTCTTGCTATTTTTCTTCACTTATCACTTCCGAGAAGGACAGTCAAGAAATTTGCTGTTAAAAACCTATCCTGAATATACCTTATTCAGGATAGATTTTTTCAGCAAATTTTTCACAAACTGAGAGCATTACATGTGCATGTTTTTTGAGCTTGCATTAAACAAAGATTTATGCAAATATTTGTAACACTCATTGAACCATCTTCTTCCAAAAACGGATCATTGACAATTTACTTGCAACTTTTTTAAACACAGTGTATAAAAAAGATTGTATAACTAATATTTTTACTTGCATGTTAGTTTAATAAAAAATTTAACAAAAAACTGTAAACAGAGACACAATTTTTAAATGCATACAAAATGACATAAGTAAACGTACCTTCATAGCTAAACGTTTAAGCTCAGCCTTATCTTGTACTCCTTTGATATCATCTACGGCTAAGCCAACTAAAAGATTCATTATGATGACGGCCATGATCAGAAGAAATATCACAAAAAGGGCATAAGTTGGTCCTTTGAAATACAGTTTATTATCTGGGTCATTAAATATCCCATCAAATTCTATCTCTCCAATCATCATCACACCAGTTTTGATTATAGATTCCCAAGGTGTTTCGAATGGATTCTAAAATAAGATTTTTTTTTATCATTGAAATATATTCACAATAGACACAAAAAGTTTTTTTTCCAATTATTTTAATCAGGGATTGGAAAGTTACTTTTTAAAAGTAACTCTGTTACAGTTACTTGTGTAAAAAAGTAACTCTGTTACAGTTACTTGAGTAAAAAAGGAACTATGTTACAGTTATAGTTACTTAATATGAAAAGTAACGAGTTAGTTACTTTTACAAAAAGTAACAAATCAGTTACTTTTACAAAAAGAAACGAATCAGTTACTTTTTGAAATTTCAAGTTATAAGAAAAATTGAAATTTAGCCATATATATCTTATCATTTTTCAAGGAAAATCATGTGCTATTTCCCTCTCAACAAAAGCTCGTATTTCGGGAATGCGAAATGTTCCCTTCTTAGGAATGAAATTTCAAAATTGGCATCCGGCAGCCTTCAGAAAGTAACGGAAATTTTCTTTAGTGCTAAAAGTAACTAAGTTACAGTTGCAGTTACTTTCTGAAAAATTGAACGGCGTTACTCATTGTTACCTAAAACAGTAACAGTTACAAGTAACGCGTTACTCCAATTAATGATTTTAATTAAGTAACATCAAGTTTGTGTTTCATATTTACATGAAAAGTACTCTGACTACTTTAGAGATTGTTTTGTTGCATATAAATTAAATTTTTTTATGCATACCGATTTTAAAACAGCAAAATATGTTATTATTGGTTTTTCTTAATAAAAGCTATTCCGGTTATTGTTTTTCAGTGGTAATACAATTTTCAGTAAGTCACACTCCAATTTCATGATAGGCATTGATAAACCACAACAATATACAGTACTTAATCGCCCTACATTGATGTTTTAAGCATTTTGAATGATCATCAAGTGGTATGGTCTATAATAAATATAAATATTTAACTGCAATATATTTTTTTTTGCTTTGATACAATATTCTGAGATTCTGAGAATATTTATGTACATAACATTAAGCAATATTTAGTCAGACACTTTTACAAAAACCAATAAGCATATAATAATCATACAAACCTGATTCTGCAATAATGTATAGAATCCTAAGGCAAAAGCTACAACAAAGAGGAAGAACACAAGAGAAAAATTTACAAATGTGCCTAAAATTTGAAAAAACATGATGACATAGATGCCAAGGAAAGGGAATTTGCTAATGAACATAAGGAGAACCATCCAAGCAGAGAAAACACACAAGGCTCCTAATTCCCACTGCCAGACCTAATGACAAAAACAATTAAAATTACATTTTACAGGCCAAAAATTTAAACTACTAATGCTATTAATTTCATAAAATTATGTTAACTAAGTATCTTAATATTTATTAGTAAAACATCAATTTTTAATTTTAAGGAAGTTTATCATTTAAATGCAATCACACAACAGCATTAGGTTGCAGTAAGTATATACAGGGTGACAGTAAAGGAATGTCCAAGTTTCAAATTGCAATAGTATCAGCTGTAATTGTTCGAAAGTTGTGGTTGAAGGTAACAAATAAAGAATAACTCCAACAGTTTCATATAAGTGCATGCGCTTGTACCGCTACATCGTTTTCACAGTTGCAGTGTCATCTATTCATTACTTGCTTCCATTACTCCAGACTTGCTGCAGACAGTATAAGAAGAATTGCATTTTTGTTTAGATGTGTGATGTATCACTAAAGGCGCACATATCGAGCACTTATAGAAAAAACTAGGTTAATTTTCCTTCAATTTCATGTATGATTTGTTATATTTAGTATAAAATAAACTCCTGTGTACCATTAAAACTCAGACATTCTCTTACGGACACTCTGTATTATTAGTGAGGGGGCTGGTGTATACCAAATTAAATTGTATAACAAAAAGTAGAAATTTCATTCTTAGAAGACAAGGATACTAAACTAATATCTTCTGCCATTTGACAAACATTGTGTATGTTGCAAAGTACCTGTTGAATGTTATATGAGAAGGTGTTAAGAACAAACACACTGTTAAATAGAAAAAGTTCTTACCTCCCGAATGCCTGTTTGCTGCGAACATTCTGTTAGATCAGCAACAAAGAGTATAGCACTTACGTAACAAGACCACTCTAATATATTTTCTAAATTTAGGTATCTTCTACCATTTTGATGAATTTGATACACCTAAACAAACATAACAAGAAGTTCTTAAAGAACTAAAATAGCCTACTTTTCTGTTTCTTAAATACTTACTAAATTTCTTACAGGGAAACAACTAGGTTCGTAACAGTAAGTGGCATCAACAACCGTTTCTACATTAAATTTTTACACGTTAGGAATAAATTTCACTAAAAACAGCATCCAGCTATAATTTAAAGTTCCAAAATAAATTATTTTCGTTAATTTTCTATCGCAAATAAAATAAATATTACTTATTGTCTGCATGATTTATTTGCAGTCGTAAATAAATATGAAATTACTCGTAGAACAAAAACCATAAAACTACTCCAAGATGCACTTAAAATAGGAAATGTAAATTAAAACTAATCAGGATTATACGCAAAAAAATTAAGCCTTGCCACTTACTTAGTAAACAAATAATCACATTCCCAACATCATTATAAACTGATTTATAACCAAAACAAATTGTGCTTCAAATAATATTATTTTTAAATGAATAAAGTTTCTCATGCCATTGTTGGGTTAGCAAAAGCTATTTAAATAACTCGAAAATGAATTTCAATGCTAATCCAATGGGAAATTCGTTGACAAACAGTAGATTTATGTCCGTCCTATCGTACAGACAGACAAAAAGTATGAAAATTGGGTTTCTGAGGTCATACATTTCTAATAAAAAAGGAATTTTTAAGATCGGATTGATAGAACCGATTTTGGAAGGGGGGGTACAGGCATCGACACCATGTCAATATCTACTTTTTCATTTTTTTTAATTCTTTTGAATTTAAAAAAGAAAAAGTAGGCTAAAAATTGAAATCAAATAAAATACAAGGGTTTTACATTAAGTAATTAATCTGCAGCATAATACTTACTTCTTTTAAAAGATGAACGACAGCAAGAACATAGATAAAATTCCTGCATGTTTGTGGAAAAAGCTGTTCAACCTCTACTTGACATTCTCCAATGTATGGTTGACAGGTATAGTTACTTAAAGAGCTGGAAACAGAGAAAACAATAACTAGAAACTACAGCAACAAAAACACTTGAGGTTAGATATACATATAAAGGGATTTTTTAATGCTGTTTTGGTTGCACTAGATAACTTCATAAATACACAATTTAAAAGTCTTGTTTTAATTTTAATTCAGAATGAACAAATGTTAAATACGTCTTTCATCACAAAAATAGATTGAAAACCTAGAACTTAAATTACTTTATAAACAAATTGAAAATTAGTAAAAATATGCAAATAAGTTTTTTAGTAAAAGAAAACACTTAATCGAAATTTAAGTCATATTAATGATAAATAAATAAAAGCAACTTGTTAGAAATCATTTATTGCTTAGAAGTTTTAGTGTTTATTACCAGCACTTTGGATCTATATCACCACCTTCACTAATGGGACATGGAGGAACAGCTGTTACAACATAACCAGTCAAGAAGATAAGAAACAGAACAAATACAAGTAGATTGCTGTAATAGACATAGCGGCCATAATGCTTCCACTTCCTGTGAAGAAGACTTTCACACAAAGGGTGGCTTAGTAAATGCTCCTGCCCATGAGTAACCTACAAATATAATATTATCTA
Source organism: Hylyphantes graminicola (assembly GCA_023701765.1). Classification (NCBI taxonomy): domain Eukaryota; kingdom Metazoa; phylum Arthropoda; class Arachnida; order Araneae; family Linyphiidae; genus Hylyphantes; species Hylyphantes graminicola. The sequence goes on along the minus strand of CM043119.1, from coordinate 37,057,440 downwards.
AATATTTATTTAAAAAATATACTTGTGGCAGTCAGCACAGATACCCAATACTAGCCATCATTATCCTAGCCATCAAAAGTCCCGAGATTCAAAGCAGGCAACAAAGTCTTATGCCTCACATCAGGCAGCATTATTTGTTCCTCCTACGACTTGCTGGAAGGGAAGTACTGTGGCAGTCAGTACAAATACCCAATACTAGCCCTTGCGATTCAGTAATTACTGCGTCACAGATGGTTCGGTATTGGACTAGCATGCAAGATTCTGGAATCGAAGCTGGGTTTTATGTACCTCTTTACAATAACTGCATCAGCATTTCATGACTTAAGTGGCTAAAAACAACTACCACCAAGCATGCATTATGTATGCTTAGGAATTGCTGAGTGAGGTTGACCATCTAAGTGGGCATATAGTTTGAACTCCAACTGAAAAGTTGTTGTTTCTAATGCCACTCGGTAACCGAGCCCGGACTAAAGAACTACTCCATTTTAACCCTTTCAGTCCCAAAAATTTACTACACTACAGAAGCATCTGATATTCACAAAATAAGCTTATTTTAGGTCAAATATACGAATTCCATAAGAAAAAAAATTCATTAAAATTTTTTATATGGTTTTTGAAACAATGCCAAAATTTTTAAACTGTGGAAAACAAGAAAATAAAAGTATATATATTACCTAAAAACACTTCGAGTTATATATTTTAAGGTATCTGACCATATTATTAAAAAAAATTAAGTAATTATTTTAACCGAAATAGTTTAAATTGTGTTTTAAATATGTGGAACTGAAGTGAACTCATCAAAAATCAGGTGAAATGCTTGTTGGCTATTTTCAAAATAAAAAAAAAGTAGTTCTGTCTTCTATTGAGATTAATGTAAAATATTGTCTAATAGAACAAAGTATGAAGAATCGAATGATGTGTGTTTGGATGTCATAACAGGACATAAACATTTTGACAAAAATATTGAAAGTGATGATGCCAAATGGCATCACTGGGACTGAAAGGGTTAAGGCCAAGTGGGGCCTTTAAACGGGGCTTACGTTTTTTTTTAATTGAGCGCCACAATGGAGGAAGTCAGACTTTTGCTCGTCAGCATAACACATCCGTTTTTCAGGAAGGTCCCTTGCACACATCCATTCTCACTCACATATTGAAATTTTGATTGAGATAACCATAAGCCAAATCAGTTTTTGATTCTGTGGGGGGTCGATGAATGAGTGCCAGGCTTAATTTAGACGTTAAGAGGAAATGCTATAAATCTAACTGTTAGTAATGAGCTGCTTAGAATTAAGTCTACAGAACTGAAGAAGGGTACTGTGCATGATAAGTCAGGTTTGTTCAAACTTTAGAAAATTTAAGACCACACTTAATAGATAAAATATAATTATAATGTTATACTTATTTCGAAAACAGTTTAATTAAAAAAAATTGCTTGTAAAACTATACATTTGGAAAGTTACACATTAAGTACTTTATAAACTGAATAAAATAATGATAATTTTAATGGTATATAGGAGAAATGTACTTTTTTAGCTACTAAATGTTTGATTGCTTACCATCAGCATTAGGGGGTGATTATATTTGAGAATCTCTTTATCATATGTATATGGTTTAACTTTCTGTTTAATGTGTCCACAGTCATCATAAATGTTTGAACCTGCATAAAAAATAAATATGAAGTGTACTATACAATACAAAATATCCAATATTCTTTGGAGTTTAAATAGCATATTTTTTCTGGTATTAATTATAATAAAAGGCCAAAAACTTTATAGTCAGTATAGACTAATTGTTTAATATAAGATATATTCTAGTGCAATTAATTGCTTAACATTTTTATACATATTTATATATAAATATTAAGCAAGGGATTAATAAAAATTTTGAATGAAAATAATTTTAAATAGGTTAAATTATAGATTGATAGTCATTTTATTGTTTTTCATTAATTATTTTTAAATTAGAAAGTTGTAAACTATAATAAAAAATTACCCAAAAATAATCTAAGTAAAGATTTATATTTATTTGTTTTGAGATAAAGATATGTTTATAAACTCTATACATAAAAATAAATCTATTTTTATTACTGTAGATAGCATTTCATCTTACCAGCAAAGGAACTTGATTCTGATTTGGATGATGACTCACTTTGACCATGTTTGTCATACAAATAAGGTTTATAACATGCAAACATATCATCAAGAAACTCATAGTTGAAGGTTACTTCAAAGTCAGGGTGATCATTAGGTAGGTCATTTTCTACTAAACATCGACCCAGTACTTGTTCTGCAACATCTAGAAAATGAAAATTGAACTAAGCACCAAAAAGATCAAATATATGAAAGGTCTAACGAAACTCACTTTCTCCAAAGTATAACTCTTCTTTTTGTAGTAGGTAGATTCTGTACATTGACGACTTATGACAATCGCAAATTCAATTGGACAAAGTCGTCAATGAAAGGTCCAAACCCTATTTAGAACTCTAAAATGTGAGTTTTGCAACTAGTCACAAATGTCTGAACTCTATTTTTTAATCTTATTAGAATAACTAATTTTTTTTTTACAGAAGCCGCTTGTAGTTAATTAATTGTAAGATGTGGATAATTATTTTTTTCAACACTATAAGAATAAAAAAAATATCTAGCTATGATATTTCTTTCATAGAGCAATGAGAATTTTTTCTAAATTTTAATTCTAACTTTTTTTATGGTATTTCTTTCATAAAGCAATGAAAAATACCTAGCTATGATGTTTCTTTCATAAAACAATGCTATTTTTTTTATGGCACTCATTTAGAAAAGTTAATATATTCACAAGTCCGATGATAATAGGCAAACATATGCTATATGAATACGCTTTACACTTTAAAATAATTGACCCTCTACTTGCAATAAAGATCAAAACTTAATTACTATAAGTAGAGCAATTTATGTAAGGAATAAAATTCACTTTAAAAAATGAGAAATCTTTAATAAATATTGGCACATAAAATATAATTACTAAAAAATCTACCTGGCATATGGTGTATGAGTTTGCGCAGAGGCGTTTCATGATAGGAAAAATCATTTTGATCGGATTCATTCCTTAGAACCTCTTCCCACTTAGAATGAGACAATATTTCAATTGCAACGTCTCTAGATAAAAATAGACATTGCTTCAAATCAGAAACATTTCTTCCTCAAATTAAAATCTCAATTGCACGCAGGTAAATAAAATGGTTTGAATGTTCACAGAAAGCACAGAACACAGAGAAATGCAAGAGGAGAAGCCTAGAGGAAAGAGACAGAGAGAAAATAAAAGAAAAAAATTCTCAATTCCACTCAGGTAAATAAAATGGATTGAACGTGCATAGAACACAGAGAAATATAAGAAGAGAAGCCAATATGAAAGAGATAGAGAGAAAATAAAAGAATAGTAATATTTTGGTATGATAGAGAAAGAGTAGCATCAATTCAGTTACTACAAGGAAAAAGTTTAACCTTCTTAAGGAAACCAAGGTATAAACCTATCACCTGAAATTCAGGTTCTTCTGTAACACATAATTTTTTACAAATTTATAGTTTTGCTCAATTATAAACATAATTGATACATAATACATATACATTGATACATAACTGATACATAATTTTCATTTAACACCACAATAACCATAATAACATTTCAATTAAATATAACATTTGATTTTTGTGTAAGAAAACAAGTTTACACTTCAATCTATATGATTGTCCCTCAGATTAATATGTTAGTTTTTTCCAGTGCAAATATCGCTAATTTCACGAATACTAAAAAAGATACCAATGATTTTCTTAAAAATTTACCGGTATTTATTTAAAGTTTTATTTTTTGAAATAAAAAATGGATGAAATAGAAATAAAAATTTATAATTTACCATGAGAGAGGAAGAATGAAGCATATTCTTTTATTAGCAAGATTTGACCAGGCAAAACGGAAAGCTACTTATTTCGGACCATAAAAGTTTAACATATAATCCAAAAGATACATACTCATGACCTTTCTCGATGGCTACATCTAAACAATTATTCCCCTTCTTATCACATTGTGAGATGTTTGCATTGTATTTCAGAAGCAAACTCACAACTCCTCTGTGACCTTCACGTGCTGCCAAGTGTAAAGGTGTAGCCTACAGTTAAAAAAATATAAGATTTAAAAAATAAATTAAAGATTACAATGTCAGAGACAAATATTTTGTGACTAAATATTTATTTCAAATATATTTCTGCATTAAATATGGTTAATTGGCAAACATCAGGACAAAATGCCTAATACCTGGTTGACCTAGGAAAGTAATTTAGATAGTATGAAGTTATTAAATTTATTTGCTGAAAAAAAACCTATAAATAAGAGGCTTCCTCTTTAAGAGAACTTTATATGCAGTGGCCCTAGTAAAAGGAATGCACTGAATAATACAAAACTTGGCATAAAAGACAAAAAAAGTAAATATGAAAAAAGCAATGCTTATTAAGTTAAACAATTAAATTCAAACAATATCTCCAAAGTAAATTTCATAATACATAATAATCACACTATTTCATCAACTAATATAAATTACAATAATATTATGACAAATGATATCCTTCAATTTTTAATTTAAAGCATGCATATACTATTACGATAAGTAATAAAATTTAATACATAGCATGTCGGAAGTAGATTTATGCAAAGTAACTGAATAATTAAAGAATTTGAATAATTTGTTGTCAAATTTTTAATCATATCAGTACACACAAATAAAAATTATTTGTCCTACTTTTGTTTTATCAAGAGGATCCACTTGAGATCCTGCTTTTAAAAGAATCTGGCAGCAGCGTTTCCATCCTCTTGAAGCTGCACAGTCAAGAGCAGTCCATAAATAGCAATTTCTAGAGAACACCAGAAACATGAATTTAATTATTAAAAACTTGTTCAGCCCAATAAACTTTACTTTTATTTAAAGTTTATTGCATTAATTTTGTTGGCAGTAACAAAGAATATTATCAAAAGACTCAATTAAAGAAAAATACACAAATTTACTGTTAGAAACTGAGTTTTATGCAGTAGGCCAATAGGATATATAGCAAATTAGTTTTCCAACAGAAGTTCTAAGTATAGATAACAAATATTTGCAAGCATGTGGTTTTAAATACCATGAATAGTAAATTTGAGCAGGGTAAAAAAAATTTCAATGCAAGAACATCATTTTAATAAAGCCCCAAAGTGTTCTACCCCATGCCTTGCTTTTTCTAAACTGTATGTATGAAGTAGTAACTAAGTTTAAATTTAAAATAAAAAAGATAATGAAGATTGTAAAATTTTTAACATTACTTTTATCAAGACAAAAAAAGTACAATACATAACAGTAGAACCTTGATTATCCGTCTCTTGTTTATCCAGAACTCTTTGTTAACCGACCGTTTGTGAATCATCATAAAAAATTTCGCCCTAATAAGATCATTCTAGGTTTTTCCAAAAAGAAAACAGTCTCAGAATTTTATGGCGATTCTAAGATGAGAAATAGCCAGCGATTCTGAAAAAAATCAAGAAACTCCAGGAAACTTCTTAAATAGAGGCTCTTAAGGGGGTTCAGTATGTTGTATATCAGTAATGTTAAATTGGCAATTGCAATGTACCTTTTCACAATAACTACTGATCAGATCATCTTAAAATTTTCTGTGTGTGTTATACCAACCTTATATATTAATCTGAGGATAAAAGTTTTTTTTTAAAATAACTTTTAGATTTTTTAAAAAATAAAATAAGTTTTAAAGTACCCAAAAAATCATGAAATTTTTCACTTTTTTTTGCCCCATAATTTTTTTTCACTTTAGTTTTATTAAAATTTATAACCTCAGATTAATCTATACTATGTATTACATCATATAAAAAAAAGTTTGCGAGAAAGCATAGCATAGTTTTTGAGAAAAGGTACGTCGAAGTTCAAAAAATCAAGTTATGAGAAAAACGTGTTTAAAGTTTTAATTGCTAACCCATTTCTTTACGAAGGATTTTTGCTTCCTCGTAATAAATGTCAAAAATATTTTTCCCAATCGTCTTGATACTTTGTGACATTATTCATAAAGGTTGTAATAGTATTTTAAGCCAATAATTTCATTTTTGATTTTTTTCACTGATTTTGGGGTACTGAACCCCCTTAAGCGATGTCTACTATAAAAGCAAAAATAAGCAATTTTTAAAGAACTCCGTTCAGATATTTAAAAAATTAATCCACAGACTTACTTTACTTCCCCATACAAGATGTTTTACTATTAATTGAAATTTTTCTCTGTTATCTGAAATTTAATTTTCCGACCTACTTCCGGTCCTAATTAGACAAGATAATCAAGGTTTTAATGTATTTAAAAAGTGTCCTTTAAAAATGCTTTACCTTGATTCAATTATTGCACCTGCATGTAGAAGAAGACCTACCATAGGATAATGACCACCCAAGGCAGCCAAGTGTAGAGGTGTGTTTGTGTTCTCATCTTCCGAATTCACAATGTTTTTGTTGTGTTTTACAAGGAGTCTGGCAACACTATATAATAAATGTGTAAAGATTTAAATCTAAAACTTACCAGCATATGACATTGATATTGTAAAAAGCAAGCACATAATTCTTATAAAAGTTTTTCTTATAAATTGCATAATAAAAATTTTACAAGACCTAAAATAATACATTCAACAAACATCTGATTCATTTTTATTTGAGGTTAAATTGAGACCTTGATAAATCTACAGTTTTATTTAATCAGTTTGGCTTCATGTATAAATTTAAATAGAAATTAAAGTTTTGTATTCACCATTTTGTTACCCAATTACCCAGATAATATATTTTTTTAAAACAAAAACATTAAATATTTTTTCATACTGACCTATTATGGCCCTGTTTAGCTGCCATATGCAAAGGTGTTTGCTCATGTTCATTTTTCTTCTCAATTTCAGCACCATTATTTAAAAGTATCTGAAAATTGAAGTAGTTCTTTGAATTTAACAAAAATACAAAATTTTAAATTATTCAAAACAATATCAAACTTAAGAAATTATACTTCCTTGATCTTAAAAACATTTCTTATTAGTAGTACTATCATTGTAGATTACCTAATATGATAGTTATAAATTGTAAATTTTAAGTTTTAAATAATCTAGCAAATAGTAGTACCAACTAAAACCATTGTATTATTACATAATTTTCTAAGATTGCAATGATTAACAAAAGTTAATACAAGTATTGAGATATAAAATTTCTTTGTTTTATGCAGCTTTAAAAACCAAACTGTGAAATTTGCTCAGATTTCTGAACTTTTTGGTACTTAGTAAATTTAGATTCCCTAACAGATTTCTACATTTCCAAAAAGTTCTATAAAATGCCAAATTCTGCAGCCTTAGTTCAAAAACACAGCTCCCCCAAAGCTTGTTTTCAAGAGTTTCTTGCCAAAAGAACTTACCATTAAGTTTTAGCTTAAAATACATATTTTTTGCTGATTCTTATTTGAATTGAAAATAAAGTTAACACATTATAGCTAAGTATATCATAAGTATCATTATTTTGTGGTGTACTTTAAAAAAGTCATTTTATAGTTAAATATTTTTTTTTTTAAAGAAAATGAGATATTTTGTTTCATATTTTCACTTTAATAAATAACTAATAGACACTCTTAGAAAATATCTTGTTGAAAGCTAAAATATTCTTAACATGTAAGAATTTGGAGAAAGAAACACATTTTTACAAAAGTTAGTGAGGCAGTGAATCTAGAGTTGCAACAATGCCCCTAAAACATACTTCAACTATGTCAGCAAATCCTTTCAAAGCTGCAATATGAAGAGGGCTATTCTCATAATGATCACAACTGTTTACCAGGGCTTGAGCACCTTCATATTCTAGCAAAGCCTGAAACAATTGTAATACAAAGAACTTCAACTATGCAAGAAAAATAAACTTTCTGCAAATTTACTGTCCAAATTGACGAAGTACAGGCAGGGAGATTGCAAGTATTGAACTAGTCACAAAGGATATTTGAATATTAGTAAGATGATTAAGTATAAAAAAGTTAAAAAAGTATTTATTTCACAGAAAAGGAAATTATTCACATAATTTTATAACTGGTACTCACTTTACTTTGATTTAAAAGTAAAAAGCTTTTTTTATAGCAAAAATCTGTTATATATATCTATATATTTTTTTGTATGTAGATCCTGTAGATTGAATACAGATGAAGTTTCAGTGCAACATAATTTCTTTTATAAAATAATATTATATAACTATTACTAAAAATTCTGCAAATAGTGGAGAGAATAAGAGGAGTGGTTTTCTTGGAGATTGCAAGTATTAAACTAGTCACAAAAGATATTTGAATATTAGTAAGATGATTAAGTATAAAAAAGTATTTATTTCACAGAAAAGGAAATTATTCATCACATAATTTTATAACTGGTACTCACTTTACTTTGATTTAAAAGTAAAAAGCTTTTTTTATAGCAAAAATCTGTTATATATATCTATATATTTTTTTGTATGTAGATCATGTAGATTGAATACAGATGAAGTTTCAGTGCAACATAATTTCTTTTATAAAATAATATTATATAACTATTACTAAAAATTCTGCAAATAGTGGAGAGAATAAGAGGAGTGGTTTTCTTGGAGATTGCAAGTATTAAACTAGTCACAAAAGATATTTGAATATTAGTAAGATGATTAAGTATAAAAAAGTATTTATTTCACAGAAAAGGAAATTATTCATCACATAATTTTATAACTGGTACTCACTTTACTTTGATTCAAAAGTGAAAAGCATTTTTTATAGCAAAATTTTTTCAAAGATTTTTTCCTGTAGATTGAATACATATGAAGTTTCAGAGCAACATAATTCTTTTATAAAATAATATTATATAACTATTACTAAAAAATCTTATATTAAACGTTTATAACTTACAGAAAGTGTCTTAGGGTGGTTTTCTTGAGCTGCCCACATTATCACGTTTCGTTCCATGTTATCTACAACATCAATGATGGCTTTGGCTTTTAGAAGCACCCTCACAGCCTCCTCATGGCCCGCTTCTACTGCAACCATAAGAGGAGTGAAATGGGCATTGTCTCGAGCTTCAATATTTGCTCCGCTACAGAAATTGAATACAAAGCATTTTTATCAAACATTTTACAAAAAAAGCTTAATAAAATTAAGTTTGCAAAGAAAAATATGAATTAGCTTTATAAATCCGTCATTGCCCGGGTTACCCTTAATAATGGTGATTTGTTTTATACATAAATTTTTATTTTATGAAAATTGATCCCCTCTCCACTGGTCAGTACACCATCAGGATATTATAATCTAATCCCATTCAGATAACAGAATTAATTTAATAAAAAAAACTAGATGTAGGATTGTATCCAGAGTCTTCCTGGATTTTAAAGGCTTTATCATAGGCCCCTAAAAAAATTGCAAATTTCATGAACAAAGAAAAATATGAATCGGGATATATTTAAGGTATAAAAACCAGTTGAATAGTTCACTTGCTGCTGCTCACACAAACATGCTACATGGATAGAGAATTGCATTTTAAAGGAGTAGCAACAGATCGAGAATAGTTATCACCTCTACTGTAAAAAGATATTGTTGCAAGTATCACCCAATTCTCCAAAACATGTTTCCAAGATTAATTCTTGGACATCGTCATACATCAAGTCTGTACAGTAATGACAAACGAAAGAAAACAAAACAGAAATGCATCATATTTATAAAGTACAAATTCCTGATTAACTTTTAAAATATTTCAGCATATCTTCATTTTAAACCAATTTTAAACATAAATTAAATTCAGTTTTGGGTATAACTATGAAATAAAAAAAATGGCCACTCTGATCATTGCGACTGACGAACTTCAAAAAATTAAATGTAGGACAGGTTCCTATACATATTGATTTGCATGAAATATGAAGTGAAATGTTTACCACAATTGGTTATTTTGTTTCTTGGTAACGAAAATCACCAAACTGCTTAGAGAGTTAATTATGTAATAGCTGTTCACAATTCGGAAATATAATGGGCTTTTTTCACATAGTACAGAAAGAAAACAAAACATACAATGAAACTGCTGTATTTAGAGAGTGACATCATAAGAAACATTCCCATTAAAATCAAGCCGAAGAAATCTGGCCCAGTGTAACAAAATGAAATGATTTGAGGTCAATAATTAAAAAATGATATTCAAATAAGCATTTTAGAAATTAAACTCCTGTGCTTACTTAATTACACTTGATTTTTACTCACACCGAAACGCTGAAATTTCTGTCATATTAGAAAACGAAAAAGTATAAATTAAATTTCATAACAATGCTATTCCCATAGTGAAATCAGCTCATGTTTTGCCTTCCTACACCCATTTAGGTTGAAAAATCGCTTCTTAAATTAATCTTAGTTTAATTTGAATTAAATAGAAGCTAAATACTAGTTAATATAATAGAATATAAATAAAATGAAATTATTTTTTACTACATTCTAACAAGTTTTTCATCTAGCATATTCATTACTATTATCAACACAATTTTTTTACTGAAAAATGTGGCAATAAAAATTCATAAAATAATAGTAAACTTCTTAGGTATTAAAAAATGTCTAAATATTATATTTTAAAGACATTTTTAATCTCAATCTAAAAGTAAACAAAAAACTTAGGATGCTATATATAATAAATAACTTGTTTAGACTCCTCTGATCATAGATAATAAGTATATCGTCAAAGACCCTTTCTGGTTACAAGCAGAAAACATCAATATACAAAAGGACATTTTACTATAGCTATAAAAATGTCAGGCATAAAACTAGTTAAAACAAAATAAGATGTATAATAATAAACAAAATTTCAATCAAATTACTTGTCCAAAAAATATTCTATCACTTCACAAGCATTAAATGCAGCTGCTTTATGTAGAGCTGTTTCACCCAGGTTATTAGTGTAATTAATTGCTGCCCCATGTTGATGGAGGCATTTAACAATTTCCACATTTCCAGACATAGCTGCTAAGAGCAAAGGCTGCGAATAACTTTCAAAGGTCATTTTATTATCAGCTCCTAAAAATAAGAAAAAACATAATGCAAAACATAAATTAAATTATATCAATGGTATTATATTATGATACAATGTAAAGGTTGCATTTTGCTAGTTTAAGTGAAACAAGTAGGTTTGTAACAGAATCTGTCACTTAACCCATTTCCACACAACAGTTGTGTTCAACAGGAAAAATGTCGCTGAACAATATTAATTCTATTATAAACCTTTAAACGCTAAATTTGGCTAGTTTAACTTATTTTATTTCATAAATTCAATAATTATATAATTAATAATAAATTCAGTAATTACTATCATTTACAAAAATTAATTTATATTTAAAAAAATCAACAGGCAATATTCCTCTCTTTTAAATAAAACCACAACATTTAATATAAACAAAAGGCAAAAAGGCGCCAAACACAGCATTCATTATATATTAAACATTAACATGCTAAATGTGGCTAGTTTCATTTACTTTATTTTGAAAATTCAATAGTTATTACTTATATCGTCTGCAAAATTAATTTATATTTCAAAGAATAAATATGTAATATTCCCTCGCTTTTAAATAGAATTAAAACATTTCATATCAACATACAAAGAATTTCACGGCGAAATATATTTCACGACATTTCAAACTGACCGATGCGATGTCGCAAAAAAATTATATTAATTTATTGTCTAAATGAATTTAAGTTTCTCAAGCGACTGTTGTGATGTCAATGTCAATTTAATTCTAATAAAAATGGCTTCCTATGCTTTTTAAATGAGCATTAAACTTTGCAGTTTTTTAAATAATTGAAGTACTTTGAATTTTTAAAAATGGCTTCCAATGCTTTTTAAATGAGCATTAAACTTTGCAGTTTTTTAAATAATTGAAGTACTTTGAATTTTAATTCTTTTATGAAATTTTCAATGCACTGGATTTTTTGACATATCACACTTGTCCCTTGCGTTTGTAGTTTGGGCTGTGAGAGTGGCTGATGGACGGACGGACAGACAAACGGACTGAACTATTATAAAACCTCCCACTTTTTATGTTATAAACGTAGTGTGGAAGATAAAATAAGAATGCAGCTTAGGGTGGGTAAAAAACAAAAACAGCATTGCTCACGTTAATTACTGACAAACCTCACAAGGGGTAGAGGAAGCAAGAGTTTTTGAATCTTGCATTATGATCTGAAGAAGTGTACCATGTTTAAAGAATGCTTTACCTTTTTGTAGAAGTGCATTTACAATTTCCAGATGTCCTTTTGTTACAGCTAGGTGAAGAGCAGTGTTACCATTAAGATTTTTTTCTTGAATGTACTATAAAAGAAAGATTTACACAATATATAAAAAACATTGATTTTAAATCACAATTGTTCAAAAACCAAATTATTAAGATATGGAATGATTAATATGTATCTAATGGAAGAATTGAATATTTTTTTATGCTTACATAACTAAAAACAAAGCTTTACTAGATGTTTATAGTATGTAATTGACCTTACGTTAGGGTTCACAAGTACTACATACTAAAACAGTTTGCAATGTTTAGGGTTTGTTGGATTTGGCTCTTTGATCAAAATAATATAAAATGTATATACTTTTCCAAACTTTTATATACTAATTTATATTTACATATACATAATAAATCCATACCTTTTCCAGACTGATTTTTCGTTCAGGTTGTTCAACGGATTCCGCTAACCGCTCGACCGCCTCAAGTAACTGATCTACCACATCTGTGCTTCCTGCAGTAGCAGCTAAGTGTAAAGGTGTAGATAGATTCTCGTCCTCAGCTTCAGGATGAGACCCAGCTTCTAGCAGCGACTTGGCTACAGCTGGGGAATTGTACAGTGCGGCACAGTGCAAAGCTGTCATTTCTTGCTTATCAGAGGTCTAAAAATAGTTTTATGTAATATAAAATACGCATGTTTAAAATAAATAAAGCATGTAAGTAAACTGACCAAAGTAGGGATTCTAAAATGAAATTATCGAGTATTTTCCTGTTAACATTAAATTAATGGTAAATATCATAAGTTTGATATTTTTCTCAAGAAATAAATTTATAGTTATTGGTGCATCTTTTAAAAAAATCATAATACATACAACCTAAAAAAACATAATACATGTGCTCATAAATATTTTTTTAAAATTTATATCAATATTTTTTTAAGTGCTGTACATATTCATTCCCTATAAAGAATTTTTAATATTTCATTTCATAATTTTCACCAAAATATCTTTATTACATATTTCATTTAAAACCAAACAATTTTTATAAATAGCTGTTTCCTACATTGCACAAAGTCCTACTTTAAAGAGCAAAAAACATTTTTATTTTGGTAAATGCATAAATATATTTGAAAATAAATTGAATACCGAATTGAAAATCAACTAAATACAGTTTTGAAAATAAATTAAATACAGTATTGAAAGTAAAAGACAAAACAAAAGTACCTCAGTATTAATTTTAGTAGACTTCAATAGTTCTTGTGTAGCAAGGTCATTGTCTCTCATAGCAGCATAGTGTAGTGGTGTCATCCCATATGTGTCTTGACAATTTACATGGGCTCCTCTATCTAGCAATGTGGATATAACAGTGTCAGATTCATTTTGAGGACTTTCATCACATTTTGTTGACTATAAAAACGTTAAAACAAATTAAATGTTAGTAAAAATATAATGCATTTAAAGTTTTCTTTGAAATTGAAATAAAAAAGTAAATTGAATGAATAACAAAATGACAAAAGAAAATACATAAAGTATTGCATTAGTATTATTTGTATTTAAAAACAGTGAAAAAACCTGCGCATAAACTTTTACGGGGAGATCATAGTTATCGACATCAAAAATGTGCAATACTTAGTATTGATTTCGAACGGATATAAATAGTTATTAAAAAAATTTAGTAAAAAGATATATTTTGAAACATACAATTACGAATTTTCAAAAATACAAGTATTTTTTCAGTACACTTTGTACAAAAAAATATACAATGAATGCACACAAAAACTTTTTTCAAATGCAAGTAACAAGTTACATTTATATTGGTCACCTATTTTTTTTAGCTTAATCGATTCCTGTTAACACAAATTCGAAGGGACCACCGAAACATTCCTTATTAACCAAATTTCATGTTAACCGTCAACAATTTTTCTTATATCGAATCAGTGAATAGTTTAAAAAATCACAATAATTTGTTTTTTATTTTCTAATATGCACTGCTCAAAACAATTAGGGGAGCACTTTTTAATTCCAACTTTAACTTCACTCCCAACTTTTTAATTTTTATCCTATAAATCTGAAATTTGTTAAATAGGTTCACTATGCATTCGAAATGAAATAGTAAAAAACAGGAGAAAATTTTTTAAGTTTTTAATACTTAAATTTAAAGGGGGGAAATGGAATAATAACTTTTTAATAAATTATAACAATAATTTTTTCAAAACTTTTTTTGTTAAAAATAGTTGAAATATATTTTTAAACATCTAAAAAATGCAAGCATGAAAAATTTAGGGTCAATTTATTTTCTAAAACTGTTTTAAAGTGAAATTTATTTTACCATATTTTTCATATTTTCATTAATATTAAAAAAATATTAAATTCTTCAAAATACGTTATTCTTCCATATAATGATGTATCTAACGATACATAAGTTGCGAATTTAACTTAGTCAGAAAAAAATCGCAAGCTGATGATTCCCAATGGAATCATTGGGAGCGAAAGGGTTTAAAACATGTGCTCCCCTAATTGTTTTGAGCAGTGTAATACACTAATAATACAAGCATACAATTAGTAATTCAAAGGAGGCGTGGCACATTTGTTTAATTTTATAATTTAATTTTTTTATAAGAAATAATTAACCAATCAATACAAAATTGGCCTAATTCGATAGATTGGGCTTCTATCTATCAGAAAATACCGATTTCAAAGATTTGATTTTTTGGTCATTCTTAACCATGATTTCCTCAATAAAACTAACCAACAGCTATAATCAATATATAAACTGAAACTAATTGACCAAATTAAAAGAAAAAGTTTACAAAGGTTTCAATACCTTTATTTGTTTACAAATAATGTTAGATTTAAATATTTTTTTAAAAGCTGTATTTTTTTTAAACTGTAGCATTACTTAGAATTTTTATATTTATTAACCAATTAAAAATTCCACAGTGCTATAAAATTAAATGAAACATGAATTAATAAAAATGAATTAGTGGATATTTTTAAGCTGTAATTTTTTTTAAAAAAGCAATGCAAATATGCTTTTAGTAACAAATTTACTGAAAAATAAACATAAAAAAATATTATTGCTTGATTAATGCATTTAAACCTTTCTAGTTATAAAAGTTTAAATAATGTTACATACCAAGCGTTTGTTATCTTTATGGTAACCATAACGCGCTGCAAAATGTAAGGGTGTCAACCCATCTTCGCCTTTGATATTAGGATCTAAAGCAAAAATAATTATAGATTACAGTTTTTATTCATTTTTAAAAATTATAAAAGTTTAAAATGCATAGTGAAAAACAGTCACACTTAAATAGATAAAGGGTGCCATAATTTGATTTGCTCTGAGGGTTCTGAATTTTGTTAACAACATTTTTATTAAGCAAAAATTTGTTTATAAATTGACGGCTCAAGTTTATAGTGGGTTAAATTTTTAGCAACACACAACTGGTTTTTAATTTTTATATAGGTTATTATTTCAATAAATGGTTTTATCAAGAAGTATAAAATTTGTAAGAAAGGACACATTTAAAACCCAATAAATCTATGATGACCAATAAGTTCAGAGGCATGAAAAAATAGTACACCTGGCCAAATTCGAGGATCTTAATAATGGATTTTAGAACTAAAAAAATAATTTAATAAACAAATTAAAACCATCAAAAGCACAGATGGTTAAAACATTTGTTGTAAATAAGAGCAATTAATCACATGAGAAATATTATGTTTACAAACAAGCAATACAAGAAACACATGCTTGACATTCTAAGAAAGTGTGGTGCACTTTTAAAAATGTTGGTAATAAATGTTTAATAGTTACTCAAAAAAATATTCAAAAATCTACAATGAAATACTTACCAGCTCCCTTTTCTATGAGAAGTTGCGTGGCCAACACACGATTGTATCTAGCAGCATAATGCAGAGGGGATCTTTTATTTTCATCCAACTGATTGAGTTTTACTCTGCAAGAATCTGGACTAAGATTGGCAAGATACCTTTCCAATCTCTCTGCACATTCATCTCGTAATAACTATAAGCAGGAAGAAACACAAGAAGTGCTTGAGGTTTGGAAACTAAAGAATTGAAATTGGTTAAAATAAGTTTTGGTTTGAAAAGTAGACCCTTGATTAATCATTTTATATTTTATTTCTTTGGTATTTTTTATGGGTACTTTTAAGTTTTGTAGGCGCAAGAGATAAAGTTGCAAAAAACTACAACCGCTGCCAAAGGGAATATTTACTATGGCACCCTTTAACTGTGTATACTGTGCTTTGTTGACAAAGATTACATTTGTCGAGATTTGTGATAGTGAAATGGAAAAGCACAAATGGAAAAGTAGGTTTTTTTTATATGTCTTTTCTTGACAAAGTTTTTGAAGTTTGAGCTTAGCTAAGCAGAACGGAAACCAAATCGGAATCTAGCTTCAAATATAATTTTATAAACTTTAAAACTTACATATGAATTATAATATTATAAAAATCAATTGGTAAGTTTTGAAATTATATGTGGCAGTTGGTTCATTAAAATTGTATTTATAAACAAAGTTTAATGAAGCATTTTTGAAATATCATACTTGTTGTAAACTAATAGCTGGTGCAGCTGCAAGAGGTTCAAGCTCTTCTTCAAAACTTTTAGAAAAGGATGGTTTTTCCTCCTGAATCTTAGTTTCTTTACAGAATCGTAATTTTCTTGAGACATAATTTGAGTTGTGATTACTAGAGCTGCCTTCACTTCCATAATCATCGTCGCTGTCCGCCTGGAAACTGTCAATGTTGTACAAAGAGTACTTCACATTAGCGAATTGAGCTGACATTTCAAATTCACCTAAAAGAGATAATGGATAGATGTGAGTATGATTTGGGATGAATAAACTTCATAGTATGATTCGTAAACTACCAATTAACAGCATTTGCAATTCAAAATAAATTCAATCCAAAACAAAAACCTAACTTATAAATTACAATTATTTAAGTATATTAAATTTTTGGTTTTTGATTTGAAGGACATAAAATATGTCTTTGAAAGAATATATTAAATAAGAATTAAATTATATTACATTGAGTAATCAAAATTAATGCTCAATGCCGGCATTTGTTTTGTTTAGATTGAAAACATAACTGAAGGAGTGTTTATAATACAATTTAAGAGCTTTAACGCAACTCGAAACGCTTAGCAGTTTTTCTGGATTCGGTTTAAGTGTTTCGTAAGGTAGGTAAATATTCTGGCTTGTGTGCTTGATCATACCAGCTTATAAACCTTCACATAAATAATTTTTACTAACACAGACAGTGAGAAGTTACACTTAGGGCGAAAGCGGGAATCGAACCAGCACCCGGTACAGTGCGCAGACTGTTAGCGTAGGAAGCTGATTTTTTGCTTCAAAATAACGTATTTCACTTGTTTGTGAGACTTTCGGTTCATTCTGTGAAAGTTTGTGACAGACAGACGAACGGACGGACTGAACGCATAACCTTCCACTTTTTACGTTATAAACGTAGTGTGGAAGCTAAAAAGTACAAAACTAATGAAAATCACCAATAGACAGTACCAATATCGTTGATAATGTAATTATATTAATGTCTTGTACATATAACATTTCGAACACATTTTTGTATCATATATTGGAATGTGTTTTCGTTTCTTATCAACATAAAAGGAATTTATTTGCATAAGTTATCTGATATGCACAATAACATTATCAGGATTTCTTATCGTTTACTTCAAGAGTGATAAAATGTTATTAGTAATTCTTATGTTTTAAATTCATAGCTAATTTTGTTTAATCAACGGATCAATCAATAAAAAAATGTATTTCGGTATCTATACATTTGCAATAAAGACAATTTTGTTTTATTGAATGGATGTCTACAATTACAACCCCACATATTTAAATGGCAATTATGAGATTTTTAGCAGTTAAATGTCGTACAGAACTTTTCATATTGAAAAATAATGTTCTGTATTTACTTAGTTTAACAACAATACTCAACTTTAAGGAGCTTCAAATAGAGACTAAATTTTGACAATTTGAGAGATTGAAAGAAAGGATGGAAGCACGCAATTTTAAAAGGTTTTATTTGCTGAAATGACTTTATTATCATTTTTAGTGCTTTTAAAATTTATTAAATATGAACCTGCATTTGAAATCAACTACTAATGGCTTAACATTCGTTGAATAATTTGGACAGATATGTATTTTTGAATACATAAAATACTTATTTTTTCTTTGCACCTTTCAATTTCTAGAAGAAGCTTAGAGAACTACAATGTAAACTAAAAACGAAGTATTTAAAATACTATTTTCATTGTTTTTTAAGTAATAAAATTAAATATATAGAATATAGATAACATAAATTTTATACAATCATTAAATGTGTATAAATGAAATGTTATTTAAATATACACATTCGTCAAAAATGCAACCCTTTTAAGATCAGGATCGAGTCTAAACACTAAAAATAAAAGAGATATTTTTAATAAATTCATACACAGATTGATAAATTTGCCCTTACATACAATAATCTAACTTTATAAAAAGCGATTGTTTAGGGATTAGCAAAAAAGCTTTTAACCCTTAGTGTTAGTGTTGCAACAAAATAGTTAGTTCGCTTTAATTAGTATTCAAAAAAGCACTTAAAAAAAAACTTTTTATTCTTTTCGATTATTGCCGTCATTCTTGGATACATATGTCGGATGTCAAAGGTTGAAGTAACATTCTTAAAGGGGTCTCGGTGATAACCATAAAGTTCAACATCGCCAAAGCAACCATTTTCAAAAACTCACTCCCCAACAACAAATATAATATTGCCACCTTCAAAACTGATCTAGCGACGCCTGGTTAAGAATGGGGCATAAATTCCGAGCAGTCTTATCGCAGACACACAACGACTTCGAAAAGCAGTAGTTCTTGAGCGGATAACATGGAGATTAGAAGACGATGGAGATGTTGCAGGGCAAAATCCAATACAAAGGCCGATTTGCCAAGTGAAGCCATCATTCGTTTCGCAATAAGCCCAAACAAACGATATCGCTATATCGGCTAAGTATTTGGCGCCATTCTGCAATGGAGTTTGCATAGGCTTTTACATAACTTTGGCGATTGTCTGTCTCTCTAATAATAACCATAACTGTAACTCATTTTTCTTTCCTGTGAAGGCAATTATTATCATGTTGTATAAATTCAGATATCGTGCTACAGCCTACAATATTGCAAATAGTAATTTTTGGATTTTTAATTCACGCTTTTTAAGAAATAAAATGATGCGTTTCAGCATATAGCATTGAACGGTTTGTTTGGGCTTACTAGGGTTGCTTGACAACTTTCTGGCGGCTTCAATTTGTTTCTCGCCAAGCACCTCCGTCTTCTTCAATACTCTATGGCGGATACAAACGACAGCTTGGGAGGCAGTAAACGCAGTCGCAGGACTTTAGGGAAAAGTGATGGAACGAAAAGAATTTATCCTCGCTTGCGTTGCTGGATAAACTTTATCGCCGTGTTCGACAAGGAAAAGAATTTAATGTCTGCTTTAGCAAGACGGAAAAGCGTGTTTTTATATTCCCTTTTCCACACCTTTCCCACGATCGGGTCCCGGGATGATAAAATGCGTTTTTATTAGGCGCACACTTGTGCATTTTACTTCTGCTTTTGAATATGCAAAATCCTTTTCAGGACATGTTTTTAAGTTCTATGTTGCGAATAAACATAAATATTTCAAAAGGGTGTAAACTAAAGACATATGTGAGGGACAACATTTTTGCCAAAAATGACACTTATATGCATCATGACTCAAAACAACACATAATTTCATCCTTGCTTTGGTTGTTGAAATTTTTATATTTTGTTAACGCATATTAAAAACTTAAAATTTCCAGAATGTCAAAAGTACAATAAATTATTTAGAGCATACAAATTATGAAATTGTTCTCCAAAACCAATTATTTCAACAGCTTCAGACTATGAGAAGAAATCTCTTTAATCGATCATTTTTTTCTTGCTTTCAAAATTTCTCTTGACTATCTATTGCTAAAAAAAGGTTAGCATAGTACTACTTTTATTAATTCTAATATTCTTATTTAAACATATACGTATAACTTTGAAAAATAATTTAAGATAGGCGAATACCCAAAATTCCAACAAATTCTAAAATTTTTACTATTACTTCAATCTTTTCCAAATTTGGCATAGTGATTTCAAATATAATGAACAATGCTATTTAGGAATTTTTTTTTATTTAAATATAGTTTATTTATTTTAAACGGTGTTTTTCAACTAAAAAAGGCTTACGCTAACAAGTCCACCACATTGAATTTTCCTCCTACAAACATTAATTGTATGTTAAATTCTTCGTTTTGAACTGATACATGCAATGACCCACCCTCTACAGTTACATACAAATTACAAGAAAATAAGTTATTAAGAAAAATGTTATGAATTAACTAAATTTTTTTCCGAATAACTTACGTAACTTACGTTTGGACATTAAAAAAAAACTTTTATATTTATACCAGATGTTAGAGGCTTATAGCACAGATATATATTGAATTAGCATCTGTAAAAATTTTCAGATAAATTAATTTAAAACTTTTTATACTGGAAGTGTCAGCGTAAACCCCCTTTTTAAGTTGAAAAACACTGTTTAAAATAAATCAATTATATTTAAATAACAAAAAATTGCCTAAATAGCATTGTTCATTATATTTGAAATCACTATGCCAAATTTGGAAAAGATTAAAGTAATAGTTAAAATTTTAGAATTTTGGGTATTCGCATTACCTTACTTCGCGCATCGCCTACCTTAAATAAATTGCCGCTAGCAAAAACAAATTTGTCAAGTGTCCCTTTACAAGTTGTTTTACCTTGAGGATAGTATTCTGACAAGAAAGAGAACTTGCTATCATTCTACTCGCTTGCCCGCCTTTCGCGTATTATCAAGCATATAGTAGATAAAACGATATGCTTCAGTATTTAGGTATTAGTTTTTATTTCAAGTGCTGATTTTTTTTTATCATATAAAGTGTCATTACTAAAACCCCATATAAATTAAGGTACGATAGACAGTTATACATTTTTTTTGATGCCTGATAAATCCTGGTACAAAAGGGAGAAGTCCAATTAGTATATCATTTTAGAGAAAGCATGAATAAAGGATCTATTCTGGTATTAATTTGAATTAGGGAGAAACTACTAGCACGTCTAGGATTAAAACAATCGGTTAAATTGAGTTTAAGAGCTGCAATGTTTCTAATTTGGAAGACTTTTTAGAAGTTATTTGTAATGGATAAAGGAAAAAGCACACCGTTGAATGCAAAATGTGTGTAAGAGAACAGAAACTAAAATATGTGCATTGTATTAGTTTAACAAAAAAATAAATCTTATTTAATATAATTTAGCTAAATGCAATTTTTGATTCATAATTTTATCTTTTTTTTTAAATTTAAAGTTATATATGATCATAAAACAACACTAAACAATAAAATGATTATAAATAAATATAACAGTTAGATATATGGATATAAATATAAACAATAAATGCATGAATAAAGCAAACTAAATTTTTATTGCACTTTTGTCGCATAAAAAATATCAAAATTATTAAAAAACGTCTGTAAAAACTCTGTAACGAAATTTCTAACTAACTAATTCTAACGAAACTGTATTTTGTGGTAAGTGAATGCAATTGAAAAAAATGTGATGAAAATATGTTATTTAAAATTTTCTCTTAAACAAATAGTTTAAACACTTATTTTACTTCTTTTCTGAATCATAGAGAAAGAACAGAAAGTAAATTAACGGTAAAATAGCCAATTTTAACAAAAAAAATGTAAACAAAACAATGCAGAACGAAACCAACAAGCAAAGCTGATACTGTATGCTTTAAAAAACTCATGATAAAATACATATATGCTTCAATTGTTAAATGCTTAAGATATCCGAAAAACTTAGAGCTTTAGAAATGAAACTTAAAAAACATTACCTTTTTGGTTTAACCCATTTACATGCAAATATAAATTCCAAAATCATCTACTAAAAATATTTCATATGTCAGCTATACAATAAGGTTAGCAAAAAGTAAAAAACAACATTTGACAGTTGTCTGAAACACATGTTGTATGTCAAACTAGTCATCATCCTACTAACAACAGGTTTGTTCTGATAAAATAACGTCGCATTTCCTAAAATTTTTATCTGTTTCTTATCTCAATTGGAAGTTTTAACATCTATTTTTGGCCCCAAATATTCTCATTTGACTATAGCTTATGCTGTTGGTAGTTTGTTGTGTTAGCTCTTGGTAGTTTGTATCGAAACTAAAGTTATTTAAGGCAAAATACTGTATAAATTTTTAAAAAAACACATTAATAATAGAAACAAATTTAGCTTTAATTATATTTAATTGTGGTTATATTTGCATATACATATGGACTGTGGTTATATATGCATCCTAAATAAGAATATAAATCAGGCTATACACCAGAACATATTTAAAATTTAAGTTTATTAAAAAGTTACGCTCAAAATGTAAACCGTTTAAAACTATCTTTTTCTTTAAAAAAAAAACGAAATTATTTAGCATATAATATGTTTAAAATAAATAAAAATATTATTGAATAGTTATTTATTGAATACTAAAAAATATTTGGTATATTTTTTGTGCTGTTAAACACATAGAAAAAATTAATATCAACCTTGACTTTGTTATAATACATCTAAAAAACTTATCAATAAATTATTTTTATCAATAAATACTAAAATGGACCAAACATTTTATGCACACAAGTCAAAATTGTTTTTTATTCAAAGAAATATTATGATATTAATTACAGAAGGAAATCGGCTATTAAACTAAGTAATCTTTTAATTGGTAAACACAAGCATAGTTTCAAACACAAACATATGTTCGACTCGATAAGGCATAATACTTTACTTTTAGGAAACAGATTTATATATCATTATGAGTCTCGTAAACTTTTCCTTTTGCGCATTCTTACACAGCTGGTGCCACGTGTTAGTTGCTCTATCGGTCACGAAGTTTTACTCGTACGGCACTTTACATTTTAAAGTGTATCAGGCCATTTCGTTGCTTTAAACTTACAAAGTAGTAAATAAACATAGTAAGTAACAAAAAAAAACAAGATTTGAGTAGGAATTAAAAAGTTGCCATTAGTACAATTTGAATAGGTAAAACAGCCAGAATATTTCCAATAATTCATGGAATTCTTTTTGAGACAATATAGTGTTATTGAACAGTAATGAAATAGTTTTACTTGCTTTGAAACAATCACATTAAAAGTAAGAAAATACTTTATTTAATTATGTGTGTCTGTATAGTTTGATTAGTTGGAGTTATAATAATTTTTTCTTTGATGTTAGTGCTGTGATAAGCTTTTTTACTGATATAATGCTTATTTACAAGTGATAAGTTTGATGACCATGACACATTGCAGATACCATGACAAATTTAACCGTGACACACTTTACCATGAAATGACTTATGTATAATTGTAGGCACATTCTCATATAATTTTACATTTTTGTATAATTGTATGCACTCTCCAATATAACTATACATTTTTAAATCAAGATATGTAAGAAAATTCTAAACCAAATTATCTATTACTTTTTATACATCAAAATCTAGATTTATAATTCTTACTTCTACCGATTTCATTCAAAATACGTTGAGTATAGTTATAGCGTTTTTATACCGAAATAGCGATTTGTTGAAAAACCAAGGACTAGAGAAAAAATAAGGAAAAAGAGCACCTTGATCTTATTTACTGGTTTATTTGAGATTTTGTTTAAAAAATAAACATTCTTCAGCTGAGTTTCCCTCTAAAAATGGCGAAATCACGTAAAACTTTTACATTGACGAAATACGGTTATTACAATTTCACACACGATTATAAGCTTGCAGAAAGAAGTAGTGTTTGTTTGAAAATAAAAAATACAAGGGGAGTATGCAAAGAGTCTTATGTAAAGAGTTTTGTCATTAAACCTAATCGGACATTGCTAAGTTAAAATGCTACCGGAATCCTTAAGATTGACTCTTTTTGCTTTTTTTCAAAATCGACCCATTTTCAAAAACTATATAATCTGGAAAATTGAAGTTTGAAAAATTGGCTTTTTAATGAAGAACGGGAATCAATAGATTATTTATCATTACCTAATTCCTATAATATTTTAAATTATAAAACCAAAGAGTGCAATTTTCAATTTAATGAAATTTTACTTAATAGTATTTTTACTTACTTAATTTTATGCCAGGTCAATTTTTATTGTTTGAAGCTTTTTATTAAACTGTCTTTAGAAAAGCTTGCATTAGAAAAAAATAGTTGAATTAAAAATAGTAAATTTAAGAAGATTTCGATCCCTAAAAAAATTCTTACAAAATATCTTTCGAAATAAAAAAAAACTGTTCTTTTAAAAGGGTCCAGCGAAATTTCCTTATATAGGACTTGTGTGAAAAGACTGGGTGAACAGAGGATAAAATATTCGAAAAGAAAAAGAACATGCACGAAAAACTGTCGTAAATTTCATCGAATCCTTTAGAAAATGTCTCTTGCTTTTTATCTTGCTTGAGTGGCGTTCTTTCTAGCTCTTGATTGACTGTGAAGATATATAAATAAACTGTAACTGTGCTTCTGAATAGGTCTGACAAGGCGAAGCCTGAAAGAACCATTACTAATGGTTACCAATATAATTTTAGTTTTTATTTGAACATAGATTTTTTAAATTTAATGTTTTTGATTTGGGATAATTTATGTATGTGAAATTACATTATTATTATATTTTGCATTTATATAAGTTGAGAGTTCGGTTTGGGGTAATGCAGAGCGAAATTTTTAATAATAAAAATAATCAAAATTATAAAACGAATAGAAATATAGAAATACATGTATTTACCTTTCAACTATTCTTGAAGCAGCCTGGAAATCGTATTTTTAATATCATAAGGCCCGGGCTCGGTTTACGAGGGGCATTAGAAACAACAACAACAACAACAACACAAGGCAGAAAGAAACCAATAAGCTGAGAAAATAGCTAAGGATATTTAAGAACTGAAATAAGGAACTAAAAATCTATGGAAACTAAACATAATTCCACGAATAGTTTAATTTTGAAATACATAATAATGTAATTTACTTGTTGTTGAACACAAAGAAACCCCTTTACTGCACATTTCCCTAAATATATTTTAAAAAATTCATTCAACTTAACTATCTTTAAAAAGCACACACTCTAAAAATGAATCTTAATTTTGACGATTCCGTTTGCTGGCAAATGCTCTGAGTTTTCGTTTCCTCAAAGTGAGGAAATTTGAATGGTCATTTTTATGAGGATTTGAATGTCTAATCTAAAGGAGGATTTGAATGAGGATAAATGAGGATTTGAATGTCTAGTCTAATCTAAAGAAATATTTCGTCATTTTTGAGCGTGTGAGTACAACAA
The DNA here is from genome assembly GCA_023701765.1 of Hylyphantes graminicola. NCBI lineage: Eukaryota > Metazoa > Arthropoda > Arachnida > Araneae > Linyphiidae > Hylyphantes > Hylyphantes graminicola. Next base: position 37,031,732 of record CM043119.1, on the reverse strand, counting down.
TGAGATTAAGTTTCCTCAAAATTTGGACCAACCTTGCTGGGCCTCTGGCCTGTTGTTGGTCGACAATTTTTGTATTTGTATTTGTATTTAAAATCTAGATACAGAATCGTCAAATCACGATCGTAAAAGAGAGGAATCGCGTTTACTCAAAAGTCACGAGATAGTTTGACGAAACAATCCTCAAAATTAACGAAATGAGGCTTGAGAATTCATGAATCGTCAAAAATGAATGTGTTATTTTTGAGAGTGCAGCAGAACTCCAATTATCCGAACAATTGGGACCTAACTACGTTTGGATAATAATAAATTCTGGTAATTGGAGCGTTTCGGAAATAATTGTATATTTCATTTAATTTCTTAATGTATTGTTGTACTGTGTGATCGGTCATGTTTTGGTCATTGCGACAGATGCGTGCCAATTCTGCGGAGAGAGCACTATGAATGCTGAGCACCTTCTCCTTTGCCCCGGCCTTGATCAAGAATCCCAGAACCGAGGAGACATCTATAAACTATACTGGAACGCAAGGGCACTTGTTTTCTCTATGGTCCCATGTTTCAATTGTTACTGTTAAGTTGTAGTTTACTAATTGTTCTTGTTTTGCATATTTCACTTGTTTATGCTACACTTATTTGTCTTACCTTTTATCACGTGGGTTGCCTGTATTATTTATGGAATGAATTTCCTAATAAATGCCATATGTAACAACAGTTTTGGTCATCATTAACCAAAATGAGAGTGTATGTAATAATTCGCTACCATGAATAAATTCTGACGTAAAAATGCCATGTGCCCATTTTCAATTACAATTTTTATTTCTAACAATTCAAAAATAACAGCACTGCCATTCAATACAACTTCCTATTGAACGCAATCCATTTCAATATCCTCATTTAATCTCCTTTGAAACTTCACAATTATTTTGCCATTTAGATCACACCCTATTGGAGACAGTTTAACACCCACACTCTGAGACAAAAATAAGTCGCATCCCTGCCAACTGAAAAGGAAATCGTATAACAGTCTATCTGTGAAGCCCGTTGTTTCTAACTAATCTCACTAAGTAAATTCCCCCTTCTTCACCGTCTCATTACTTCACGGCAGCGGGTTTACTTTAAGGTTCTCGCCGGCATTAAAACAGTCGTTCCGAGCGATTTATCGGCCGCACAGTATCTCCTGTGTACACAAAGATAACAACCCGGCCTAGATCGCATTGTTAAGATTTAAGCCCCGATAAATTCCTCTCCACTTCTGTCAATAAGTTCAGTTGGTGTGACAATGATATAACCAATTATTTTTTACTCAAAATTTAACACCTAATTAACTAATTTAGAAAATGAGTGACTTAATATTTTCCCAGTAATACAAAATGTGTAGAGTCTAGTTTGAAAACCCGCATTCTCCAAAGTATAACAAAGATATAGGTCCCGGAGCGTTCATTGGCGACTTCGTTTAAGGGGGACCGGAGCCCCCATTGATGCCCGTGTTAAAATGGTCATTTTTATGTACCTTTTTCTCAGGAACTACTTGTTGGATTGATTTAAAACTTTACACAGTTAAAGTTCAAAAACTTTTACGCATTATGCCATATGCTTTTCGAAAAATAAACAATAATTTTAAATATATGATTTTTCGAAAATTTGCTATCACATTTTTATAAAAAATCAACAAAATTATTAAAAAAAAGTAATAATTATTTCCTTAAAAGCATATGATAGAAAGTGTAAAAATACCTAACGTGTATGTGAAAAAAAATCTAAGCAAAATATTCAGTAGTTACTGAGAAAAAGGCATATTTGTCCTTAAATATGCATTTTGAGAAAAAGGCGTTTAAAATATAATTTTTAGTATTGCCTACCAAATTATACCATTTTGTAGGTAACATTTTAAATATTATTCCACTCTAAAAATCTCAAAAATCGTTTTTTCGAAAATTTTCGAGTCTGGTCCCCCTTGAATTTGTGATCGACAAAAGAAGCCAACGAATGGGCAGGACCTATATCTTAGTCATACTTTGGAGAATGTCAATATTGCAACTAGACACTGCATATAGTATGAACACTTTTTGATATCGTGACTATACAATCATGTCTGAATGATATCGGATTGATTTCAAGCGATATTTACTATGGATTGGTTCAATTACACAAACACGTGATAGTTATCCGTTAGATAAAATGCGAGATAAAAAGTTATGCGAACGTTTATATCGATAAATATACACTATGCTAAATAATATTTCGTTGAGGAGAATTAGAAAAATTTAATTATAGATAGTGATATATCTCTTTTGATATGTTTCTCTTTTTTAAACATAAATTTATTTTGACCTAACTGGAAATGTAATGTTGATATAATGGATAGTCTTAGATACTTAATAAGTTTTTACAAATATATAATAAATTTTAGTTTTAAATATATTTTTTTGCATTAATTCTAATTATTATTTTTATTTCTAGCTGAATTATGATATTTTAAAATTATTTATACTGAAGTAAATTTTTTTTCCATTTGTTACTATCACGGGGTGAATTAGTTACGAAATAACTGTGTTAAAAAATTGTTGTAGGACAGAAAATTTATCCATTTGATCTGTAGGTTGAAAAACATGATTGCCATCTTAGCACAGCAATGTCTTTAGAGAAGTTTTGAGTTTTTTAAAAGATCTTTTATCTAATATTACAACCCAAATATATCTATGATCGGTCGAGTACCCGTTACAGCTTTTTCAATCCAACACAATAGGTAGTTGACTAGGAATTGTTTTTAAGACGTTCTTTTGATGTGTTTCGAGGAAGGATTTGTGTTAAGTTTTGAATAGTGATTGTGTTCCATGCTAAATGGAATTCAAAGATAAAATAAATAATTAGTGCACATACGTTATGGTATTTTCTATGGCTTAATCCTTCAGATCTTGGGTACAATGTTGTACACTATTGTCTGCACACCGCTACATACAGTGCGTACTTCCCACGTTTTTCGCAATTCATTTAGTGTGGTTCTGAATAAGGATAAATATTTATAAGGATTATTATACAGTAGAGTATGACTTTGCTCGATTCAAATACATTTGCGTGCAATTGAATCAGCACTTTGGAAAAGATCAGGATAAATACTGCTGACTTTGTAATTGAGGAATTTGTTAATATTAAATTTTGTAGCAGCTGTCCTAAATGACTTAGTATACAGTAGAACCCTGCATTAATTATTTAGATTTCTATAACATTATTCATAGCAAAAGTTCGAAATTGTAGATGTAATTGTTCTTTAAATTTGATAATTATAAGGTCGAATTAAAAGTAAGAGCTTATTTCAAACTAAACATATCTTTTAAACACGTTAATTAAAATGTCCAAAAACACATTATATATAGTTAAAAGATATTATTTTTCAATGCTGTCACGAGTTCGTTAGCAAAGATGACTCTTCTGTCTTTTCCCCTTTGATAAGATAAGAATTTGTACAAGAAAGACAATGCAAATATGAATGGACGCATGACGTACGTTCGAAAACTACCGATGATTCAATACAGATTGTTGATATTGACAATTCATGTGAACTAATTGGTTCCTTTAACTTTCTCAAACATTTCATTTCTTAATGTCATTGCATGCGACCCTATAAATAAGTGTTAAGAATAGAAATATTACCATACCTCCATTTAAAGGATTTGTTTTGTAAAGCAAGTTAAAAACAGAAATAAATGTTGTACCGTCTGGTTGTAAACAAGCCTACCAATTCCCTTAAGCCGCTTTTTAGCCAAAGTTTATTTATTCTATCGGCGCTGGATGCTTTCGATAGTAAATAGAAGAATAAGCTCAAGATCCTACAAGAAAAATAGAATACGAAAGAAGCGAAGAGCACAGGAGATACAGAACTGGATAAATTGCGACCGAGTTCATTTCGTAGAAGTTTTAGGGAAGCGACAGTTTAGTTCTTTTTGAAGTAAAGTTCATTTCTGTTTAAGCTAATTTATTAGAATTGACGTTAAGTCATTGTTATATTTTAAATGTTAAGATCTTAGATGTGATAATATTATCAAAGTCGATCCTATTATGTCTTAAGAAGAAATTGAGCAAGAACACATGATCGGCAAGGACGGGATTCATTATGCAATGCATAATTACGCAATGCAACGGGATCCGCAGCTGACATTATGCCATATCTTTGAGTGCCTAGCTGCTTGTTGATCTGGGCAAAATGGGACTCTTTCCATTATTGATCTGTATAACAATATCAATCAAACTGATAAATTACTGATCTGCATAATAATATCAATCAAATTGCTGAACAGTAATTAGGACTCATGGATAATTTTGATTCCGCTGTGTCATAGACACGGTAAAAGACCTCCATACTCAAAAGTTACAGAAACGCAAATCGGCACCCCATGAGCCAGTTGGCTCAGACAGACTCGAACTAACTGTGGTCCTTAGATGTTTATTGCACAGGGGTAAATTCATGTAACTGTAGTGTGAGTCACAATTTAAGAGGAGATTAAAAGCTGTTTAAGTTTGAAAAATAAATCAAATTAAATAAAGCACGTTGCATTATTTAGTTTCAATAAGTGTAGATCAGATATTCCACTATTTTTTTTTTAAATGTAATGTTATATGTTGTCAATCACTTTTAACGCATTTGACTTACGCTACAGAATGGATAACTTTGCACGGAAATAGCCATAGTAGTTTGACGCTGTGGTTAGCCCTCACAAATCCATCTAAAGAACACAACCGAAGTACCAAACCGTTTTCCACAGTAAGTCCTTCTTACTTGCCTTCTATCTGCATAATGAAAGCGAATTGGACGACAGCGAAGGGCGGCGTCCCATTCATCACGTCGCCATTCGTGGGAAGAGCCTCACGTGAACAGGATCCCTAAAAGGAAAGTCCTCGCCGGGGTGGCGATACCTGGAGAGGCAGACGATTCAAGATGGATCAGACGTTCTTTTTCCTATTCTATCAGGGAGCTTCCTTTTGTTTATACCCGTGCTACACCGGGAGCTTTTAAACGAAAACGGAGGGAATAAAAAAAAATGGAGTAAAATTGAGTTGGGGAATATTTTTTTTATTTTCCTGTTTGCGAGTAATAGGCAATTTATTTGGTAGGTTCTTTCATTTTTATCACGTTCTCGGCAGGGGAGTGATGGAAAAACAGCTTTGAGGATATTTTTTTAACGATTTTTTTTATCTACTGTCGTTGGTGTTGTAATTCGTAGTACAATGTCAAGATTTGATTAAACTTAAAATTTTTAGTGTTGTAATTCATAAAGTTTGTAGTGCATTGTTTTATCGATATTTATTTCAATTTCAACTACCATGAGACTTGTAAAAAATATTTAAACTCAAGTACCAGGCATAACACTAATATATTTTGTTATTGAAACAATTGCGATTATTGTAAGCCAAACAATTACACTTTGCAATCGCGCATTGTTTTTGCACATATTTAGTGTACTGATAATTAAAATACTTGTTGTACTTGATAATACTTAATCAAAACTATTTGCGAATAGCATAAGTAGTTGTTTGTTGATGTGAAATGTTTTGCATTTTTAAGGGGGATAATCCTATATTTAATCTTCAAAATGTAACAAATTTAGCAAACAATAAAGAATAATTATTGAATTTTCAAAGGGAAATAAACTAAACTGGCTAAATTTAGCATGTGGCTGTTTTTTTTTAGAACTAAATGTTGTGTTTAGAGTTTTTTTCTTATTGGACACAAATAGAAGCTCTAAGTGATAGATTTTGTTAAATTCTACTTTTTTTAAACATTTGTATTCAGTTCAAGAGTGTAAACACGACGGCAAAATTATAAAAATTTAATGAGCCAAGTGCAGATATTTAAAAGTAGAAAAAGAAAATAGCTACTAATTAGAAGAAAGAAAATTTCTTTGCTATTTGATTTTTAATTCAAGGTAAAAAAAATATATCGGTGGATTTACTTCACGGGGAAAACATTTTGGTGCGAAAAGAATGAAATGTAATCCGAGAATTTCTCCCGAAAAAGAACTTTTTTTCATGCGGTGGAGTTAAGATTTGATAAACGGGGAAAGGACGAAAGACTCCCGTTGCCAATTCTGAAAAAGAACTCGGCAGACGAGAAATTTTTCACGCAGACGAGATGACAGCCCGGAGAAAAGAAAATTGTTTCCTGGTTTGGTTGAAGCACCTCAACTTCGTTTTGAAACTTATTTCCTGCGCAACTTACGGAACTAATTTACGAAGTCGTCTTCTCTGAAGAATTTCAGTGTTCATTTCTTTTAAGTTTTTTTTTGCCACTCTTTTTTGAGTCCTTTGTTTCCACCCCCTTTGCAGGTTAAAAAAGAAAATCCACTAAAAAATATTCTATTTCACTCTCACTTTCCCCTTTTGCTTTTCAATTCGTACCTCACATAGCGGATTAAATTAAAGTTCTTTTGGAAGATGGAACAACTGTCAATATACTAAAAACAAACGGAATTGTTTCCTCTGTAAAATTTGACAGGTCATCTTAGCGAGTGTCATAAAAATTTTGTCGAAAAACTTATTATTTTGTTTTAAATTGAGAATTTTAATTTGTTCTTGGATTAGATAAGAAGAATGATTCTTACTATTTAATATTTATGGAAACTACAGATTTCAAAGTAAATTTCTTTATAAATTTGATAGATTTTATCGTTTTTAAATAGTTTTCTACAACATGAATAAAAAGCTTACAGGCAGTGAGTGTGAAAGTTTTTACTCTGAATTTTGAAAGGAAATTTTCTTAAAAATATATTAACTGCTATTAAAATTCTAACCCTTTATAACATCTCTTTCAGTTTGATTTTTAATTTTTATTAAATGCTTTCAATTGACTGTGAAAAAGATATATTAATAAAAATACTTTGGAATTCAGTGAACATTCATGTTCTAAATTTAATGAAAAATCTTGTCACTTACAACAGTTTCCTTAGCCGAATTTAATCTTAAATCAGCGTTTTTTGACGAAGATAAGGACTACTTGAGACGAAAATTTAATTAAAATATAAGGAGATATGTTTTTTTAGGGAAGAAATTTTTATAATAACAGGGAAAATCGATAATAGGTGAAGGGACGTAATTTTTAATAGGTATGTATAAAATATTAAGATATTAAGGGGATGCGGTACCCACATTGCCCAGAAAATAATTGAACATGCTCGAGAATGCTGTGAGCTAAGGAATATGCAAATTAAAATAAGGAAAAATTTATAATGGTGGAAGATTATTTAAAACGATATATAGTTGTTTGGTAAATATTTGTTATGTTTTTTTTTCAGATTGTGATTGTTAACACTCCAAAGCTTTTAGGCAAATTAATGTAGAGCTCCAAATTGTTTTCCTGTGCTGATGCATATACGTTTAACAAAAGTTGGTATGGGATAAAGTCTAATGCGAATACACTTTAAAAAATAAGGAAGTTGAAAATTTACAAAAAAATCTTATTTTTTGGCCATTTTATACACAGGAGGAACTATGGACATTTGATCCATAAGTATACATGGCCCAATGCCCTTTTCTCAGCATTGGAAAAGTTTTATGAGTTGGAAGGGGCATCACTTTTTAATTTCATTCAGCTGATCACATGGTGAAAACGCCCAACTGAATCATTGCGTACGTGTTTAGTTATACGAAGAAATACGTTTTCATGCACTGAAAGTAAATTTTTGGTGTCGTAAGATTTCTTCTCTACTCTTTTTGGTTTAAAGGCAATATATTTTCAATTAGTTACTGGTTTTGTTCATGCTTTTATCTACAATTACGTGCAAAATAGTGCTAATGTAATTGTTCGCAAATGTCTTTGTTTTAGGGTTAATAAAGTGCAACTAGAGATAATTGACCCAAACCAATTAGGGATACGTGACCCAAGTAAGCAAAACAAAAGTTGACCAAGTGTTTTTAAAAAAAAATCACGTGAGTCCCAAAAGTAAATAACTGGGTTCTGGGTAGTACAAGTTTTGTTGGAAAAGTTAAAGGAATTTTTTTAAGGAGCTTACAATTCAGTATGCAGAAAGAATAGATGGAAAATGTTTTAGATGGCCTGAAATGGCTTCGATCTATCCTTCGATTCGAAATTCAACTTTTAAAGATATTAGGGATGTCTATATTGAGAGCACTGTTCATAATAGGTACAATTACTATATCATCTTATAAGTTTTTAAAATTTTCTAAGAAAATGAAATGATCATTAAATTTAAACAAAGTGGCTTAAAGAAATCATTAAAGAATTTTAAAAAAATCAATCTGGTATTTATATGTCTACTTAAACCGTTGAACTAGGTTTAAATTAATGACAAATATTTTACCAGAATTTTTTTTTATCTAAGATTGTTGCCAACGGTGTACTTATTTTTATTTCTTCAGAAATTCAATTACTTTACCTGACCGATATTTCTATTCAACGAAATCCCCTCGATATTCAAAATATTTACGCATCACTCTTTTAAGCGAAATTAAAAAAAAATAATAATAAATTTACCCTAAACCACAGCCTTTTCATATTATCGCTGGTAAAAAAATAAGATTATTCATTCAGTTAAGCAGAAAAGTGGCATTTTTACCATGTTAACTCATGAAAGAAGCTTCACTTTTCCATGTTAAAGTTTCGATATCAGCTCGCTATTCGCTGAAGCAACTCCATGAGGTTGCTATAATCTCCGTGGTTAGTAGGTTCTTTATTTAAATAAAACATCCAGAGTGAGAATGCATTAAGGTTATTTATTATGATTAAGTAATGATGGATATTACAATAATTGACATAGTATTAATTAACATCTCCACAGAGGATCCGAAACTAAACTGTTAACTCTATTCGGTTTTACGAGAGCTAATTGGTACCTGGGAACTTTGCACCTCAGTCTTGCAAAGTGTCTTCACTGCTAGGCATGGGCGTTGATGGAGAAGTCTGATGAATGAGGCAGGGGCGCTGAGGTAAGGCCTCGGGAGCCAGGATTGCATTGGACTGGGATCCCATCGTCGGAAACTCGGCCGCGGAGGTTAGGTGATGAACTGCAGCATTCGGATGTGGGATTCCTCCCAAGGCTATTAAGCAGTTAAATCTCTCAAGTCGCTCTCTCTTCTCTGCTGACCCCACATCACCTCTTTAGATGCAGAAAACCTAGATCCTCCTCAATCGCTCCCATTCGTTAGCTGGGGGTCAAGGGGTCAGTTATGTAAATATTTATTCCCCCTCTTGTGTTCTCATTGGGTATAGGGGGTTAGCATCACGCCTCCCTTATTTGGTATTACCAGACTTCCTGTCTGGTCAACAACCCAGTCTTGTCATTGCTAGGTTGCCATATCCTGTTGGTTGGCTTGCCACATTTGGCATGACCTGTCAATACTCTTGGATATTGACTGTGTCATTACTCCCCTTCTCACACAAAACAAAGAAAGTTTGTTCGTAAATTGTCAATTACTCCCAATTATAACCGAAAGAAAAAGTCCTATAAATTGTTTTTAGGTAATTCTTGGATCCCCTGAGGAGACTAATTTTCATAACCTCTAACAATGGTTATACAAATAGTTACAAATGATTACATATATGGTAACAAAATTCTTTTCACCTAATTGCACATAAGTTTGCAAAAACAATTATCAAAAGTGAATGTAATATTTTCACTAATTATCTAGAATAATATGTTTACATGGAACTACATTTAAATCATCAATACAACAGTTATTTAAACAAATCAAAAAAAAAAAAAAAAAAAAATTGCTCTTTGCAAATTTAGACAACTTCATATTTTAATTTTGGAATTTTACCAGTCTCTACTTTTATATCAGATCATTGTTGATGCATATATATAAATTTCTTTCAAGAAAACATGAAGATATTAATGAAAATTTCATTATGGTAATTAAGAGACTGAAATACCCCTAAGTGTTACATGAAAAAAAAATGCAATGTTAATTACACACACATTTATAACTGAAACCTGTTATATTTTGCTTATAACATCTTAGAATTCCAAATATGTATACATGTATATATGTTGTATTACTCAAATAGTTCAAAAGTTCATAACTCAATGTATATGATTCAATATGACACTTGAATTTAATGTCTTTATAATGCAAGCTGAAAAGTTTTTCCAAAAGTTTTAGTTCAACCGCTTTGAATAATTTACAACATTTCATTAGTTGTAGAAAATAGTTCATGTATTTAAGGTTTCTGGTCTTCGTAAAGTCACTGAAATGTCATTATTTGTACATTAATGAAAGTGCCAATAAAAATACCTGAGAACTGTTCAGAAAATTATTGGAGATGCATTGCGCTGGAAAAACTGTAAGGCAAGTCACAAAAACACTGCTGATGATTGTCGGAAAAAACTTTAAGGTATATCACTTTTCTCTTCTAGAAAAACAAACAATGGTATATTCACACTTTTCCTGAATTTATAATCACTTGTCGAAAATTCGAAGGGCTTGTACACTGTGAAAAGGAAATATTCAACTCCTTTTATTTGTGTTGGAATGGACCGTTTTCAGAAATAAGATTGGTTGACTTTCTGAATCACAGAAAATGCTTTGTACAATCTCAGACCAGCTGAAATATGTTCTCTGCAGAGATCTTCAAATGTGCACCCTTGAAGTCTCCTTTCTGTAATCATAATATCGTACAAACTAATTCTGGCACAATTACTCCCAACCAAACACAAGTCAACATTAATTCGTCTCAGATCCCCTATAGAGATGAATTTCAGCAAAAAAAAATCACTTATCACTTGAAACAACTTAAATTACCCTTTTAATTAAAAAAAAATCTCAGTTAATAGCAAAAATTAAAAAAATTGTTAATTATTCCTAAAAAGACAAGGGAAAATTTTCACTTGTGATATAAATAAATTTTTAATTCATTTTCCTCATAAAAATTCTCTCCAAATATAATCAAATCATTACATTAGGGAATTTTTAAACCAATCTATAAGATTCGAACTAAAAGCATATACCATTTAACAAAACTCTCAGAAGAAAAAGAAACAATTAAAAAAAAAATGCAATTTTACCCATATTCCAGCAATCCAGCAGTATTTTTACACCACTATTGCCCGTTAGATGGCGGTAGCAGTACCAATTCCTTGATTTAGGAATTCTCAGAAGTTTCCAAAACAAGTCTTACTTCTCCCCGTTTCCTTCCAGCACTTTCCAAAAATTCAGTCACTTGTTGTTGCTACCCGTGTGTGGAAAAAGCTAGTCCGGGATTAGAAATCTAATGGATATCATTATTGGATATCACTATTGCATTAGTAAGTGTTTTTCCATTTTTGAAAATTTGTAATAATTCACAATCCCGCAGTATTTTTCCCAATGCCTTTAATTAGAATCAAAAGGAGCGAAAAAAATGCATCGCACGTGGGAAGTTTTACCCGTGCCTGAAATCTCTCTGTTTTATATCAAAATATAATTTTCACTTCTGAATCAATAGAAAAATAAAACGGGTAATTATATAAAACCATAATAAGTGAGAAAAAGAAGTTTAATAAAATTCCGGGGGAAAATCGGAATTCAATAACTGTTCTTTAAAAAATAATACAAACGCTTGTATTTTTCAGGTGGCCTGTTTGCGGTTTCGCCAGACGACTACATGCGGCTATCTAGCTGTTGTTTAGGGGCCTTAGAATCACTAATTACCACTAATTTTCCCTTTCTCTCTTTTAGCTTTTAGGTCTAGCGGCAACGAGGGACAAATTATGTTAATCTTTAATTTATAATTTTATTATTGTTTACTAGCAGTAAATACTATGCTTTTTTTTTTTCTTTTTTTTTTTTAGGAAAGGGGCATGCATAATGGCCAAAACATTTTTTTTATAGTTTTTTCTAATTTTTTTACTGTATTTTTAAGTTTTCTTATTTGTTTTATTTAGAAATGCATTTTTTTCCTTGTATGGCCATACATGTATGCGTAAATAGGGTGTCCATTATCCATTGTTAACTCTTGTTTAACGTAATTTTACATATTTATAAGTTAACAAATATTACTTTCCCAAAAATTTTGTCGCCGTTAGAAGCATAAACATTAATATTTTTTGTTATGGAAGCTTGATATAATATTATTCTGTATATTAAAAGAAAACATACAATTTTCTTTAGCTGTGCCTTGCAAGAACAAGTTCACCCAGGAATTCATCGTTCTTATTTGAACATCCCGTCGCCCGGCGCCTTGAATTGTCTGATTGTGCTACACACCCCTCGGAGTCCGCGACAATCCACCTGTCGCTTTCTTGAGACACGCCTTCGGATTCCCCCCTCTCATGGTGTTGAAAGTTAAGTATTTTTTTGTTTGTTTACTTTTGGGTGGGATTCTTTCTCGTTCTTTTTCCTTTGTAGTTTTGGGAATGGTTTAGAGTTATATAGTTTTTGATCATTTTTACCTTAGGGATTAAAATGTATTAATGTTATAAGATCAATTCTGTAAAACCTTTTTATTTTTTTTTATTTTTTTGTTTTCTTTTTGTGTTTTTTGAATCATTACGCGTAAATTGATAATTGTTTTGAGTTCATTATAAATAAAGTGTTGATTAAAAGGGTGAAATCTAATTGAAGCATCCTATGATTAATCATAGAAGTAAATTTTAATATTGTATATATATATATATATATTTTTTTAGACTGTTGTTGTTCTTTTTCTTAAATTATAATCGTGTGTTTTGAGTAATTTTGTTTTATTTTCATTGTGGTTATCTTTTAAATGTGGGAATCTTTCAGTAACTTTTTTAATTTTTGAAATATGTACTTTCTTTTTTTGTTCGGGGTTGGTACAGTTTTGTATTTCAAATAAATTTTTACTAATAGTTTTTATAACCTGAAATTTTCCCTGAAATTTTGACTTGTAATTTTTACAGTCTCTGACAGTGACAAAATCGCCGACTTGTATGTCGTGTGGTTGAGATTTGTTTTGAGTGTATCTTTGTTGTCTGGTCTGAGCCTTTTCAATGGACTTAGAGGCTTGCGTGTTAAAATTTTGTATTTGTTTTCTTATATTTGCCATATAAGTAGGATATTTTAATAATTCGAGATTGTCTTCTTGACTTTTATATTTTTGTGTGAGAGGTGGAATCTTTCTACCAAAGAAAATTTCGTTTGGCGAAAATCCGATTGTTGAGTGATAACTTGCATTATAATTTGACTTGTATAAATTTAAAATTAATTTTAAATCTCCCACATCGTCCTGTAAAGCCAGAATACATTCTTTGAGCTGTTTGTGAGCTCTCTCTATAATACCATTTAAATTTGGGGTATAAGGGATCGTATGGTTAATTGTGACCCCTAATTGTGTTTGAATATTATGAAAGTTTTTACTTATAAAGCAAGATCCATTATCACATAAAATTGAATTCGGCGTCCCATATCTACTAAAATAGTCAATAAAACATGGTACAATAGATTTTGTGTCTATATTTTTTAGTGGATACAACTCCAGATGTCTCGAAAAATTGTCTATGATCGTTAAGACATAAGAGTCATTAGATAAAGGACCAATAATATCCGTACTCAAATGCGCCCCTGTAACTGCAGGAATTTTTCGAATTTCATGTGGCCATATATTTCGTTGGGGCCTTTTTAGCTGCGTGCATTTGAGACAAGATCTAGCATAATTAAAACAGTCAGTTAACATAGCGTCCCAATAGAAATATTCTCGTAGAAGTAAATACATACGTCTACCTCCAAGGTGGGTTATGTGAAAATCCGACAATGCTTGTATTTTTAGAGAGTTTGGTATAACAATGTTTTCCACATATTCTATAGAATTTCCTTTTTGGATTGAACGTCTGTATTTTAAAGTATTTTTGCTATCCACAAAATAATTTTTATATTTCGGTTCAATTTTCTTCTGTGTCAATTTGTTTTTAATAAATAAAATTGTACTGTCCTGGTTTTGTTTGCTGATTATATTTTCTTCGCTCAGCTTGCAGCCAAGGGGAAAGACCCCGAGATTGCTGCCGACTCCCGCTGTATCCAAGTTATTTATTGTCTGGTCTTCGTGTATCTGGCTGAATCCGGAAACTGGTGAGTTTGTGCATGTGTTATTATTTTTATTTTTGACGTGTTCATTTATGTTTTTGTTTTCGCTACTCTCATTTTGTAAAATATTTTGTGTATTCGGGAGTTTTAGGTTGTCTTGTATTATTTCGCATGATTTATTGGTGTTATTGTTTTGTAATTCAGATTTATCATTTGGAATGTCGATGGGTAGACCCGAATAAATTTGTTTTGAAAAGCTAGTGTCGGTATCAAACGTTATATCCCCCGTTTTGACTGTTTCCGTTCGTGAAAAAAAATCCGCTAAAGCATTTTCCTTTCCCGGTAAATACTTAATGTCGAAGTCATATTGACTTAGTTCGTTTAGCATTTTTCTTACCAAATGGGAAGTATTGTTTAGTTTACTTGTATTCTGTAACGGACGGTGATCTGTCAAAACAGTAAATTGCTTACCAAAAAGATAGTCATTGAAATGAAGAATACCTTCATAAATGGCTGTTAGTTCTAGTTGAATGGCGCTTTGTTTAGCTTGAGCTGGCGTTAGTTTTTTTGAAAAATAGGCTACTGGTGCCAATCTATTCTGCCTGTATTGACATAATATTGCCGAGATTGCAATAGCACTAGCGTCAGTGTTTAGGTAAAATTTTTCCTTGAAGTCTGGGCTAATTAGGAACGGTTGATTAAAAAAATGCGCTTGTAAATTTTGAAAAGCTGTCTCTTGTTCGTTCGACCAATTAAATTTAACTCCTTTTTTTAAGAGTTTTTCCAAGCTAGCTGTGTAAATGGCATAATTTTTGATTGATGATCTGTAGAAATTGAGGAGTCCTAAAAAGGCTTTTAGTGATCTAAGATTGTGGGGTTTTTTGAATGACATAATCTTTTTTGTATTATCTGGTGAAGGGGTTATTCCATCTTTTGAAACTTCATATCCAAGATAAATGATGCTTTGGCGCATAAATTGACATTTTTTTGGGTTTAAAGTCAGGTTGTGTTCGGTTAGGCGCTGTAAAACTATTCTGATTTTATGAACCATTTCCTCTGGGTCATTGGCCCCTATTAAAATATCATCGATGAACCATCTTATTCCTAAATTTTCCAGTCCCGCCAGGACCTTATTCATTAGTCTTTGAAAAATTTCAGAGCAATTCTTCATGCCAAAGCAGAGTCTTTGGAAACTAAAATTTCCTAAAATTGTAGTGAAACCCAATTTGTCGGCGTAATCTTTAAAATCGCATTGCCAAAATGCGTTACCCATATCAAGCGATGTGTAAAATTTAAATCCGCTTATTGCATGAAGTATGTCTTTAATTTTTGGTAAATTTTGTGGGAAAATTTGTATTGCCATGTTCGTGCTACGCAGATCCAAAACAAAACGATAATCTCCTTTTTGGTCGCTTGTGGACTTTTTTCTTACTAACATAGCGGGAGCAAGCCAATTAGTTTCAGTAGGTTTAATTATTTCTGCTTCCAGCATTTTATCTATTTGATTTTTAGCTGTTTCGCGCAAGTGATATGGTAGGGGATATGCTTTGCATGTAACGGGTGTGTCGTGATAAAAATGCATAGTTGGTTTCACTGCATCACAATGTCCAAGTGACATTAGTGAAGTCGAAAAGGCGTTTTTAAAATTTGTTAATAAGTTGCTTATTTGAAGTTTAATAACTGGGTTTAAGTGTGTTAAATCAAAGTTATCCAGGGAAAATTCAGTTTGTCTTCGTTTCAGTGTGTCTTCTGAGGCAGTAATTAAGTTAACTGTATTTTCTTTGTTTATATTTGAATTTTTAATGTCAATTGCTGTGTGAATATTACCCACTTGCATATGTTTGTTTAAATGTATGTTTTTTTCACCAGCATTACATATAAGGATTTTTGTTTTATTATCTTTAATTGTGTTAATAACCGGAGTGATGATTAAATTTGGATTATTAACTTGAATTGGTTCAAAAAAAACTTGTATATTGTTTTGTGAAAGGGGTGTCTTAGAAACAACATCTACTATTCTCGTTTCTTTGGGTTGTAAGAAGATTTTTTTATTTAGTTTCATTCTAAAACCTTCTTCATCTTCGGAACTTGTATGAATGTTAATCAGTTCGACTTCTGAGTCGTTAATCTCGAAAATACCTTCTGAAATGCGGAGATTTACTCGATGTTTATTTAATAAATCACAACCAATAATTAATTTATAATCATGAAGGTAGTTCTGTGTTATGAAAAAGCCGTGCTTAATTTTTACATTTCCTATTTGAATCGGGAGTTCCGCTAAATACAGGAATTTAACTTTTGAACCCGTGATTGTGGTTATTTGAACATTTGATTGTATAATTTTGACTTTTATTTGCTTATTATTTTGAATTTGTCTAAAGATATCTAAGTCCAGAATTGACACACTGCTCCCAGTGTCAATAAGTGATTTTATGTCTATTGATCCGGCCTTTACATTTATGAGTGTCAGGTTTGAATTTTTATTGTTGTGGCTTGTGTTTGCGATAACATGATTATTGTTATTTTCATTTATTTCATTTATTTGAGTATTGTTCATTTTAATTTGTTGATTATTAATGTGGTCTGAATTTTCTGTTGTGATGGTTTCAATTTGATTTGTCGTATTTTGAACAATTTTCTCGGGGACACTATTGTGAATGTTTAAATCAGTGTTCCCGAGTTGTGTCCTAAAAAATGGTTTTGTGGGTTTATGTTGGGGTCGGTGTGTCTGTTGTATTGTCGATTTTGAGTGCTATTTCCTCTGAAATAGCGTCCACGTGAAATAGAACCCCTACTTCTGTTGAAAGTTCGTCCTCTTGTTTGTACATTTGGGTATGCTCCTCTGTTACTATTATTATTGCCTCTGTTCTGGAAGTTTCGATATTGTTGGTTATTCTGTGGTGGATTAAATTCTCTGGTTATAGGAGTGCTTTGTAATTGATTGTATTGAGTGTTAGATTGTTTTAGTATTTTGTAGACCTCACAGTGGCTTGAGTAGTGTGCGTTTTCGCCACAAAATACGCATTTAATGTTTGTTTCTTCAGATCTGATATTATTTATTTGCATATTGCCGATTTTTTGGATCGTTTCGTGGGCCTTTTGGGAATGTATTGCAGTGGTAACTGCGTCATTGAAATTTTGCGGATTTGTTTTTATTACGTCAACTCTTAATTCAGGTAGAAGTGCATCGAGGAATTTTGACAGTTTAAGTCGGTCGATAATTTGTTTCGTTTCGTTGTTCTCCATTTGGTATCGTGTTCCTAAATAATTGTTTGCCAGAGTTGATACTCTGTATGCGAAGTTTTTTACAGATTCGCCTTCATTTTGTCGACAAGCACTAAATTTCGATTGATTGTCCGTTAACCCAATTTCATCAGAAAAAAACGTGATCAATTTGTCACATATTAGTTTATAATCGTCCGATTCCGACAATTCCGCGTCGTTCAAAGGAAAAGTTAGGGCATTGCCCTTCAATCTTGTTTTTAAAATAGTTAGTTTTTCCTGATTGGACCAACCCGACAGTTCGGCGATATCATTAAACTGTTTAAAGAAAAATTTACTTTCGCTCGGTTCTCCATCAAAAAATGATGTTAGTAGCGCAATTCCATTTATTTTTCCCGAGTTTTGATTTTGTTGGGGATTAGGAGTGGGGAAATTTGTTAAAATGGGTGCAGGAGCTGAAATTGGTGTAAGCGCGACATTACTTTGTGAAACCGGTGCAGTATTTGTTCGTGCACTACGAGTGCGTGTGCCCCTATTATTAGTTAGCACTCTAGCGATTCTACGTCTAGGTGGCATTTTGAAAACTAATAATTAACAAAATAAATCAACAGAAAATTTCATGCACAGGTAAAAGTTATAAATGACCAAGTATATTATTTCACCATTTAGTAAATAATTAATTACTAAAACCATTAAACATTAAAACCAAATTCTTACACTTTTAAAAAAAAGTAATCAATTATTACCATATAACATATAAAACACCAAAGCAACACTGAACGCAAAAAGAAATGACTGAATGTTTGAAATATTAAAACTCATACATTAAAACCCAATTAAATGACATGCATAAACAAATTAGCGTTTGTAGCGAGAGAAAAAAAAAGTTGAATGTTAACCATTCTTTAAAGAAAATTTAAAAAAAATAACCAAAATATCCCCACACTGGATCCTGGGACCGGGCACCATTGCTATAATCTCCGTGGTTAGTAGGTTCTTTATTTAAATAAAACATCCAGAGTGAGAATGCATTAAGGTTATTTATTATGATTAAGTAATGATGGATATTACAATAATTGACATAGTATTAATTAACATCTCCACAGAGGATCCGAAACTAAACTGTTAACTCTATTCGGTTTTACGAGAGCTAATTGGTACCTGGGAACTTTGCACCTCAGTCTTGCAAAGTGTCTTCACTGCTAGGCATGGGCGTTGATGGAGAAGTCTGATGAATGAGGCAGGGGCGCTGAGGTAAGGCCTCGGGAGCCAGGATTGCATTGGACTGGGATCCCATCGTTGGAAACTCGGCCGCGGAGGTTAGGTGATGAACTGCAGCATTCGGATGTGGGATTCCTCCCAAGGCTATTAAGCAGTTAAATCTCTCAAGTCGCTCTCTCTTCTCTGCTGACCCCACATCACCTCTTTAGATGCAGAAAACCTAGATCCTCCTCAATCGCTCCCATTCGTTAGCTGGGGGTCAAGGGGTCAGTTATGTAAATATTTATTCCCCCTCTTGTGTTCTCATTGGGTATAGGGGGTTAGCATCACGCCTCCCTTATTTGGTATTACCAGACTTCCTGTCTGGTCAACAACCCAGTCTTGTCATTGCTAGGTTGCCATATCCTGTTGGTTGGCTTGCCACATTTGGCATGACCTGTCAATACTCTTGGATATTGACTGTGTCAGAGGTCTACTGAATTCCCCCACGAGATTATTCCTTCCCTGCGCGTGTAATGAAAAACCCACGAAAAACAATCAATTTCGTCCAAACCCCTATCTTTCACCCCCTTTCGAAACAAAAGCAAACATATTACTCAATTACTCTCCGATGTTTCAAGACGAAGAGAATATTATTATTCCCTCGTTCGGATCGGATAAAAAAAATGGGAACAATTTGAGTTGTTTACTCTCCCAAAACGATAAGCAAGTTTACAATAAGCGAATAAAAGAAGGTTCTAAAAATAATCGCTTGCAATAAAGCAGCCACATGCACAAAAAATTGATTATGGAAAAGGTTGATAAATGCAAATGAACGGACCGGTGGCGAAATCGGAAGCAGAACATTTGCATGATTCATGTCGGAGATTTGCATAATATTTCGTGTTACACTTGGAAAATGAACAGCAGTTCTTTTAGAAGGATATTGTTTCCATTTTAAGAATGTTAGAAGCTTTTTGGTAGAATGCTTGTAGAGATTTACCTCTAAAAAAGTTTTCTATGAATGATTTCCATCTGTGCTAGTGGAACACTAGAAATCGTTTTCTTTTTTTAAATGCCATATTTTTTTTTATGACATGCGAAGTTGAAGAGAAAAGTAATATTTTCTAACTTCATTTTTCAAAAGTGCTTTATGTTTTTCTGAAAGTGTTACCTGTGTAATTTTTATGATTGACTTTTGAAAGTTTCTGGAATATTTAACAATGATTAAGGATATTTGATAAAACATTTTATTATTGATAAAACATTACTATCCGCAATTAAATACAAAGTAAAATATTTATGTTTAAGGCTAAAGACCTTATTAAAATTTAATATAAAATGATCTGAATCGAACCCGATTTCGAAAAATCTCTTCATGACT
Organism: Hylyphantes graminicola; assembly: GCA_023701765.1. NCBI lineage: Eukaryota > Metazoa > Arthropoda > Arachnida > Araneae > Linyphiidae > Hylyphantes > Hylyphantes graminicola. Next base: position 37,011,958 of record CM043119.1, on the reverse strand, counting down.
GTTAATATATTGTTTGGAAACTTATCAATAACAATTCAAAATAATATAATTGTGGATTTAGCCGGCCCGAGGGTGCAGTGGTTAGTATGCTAGCCTTTGGAGCTGCTGGGCTCGAGTTCGAATCCCGGTAAAGGCATGGATGTTTGTGCTTGTCAATAAATGTTATTTTTCTATGTGTTTGTGTCGTCCTTCTTCGTGTGTCTCTTGTGATTGTCTCTTCTGGCGAGCTGGGTAATGGGCTATAAAGCCTACACTCTCCCTTCTAGAGGGCGCAATCACTGTCATTTGCCATGGTGGATTTAAATAGTAATTTTTATCTAGTTTTCTATTTCATTTTAATATTTTTTTTCAACTCCAACTTTTCACAATTTTAAGTCTGATTACTTAAACCATAATTTTTATGGGTTTGTTCAAAGTTTATTGAAATATTAACTTTTTCATGCCACGATATTGTATTGTCACCTTTACGAGCAGCTCTTATCAGTCTTTTTCTATAAAGTTGTCCTTGAAGAAATTTTACATTGCATTCTGCCAACGCCCAACTTTTTCAATCATGGTTACTTTAAACAATTGATTAAGATTATGAGGACATAATTTGAAAAAAGCATTATGGAGATAATGTTAAATCACTCCATTGATTGATAAGCGCATTAAGAAAATTAATCTTCATTAATTCACTACAAAAACTAGTTGGGCAAAAATTATGATGCCTATGTGATCGTAGATTGTTTTATATAAGAGAGATAAGCCCCTATTTTTTATTCGATAAACCTCTATTTTTTATCCTTTAAAGATACAATGTCAAAAACATAAATTATGGATGCAGTAAAAAGAATCTGGATATTTGCGTATTATCGACATAAAGTTGATCTCGAATTGTCTCCAAAGTCGCTATACCTAACAGTGCCTTTATTAAGTGTCTTTACAACAAAAAATACGTAATTCGAATATCTTAAATGGTTTTAAAAAACAAAAATTTTGTTTATTTTCGTCTAAAGTAAGCAGAAATAAGATTTCAAATTGCATTTAACATATTGTATGCATTCAATTAAAAAGCGTTTGGGATGAAGTAGGATTTTCAAAATATTATGTAAGAGAGATTTTTCAATTTTTAATGCATTTTATGCAAAAAAAATCTAGACGTGATAGAAAAACTATTTGTATTTTTGAAATAAGCTTCCTAAAATGTTAAGGAAGAAATCTATTGCAATTCATTTCATATAAAAAAAATGCTTAGGCTTATGTAAGTTAAGATTTGTCTTCAATAAATTGACTTTACTTTTTAATCTCCTAAAAACACTTTACCATTAATGTCGTATAGTGCGATAAATATATTTTTTTATATAAATGTAAGAAGTTAATCTTATTAAAACATAAGGCATCTAATTTTTTTTCTATAAAAGCGTAAAAAAAAGTTGTATAACAACTTATAGTTGTATTGAAAGCCCTATTTTACTGTCCAAAACTAATATTAATTTCTCTCTCGTATTTTTTTTGTTTCATTTTTAAATAATTCTTCTCGTAAAAACTATGTATTACATTACTTAATAACACGAGTTAAGCTTTTTCAATAAGTTGGTTATAAAATAAAGGATGGCTACAGAAATCATCACAATCTGGCTAAAAAAAGCTTCAGAGTAGTAATGGTAACAGCTTGTTAAAAAATTGTTTCTTGTTAAAGTAACTACATATACTCGTAATTTTAATGTGAGAATGCTAATAAAAAATGGTTAATAGTAATAGTAATGAGTAATAGTTATTTGAAATTTTTTTTTCACAAATATGTTTTTTCATACTGTTAATGCAAAACGGTTTTACAAACTTAATTCGACAATCGCAGATATCATGACTCCATATCAAATTACTTTATTATTATTTTGATTGAATGTTACTATACTTCAAAAATTATGTACCTTCACATTGTTAATTTTTTTTGTAAGCATCTATGGAACTAAACTTTCATATGGTATTTTTTAGTGGATAGCATAAGTATTTCATTTTTAACAAGAGTTATTAAAACTAAAATATGATTTTTAGTGAAACAAAGTTCATGACATATTGAAGAAACTTATTACCAAATGAAATATAAATATTTTTTTTATTTACAATCGACAAGTACATTGAAAGCTACCTTCAACAACACTTTCCAAGTGCATGTTTAACTAGGTAACATAACGTTTTGGCTTTTCTTATTAAATAACTTTTCTTTTCATGCTTTATTTCAAATTTTAATTACTATTTTAAAAGGTACAATGTATTGAGTATAATATATCTTCAATGTAATAACAACGAGATTTTTTAATACTTCAATTGTGCTTACATTGCCTTAAGGTAGGCGAATACCCCGAATTTCCCAAAATTCAAAAATTTTTACTATTGCTTTAATCTTTTTCAAATTTGGCATAGTGATTTCAAATATAACGAATAATACTATTTAGGCTTTTGTTTGTATTAAAATATAATTTATTTATTTTAAACGGTGTTTTTCTACTAAAAAAAGAGGTTTACACCAACAAGTCTATCACATTGAATTTTCATCCTATGAACATTTATTATGTGCTAAATTCTTCGTTTTGAACTGATACATGCAATGACTTTCTAGAGTTACATAAAAAATACAAGAAAAAAAGTTATTAAGAAAAATGTTATAAATTAACCACAAAAAAAAAAGGATTTTTTTCGATTAACTTACACTTGGACATTTAAAAAAAAAACTTGCATACTTACACCAGATGTTAGAGGTTCATGGCCTGATATATATTGAAATAGCATCTGTGAAAAATTTCAGGTAAATTAATGTAAAACTTTTTATGCTAGAAGTGTTGGCGTAAACCACCTTTTTTAGTTGAAAAACACCGTTTAAAATAAATAAATTATATTTAAATAAAAAAAATTGCCCAAAAATTGCATTGTTCATTATATTTAAAATCACTATGCCAAATTTGGAAAAGATTAAAGTAATAGTAAAAATTTTAGAATTTTGGGTATTCGCCTACCTTAAAAATATTAGTACTTATGTATATAATCGACATAAACTTAAAATATTTAATAAAGTACCTTGAATTACTATGCAATATAAAATTTCAAGTCAAAAGTAAGAACATCTAGAAACTACTGGCTTTGTTTCTTGAAAATTAATCAAGCAACCTCTTTTATTTTAGTATCATAAAATAATAATAATGAAGCATAATAATATAAAAATTAAAAAAAGTTTCTGAAACTGAAAGTAAAAACTGTTTTACGAATTATAATAGATTTTTTTAATCATACTAAATTATATTTTAAGACAAATTTACGAAATTGACAAAAATGACGAAACAAAAGGCAAAATTCATTCGTATTGAAATTTATTGAGAGTGTTTTCATTCATATTTTTACAAATATAAATCTTTACTTTGATTAATATTTAATCAGTAATTTTGATGGTTAAATAACTATTTTAAAAATTTGAGTATTTCATGACATTAAAATATATCTAAGAAGGGACATATAGTATGTACAGACTCTACTAGAAAAATATAAGCTCATTAATAAGCTACTCCTTCGGAATTACTTATAAAGAAAGAGATAGATTACAACTTTTGTATACTTCCAGAAAACTTCAATTATTACTAGGCCATTTATTTTTTTAAAAAGTAAATTATCTAATTTCATCCTAAATTAGTAACACATTAGTTTATTTGTATTCACATTCACAAATAGTATTTTTTTTAAATTGTACTTACTGATTTACCAAAGTAGAATTATAATCAATCTGCAACTCATACCTAATTCTTTGTCTCGGAGTGAAAAAAAAAGTATCATTTTGTTCCACTTTACTGCAAAGGACAAACGCACTCAATGTTTCTTCAGTAAATTCGAATAATAATTCCTTCGTAAATTTTTATTTAAATTTTACAAAAATGTAACTTTGAGGCTAGTCGCGAGTTTAGGACCAAAACAGGAGTGAATTTACTGGCTTAAAAAAATAAAAATGGTAAGATATCTCACCAAACTTTGGTGCCAATCTCTAATCATGCCAACCAAATTATGGCTTGAGATTGCATCAAATTTTGGAATGGCTTCTTGGAATTTTTACATGCAGCAACGTTTGGTGAAATTGAGTACCTTTTCTTGTTTTCTGAGAGAAAAAAATGATTTAAATATTTGGTGCAATCTGGCTTTACATTTTCGACAGCAAATCCCAATACAAAATTTCATTTTTGAGGATATGCACTTGTAGACCTAGTACAAAACATCAATAGTGTTGACATCAATCTAGAGCCTGATCGAGGAATTGCACCAACTACAGGCACAAATTTTGCCCGCCTTCCTTTTTACGGAGCCGTTTCTATACTATGCGTAAGCATTTCTCTTAACTAACATTTACCAAGGAAATTTTCTTTCAACACTTCTTGGGTTTCAAAAATTGAACAGATATATTAATCAATGCCAGATTGTTGCAAAGTATTTTTAATTCTTTACTTTTCAGTTTAAAATGTAACGTGTTGCCAATTTTTTTTTTATATTTAGTGAAATTTGATTGATTACAAAATTTGGCATAAATCCCATTAAAACGTGAGTGATTCAAAACGTTTGGGGCCCAAAGCCCATTCTTACCGTTCCTCATGGAAGATCAGGCTCTGCATCAATCAAACAGTTTACGAATAAATACACTCTATTCAAACAAATTCAGTTGAGATGTCACAAGCAAACATGCATTGTCCTCAGGAGTGTTTGGAGCGATTTTCGCGCTGCTGACCAAAATCTCTGCAGGCAGACTCCTGTATTTGGCAGTGGCCTGCTCTGTGCGCCAGGAAGAGTCGACCGTTGTCGCACATGCATACTTGATACGCTTCTGGGGAATTCTTGGATTTGTCTTTAGATATGTGGCGAGAGGTCTGGAGATTTTTCATTTCTAGTCTGGGACTGTCAACTACAACCTGGAATGTGCAAAACGCTAAACCATAAAAAATGATGTTTTCCCCCATGCGCTACGTTTATTATCTAAAATTTTTTTAAATAAAATATTAAGATTTTATTACTATTTTTGGAATAAATTATATAAAATAAATGGGGAAAAAGAAGACTAATTAATTACAATTAAGATAAAGCATTGTAAATTTTAAATATGCACTGAAAAAATAACTAAAATAGTAAAAAAAATGACCCAAATTGGGTTTTAAGGTATAAGGTGAGAGCAATGTTCTAAATTGGAAAGTGTCTCCTTGGGACCCAAAAGGGGTAAAAAAAGTCACAAAGAGACTCTTTGGAACATTACTGTACCCAGATAGCTTACAACTTAATCTAGTTCATTGTTTGTTCTGTTTTAAACCCACCCACCAAAAAATTGAAAAAGTTGGTGAGATATTTGAAATTCCGCATTCCTGGGAAGGTTCAATACCGTTACAGACGCCTTAACAACTAGGCCATGGAAGGACCAATTCCCGACTAATTGCTAATTTAGGTGTAAAACCAACTTGGAGTTGCTCTGTGTTGTTGTCGATTATTTTCAGATTACTTATATAATTTACACGGGAAATGTTTTTTAAATGTCTTTCTGATTAAAATTTAAATAGACTCCATTGACATTGGAGTAAATTGTTAAAAAAATTTTAATATAAATTTATTTGAAAAATAAAAAAAAATATTTGATTTCATAGTTACCCAACGTTTTTTGTCATGAATACAAATATCTAAAATTTATAAACGCTTATCTATAGGATATTCTATCTATGAGATGCAGAATCTATTGTAAACGGTATCTATGCGCTAAAATATTTATTACATGTAAAATCAATTAAATACGACAGAATCTAATATTTTGTATAATCAACAATTAAAAATTTACTGAAATTTGAAATTTGATTAACTTGAAATATTTTTGGATCCCAGCTCACAATAAAAAAGAGTTTGCAAACCGGAATAGCACACAAGTTTTTTTTTGTTCAATTTTTTTTTGTATAACTACGTTTAAAGTTTTCAAATACATGAAGCTTAATGGGATCGGGACCTACTGCTTCGTGTACAGTGTACGTACCTTCCCTCCAGTGGACTTGAGGTTCATGTCCCGTATTCCTCCCACTTGGATGCCACCCGCAGGAGAGTCCACGTGCAGGGCACCGTCACTGCGAACCCGCACCTTCTTCATCAGGGAGTGCAATCTGAGAAATAAAGCGTGGGCTTCTAAGTGTAAGAAAAGGTTAAGCCTCTGGCTGGTTACTGTACAGTACATATACACTCTTAAAACAAACGAGTGAAATCCACTCCAGTAGGAGAAGTGCATTTTCGACACTGGAAATGAGTGAATATTAAATCAGACTGAGTTAAAATCACTCGTTTGGAGTGATCCTGTCGGAGGTTTAAATCACAAAGGATCCACTCCAAGAGGAGAGGTGCATTTTCCAGACTGGAGGAGTGAAAATTACTCAGACTGAGTTAAAATCGCTCGTTCGTTTTAAGAGTGTAGATTGTTCAGAATACAAGACCAACAAGACTTGGTTAGTAAAAGAAAAAGGTTAAGTCTGTGGCGGTTAGAAAAAATGAAGTGCTCAGAGTACAAGTGAACCATGTCTACTTTTGTCATTTTCGAGTTAACAGCATAATTTCATGCACTATGCAGAATTTCGGTGTAATAAAGAAAAGTCCGAGTTCAGAACATTTAAAAATTTAATTTATAATTAAAAAAATGCTAAGAGATAATTTTGTTATAAAGCTTTAACTTTAAACATCAGTGTCACAAAGAAGTTTTTTATGGATTTGGTTCACTTGTATTCTGATCCCTCCAAATGTCCAATACTAGCCCTCGCGACAGAGTAATTACTTTGTTGCAGATTGTTTAGTATTGGGGGTTGAATGAAAGTGGTGCCGGGGCCAAAGCCAGGCGGCCACGTCCACTCTTCATTTGTGACACCAGACGTGGCGTCACGTCATCTAAGGCCTCTAAGGGAGCACATCTGACAACCTTCACGCAATCAAAAGCAATGTCTGTGAGATTCAAAGCAGACCACAGAGTCATGAGATTCATAACAGGCAACAAAGTCCTGAGATTCAAAGCAGGCAACGAAGTCCTGAGATTTAAAGCAAGCGGCAAAGTCATGAGACTCATATCTGATCATGATCAACACAACATTAATTGTTCCTCCTCCGTCTCACTGGAAGGGGTGTACTGTGTTGGTAATCAATAAATTCCCAATACCGTATGCGACCATTAGAAGTCCATTGGAGAATTTTCAACTATCCTTCTTTTCAACATTTAGTCAAAGAGGAAGCGTGTGTGTATATCTATCCGTGTACTTGACTCCTTGTTATATTTAGACATTTAAATGGTGTCTTTGCTACCAATGCTCTTACTGACGGACTCAACTTTCCTAAGCCAGTTAATATGGTTATTGTTAGGCTTCCATGGGAGGGAGTTGCTCCCCATTCAATGAACTCCTTTTAATTTAGATCTGCTGTCAATTGACGAGGTAGACATCAATGTCGTAGGCCACGACGCATAAGATATTTTGATTTAAATTACAAACTAATTGAAAAAAGTTGTTCATTTACAGAATTCATGGACATATATTTTACAATAAATATCGATACCTTATAATAATTTCCAGTTATATGATATCAGACGGAACGGTCGTTCCGCCCGCCAATCTCAAAATGACGCCAAGGGCTAAACGGCAGTTATGTATATATACAGAAAACATTTCGCTATGTTAACAGCGAAATTGATTTTATTTTATACCAGGCAAACTAAACTTCGTAGAACAATAAAAAAAATTACAGTAAAGAGGTTTCGTAGATTACTTTAAATTAAAAAAAAAATCGGTTATTCTAGAGTCAAAAACAGCGGAGAAAAAAAATATGGAAATTTTCGAAAATGAAATCTTTTGAGCAGTTTTAGTCACATTTTGACCTATTTTTTGAAGTGACCTACAGCCTTTACAAGACCATGAATCTGGAAGCGGTTTTTACTAAACGATTGAGAATGCCGCAATTCAGCCCCTTTCATAGGTTTGAAGTTTCAAAAATAACTTTTTCTATTTTTAATTAATTAAAATCTATATTACCTTTGGCTGTATGAATGCGCGATAAACAAGCCATCCTAGCGGCCAAGTACCTCCGAAAACGAGCAAAGGTTTACTGTAGTTTCATCGTTGAGCGGTATAACAGCGCTGTTAACTATTTAGTTATTATAACAGCTTCTAAAATATATGATTAATCTAATATCTGAATGGACAGATTGAAAAAAAAATTCTAATTAATAAACGGAATGCTTCATTTAAACTTTTTGGCGTTTTTATTTAGAAAACTTATGAATAACTCGAGTTAATGGATAGATCGATTGACTAGAAATGTAAACAGTCATATTTGCCTATTTGGTTGCCATATTCAGTTACCAATACCATTCAAAAAATAGTTTTGCTGGGTTTTTTTTTTCATAGAAATTAAAAAATATATTTTAAGCCTAAAAATTATTGAGGAATATTTAATAATGTCAAAGTAATCTTTGCTTATTTTTTTTATGAAAAGAAATGATTTTTTTCCTAAAATTTATTGAGGAATATTTTATTATGCCAAAGTAATATTTTATAATTAAAGTTACATTTTTTTAACATGAGCGTTTACTAAATGTTTGTAATATAACACATAACCGTAACCTAATAATTGTATTCGGTTATTGTTTTTTCTTGAATATTCAAGATACTTTTTAGTTTTATAAAAGAAAATTGAAGTTAAATATGCCTACAAAAGTGAACAAAACTAGGCATAAGGGACGGATGTGGTACACGAAAATAAAAGCTGCGATGTAATCTCGAAATGTGCCGAAAACAATGTATCGGCAATAAAACTTCATCCAGAAACAGTTCCTGAAAATAACAAACAGAAACGTTACGATTATGAAGATTCGGTTATTAAAACTGTTCCAATTGTTCACTTAACAGATGAAACAGGGAAGAGTTCTTACCAACCAATTTCAAATAGCGTTAAAGAATCGAAAATTAAAAAAAATAAAGTTCAAAGGCGAATCGAGGAGCGATAAATTGTAAGAGTTGTGCCAATACATGCAGCAGCTACCAAATAAGACAATTTGGCTACTGCCCAATTGACAATTTGGCTATCAAAGGCGCAAACAGAACACATCAACAGAAAAATGCTTGAAATGATCCCCGAAACTGTCGTTGAGCATATAGCGAAAGATGACATTGAGGTCTAGAGGTAAGTAAATAGTTTCTAAAAATCGAGCTTTGGAAAATCTAAATGCCTATATGAAGAAGATAACTTTCGCTTTGCCGGACTGGAAAGGATTAAAGTGAAAAGGGGGGCCGGGATAAGGTGAAACATTTAATAATTATCATTTTCGTTAAAGATGCCAGTGGCCAAGTGAATTCCAACGATGTGCAGTTCACTTTCACCAATTGCAATATTCATATTGATGCTTAACCTTTTTAACTTCAATTCGGCATTGTTGATTAACCATGGAAATTATTTATTTTATTTTATACATATTGCCTTTACATCCTTTGAACTTGTTCATAAAACATGTTGGCAATCCACCCTACCTTAAAAAGCATATCATAAAATAAATTAAAAAAAAATGACTGATATCCCCCCAAAACACTTCGTTAAAGTAAACAAACGCCAATCTCAAAAAAAAAAAAAAAAAAAAAACCCATGCATTTATTTTATTACAAAAAAAAGTCATGAAAGTTGTCGCTAAAAATGCCGTGATATAAAATGAATGCCAATCTCTTATTTAAAAATTTTCGGTCGTAATGAATAGAATAATTTAAGTTTCGCTGTCATAAAAAAAAATTGCGCTGTTTGAGGTTGGTGCCCATCTTAATCTCCCTAAAAAATTAAATCACGCAATAGAACTTGAATTACTAAATCAAAATAACGAAGGATACTTAAAAAAAAAACCTTTAACAATAATATGATGACAATACATTTATATAAAGGTATAGAGGGTGGTTAAGATGGGGGGCACCAACCTCAAACAGTGCAATTTGTTTTATGGCAGCGAAACTTAAATTATTCTATTTATTACGACCGAAAATTTTTAAATAAGAGATTGGCATTCATTTTATATCACGGCATTTTTAGCGACAACTTTCATGACTTTTTTTTGTAATAAAATAAATGCATAGGTTTTTTTTTTGAGATTGGCGTTTGTTTACTTTAACGAAGTGTTTTTGGGGGATTTTAATTACAATACTTTCAGATAAATTCAAATAATTTAAATTAGTATTGCCAATAAAAGTATTCTAAAATACTTTTTTCAAATGTTATTGCCCTCGTTTTAAATGTAGTTTACGCATTTGTTGCATAAACAACTATTGCAGCCCTTCAAAACCATTTATTTTATAAGTATTGTAAAATATATTTTATCTTCTTTAGAAATTAAATTCCAATGGGAAAGTCAAACACTTATGAACATTTATTTCAAACTCTGGAAAGCTATGAATAGAAATAATTTTTAAAATCAACAATCATTTTCTTGCAAAAAATGCAAATATTTGATTTAATATGATTAACAATTTTTCTAAAAAAATTCTATCTTTAAACTTGTCCCTCTATTTTTGTTCAAAAAAGTAATGATCTCTGTAAACAGAATATTCGTTTCAATATCTCTCCTAATACTATACAACATAAAAGTTTATACCCGCTGGGTATATATAGATTCATGTATTTCTTTGTTACTTTCCCAACTTTCTTTGACAGTCGTCCCCTATTGACAGTAAAGGAACTTCGACGATAAGTAGCGCCATCTCCCGTCCGTTTCCTGTACTTTCTCTCCACCACTCCATTGTGCGCTGGACTAAGTTTTATGGAGCTAAGAGGAAAATGGAGATGTTATCGATACAGAAACCAATGCACAATGTGCTTGGCAAATGAAGTTAAGATCCTTTCAAAAGTAGCCCAAACATACACTTGGCGAAGGATTTGGCGTTATTTAAAGAACAAACTTATTTATTTGCATTGGATTATGTGATTTCACCTTTTAGGAATATCTTTAAAGGCATTTAAATTTTGTTGATTAAAAAAAAAACCCGAACTGTGGTATGATAAATTATTATGCACCGTATAGAATTAAGGAAACATAATTAAAATCTTAACTAGGAAGGGAAACTTTGGAACATGTAATTATTCAGATTTAGTACTAAAGTTGTGCAAATATTTTTAGAATTCTAAAAGAATAAAAGCTCACATTTCTTATCAAAATATCATTAAGAGTGTGGTAGTTTGAGCATAGTTTTTAAAGTTTGGCGGCTTTCAGAAAGGCTTCAATAATTTCAGCTCCAACCATCCCTACCTTCCTCTTAGCTCCCTCGCCAACTCTCGATTCCTCATATATGGTTCTAGATTTCGCTTAGAAGTTACAGCGCTGTTTTTTCTCCCGTTTTCTAGTAGCTTCTTTACAATGTCTTCCACGTTTCAATGTTGGCATAGCTCTCCAGAAAAACTTTTTCGGCTGCCAATATTGTGGAGAAAGAGAGGATACGATTCCTTCCACCCGCCCCTATTCTTTGCAGTTACAGTTACGCCCCCCACAAACCTCCTGGGGATACGTGATGAGGAGATATTCTTGAAGTACGGTCGCCGTTAAGAATGGAAAAATATATATAAAAGAAACGGGATGGAGTGAGGGAGCAAAGAGAAAAAATGTTGCGGAAGCGACGGGACTTTCAGGGGGGTGGAAAGGAGTATTCTTGGACGCAGTTAAGGGGACGTAACAAAACCGCAGGCGATAAATGAATAAAAAATAGAATCTTGAAAATTCCATTATTAGTGGTTTTAAAAAAATATTTTAGATTATTTGGATAGATTTACTAAGAAATCTATATATATTTTTTTTGAGATACAGTATTTCTTTCTTTTTCTTTAGGTAATAATTAAAATTGTAGAGGTGAGTAGTAAATTTAAAATTGCAATTTTTTTGCTGAAATTTTATGTCGCTGTAAAATACACTTAGCGGTATAGAGTGAAAACTTTTTTTTATTACTTAAGTATATTTTATTTTATGCATTCGATTATTTTTTTGCTTTGAATTTTTTTTTACCTCAAATTTAAATTCATCAAACATATCAGCGTTAAAAACGATTTTCGAACTGAATCTGCTTAAGCCATTAAAGGCCTACTTGTACCATTAATAGCTTTCTTACTGAAGAAAACTTTAACTTAAAGTTTTTTAAATGCGTTTTCTTGTGAATCAATTTGTTCAACAACATAAATTCATTTCAGTACTGTGGTCCTTATTTATCTTAGAATACATTTGTTATACTAACTACATCAGAAAATTGTTTACGAATGGCAAGAAAACTTATCTGTAATTTTTAATGTTTTAAACTGAAGCGATCTTTATTTTATGTCTTTTGTTAATTTATTCCCCCTTATCGAAAGTCATGAATGAGGTGCTTCTTAGCCACCATTGGGAAATCCTGATTTTCTGGGATTAGAAAAAGCGAATTGTAATTAACTTATCAATTATTTCTGGTTACTTATGTAACTGCAAGCACCGTATCGGGTTTCTTTTTAAATGTTAGAAACAAGTTTTTTTTTTAATTTTACAGATGGGCAGTTCAATTTCTCTTAATTTGGGTAGAATAAATTGCAATTTAATTAATATAAACCAGTATCTTAAGACTTTAATAAGGATATATAATGATGATATCTTGATAAAATGGTTATGATTTTTACCCTCTAATGTGTACATTATCCGATTAATTTTTGGTTACGTAGATGGGTTGTTATAGTTATTTTGTATGTATTTTGAATAAATTTTGGATTCCCTTAGGCTAATTTTCTTTTAAAGTTTCTTTAAACTTTCATAAATATTCATACAATTACGTGAGAATTTCGAGTTTAAATTATGTTTAATTTAAGAATTATAAAAAATAAGTATACACAGTGATTTTTTAGATTATAAAAGGGTAAAAATTGGCACAGAGGAGTTTCTCTTAGTTTTAATGCTCGTAAAAAGAATTTTAAGAAAATATTAAAATTACATTACAATTGTTGTTGATACAAACAATATTAGTAGGCTGTTTAGCAAGTCATTTGAAACAAAATATTTTGAGATATCTTTTTTGAAAGACTAATATTGATCATGTTTTTTTTTTTAAACACTGAAGTAAAACTTAAAAAGCCCAATAGAAATCAAGCATACGATCAAAGCAAGATATTATTTTATTTCTTATTAGAAAATAAAATTGTAAAAGATTACACGATGAATATTTGTCACCCAAAAATTAAATATAAAGAAAATAAATGAAGGAGAGTATTAACAAGTTTATTTTAGTTTTCAAAGAAATGTTTAACATAGGTAGATACTAAAAAAATCCGCATTAAACTAAATATCGAATGGTCCATTGAGACCCCCACCGATACAAATTTGTCACTTTAGCAACATTGCCGCCCACTGAAATACCCTCTACTGCTGCTTAGAAAATAACCCCCTGTCTAAGTTGTCAGAAATCGCCATAATGGACACTGAACAGAGTCAACAATTCGGTATCAAGAAAGTCTCATCTTGTCATACAACCTAAGTCCAGAAAAAGTATCAAGGGAAAAAAAAGAAAAGAACATACATCAAAGAGAAAACTTTGAGATGAAGACAGCACAAAGCAGCTTAAGCATATTTCGGTCCCAGGAAAAAAAGCTGGAAAGTTTTACTGGTTGCATTTTCTCATCTTTTTTTATTTTGTTTTTGGTTATTGTTATTATTATTATTGTTATCTTGTGGATGCTGGGTAGTGTAATCTGCTGCTTCGTACGGATTTGGAACCCCAGTTTTGTTCTTCTTATTTTTTTTATTTGGAGTTTGGAGAGGTTGAGATTTATTCGAATAGATTGTTAAGAAAAATATGATAAAATATCTTTAGGCATTTTGTAGGTGAAAATATGGAGTTCAACTTTATTAAAATTTGTATTTTATGTTTAGTCTGTGGGGAAATCATATTTAAGACTGTTATTGTTTGAAGTCTACTTCAGTTTGTCTGTGATATTTCGTTCGGTACTAAATGCTGCCTTCCAATACTTTTTTCGTTATTAAGAGTTCAGTTTTTGGGCATTACGGATTACATTCTGAATAACTGAGTAATATATTTTAAGTAACAATGTCTTTCAAGGTACAGATTCGTGAACTATTTTGCTAGGCACATTTTTTTTTATCTTGCCTTTCAATGATAATTTTGTCATTACTTGGTTAACTTTCTAACTGTAAAGTTCAGTTTATCTTTAAACATTAGACATAATAAATGATTAATTTTACAATATTGTATTTTAAATGTATTGTTGAAATAAAATTTCTTATAAATTTAATTTATTTTATACAAAAATTAAAAAACCAAAAATATTATCTTATAGAAAATCTTATAACTTCTTATAACTTTGTAGGGAATTACCTTAAAATTCAACAGTAATTACTAAAAATGAAGTTTATTAACCGTATATTTGTAAGGGATACATTCCTACTATTATTACTTACTTCATTGTAATAACAACTGAATACAATGTTCTTACCGCAAGTCTTTTGTAGCCCCGCCCCTTACAAGTGGTGTTTCAAGAGAACCATCCAATCGTAAGCCCCCAGAATCTGTAACATGTTTAAACTCATTAAAAGTAAAACAAAGTAATGATATGTTCCAAAATTTAAGTTAAATCTAAAAACATTGCTACCTTATTCATTTATCATTCGAAAAGTTTATATTTTAAATTGCTATAATTACAGAATTTATACAAGTGCTTTTTTAATAAATAAATGATTATTACTCTTTTATCTTTTTTAACAAGAAGTGATAAAATTATTAAAATAATAAATTTTCCAAAATTCTCATGCGATTGTTGATACTGCAACAGCGATGTAAGTGAATAAAAACTTAACTTTTAATTTTATTTAACTGATAGACTGCGGACAAACATGTAGACATATACCTTCTCCGGTCATACAGACAGACGGACATAAAGTGTAAAAGATCGGTATCTGATGTTACATGATTTAGATGATCTGTAATTCTATTCAATTTAAATATGGTATTTTTTTTTGGAAAATTGAAATATAGAAATTAAAATAACATTATTTATGTTTGGTTGAATTATTTTAGCTAAAAAATAATTTTAATTCTGCTTTTAGAAAAATGTAAAACGTGCAATTTACCGGACACTACCATATGATTTGCAGACACCACCATTTCTTGCGGGTCTACTTGCAAAAGCACATTTCCCTGCGTCCCTCGGATCAAGAAGTAATTACCCATAGATTGCAGTCCTGATTCACCTAAAAATTTATAAATGTTACAATTTCGATCCAATTTTGATCAACTTATCACTTAAATTTATCAAAGAAATAAAGTTGCTTAACTTACCAAGGCTTAAGATGTTCGTTATAAATCCCAGACTGTTACGAGCTTTCATTGTTACATTTCTCGCAGATTCTAATCTTAAAGATTGAGCCTAAAAATAAAATATTTTTTATAACAATGTGCAAGAAAGTTCACTTTTTTTATATCACATTTATTCATAAATCGCTGCGAAAATGACACTTTACGTGCTTACGGCATAGACAGTGCCGAAAGTAGTACTTTCGGCACTAGTGTGGTAAAGTTAATAAAAGTATCTGATTGGTAGAAAACCAAATGATATGAATATCTCCATGGAAACTAAATGATGTCCTGAAACTCACTTATTTCTATTGGTTTATTACTTTCGCATTTTCTAATATATCCATGGAAACTACAAGTACTACAAAAATTATTAAGGGAAATTAAATAAGACAAAAGTAATAACACAAATTTCACTCCAAACAATACTTTATTGCACGTTGTTTTTAAAAATATTGTAGGCAAGCACGTGCCAAATAATACTTTATTAAGCTCTTGCCATTATTTAATAATGGCAAGAGAATAAATAAAAGCCACTCGCTTAATAAAGAATTATTTTCGGAACTAGTTACTTAAAAAACTATTAACTACTTTATTTAAAAAACTAACAATTGAAAACTTTCATGCATATAAATAAAGCTTACGAGTAAGAGAAAAAATACCAAAACTGATATAAACATAAAAATTCTAATGATATTAATAACAAATAATTTCAATCTAAACTAATTCGCTTTCGCAATGTACTATTACATAATCGAAAGCAGTGTTATCAAACACCATTATTATTAAAAGTGAACTATTTTCCCATTACTCATTTTCCAATAAACAAGGCATACCAGCGGCTAGACAGCTAATAAGAAAATTTAATATCGTATGAAACAAGATCTCAAAATGCTATTTCGTTTTCGAGAACTCCAATAAATATTTAAGATGCTTGTTGCTTGGATGCGATTCATCACAAAAATCCCAGACATATCATATCTGAATCCTAGTGAAGAAAGGATACCTGTCAGATTTTATAACAAGTGATACATGCTCTTTCTTTACTTACTAACTCATGTAAAGATTATTTGGTATGGTTTGGTTTTTTGAATTATCGTCGCACTAGAGCTACACGGGGGCTATTGGCGACGGGCGACGTATTTTAGAACCACAGTCAGGTGACGAGCCAACACCTGAATGGGCACCCAACGCAACCATTAAGGGCGACATCGTAAGCAGCGTTAGGACTTTGAAGGATATTGAACGTGCACTCCCTTGCACGGGGTATTATTCGTCGGACATTATTGGCTGCACGGGTCGTTTATAGGTCGGCAGCTATTTTGGCGATGCCCGGACCCGAACCTGGGACCTTCCGCATGCTAAGCGAGTGCTTAACCGACTGGGCTCCCCAGCCCCAAAGATTATTTTGTAAGAAAAGTTGAAAATATAAAAGAACATATTATATGCTTGTTGTACTGTATGTTAATATATAGTATAAATTTTTTTTGTATGGTTATTTTGTAGTTTCATTAAAAGAATATCAATCCTTTGTATGTTTTGCCTAATTTATTAAAGAACAATATAAATAGGCAAAAATAGATTGAGTTTAGCGAATTTCGTTGCTTATGGAATCATTATCGACACAGCTTAAATAATTAGAGGAGCGCATGGTCTACATCCTTTCAACCCCGATGCTTCCATTTGGAATCACCAGCTTACATTTTTTCTCATTAAGTTAAGCTCGCACGTAATTATCGTTAGATGGAAAAACCATGTATTTGAATAATTGAATAATGTTTTATAATTAAATGAAATTATGAAAAACATAGTAAAATAAAATTTAATCTAAAATAATTTCATTAAAAAACTGTCCCTAAATTCTTCATGCTTGCATTTTTAGATGTTCCAAAAATTGATTTTAACTTTTTTTTTAACAAATAGAGTTTTGAAAAAATTGTCATAATTCATTCAATAGTAATGATTCCAATTTGACCCCATAAATTTTAGTTAAAAAATTAAGATCTATATAATTTTTTTTTAGATTTTTTTAAATAACAAATAAAAAGTTGAAACTGAAATGGTTAAAAAAAAGTTCAGAAAGTGCTCGTCTAATTGTTTTCAGCTGTGTAGTTTTAAAATAACATTTGGAGTTTTGGTTCCGAATCATTTTTGTTGTTGTTTGAACTGAAATTCTTATCGGTATATCTCTTATCATAAAGATAATACTAGGAAAAAAACCATACTCCAGATATTCCAGGTGATGACGTACCCAAACTTGAATGACTAAAGGTTCACGTCAAAAAACATTTCCCACACACAGAAAAACATTCGCCGTTCAACATTCGTCAGAAATCAGGTCAATTTTTTACACAAAAGGATCAGAAAACTACAGCTTCAAAATTAAACTGATTAAGAATTTTATTTGTAGGGGAATAATATGAGTACAAATATTGTAACATTAAATACAAAAATATCAGCTTACAGGAAGAGGTGAAATTTGTTTTCCACTGAGTACATCCAAGAACTCAACATCGCTGTTGAGCTGAATTCCTTTATCTGAAATTTGGATCCTCCCCGGTCCTTCCTAGACAAAAAAGTATTTTATAAAAAAAAGTTTTGAAATACACAAAATGTATCATTCATATCCAACTACAAAAATATATTGCATATTTGTTTCGCGAAAATTGAATAACGTGTTAGTATCCGAAGTCTTAGTAAAAACAAAATTATGAGCTTAGATTTTACTTTTGCTTATTTTAAACTGACTTTTAATTTATTACGAATTGAAAATAGATGTTAATTATTTTTCTTCATAACATATATAAATATTAACTTCTTTGAATATGTCTTGATGTCCTTACATTCAATATTTCGATAATGATGTTGGATTTTCGCAACTTTTTGTTTCCTCATACCAATTTATTACGACAAAAGTCACCCCAGAATACCAAGAAAAATCTTTCTCACACATCTATCAAATTCCAGTAAAAAATCATTACACCTCAAACCCAGTGAAGCTATTTTTATTACTTCACACGATCCCGTTAAAATAATTTCATCGCCAGTAAAGCCCTAAAAAAAGTCCCTTCTAATTGTCGTGTAAAAAAAGTAAACTAAAAACCCCGCTTTAAAAAAAAGAAACCAATCAAAAGAACAATATAAGCCATACATCTGCTGTGAAGGGTTCGCCGCTTTTAAAGTTATCATTAAGAGCCGATGTAGCGGAATCAATAAAGCTAAAAAGAGGATATTTGAAATTGTCTCTCACTCCATCGAAGTGCTGATAAGGGGGAGTCGTCTTTGGACTTAATTTTGGCCATGCCGATAAATTTTCGCAGCCACCCTGGCAATTGCAGTTATCTTGGTGTCAGGCCAATGAGATAGGATTGTCAAAGAAGTAGGGTCCTGTTCTCGGTACATCCCTGTTTTTCCGTTTCAATTACCTAATATGAAATTTTAGTCAATGAAAGTATTGCAATGGGGTATGAAATCTGAATGGAGATTTTTGTGTTTTTTTTACGCATTTTGCTGGGGGCTCATTCTTAAAAAGTGGTTTTTGAACATTGGTCTCAGTTTACCTGAAATCCTTCTACAAAGCTCTTCGGTGCAACAGCCCATTACTAGGGGGCCTGCTATGCCCATTTCAGCTTTTTTGACCTAGGGCTCTGGGGTGCCAGGCAGGTGGTCAGCTACACGCGTAACTCTCAGTGTTTAGTTCCCAAGCATGCTTTGTACCCCTTTTACCGACCCACTCAAGGGATGAAAGGATGGGTCAACCTCGCCCAATCCGGGATTCAATCCCCGGACCTCTGGCGTGGCAATGCGAAACACTACCATTTAGCCACTGGGCTCAAATCCCTCTACAGTTCGAAGTAAAATAGCTGTGGAATTCAAATTTAATACACAGGTTCCTAGAATCTGTCGAACGTCATTCAAAATGTTTATGAGAAAATAGCGCATGAAGAACGTGTATCTGCAATAGAACTTTTAGGTTTAAAAGTTATCTAGGTGCATTGATTTATTCGGTGGTAATTTAAAGCCGTGTAGTGTTCCACACCTTTAGTTATCACCAGAAAATACTCGCGAGTATGTGAGTTATACACCATAGATGGTTTTTTTTAACCCTTTCGGCCATGGCGTCGCATTATTATAACAAATCTTTAAAGTTCTCTACACGACTATATTTTAAGAATTTTCACCTAAAAAATTCAATTACTTCTGATCTTC
Organism: Hylyphantes graminicola; assembly: GCA_023701765.1. NCBI lineage: Eukaryota > Metazoa > Arthropoda > Arachnida > Araneae > Linyphiidae > Hylyphantes > Hylyphantes graminicola. The sequence goes on along the minus strand of CM043119.1, from coordinate 36,992,393 downwards.
TGGAGCGACCATTATTGGTTAATAATTTCTTGAGAGTGTGTAATATCATAGATCTAGGGTCTAGCTCTGCTGTGCAACAGGGATCAACAACAACATTAATTCTGATAAAAACGCTATGAAAGAAGGCTATGCTTTCATTTTTGCTCCTTACAGTGACAGTACAGTACCTTCACATCAGAGAAGAACATAGAAAATATTTCGCAATTATCTTAAAACAATCAGTGCCGAAAGGGCTAAAGCAGAAGACACTACATTTGCCTATTTCCTCTCATCTAAACTGCATCAGTTTTAAATAATTTGTGCATGCGTTGGAAATATTAAAAAAAATATTATTTAAACTAAATGCAGCTTGTTTTTATGCATAAATTTTTAAAACTACATAATTCTGCTACAACTAACTGCATAATAGTGAGTCTGAGAAATACGCATGGAAAAAAGTAATAAAAAAATCGGAACTCTTTTATACGGGACAAGTGGACAGCCAGAAAAAAAGTGCGAAAGATCTTTCATTTTATATCTTTCTAAAATATTTTTAAACGGACGGACAGATAGAAATCGCCCAGATGTCAATACCTACTTTCTAAATGTTAGTACCTAAAAATTCTTTAAAATTAACAACATGAACAAAACCATGATTTACCATGAACAAAAAAAAAAAAGAAAAAAAAAAAAGAAAGAAAATAGGCTAAGAAACGCCATTCATTCTGACGCTGTGTCGTTACGAAGTTAGAAAAGAATTTGAATAGTTAGGCCATTTCGTTTCGAAAAATATAATAAGGAAAAAAAGTGACGGTTACATCCAAAATGGTTAGTTCATAGATGTGTGCGATTTCCCTCAGGAATATCGTCGTGTACTATTTTTGTGAATATTTAAAATCAGCTTTTATTTTTCAAATACTTTTTCATCAAATTGCATAATACTTTATAATTTGTAAGGGCGTGTTTATAAACTAATATTATTAGGCAAAACTGTGACCATTTAAAACCTTGCAGTCTCTTGTAAGCGATACAAGTGCTTCAAAGAAGAGTGATATGAGTTTTAGAAATTCTGTAATTGAGTTATTTATAAAACATTGCTTTTGAACTAGGATTTCTGTATGCAATGGCCTAGTTTTCTTCTTATTATTTTTGAAGTTTCCGGAATTTATTCTTTATTTATTTGAAAAAATAACTAATGTTAATTTTATATGAGATTATTCGATCTACTTCCTAAATAATTACATGTACAATGAAATTCTCTCTTTCCCTCTTTAAAAAACGAGTTTGAAAGAAGTTTTACAAAATAAACAACGAAATAAGGTTAAACTGTTCAACAAAAGTAACGATTTTTCTATCCCTAGAATAAGATAAGGAGAAATAAAAATCTTGCCAAAGCATCCATTAACCCTAAGTTGGACAATTCACGCCTTTGTAGGTTTTGGATATATTAATTGCATCTTTTTGCTTTAAGAAAGTGCTTTATTTAATGTTAAGATGGAGAGTAACTAAATTTTTATTTCGATTTTATGATACCAGTAGCTAAACTATGATGTTTTACTGCGATAATTTGCTGAAATTATCTTTTATTATGCGTTAAATATGCGGTTTCAATCGAATCCATGAGTTTAGAACCTGTGAGTTTGAACTACAATACGTGGTGTTAGTTTTTCCTGATACCCTGATCAAACTGAATTTCGGTAAAGCCGAGTTAAATATTATTAAACTAAAGTGCAACAGTTATCGCAAATTTAAAAGAAAAAGTACCTTACAATTTTTCGACGTAACAAAGTTGATTATTGCATGTTAATAATTCATGGACATATATGGTCAAAACTTAAATAAATGGATTAGCACTGATGCCACTTTCAACATAGGCTAACAATTGAATTTGATAAAAAATGAAATATTTTCAATTTCATGGGATATAACAAAAATATTTACATATTTTTATTGAGATTAAATTTGTTAAATACAGCAAAAAAGTTATAAAAAGAATGAAAGCAGAGTTATGAAGCTCTGCAAGTTGTGAAAATACTAGAATAACATAATATCCTGTTACTTTAATACTCACTGAAGTTCTTATGGTGCGGATCGACGGACATACCAAAACAAGGTGCAAAAGACAATACTGTATGATGTCATACCGTTCTAACAATAAGAATGAATTAATGAAAAAGCGTTCATATAGACAGACAAAAAGCATAAAAGGTAGGTCTCTGATATCATAACTTTCTATCAACAAATTTTTTAAAAAATTAATCTGATAGAATTAAATTTGAAGGAGGTACACACATACGGACGGAAATCTAAATCATGTCAATACATCCCATTTTTTTAATAGAAATAACATAAAATACCAATAATCAACACTTATGTAATCTTAAGCATTTATACATAATCGCCTTCAACCTGTCAAGCACAAATATATAAGGTCTGTGTCAGAGGTGTTTAAAAGCTACTAAAGAATCTCACTATTAAAAAAAGTGTTGTGCAGGATTGCACAACAATCCTAGAACTTACAAAGTGCCACCACAATTTGTAACATTGTTTTACCATTTTTGCGCTGTATCGAAGTTTGATTTTACCACATAATTGGTGAATTTACGCTAAAAATAGTGATGACAGCTAGAAAGTTTTAAGATTTCGGAGAAATTTGGTCCATAATTTTTAACGATGTAAGAATAAAGTCAGTGTAACTAAAGAATCGGACTTACCGCTGTTAGATCCAGTATCTTGATGATCCAGAGGATAAGGGTCATGTTGAGAACCACCACTGACACAAGAAGGATGAGTAGGATATACAGGGTCCTTTTCCTCCACCCAATGATTCCAGCAACCCCCTGGGGGTACAGTACCGTCACCTGGTGTACCACCCCATCTTGGGGTACACCACCATTGCACGACGTACCAGGAACGACTGGCATGGTTAGTGTTTTGGTGGACATAGCTGCAACTGGAAGAATAAAATATGTGGAGTGCATAAAATATAAATGATGAAACTAAAAAAAAATGCTTGGTACATTTAGGATAAAATGCGGATAATAACGTAGATGATCATACTAAAATGTTTAAAATACAAAATATATTTTACTTTTCATTTATAGAAAGTAATAAAGCTTCATATTTTTTAATGGTGTGGGAAAGAAATTTATTCAAACATTGGCATTAGTTTTTTGTAAATTCAAATTTCATAAACATAGATTTAAGGAGATAATTACAATGGCTATGCGTCAGATCAGTAGCAACAGAAATTCAGAGTGAAATAAATTCTTTTTCGAGCCTCGATTGGTGAATAAAAGTAGCGTGAGAACAGAAAACCAAACTGAGAACCTATAGAAGGAGAAACAGGAAAGAAATCTGGAAGGAAATAAGTCACCTGTAACACTTAACCTTAAAAATAAGTTTTCTATTTCTAGATATTATACGCCATGAAAAAGAATATATAGAAAAATAAAAAATGTTTCAATAAAAACAAACCTAGCTCATCCCTCACAAATCACAAACAACTATCTTTAAAACACAAATCTAAGTTTTCTAACTATTTCCGATTACCAACCCTACTATCCAACCTTCCAAGTCAAACATCGTCATTGAATGATGCAATTCGATGACGGTAAGTATTCGATGATACGGTTATCATGATGCAATGATACAATTCATCATTTCAGTCATCCTAACTTTCAAGTCAAACCCTATGTTCCAATTTACCGCTTCTTAGCCTCGACAATTCCACCCTAATCCTGAGTGCCACATGATGGTGGGATGGTCACTCGATTAATACATCTGTCTATTATCTTGGAGTCCCATAATGTAACACAACTGATCGAGAACCTCTCGAGTGTGCGTTCTAAAGATTCCAATCCGGACGTAAGGAAGGGTTAAAAGCCATTCTAAATTTACTCCATGGGTAGTGAAGATATTTCCATTAAGCAGATACAATAGGTTCGTAGTAGGATGCATCTGATAAATTGTGTTTAGCTGGTGGACAAAACTTATACTTTGGAATGGTGGGAACATAATGCAACTAATGAATGAGTGCGCATATTAATTATCAAGCTATGTAGTTATTATATGGGCGGAATATGCAGGGTGTCCCATAATAAACTACCTGGCTTTAAAAGTTAATAAAAAAGAAATGGATAGAGATATTAACACAATTCTTGCACAAAACGAATGAGTCAAGTCAGTAATTTGATATGGAACACTTTATTATGTTAGTCATGTTTATTATGTTATTGCACTTTATTATGTTCAATTTAAGACAGATGGCGTTTCAATACCGTGTGTTGGCTGTATGAAAGAACTAGGCATGAATATACACCGAAAAGAAGGACACGTGGTCAGAAATGTTCAGTTCTGATTATATTATTCCATCCATTCTATCCCATTTCTTTTTTTATAAACTTTTAAAAACAGGTAGTACATTTTTAGACACCCTGTTTACTTTCTATGCAAGTTCACTTGTTCACAATACATGAACTCATAACACAATATGTGATAGACTTACTTCAATTGTGTGCCTTTTTTTAAACTTAATAGAAAATAATTTTAATGTATTTTGTTATTAAATTATCTTTTTTTAGTATTCCAAAATGTACTTTCTTCAAAAGGATGCTTTTTAGAAGTTTTTTTCTGCCTAAAAGGCATGATCAAAGTAAAAATCCAAAGTACAATGAGTTATCAGAAAGAGCCCTTAATATTATAATGTATGCAACTAATGAATGAGCAATCATGTAAATAATCAAGCAATGTAGTTATTATTGGCAGAATTTTTATTGTATGTATAAGTTCACGTGTTAATTTTACACTTATGACTCTACTTACTTTAATGTTATGCAAATGTTTTCACTTAATAAAAACCATTTTGATAGATCTTATTATTAAATTTTCTTTGTCTTGCGTTCAAAGATATATTCTCTCCAAAAATGATGTTTTTAAATTTGTATTGCTATTTAAAATGTATGATCAAAATTAGTAATTCAAAATACTGTAAGTTAACGTAAAGTATATCTTCTTTAAAAATTTAATCTGAAAATATCCATAAATAGTGGAGTTGGGATTTGTTTTAACATCCAGGAGTTTGCAGTTTTAATGTTTTTTTCTCATCGTAAAGCTGTTGATTCACATATGTATTGCTTATAGGATTTATAGTTTTTATTTTGATATTTGTAGGATTTGTAGTTTTAATTTGAGAAAAAACTTTTTTGTTCAGCGGATCCAAAGTAATATTTTTAAGTGAAAATATCTAGTTAAAAATAAGTTAAAATAAATCTGAGCTTACTGGGTGCAAGGCGCTTTTAAATCGGATTTTTTGAAAACCTTGAGACCCGATCACTTTCGACAAAAGATGGAAAATTATTTTGAAATAGAAGTATATGAAATTTTTGTATTATAAAGATAAATTGTTTAAAACACAAAAAATCATAATTAGTCTAAAAGATTATTTTCAATTGATCAATAAAAGATATTTTTTGTAAAATGCCGATTTCTAATCCTAAACAATTTGTTTAATTATTATGCGGCTTTAACACTAAAACTCTTCGTTGTTTAAGGGTTTTAATTTTTATATTAAAAGTAAAAAAAAAATTACTTATCGTAACATGATTACTTTAATAAGTAAGTGTTACTTCTTTTTGTTAGTTTATTTTTAATTAAGGGATGAATGAATTTAACTTTTTGCCAACACAAAGATTTTTATAAGCTGAAAAATGCGTATTAAATATAACTTGATTGCATACAATTACTTGGATTGATGATTTTATTCACCATATAAGCCATGCACGAAATAAAACAAATAATGGAAACAAAATGTCATAAGTCTAATAACAACTATATGCTTCACTTATTCACTTAAATGGCTTTGTTATCGTTAAACTTTAATAAAAGTCTCAAATCCCAATTCGACGAACACTTTAAATTACCTACATATTTCCATTTTCTTCGACAAGTAAATATAATATGAAACACGTCTGGAAATAAATATCAATACATAGCAAAGAACGACAAAGGCAATAACTCGCGCGGATTTATAATGAGCATTAAGCAGCCTTTTCTAAATTGTTATTTCTAAGTAACCGCTAAGTAACCATTTGAGGCAAAGATGTTCTTTCCATATTTGTATACCAGCCAGTAATGAATAATACATCACCTTGATGAGCACAAGAGGATATTAATTGTGTGTGTATTTCATATTTAAATTTTAACGCTTGGAAAATGTTCGGAACATTACGGTGTGATGCGTCCACTGGGAATAAGATTTTCAGGCAGAGCACACAAATTTAATTACTTTCCACTATTCCCGAAATTTCAGGGGAAGTATCACACTAACTTTACGATTGTGGGCGCAAATGGATTTTCAAATTGATTTTCGCTACGTAAAAGTACGTTTTAAATAAACACGGAATTATTTATAAGTGGTAGGGCGTTTAGCTTGAAAAGGAGCTTATTAAGAGTTTAATAAAATGTAGGAGCCTATATTTCAGGAGTTGATGATGCAGAAATTTTTCCAAGGAGAAATATCACCAGAAGAATTGATTTTTGAAAGTAAAATCATGATGCAATAAAATAGTAATGATGAAATATCTGGTTGCTTATTTACTGCGATAGAATTCGTATTACGTTTAAAATATTTTTAGGGTAGTCTAAAGTAATGTATTTATTATATAAGTTATTTGCAATGTTAAATCGGTTAAAAACATTTAATTTAGAATAAATGATGTTGCACTTATTGAATCGAACATGAACTAATGAGCAATAAATTTGAAAGAATTTTTGTAAAGGATTTTTAAAAATGTTTTTTAATTGGTGTTATTGATAACGCACAAATTTTATTTTAAGTAGGGTAAGGTGGGGTAAGTGGGCCACCTTTTTGGCATAATTCGACTTTAGACCCTCATACCACTTTATGCAATCGGCCTAACAACTTATTTTTTTGTGGTCCATTCTCTTATATGTTATTAGTGTAACCATGACAACCTTAACACAAATTGGCAAAAGGTAAATTTAAAAAATATGCTTTCTTTTTGGTCATCCGAGTGGCCCACTTGCCCCGCAAGGTGGGGTAAAATAAAAATATTTTTACACATAACTGGTAGAGATATGGTGGGGCAAGTGGAATAATCTACATGATTTTTTGAGTGTTTGAAAGAAAAAGTAATAATGTATCTTTAATTAAATCTAGCAACTTTTTCTGGCATGCAAGCTTACTACAAGAAAAAACACGTTAATTTTCATCTTGTCATTTTTGCATGTGGTGTAAAAAAAATGTTAGGGCTACAGATTTTAAACTGGCCTATGTCAATGAATAGGACTATGAATAGTGAATATGAATAACCCTATGAATCAGTAAATATGACTTTTTTAAAGTATATTTATAAGACTTGGGGCAAGTGGGCCACCCCTGGATCACTTACCCCTCCATTGTGGTGGCCCACTTACCCCAAACGCGGAGCAACTGGGACACCCCAATTTTCATTTTAACCTTATCAACATAACAAGTACATGACACTACAAAAAGATGTACTATGTTTTATACACTTTCAAAATATATAACATTTTGATTTGTATCATGAACCGTTTGGAAATAAGTAAAAAAATAGTATGATGGCGTGAATTACGAAAAGATACAATTTTAAAAATTTTCACAAAAAGGATTGCACCTTGTTACATACTTAAATGAAAATGATGCCATAATGTTTCCTGCATCTATTGGGGTAAATACGTAAAAATATTGTAACAGATTTTTTTTACGTCCATAATTCGGGAAATGCCAGGGGGGGTGGCCCACTTGCCCCAATGGCCCACTTACCCCACCTTACCCTATATACTGATTTGCTAACTATGCAATAATAATGTACCTAAAAACTTTCAAATAACACAAGTAAACTGTATTAAAAACTTTTAATAAAATTTGATAAGATATTCTCTTACACATAAAAGTAATTAAATTAAAATGTGCCAGCTTTTTACCATTTATGTTAACTATTATTAAAAACGATTAACTTATTTCAATAATTTTTATGAACATGTATAATATTACAGAAAAACAGTTATAATAAAAATAGTTTTCTTGAATTCCTGCTGGGGAAGGTGGCGTTCATATTTTTATTCCAGTATGCATTTAAATCTCAAATTAAAAAAAAAAATATATTTTTTACGTTTGTTCTGTATTTAGGTTTGTTTATTCTTTATTAGACATTAAATAGCTTGAAAACGTTTCGAAAACGGTTACATTTTCAGAAAGAACTGTCTCATTTTTGAGCAAATTAATGTTGTATCGTCGAAGCAAATTTCGTTAATTATTTACAATACTTTACTAGCTTATAGGTGTCTTTAGACGATATTCGCAAACTTTAAGATTTTCAACGAAATTAACTACTCACTCTTTTGCACACCGAAGGGATACGTAGTTTAAAAATCACACCAGTTTTCAGTTGAAACTGCTTTTTTATTTAATGGTTTACAGGTACCGGTAAAACCGCCAAAAATATCTTACAATAAAAACAATGGTATTTTTTGCAATGTTTTATTAGTAAAATTGTTATTTAAAAGTTTAATGCACGGATGTTTGACCAAAAATGGAGAGGAGGGTTTGGTAGAGTCTTGAAGAAGTGTTTTGTAAAATCTTACTCTTAACTTGAGATAAATAAGTTATTACAAAAGTGAAAAGGCCCTAATTTCAAACTGAATAATACTTTTTAAATTAAGATTCTTTAAAAAGACTTTTACTGTGATTTAGATTTGCCAATTTTCATCAAAATACATTAGACATTTAGTTAAATAGAAAGCACGAAAAGAAAATACCATATAGATATCGTTAAGTTGATGAAATTAAAACACAAACAAATTTTTTGAAATTTTGATGTAGATCATTTTGTCAAAATGTAAAAAAAAAAAAATACATTCTTTATTTATTTCCCCTAATAGCTGACGAAACAAATTTAGTTTTTGACGTAATGCTTCAACTGACCATTTTTTTTAATCAAGACTTCATTTCGTCAAAAAAGATGAAAATTTCGAGAAACTTGAGATGTTTTTCTATTTTTGAGAGTGTATTTCAATATATATTTTTTAATTTTTCTTCACTTTAACTATAATTTGTTAAGTTAAATAAGAGTTAAGTAAAGATTACTCGAAATTTGAATAATTGGGTACACAAATTTAAAGAAGTCCAACCAAACCACTCAACAACAAGTTTTTCAAAAAGTTACTTAAAATTCTTTATAACTATAAGTTTGCGTATTTTCATCCTGAATACAAACGTTCCAGATTTATTAAACTATTGAGGATGAAGTAATGCTGCTATTCATCTATAACGTCTTACTTTTTCTTTGAACAATGTAATTAAATTTTATCCGAGAAAAAATATTGTTCGAAACGTACTCAATTACTTACATTTCTGAATGAATAAATTAAAATCCCCCTCACAGTTAAAAAGACGTTAATCTTTTCTGTTTACAATAACAGATTTGCAAACACGCAAATACTTTCTATTTGGAGCTCGTTTCAATTGAATTTATATTAATTAATTGCTTACAGGATTAATAATGAATCAGAGCACGAACATTTAAAGAGCTAATTAAACAACAAACGTGCGCATATAACTACTTATTTTAAATCAACGTAAAAATTACGGAATGATGCTTTGGGAATATCCAATGCGTAGTAATCACACTCTTCGTACTCATCCAATTTGGGTGACAACTCGACTAATCCATTTTAAGTCTGTTCGTTCGATTAGTTCGTTTATGGATGTGCGAATGGTTTTAATTAGCACGAGTTGAGTACCTTCTCAGTTTGTAAGATTTAGAGTTGTAAGATTTAAAAATATATTTCATTGAAGAAATGCAATACTTATCTGTCTCCTTTGTTGGATTTTAAGAAGCAAAACGCTTGTTGTATAGTATCTGAACCGCAATAAGTGCTTGGTTTTACAAGCGGGATTTAGGTTGTTATATGCAAGATTTAACCGAGATAAATCGTATTAGGATGAAAAGTAATTTTTTTTTACAACAGTGATAATAAAAAAGCATGTCGACATATTTTTGCTAGACTTTTCAATTTGGTTATAAAGCACGAATTTTACTTGCTGAGGTTAGTGTGAATTTTCGCAGCACTACACTCTCAGAAATAAAACTTTCATTTTTGACGATTCATGAATCCTCAAGCCTCATTTCGTTAATTTTGAGGATTGTTTCGTCAAACTATCACGTGACTTTTGAGTAAACGTGAATCCTCACTTTTATGATCATGATTTGACGATTCTGAATCTTGATTTTGAGGTAACTGAATCTTATTGTTGTACTCACATGCTCAAAAATGACGAAATATTTCTTTAGATTAGACGACATTCAAATCCTCATAAAAATAGCGATTCAAATTTCCTCACTTTGAGGAAACGAAAACTCGGAGCATTTGCCAGTAATAGAATCGTCAAAATTAAGGAAAATTTCGTCGTTTTGAGCATTAATTTTTAAGGGTGTAGAGCTACACCAGGGGTATTGGAGACGGGCGTCGTAACTTAAAAAAAGTCAAGTGATGAGCCGACATTTGAAGTAGACACCCACAGCAACCGTTAAGTGAATAAATGTTTTTAGTAAGTACGTTATTTTTTATGTATTAACTGATTTACACAAAGCTTTTTTAAAAATTTACTCACTTATCTGCTGATGTTTAGTCAGAAATTCCCATCATGACGCTTTTCTAAATAACACTTGAAAATCTACTTATTTTTTATAATTTAAAGTTTTCTTACATGTTGAAATAACTTTACGGTAAGATAAAAGGGTAGTCAATAATTTATTTTTTAAGTAATGTGTAGCAAATACAATAAAAAGTTCTGGGGCTACAGTGTTGTCGTTACAAAACTGTAGTTGTCATTCAATTTAATAAGTAGAAAATAGTTTTGATATAAAATTTGTATAAATTGATATAAAATTAGAATAAAGGAAACTATAGACCTGCAACTTTTTTAGCTAATGTTTTATAATACTTAGCTCTTGTTTTTTAATATTTTTATTGTAAATTTTGTTCATTGAGACAAACTTTGTTTTGATACGTTAGTGGAAGCGGAATACGGCTCTGTTTGTCGATCCGTCTGTCTATTAGACGGGCCGTCATTCTCTTTCATAACTCAAACTAAAAAGGTTGCAGACAAGTGTGATACGTCAAAAACTTCAGTGCATTGGAACAAGAAGTCCTTAATTTTTTTTAATCCGTAGTAATTAAAAACTTCAAAATAAAATCACGCAAAATAAAATTTATTTTTTTCGAACAAAACTTAAAATAATAGTTATTTATGCAACAAGTGTGAAAAGTAATGTTTTTTAAAACTAGTATATTAAATTTCAAAAACGAGGTACGAGCGAGTGAAATGATGACACGTGTTTTAAAAAGTTTACGCTAGTGTTTCATTCACTATTTTTTATAATTGCGTGAAAAAAATAAATCAAATCTCATTGGTTCAAAAATAATTCACGCGCTAATTTGTTACGTTTTTTTTCTGGGAGCATATTTGAAGTAACATCATTAGCTGCTATTTCTATCTTTTATTGAAGCTCAAAATTAGTATAGTATCAGTATCCATGCTCAAATGTTTTACTTTAAACTAAATAATAAGTTTGCCTTTTGTAGTTCCAGAGAATTATCGATGCCGATCTCTTTTAGGCAAAAAAAAATTAGCCCGTGAATTATTTTTGAACCGATGAGATTTGATTTCTTTCTCACAAGTTTTATTTGAAATGTTGGCATCTTATAAAACGAGTGAAAAAAGTAAATTTTTTCACTGCTTTTGGGTAAAAAAAAAAGTATTTTTTTATCACGGTTTCTAAAAAGTATAACTTTACGCGCGTATCTGATATTAAAATTATAGTGTAAAGTCAATTTTTTCACGCATTTATAAAAAAGTAACTGAAACACGATTTCAGTAAAAGCACTTTTGCCACTATTATTAATTAAAAAAATTTACATTTTTTTGCACGATAAAAAATTATTTTTTTATAATTGCGTGAAAAAAAGCCGACTTTTACATTATTATTTCAATATCAAACGCGTGCAAAAAGTCAAACTTTTTGAAACAGTGACACAAAGTACTTTTTTTCACCCAAAAGCAGTGAAAAATAGATATTTATGCAACTAGTGCGAAAAGTAATGCTTTTTAAAACAAGTGGATTTTATCTCACGAGCGAGGTACGAGCGAGTGAAATAAAGACACGTGTTTTTAAAAGTTTACTTTTCGCACGTGTTTCATACACTATTTTTATAATTGCGTCAAAAAAATCAAATATCATTGGTTCAAAAATAATTCACGTGCTAATTAGACTAAAATAGACTAAGAGATGTCAAGGAAAACAACCAATGAACTCGCAGTTCGGAGCGCGTGACGCTATAAAAAACCAATAAGCGTGTTTCAACATTTTGTCAAAGAAAGCAACCAATGAACTCGCAGTTCGAAGGGCGTGACTTAAGAAATATTCCCATCGCGAGAAAAATAATTCATTGGTTCAAAAATAATTCACGCGCATAATATTTTTAAATACGGCAGATCGATAAATCTTTGGATTTTATGAGTATTATCAAATCGAAATTTTACCTTGAAATGTTGGCATCTTATAAAAAGAGTGCGACAAAGTCTTTTTTTCACTGCTTTTGGGTGAAAAAAAGTACTTTTTTTCACCGTTTCAAAAAGTCTAGCTTTGTGCACGCGTCTGATATTGAAAATATAATGTAAAAGTCGGCTTTTTTTCACGCAATTATAAAATAGATATTTATGCAACTAGTGAGAAAAGTAATACTTTTTAAAACTAGTGGATTTTATTTCACGAGCGAGGTACGAGCGAGTGAAATAAAGACACGTGTTTTAAAAAGTTTACTTTTCGCACGTGTTTCATACACTATTTTTTATAATTGCGTGAAAAAATCAAATCTCATTGGTTAAAAAATAATTCACGTGCTAATTAGACTAAACTGAGTTTGGAGCTTCCAGGAGAGATGTCAAAGAAAACAACCAATGAACTCGCAGTTCGGAGCGCGTGATACTATAAAAACCAGTAAGCGTGTTTCAACATTTTGTCAAAGAAAGCAACCAATGAACTCGCAGTTCGAAGGGCGTGACTAAAGAAATATTCCCATCGCGAGAAAAAAATTTCACTGATTCAAAAATAATTCACGCTCATAATATTTTTAAATAAAGCTGATCAATAAATCTTTGGATGTTATGAGTATTATCAAATCGAAATTTTACTTGAAATGTTGGCATCTAATGAAAAGAGTGACACAAAGTACTTTTGTGATATGAATAAGTTTGGAATGACGTAATAATGCATGTCACAATGAAATTCCTTGATGGTTCGTGTTTTTTGTTTAGAAAGACGCACAAGGTATTCTATTTTTTTTTCTTTTGAAGCACAGACGTTTTGTTTACTTTTTATAAATGAATTATGATGTCTTAATGCCAATTATTTCTTTTGCGAAACTTTTTTAGCGTCATTTTGTTTTTGAATGGTATTCAAACATAAATGAGTTTATTTTTGTCTTAAAGGTGATGGGTATTTCCAATGCTGCATGTATAAACGTTTTGCTTCTATTTAAGCATTGTGTATTACATATTTAGACTTCCAAATACAAATAAAATTAGCAAAAAAGAAACAATTTAAAATGTTTTGATGAAAAAATTAACTTATTTTTGACGTTTAAATTTTTAATATAAAACTAAGTGCTGCGTTTGGCGAATTTTTATAGACTTACAAAATTTGTGTTAAAGCTGTTCTAAAGTATAGTTTCGGAAACAAAATCCTACTTGCTCTACATTATTACTATCATTAAAAACATTATAACTACGTTCGTACTCTTTACTAGATTCTGTTAGAAAACCCTTTAAGATCTATTTATATTTCACGATTACAATATAAAATTTTTCATTCAGAAAATTACACACATAAAATTTATTTTTAAGTGACCGCTCTCTAGTTCTTGAATATTGTTGCAGCTTTTTTCTAAGGATATTCGTATGAAATATTTAAACAAAATTTAATTTTTATAATTTAATGCAGTAAACTTTTTGTTAAGTTGCAGAAATTTTCATCAAAAGCTCAAGAGCTTATTAAATTTGTATATTACTTATTTGACAACAATCACAACTTCAACTCGCTCCGGATTACGCACAAACGGTAAAAGTCGAACGGAAAAAATTAGCCTCATGCCTCCCATAAGAGCAATCAACCAAAATACCCTAAAAGAACAAACATTCACTTACCGTGCGATTGAAGCTTGCCGCCTTTCCTCGTTGTCCGGGAGACACAGGTCCAGGAGCGCCGGATACCAACGAATAGGTTTTAATTCTATCCGGCCGACAGGATATTTCTCCCAGCGCTTTCAGCACTCGTCCATAGATGGCGCTGTCACTCCGTCGAAGGCGGGCCAGTGACGTCACACCAATGGGCGTGTTCAAACTAGTTGGATTGTGTTCGAAGGAAAAGATCTAAGATTCGAAGCCTTATTTTAAGGAATAGTTACGTTTAAATTGAAAAATAATTTATTAGAAAGCATTATATAGTTCAGTTTCTTGTATAAGATGATACTGAAGCGATCAATTAGGATTGAAAAATAAATTCTAAGCTACAAAACTGAAAAATTAAAATGCGATAAAATATCGTTTGGTTCTTTTCACGCTAAATTCCTCTAGTTGTCAGGACTACCTGATAGATCCCACGTGCTCCGCGGAGTTTTAATCGGCCGCGTTTCTTGTCAGCCGGACAGTGTGAGTGATGGTTAAATAAGGGAAATCCGGCTTGGTAAAGGTAAATATTGTACTATCTGTCAAATCGAAGGCACTGTTGCCACTATGTGTGTGAGAAATGAAGCGGCTTCATCCAGATATTCACTGGATTGAGACTGTCTGAGGAAAGTTTCAAGTCATACTAAAGAAGGAGTTTGGAGAAAATGTTGCAAGCTTTAGTTAATGACTTGATAAAATGATATAAAATTATATATCTAAGTAATATATCTTTTTAAAATGAGATATCGGTATTGGGTCATTCTTAAGAAAACGTACAAAAACATGTCCCCGCAAGATATTGTTCGTATGAAGAAAAGTTATTTTTCCTCTTGAATAAATTAAAATAAGGAATATTTTATCTACTTACTAGCGTTGAAACAATTCAAAAAATTATTTATCCTTTGTGCAAATTTGTGTCCACAGACTATGACCAGTCATGTCCGTGAGCAGTCTCACCGTCATGTCCGGGAACTGTTTTTGTTAGTTTATACTAATTAAATACCAATTTTTCATAACTAAAGTTGATTTTTAGTTCAACTGACACTGCTAAAACATACAAAACATAAAATATAATCATTAAAATAAATATAAATACATAAATTCTGTGAAAATAAAATGTCCCACAGATTTTCGTCATGTCCGTGTGCAACTTATTCTTTAGCTTGCATAACTATCAGAAATGATAATAGTACTCTGATTCAGTCTTATTAGTATTCAATAATGCAGTTGAAACGTTGTATCATGTCGATAGTTTGAATACCACAATAGATAAAAAGTAATTCGAAGCTAAAAGTTAAAAATAGGCCATTGACAAGATCATAGCGTCATTTCTGTGGTCAAGATATGAGAAGTTAAGCTAATGATTTTTACCTATAATTTTGTATTTATAGAAAGAAATAAGGTATATATTGCCCTTTTTCAAGTTTCGTTCTCTAAAACCTAAACCTTTTGCGCCTGGAAGCTCTTATTTACGATTTTGTCATGTCCGTGGGGACCATCATGTCCGTGTATTCGGTCCATGTATTCCTATATGAATAATTAATATTAATTGTATGATCTGGGCTGACATTATTTTTCCAATGCAGTACGTAAGGGTAACTCAAATCCAAAGTTTCAAAAACTTTCATAAATATTTTTTTTTTTGAAATTTTTTTCCTCAAATTGTACGTTTTCTCTGGAATGACCCTATTATATTGACATGGAATCTTTAGGATATAAGGTGCTAGAGTACGGGTAGTTATCAGGTGGTAGGTTAGATCACTGGTATTAATAATTAAATGGTCTCCAGGAATTTTTTCTTCTTAAAATCATTGGAAGCTATTTGTTTTTAAATAAAAACATGAAAAGTTATTAAATCTGATTTATATAGACACTAATTAAAACCTTAAACATTTTTCAATTTGATAAATTACTTACTGTAGGCAAGAATAAAAATTATCTTCTAAATCAAAATTCCAAATTATAAGAACTGTTTATCTTTTTTCACATTTAAGGACATAATTTTCCTTCAGATTTTTTATGCGGCGTTATTTATTATGATAATACTATCAATTGTTTTTTTAAAGCTATCCTTGATATAACATAGATGTTTCTGTAATCCATTGTTTACCTGCTGCAGTAGAGAAAAGCAATTTCTATTCTATTGAATTTATATCTTAAGAGTGAATAATATATGGTTTATAAGTAGTGAATAATATATGGCTGTATAAGGTTTGAACACACTTCACGGTGTTGATATTTGTATAAACAAGTATTACTAAATCCGTTGGGATTTTAGCTGTAGCTTCAACCTTTATTACAGATTCGTCTTCAAATCACCTATTCTCATATTTCCCCCCTAATCCTGTTAAAAACAGCATAAGTTCAAACATTTAATATTTTGAGATAATGTTAATTCTATTAAATTAACATGCTTAACATGTTTTAACGCAATTTGAGGGAGCAATATGGACAATAAAACTTCTAGGAGAAAACAAGTGTTCTAAAGACGAATCTTTTATGTTGAATGGGATAACTACTGCTAAGGGCGCAACGGATTTGGAACTTGTTAATACAAGTAGGAGGCGTATACACGAATCTCATGCGACCAACTAGTATCATATTTTCATTCTTACCATTTTATTAGATGACAATTACTTATCCTCTTCACGAGCAGGGAAGAACGTAAAAAGATTTGTTCTATTCGTTTAAGAAACACAAGCAAATAAACGGCAGTTTTATCATATTTTAAAAATTTGAAGGGAATTGCTGAATTTGGTGTGTATGTTTGAAATTTTCTTGTAGTCTCACTACTGGCGTACTTTTAAAATATCTTAGCCTTACTGTGAAGGAAATATATACAGCTATTTTCACTTCACTTAATCTTAATGCTTAAAAAGTGAAAAGTATATCGAAAGAGAATCTTACACAATGTCTGTTGGGCAATTTCTTATGTGACGGGATGACATTTTTAATTGTAGAATGGAAGTAAAACAATTACCACGAAGCCATTTTCAAAGAAAAATTGTTTTTTCCCAGTTTATGTATTTCTGTTAATGATAAAAAAATTATATAAAAAAGTTGAAATTTTAAAAAAGTAATTATTATTTCAATTTTGACTAACTTTTGTTTTGTGTCACGGAATGGCATTTTTGCAACCACGACTGCATTCTGATACTTAAAAATGGAAATTTGTGAATTAACAAATACATTTAGTTTTTTAAGCTAATGCATACCTTAAATATGGTATATAAGCTAGGTAAACTTATAATTTAGAGCAACCTACCTTTAACATGGTTTAAGTTATTAACTGTCATTCGACGTGACGGAATGATTAAACGTATCATAAATTTTGTATTAATTAAAAAAAGTGTGAAGTATTCAATTTAATATTTTTATTATCTATAATACTCATAAGATATTAAATATTAAATTATTTACATTTATTCACATGTTTAAAGTTTTTCAAACTCAAATCGAGATCGATCTCCAACTAGTTGAAATGCGGCTGAATTTTCCGAGAAAACCAACCTTTTTTGTTCACAAGGCTTCAAGGCTTCATCAATCTTCTCTTTCGGGAAATGTGAATACATGTCCGTTTTCACTCTGCTTTCTTAAACCATAATTGAAAGCTTGGAATACATTTTAAAACCTAGTTAGTAAATATTAAAAAATAAAAACATTTTTTAACCATTAATTAAAATTATTTTCATATTTTTCAGGTATCCCATTTCCGAATAATTAATAATTATTTTTATTTTAATTTATTGCATAATTTATCCGCCAAAGCTGACTATTTCGCATTAAAGCAGCCAAGGGGCCAAATTAATAGGGCCATTAAACAAAACTTTGCACAACTCCGGCCGCAACACTAATCCTCTAGATAACACCTCGGAGCCCAACTAAAAACTCTCAAAGCATCTCTTCGAAAAAGAAAATTCCCGATCTTTTTTATATACTTGCAATCAGAGCTTGGCGATTTATATTACATCATAACAGATTCGTAAAGCACCAGGAGTTTAGGACGTATCTTAATCACCCGCACTTGCATCACACACTAGAAGGTTAAAAAAAGAACCATGTAGATTAAATTTTAGTGCATATCACCATTTCGTGGAAGGTTAGAAAAAAAAACTTCGCTAATAAATTACGGAGTGAAGCCTTAGAAGGGGGATTATTTTAATCATCTCCATATTAATTTTTTCTTTGAAGTGAAGTGAATTGGAGTTTTTGTTTTTTTGTGATCGTCTTTTTTTTAAAAAATGAAGAGGTTTAATCATTTTTCTGGGGAATTGTGAGGGAACGTTTAACGACCGTCATATTTTATGTGAACCGCGTTTTTGAGTTATTTTACGCGGTGTTTAGACATGGGTTTAAGCCCGTTTTAAAGAGTAAGGGAAATTATAAAAAAAGATTAATTTTTGCTGTGACAAGTAGAATTGGGGTTTATTTTGTGAAAAAGAGAGTTGGGAAATTTGAAATTGAAGGATTAATGATTTCTTTAGTGTTGAGTTATAAATTTTGATTTTGTATTTTGACAACCGTGTTGAAATATTTTAACACAATGATAGTTGTAATCATTAACTTTCTACTAAATCCCCCCTGAATATTTTTATTTCAATTTTTTCCTTGGATATGGAAAGAGTTTAGTTTTCAAACTATTTTACATACACTCTTAAAACAAAAGAGTGAAATCCACTCCTGTTTGAGAAGGGCATTTTCGACACTGGAAAGGAGCGAATATTAACTCAGACTGAGTTAAAATCACTCGTTTGAAGTGATTATGTCGGAGGTTTAACACACAAATGATCCATTCTTATAGGAGAAGTGCATTTTCGACACTGGAGGAGTGAAAATCAACTCAGACTGAGTTAAAATCGCTTGTTTGTTTTAAGAATGTATAAAATTAATAGTTACAGTAGAGTTTATAAAGCAATGTTTATAAAAAAATATATAACAGTGTTTTTTATATGCAAAATAATTACCTATAAATAAAAGCTTATTTAGGAAACTAAGTATTAAAAGGAAAAACTTTTTCGTATGTTTTAAGTATAGTTTTGATTATTTAAAATATGTTTCAATGGGCAAAAAAGGTTAGTTAAAGTACTTTAGATTTTTTTTTAAAAAAGGAAAAATGTGTTGGTGAAAAAGGTGAAATTTTCTTAGGATCTAATTGAAAACATAAGTCCCAAGTCTAATAAATTTAGTGCATGGAAGATTGGATTTCACAGTATAATAGAATTTTGCCGCCTAGGTGGCTCAATTGTTAGGATGCTGGCCTTTGGAGCTGCTGGGTTCGCGTTCGGATCCCGGTCAGGCATGGATGTTTGTGACCGTCAATAAATGGTGTTATTTGTCTATATGTTATTCCTTTCTTTGTGACTGTCTAAATTCTTTCTGTGTCTGTCCCACTTGACGAAACTTATAAGTGCTTCTCTGAACAAGCACACAAGCTGGAATATATATGTACCATACCATATCATATCATATCATATTATACCATACCATAATAGATTTTTAATTTTTCTGTTCCGTCCTAGGAAAAACGCTGTCTGCCCTAAGTTCTATGATATTATTCTTTTCCACCCATTCATGCATCCGTACTCCTAACTTGCAAAATGCCTTTTGTTTAATTAAAGCCCACTTTGTAAAAAATAGTTTTATTTTCATATTTTTTGCCATACAAAAAGTAATTACTTTAAATGTAAAATTTTTTAGAAAAATTATATTATCAGAATTTTTGATTTCGTAATAGAATATGTTTTCAATTGATTCGAATAACTGGAGTGACCCTGTAATTTTTTTCAGATGAATCACTGATAAAAATGAACAACGTTACAAAAATATACACCAGTTTATGTTGAAATTCAAGGTAATGTTTCTCTACTTACACCTCCTTTGCTCAAATACATACAAGTTGAGAACTAGACGACAGGTCCCAGCACCCAAAAGCGTTAATTACGACATTTTTCTCTTTCAACGCGCAAACTGAACACTTTTTTCCCCTTTCTAATTCTTCACCACCTCTGAATGCGTTTGTTTCTTCCACGGAAACTTCACAAAGAAGAAAAAACTAATTCAAACGCGATGAAAAAGCCAGAGCGTTGTAATTAATGGGAAGCACTTGAAAGGGATGTAATTTAAGCTTTAAATTGCAATCATAAATAACGGAAGAGACTTCAACGGCCCCTGCTAATTACCTGGGCACCTCTTTTCGACTCTCACCTTGTGCGCGGACATTTAATTTGGGAGTCGTCTTCAGAGGCGACTTACAAATGGACTGTGCGACTGTCTTCTTTATTAGTCTGCTTTATTGTCTTCTTATAGAGGAGGATAATTTCCTTCGATGGTCTGCTTTAGCTAAGGATAAATAATGCACTATTTATTCTTGCTTGCAGTGAGTTTTTATACATCGTTTGAGTAAATACTGTTAAAATATTCATTGAATGCATATTTGCTGCATCAAAAAAAAATAGTTATTAACAATATTATTGATTTTTAAAACAACATAGAGACGATAAATTATTTTTTCTTGTTAGGATATATACTTTTGGTAAGCATTTTTTTATCGAAAAATATTAGAATTTTTAGAAATTTACTTTTATTAACATATGAAAGGAATGTAATTTAAGCTTCAAATTGCAATCATAAATAACGGAAGAGACTTCAACGGCCCCTGCTAATTACCTGGGCACCTCTTTCGCCTCACCTTGTGCGCGGACATTTAATTTGGGAGTCGTCTTCAGAGGCGACTCACAAATGGACTGTGCGACTGTCTTCTTTATTAGTCTGCTTTATTGTCTTCTTATAGAGGGGGATAATTTCCTTCGATGGTCTGCTTCGGCTAAGGATAAATAATGCACTATTTATACTCGCTTACAATGAATTTTTATACCTCATTTGAGTAAATACTGTTAAAATATTCATTGAATGCATATTTGCTGCATCAAAAAATAGTTATTAATAATAACATTAATTGTTTAAAACAACATGGAGACGATAAATTATTTTTCCTTGTTAGGATATATACTTTAGGAAAGCATTTTTTATCGAAAAATACTAGGATTTTTAGAAATGTACTTTTATTAACATATGAAAGGGATGTAATTTAAGCTTTGACTTGCAGTAATAAATCACATACGAGACTTCAACGGCCCCTGCTAATTACTTGGGCACCTCTTTTTGACTCTCACCTTGTGCGCGGGCATTTAATTTGAGAGTCGTCTTCAGAGGCGACTTACAAATGGACTGTGCGACTGTCTTCTTTATTAGTCTGCTTTATTGTCTTCTTATAGAGGGGGATAATTTCCTTCGATGGTCTGCTTTGGCTAAGGATAAATAATGCACTATTTATTCTTAGTCCAGTGAATAAAGGAGTTTTACCATACAAACGGTCCGGCATCGCTGATTTTTTTATATGTTGTGTGTGACCCCTAGGTAGTAATAAATGTGAGTTTTCGTCATCCTCGTTCTATTGCCGCCATTTTGAAAAAACGTTCGAAATTTAGCCCGTTTGTATGGTAAACCCCCTTTTTGAGTCTCTATTCACTGGATTATCTTGCTTACAGTGAATTTTTATACATCGTTTGAGTAAATACTGTTAAAATATTCACTGAATGCATATTTGCTGCATCAAAAAATAGTTATTAATAATAGTATTGATTGTTTAAAATAACATGGAGACGATAAATTATTTTTCCTTGCTAGGATATATACTTTTGGTAAGCATTTTTTATCGAAAAATATTAGGATTTTTAGAAATTTACTTTTATTAATATGTGAAAGGGATGTAATTTAAGCTTTAAATTGCAATCATAAATAACGGAAAAGACTTCAACGGCCCCTGCTAATTACCTGGGCACCTCTTTTTGACTCTCACCTTGTGCGCGGACATTTAATTTGGGAGCCGTCTTCAGAGGCGACTTACAAATGGACTGTGCGACTGTCTTCTTTATTAGTCTGCTTTATTGTCCTCTTATAGAGGGGGATAATTTATTTCGATTGTCTGCTTTGGCTAAGGATGACTTACAGTGAATTTTTATGCATCGTTTGAGTAAATACTGTTAAAATATTCACTGAATGCAGATTTGCTGCATCAAAAAATAGTTATTAATAATAGTATTGATTGTTTAAAACAACATGGAGACGATAAATTATTTTTCCTTGTTAGGATATGTACTTTTGGTAAGCATTTCTTATCGAAAAATATTAGGATTTTTAGAGATTTAATTTTATTAAAATATGAAAGGGATGTAATTTAAGCTTTGAATTACAATAATAAATAGCAGAAGAGACTTGAAGGCCCCCTGTTAATTACCTGGGCACCTCTTTCGCCTCACCTTGTGCGCGGACATTTAATTTGGGAGTCGTCTTCAGAGGCGACTCACAAACGGACTTTGCGATTGTCTTCTTTATTAGTCTGCTTTATTGTCCTCTTATAGAGGGGGATAATTTATTTCGATTGTCTGCTTTGGCTAAGGATGACTTACAGTGAATTTTTATGCATCGTTTGAGTAAATACTGTTAAAATATTCACTGAATGCAGATTTGCTGCATCAAAAAATAGTTATTAATAATAGTATTGATTGTTTAAAACAACATAGAGACGATAAATTATTTTTCCTTGTTAGGATATGTACTTTTGGTAAGCATTTCTTATCGAAAAATATTAGGATTTTTAGAGATTCACTTTTATTAAAATATGAAAGGGATGTAATTTAAGCTTTGAATTACAATAATAAATAGCAGAAGAGACTTGAAGGCCCCCTGTTAATTACCTGGGCACCTCTTTCGCCTCACCTTGTGCGCGGACATTTAATTTGGGAGTCGTCTTCAGAGGCGACTTACGAACGGACTTTGCGACTGTCTTCTTTATTAGTCTGCTTTATTGTCCTCTTATAGAGGGGGATAATTTCCATCGATGGTCTGCTTTGGCTAAGGATAAATAATGCACTACTTATTCTTGCTTACAGTGAATTTTTATACATCATTTGAGTAAATACTGTTAAAATATTCATTGAACACATATTTGCTGCATCAAAAATTAGTTATTAACAACATTATTGATTGTTTAAAACAACCTAGAAACGTTAAATTATTTTTACTTGTTAGGATATATACTTTTGGTAAGCATTTTTTATCGAAGAATATTAGGGTTTTTAGAAATTTACTTTTATTAACATATGAAAGGGATGTAATTTAAGCTTTGAACTGCAATAATAAATAGTAGAAGAGACTTAAACGCCCCCTGCTAATTTCCTGGGCACCTCTTTTTGACTCTCACCTTGTGCACGGACATTTAATTTAAGAGTCGTCTTCAGAGGCGACTTACAAATGGACGTTGACTGTATTTATTGGTCTGCTTTACTGTATTTTTTTAATCGAAGATAATTTCCCTCAATGGTCTGCTTTGGCTAAGGATAAATAATACGCTATTTCGCTTGGTTTTAGGGAAATATTGCGCATTATTTGAGTAAATACAATTGAAATTTTTATTGAACATACATACACTATATCAAAACTTACTTACCATTTACATTATTGATTGTCCAAAGGAGAATGAAAACAAAAAAAATAGTTTTGTGTTGTTGTGCTACACAGTTTTTATAAGTATTTTTTATTCAAAGAACATAGATTCTATTTCAGACATTACTTTTATTAACATACAAAAAATGCATTCGTTTTTTCAATGTGTTGCATACTTGTAAATTTCTGCAATGTACAGTTGACAAAGTTTTACTATAAACGAATTCTTCATGAGTTATAAGTAAATGGTCAGATTGCGTGTTAAACATCAATTTTTTGGTTGATAAATTTAAAGGTGTACTGCCTAAAAACAAGATTTTAATACATGGTTGGGATTTTATTTAAGCAAAATTTTTTTTGCTGAGTTTCAATTTGTGGTTAAAAGACCCGTCAAGATATAAATTTAACGAAATTGGTTACATGTTAGCATACAAAGAACGGCATACAAATTATCCTTACATTAGATAAATTCCGAGCAATAACTTTAAGATAAACATGCATTTTAGAATCTACAATACATGCACTCTAATCTCAGCCACAATATATTCATTATTCACCCAACAAACCTACCCTTTACTTAACCTACATTTCACAAACAATCCGTCACGCTCTACAAAGATGTCTCTAATTTTTACCCCCTTATAACTGCCTCTTGTTACGTCTGTATCTTATCACCAGCCGTCCCCCTGTAACAAGGTCTTTCCTGCAAAGGGCCATGTCAGCTGAAGCATGCCTTGCTTGCCGTCGAAGATTGTGCCACGTCATGCGTGAAGGCAAAGATAAAGGGATTTAACTTCTCTCGGGTGCCTTAACGTGTGTGTAGAGAGGGTTGGTGAAGCTACAGCGTGGGATCAACTTTTGGGATTGGATGATTTTAAGGCTCAAAACTGTTTTTTGACTGAAAAATAAGAGTTTTTGAACTCTTATTTTTGAAGGGAGGAGTTCAAGTAGATCAAGATTTATTATTATTTTAAAGGAAACTCTCTCTTTGGAGAATACTCTATACTACGCAAATGATTTAGGATGATTTTAGGGCTCAAAACTGTTCTTTGACTGAAAAAAATAAGAGTTTTGAACTGTATGAAAGGGAAGAGTTCTTATGATTAGTTCTTAAAGATTTTTTATGATTTTAGAAAAAATATAAATATATTTTTCACTGCAAAAAGTACAGGAAATTTACGTTAAAGTGACTGGTTATATATTGCAGTGTAATTGTATATAAATAATTGGGCATTAAGATAAAAGGATCTAACTTCTCTCGGGTGCCTGTGTGTACAGAGGGTTCGGGAAGTTACAGCGTGGGATCAACTTTGGAATTGGATAATTTTAGGGCTCAAAACTGTTTTTCGACTGAAAAGTAAGAGTTTTTGAACTCTTTTTTTTTAATGGAGGAGTTCGAGTATATAAAGATTTATTGTGATTTTTGGAGAAGACATGAATATTCGACATTACACAATGGATTTAGCATAGAGAATATTGGATGATTTTAGAGCTCAAATTTTTTTGACTGAAATGTAAGAGTTTTGAATTGTATGGAAAGAAGGAGATAAAAATTTATCAAGCTTTTAGCGAAAACAAAAATGTTCTACAGTGTAAAATGTGCTGGAAGTTTTCGTTAAATTGGCCGCCCCTGTGGCTCAATTGTTACAATGCTGGCCTTTGGAGCTGCTGGGGTCGGGTTCGAATCCCGGTCAGGCATGGATGTTTGTGCTTGTCAATAAATGTTGTTATTTGTCTATGTGCTTGTGTCGTCCTTCTTTGTGTGTCTCTTGTGACTGTCTCTTCTGGCGAGCTGGGTAATGGGCTATAAGGCCTACACTCTCCCTTCTAAAGGGCGCAATCACTGTCATTTGTCATTTTGTTAAATTGACGGAATATTTTTTGCGGTGTAATTGTATATGAATAATTGGGCCTTAACGATAAAGGGATTTAACTTTTCTGAGGGTGCCTTAACGTGTGTGTAGAGAGAAAAACAAAGAAAAATACTTGGAAACAAATTAACTTATAGTTTACTAATACTATTATTCAATCTTTGCACAAGTGACATTTTCCAAAATGATAAGAGGTAAAATATTTTAAAACTCATAAGAAATTTGCATAAAAGTTATTATGTATATTATAGTGGTTTTATCAGTTGATAAGTTGATTGACTAATAGAGTCTAAAAAAGTATGTGTTAACTCATGTGATTCGAATAGTATTGTTATATCATATTAATTCCCAATACATGCAAGTTATCTGTATCTTGTAACTTATTTTAAACTTTTCTTACGTAAAAGCAATTAATATGCGTATCTCCTAAACTTTTTTACCACTATCTCATATCATCGCTTTCTGGGAAACTTCCGTAAATCTTTAAAATGACAAATTTCATAATTTCGACGGTAAAACAGCGTCAACATTTTTCTTAGCCCTTCTTTTTACCCTGCAAGTTGGCTTCTTTCTAACGGAGTCTCACCATAGTGAATATAGTTTTACAGAGAACGGGTGTGCAGAGGGGAAAACGCAAGGCAGGGTGCGGATTATTTAACTTAAAAAGTCAAATAAGTTCTCCGGAAAGTCACGCTAGCTTTCCTGTTCTCATTGTTGGCTGTTCTGAACATAATTGTTTACTAAACATGAAAACAAGTGTAGATAGTCCATTAATATCAGAAGCAAATTTCACTCACTATTTAGTTAAATAATCGGACTTTTTCCAGAGAAGAACTTATTATGGAACATGGCAATCCCATCTAATGTTTGGTAAGAGAGTTTAGCCTCTGAGGAATAAGCAAATTGGCAGAAAATGAAAGTATTAACGAAGGAAACAGCGTATACTATTAATGCAAATAGTTTATTTGATAACTGTTTGCGTCAATACTATAGGTTGTTACCTTGGGGAATACAATCATGTTTCTTGCACAAACTTGAATATATTTTCTGAAAATTAGCTGAAGTGTGAACTTTCTCTACGAAAAATGCTCTTTAAATTTAAAATTTAAAGAGCTCTTATATCTTATTTAAAGAGCTTATATCTTAAGAAAATTAATTTTGTTACATTTTTTAGCTGATGATTTTAAATAAATCCTCCATACTTCAAATTTTAAAATTGAGTAAAATAGCAATTTTTTATAAGTTTTCAAAAAATAATGCGTGTTGATGAAAGACCTGACAATCAGGTGAGATTTTTTTCTGGTAACCTCAGGAGGTTAAAAGTAGAAGCAACAAAAAAGAGTATACATTAACTATACAAAATTATTTACAAAGGAAAAAAACTACAAACCCTATTCTTAAGAAAACACAATCTCCTGAAAAACGAGAAAAAATTGGATTAAATAAAACTCTGCCCCTTCAGGCACCGAAAAACAACTCAACCCAATCCCTTCCCAGTTACGGATACAGCGAAAAAAAATCCATTCCTGGAAACTTTTCCCCCCTTTTGTCCGCTTTCCCAACCATTAGTTAAATGACGAGAAAAGCGCGGGAGATTCGGTTGCTATAGATACACGACATCTTGTTGATTGTGTCCCTCCGCAATAGCCCCAAAGATACCGTGGACTTTTTTTTTGCGTGTACCTTTTTTGTCACCTTTGGTGTTTTTTCACCCCTAGGGACCGGAAAGTGTTGCTCCTTTTGGGGCGTTGACGTGTGGATGTTTTTTGAATGGCATCGACACCTAGGGTACACATTTCATTCGGAGGTATTCCAGTTTATTATATATCTGTGCTTTAGTAGAAGAAGGCCCGTAAAGCTTAGAAGATGATAAAGATGCTCCCTGGCAAGAACTGATAGAAAAACTGGTTTGGCAAGTAAAGCTCTGATCGCTTTGTAGTAAGCCCACATCAAATTATTTGAAGCTTTTTAACCCTTTCAGTCCCAAAAATTTACTACACTACAGAAACATCTGATATTCATAAAATGAGCTTATTTTAGGTCAAATATGCGAATTCCATAAGAAAAAAAATTCATTAAAATTTTTTATATGGTTTTTGAAACAATGCCTAAATTCTTTATCTGTGGAAAACAACAAAATAAAATATATATATACTACACTCTTAAAACAAACACTCCTAATTTAACTCAGTCTGAGTGGATTTCAATCCTCCAGACTGGAAAATGCACTTCTCCTTTTGGAGTGGATCCTTTGTGTGTTAAACCTCCAACAGGATCACTCCAAACGAGTGATTTTAAATCAGTCTGAGTAAATATGCAGGCCTTTACGGTGTCGAAAATGCACTTCTTCAACTGGAGTGGATTTCACTCTTTTGTTTTAAGAGTGTACCTAAAAACACTTCGAGTTGTATATTTTAAGGTGTCTGACCATTTTATTTTAAAAAAAATTAGTAATTATTTTAACAGAAATAGTTTAAATTGTGTTTTAAATATGTGGAACTGAAGTGAACTTATAAAAAATTAGGAGAAACGGTTGTTGACTATTTTCTAGATTAAAAATATAGTAGTTCTGACTTTTATTGAAATTAATGTAAAATATTGTCGAATAGAACAAAGTATGAACAATCGAATGATGTGTGTTTGGATGTCATAACGGGACATTAACATTTTGAAAAAAAAATATTGAAAGTGATGATGCCAAATGGCATTACTGGGACTGAAGGGGTTAAAAGTGAAGTTTATATGGGCTTATCACACGGCTTGGCGAGCTTTGGACAAGCAAATAAAATTATAATTACAACATATTTTTCCCCTCACCAGTAAAGGGAATTATTAAAATCTTGAATTAATTTTGATTTCGTGTAACAGACTATATCGATGCAAATGGTCATTTTTTGATTTTTAATCAACGCATTTTAAGGAATAGAATGATGCTATTAACTTTGAACTAATGTTAACGGAGTGGTTTGTTTTGGTTAGGTTTGAATTACACTGGACAACAAAATTCGAAAAATTTTCTGCGAATCAGATGAAATTACCCAATTCTGAATGATTTCAACGTGCTAAACTCGAATATCACCTTAAAAAATAAAAGTTAGCTCTTGTTTTTGAGTTACGGTCGTTTTCTTCATTGAATAGAATACGGCGAAATGCATGGGCTCACCAAACACAAAATTAATTAAAGTCCATTTTGTTTAAGAAACCCTCCTAATTTTTGCTCATACAGGTTTAATTTAATATTATCAGCATGGGGTTGGTAAGAGATGATAATTTACAAGAATTTTTACACACATTCGCAGCTTAATACCCCAATAGGCAACATAATTGTTCTCACTTTAAAAGGTGCAGAAAAAAAACAATAAATTCCTCACATTTCTTCATGGTTGTTTTTAGAAGCTGTAGCATATTTAGCAGACGCATGGCTATTATTCTCGTTAAAACTATAAAAAATATTGGAGACTTTTTAGTAAGTAGTGTCGAGTTGGACCGGACACATAGTTGAAGGAATGTTGGGCTATTTAACATTTAGCTTTTTCTAAATAACACCTTATTTAACTGATGAGATGATGCAGAAATAAGTCATTAATCTGATTTGTTGGTTCCCTTTTAATCAGAAAATGGCATTCCGTTGTTTTTTTCCATTAAATTTTATATACCATACGGCACTATCTGTTGTCCCAGATGAAGTCAAAGTGACAAATTTGCTACACAAGTTTAACTACGTAAGTGAGGAGTCCCGAAATTATTCCTAGTCTCCCATCTTGAAACCAAAATACAAATGATAAGCATTCTTTACTTTTGCAGTGATGACCCATTTTGTGTTCAAAAAATTGCACTTTGCTGCAAATTTTACAGAAGTTATTTGCTCTATTAATGCATTTACAAGGCATTACAGTTATAGATTTATTACTAATACTAATTTTTGATATTCGACAGCTTCTAAAACAACCATGTGCGAAATACAAGGAATTTATTGCTTTTTATTCTGCACCTAGAGATGAGAACAATTACATTGCTTAGAAGGGTTATTTAGCTGCTAATATGGTTGCAAAAACCTTGAAAGTTATCATTTCTTCCCACTCTCAGGTTGATAATATAAAATAAAATCTGTATAAGCCTCAAATTCGGAGGTTTTCAGTAAACAAAATTGACTTTAATTAATTTTGCGTTTGGTGCGCTCTTGCATCTCGCTGTATCCTATGCAATGAAAAAACGACCGTAACTCAAAAACAAGAGCTAACTTTCATTTTCTAAGGTGATGTTCGTGTTTAGCACGTCGAAATCATTCAGAATTGGGTGCTTTCATCTCATTCGCATTTTCACTGTTGACCAGTGTTATCGTCGCACTAGAGCTACACGAGGGCTATTGGTGACGGGCGTCGTATTTTAGAACCACAGTCAAGTGACGAGCCGGCACCTGAATAGGCACCCAGCGCAACCGTTAAGGGCGACATCGTACGCAGCGTCAGAACTTTGAAGGATATTTAACATGCACTCCCTTACACGGGGTATTATTCGTCGGACATTTTTGGCTGCACGGGCCGTTTATATGTCGTCAGTTATTTTGGCAATGCCCGGACCCGAACCAGTGACCTTTCGCATGCTAGGTGAGTGTCTATAACCGACTAGGCTCCCCAGCCCTGCGGTTTGTTTAGGCATACTAGGGTTATTATTTTTTTAAAAAACTTTCTGACGGCTTTAACTCTTTTCGAGCCAAGTATCACTCTTAAAACAAAAGAGTGAAATCCACTCCAGTTGGAGAAGTGCATTTTCGACACCATAAAGGCATGCATATTTACTCAGACTGAGTTAAAATCACTCGTTTGGAGTGATCCTGTCGGAGGTTTAACACACAAAGGATCCACTCCAAAAGGAGAAGTGCATTTTCCAGTCTGGAGGAGTGAAATCCACTCAGACTGAGGTAAATTGGGAGTGTTTGTTTTAAGAGTGTATCTCTATCGTCTTCTTAACTCTCTGTTAAGGCCGTTCCACAAGTGACGGTTCTGATAATGTTTGGTCGCCCTTAACGGTTGCATTGGGTGCCTATTCAGGTGTTGGCTCGTCACCTGACTGTGGTTCTAAAATACGACGCCCGTCGCCAATAGCCCTCGTGTAACTCTAGTGCGACGATAATTCAAACCTAACCTAAAAATCTGATAATGTTTGACGCATGTTAGATGATGGCAAAATTCAGTAAATTGGATCTTTCACTATCGACGAAAGTGAAAACCGTACTTACTGTTTTGTGGCAACGAATTTTCCCTCATATCAAATTAACTTAACAATATCACTACTTGATTAAAAACCTCGGGTAATACCGTACTTACGGTTTCAGCTTCCATCGCATGTGAAAGATCAAATTGACTTGACATTGCTATTGCGATTATCTTTCCCAGTAAATATGGTGAACACTACCTAAACCGAAACCAGAGAAACGAACTTTATTTTATTGTATGTATTATAAAACATCATACCTTTTTCTAGTAAACACAGATATCTTTCTATGAAAGGAATTCGTGGGTTACTTTGGCAGAGTAGGTTTGCTTGACATGATGTAGGGGAATCTGGGATAGCCTTAGGCTAGTCCAGCCGAAATCCTTTTAAAAACTATTCATTAGTTAAAAAAATCTTTTATGTTTGATACGTTATATGTTACGTATTTTTCGGTTTGTCATGATTAAAAACAATGTTGCTGATTTTTCATTGTCGTTTGTACCTTTCACAAATCGGGTGTCAGTATGAAATTTTGTTTAAAAAAAAACCATTGTGCTTGTAAAAATGGTTATACTTATTCGAGTTTTAAAATAAACATTCATTCGCATATTATATAATGATTTTTTCAGCTCGTTCCTCCAAAATCCCTTTGCAAATTTATGCATGTAAAAATCATGGATTCGCATAATGCTGAGCAAGCTGCTCTGACTGCAAATAAACCCTGGGGGGGCATTCAAACTTACTGGGATTCTTTCAGCCACAGGCCTCGCAAGGAAGCTGTGGCTAATTTCAGAATTCGGACCAGGCATGATTGCCTTGCAGAACACCTAAAAAGAATAGGTATCCTTGCGACAGACGTGTGCCAAATCTGCGGAGAGGGCACTATGAATGCTGAGCATCTTCTCCTTTGCCCCGGCCTTGACCAAGAATCCCAGAACCGTGGAGACATCTGTAAACTATACTGGAACGCAAGGGACCTAATGAACTAATGACACTTTTAAAGATATCATTTTGTTTTGTGTTCGGCACTTGTTTTCTCTATAGTTCCATGCTTCAATTGTTACTGCTAAGTTGTTATTTTCTAATCGTTCTTGTTTTCTTGCATATTTCTCTTGTTAATGTTTCTGTTATATTTTCTGTTCTGTTATATCTAAAGTTGTTTGTCTTACCTTTTGTCACGTGGGTTGCCTGTATTTATGGATTGAATTTCCAATAAATGCCATATGTAACAACATATAATGATTTTTTTTAAATATTAATACTATTATACACAAAGCGCTTTAAAAAACTTTTTATGACAAAATCAAGATGGTATTTAAGTTAATAATTCTATTTTTATTATAATGAATTTTGTACAATATTTTTTGCACAAGAAAGATCCATTATCGAGTAAATTAACGCTTGTGTAAAATTTTATGAGACGAGCGGGAACAATGATGCTAGGCTCTCTTTTAACAAAGAAGTTTTTATTAAACATTAAATTAGAATTTTTTTAGTATTAGTAGGGTTTTATCAAAACCGAATTTTTCTGTCTAAAAAAGTTTAAAGTGTAAAAACGTATAAAATTTCATGCCATTTTTCATTCACACGTACAGTGAAATAACAGTATCTATGGAAATGTTTATACTCTTCAAGCTAAGCAAGTTTGTATGTTATTACTTATGTAGGCAAACATATTAATAATTTATGCCCACATATAAATTCCGCCACCAAGCCCGAATAGCGTCATGCTAAAAGCTTTTCCCTCATAACAGCCTAGAAAGTTCTCCACTAAATCCGCCGCTGCTTTTAGAATGCCAGAAAATGTTCTAAATGCACAGCTACAAACACAGTTAGGTGTCGAAAAGTAACGCATCGCCGCATGGGGTGTTTGGAAAGCGAGGCAAATCGGTAAATATTGTCCAGAAGGGGGCGCTAATCGGTTTTGTGATGATTCCACCCCTCGGCGATAAAGATTCAAATTAGGTTGTAGAGTGGAGTGCCATCGAGCTGTTTCCTGGATTCAGAAAGTGGCGATATTTTACACTAACACGCTTTTTTTTATGATTTTGAGAGAAATTGGTCTTAATGGATTCTTTCAACATTGTTTTGGATTATAATGACTGATCTGACAGCTGCCTTGATTAAATAATGGTTAATGGTTTTTAAATACTGAAAAAAGAGTGTTACGTTTAAGGAAATCTCATCTTCTTGAAATTTGCAATGTATCAAAATGATACAACACAATCTATAAGGCAAAGTAAAATTAATGTTTCATATGTAAAATTGATGAAAAATTCTGTGTAATACGCTTTAAGTACAGAAGTAAAGCACACACCACCTCTTAATTAACTCAGGGCAAGTTAAGATTTTCATATTTATTCAGCGACTCAATGTGAATTTAAAGGATTTTTAATGCAGGATAATAAAGTAAATAACAATCAAAACTATACGAATACACATTAATATTTTTTCGTGTTTCATAGATATGAACAGTTTTCTGAAAATTACGTAAGTATGCAAACGCCGTATAATTTTTTTTCAATATATTTAGTTAAACCACAGAGGCAAAACTCCAAAATATAAAAAAGAAATGGCAATAATAAAACTGTAAGATACATTTTCGTGTTGTTAAATTTTTGTATTCTAATAGCACTGTACAACTCTCTTGCGCATGATTAAAAGGAATCGTAAATTAATAAAATAATTTTCAAACGCATTGCTTGTAAGAGGAAAACACGAAATTTGACATTTTGACAATTATGAAATATAACAGTAAAAAAGTTTCATTTCTTATTTAATGTACGTCGTATTACACAGTGAACAGCAATGTTACGCAATTTTAGACTTTCTTAAAAGTATTTTTAGAGAAAACAAAGTAACAAAACTTCAAAATTTCCGTTAATATCCGAAAATATCCCACCCCCCCTTCAAACTTCATCACAACAACATTAAGGGGTGCAGTTGCAAAACTCTGATTCTCAAAAGTTTAACTAAGATATAAGGTCCAGCTCACTCTTTGGCGACTTTGATAATTGCTAATTCAATTGGAGGACGTCGCCAATGAATGAGCCGGACCCAGTACTTTAGTTTTACTTTTTAGGATGCGAGTTTTGCCACTACACCCTTCTATTACTCCTAAAATGTCCGACGAATAATACCCCGTGTAAGGGAGTGCACGTTAAATATCCTTCAAAGTCCTAACGCTGCGTACGATGTCGCCCTTAACGGTTGCGTTGGGTGCCTATTCAGGTGTGGCTCGTCACCTGACTGTGGTTCTAAAATACGACGCCCGTCGCCAATAGCCCTCGTGTAGCTCTAGTGCGACGATAATTCAAACCAAACCAAATCTATAACTCCCACAAAAAAACACAAACTTCCCATTAATAAGCCCATTCACACAAAACAAACTACTTTTGACACAGAGCGGCATTTTTATCAAGTCACCCTTTTTCTCCCCTTGTTTCCCGTATTGTGGAGAAGGGGGTGCCTTTTTCAATCCCAGTCATGGATGCATTTTTCTGTTTGCACGCGCAACTGCCCAATTCCATTTTCATGTCAACAAAATATTCGCGGCCTCCGTTTTTAACCCCCCGACGGTTTGACAGGTTGTCAACACACGTAGAGTCAAGGAGTTGGCCACGGGGGCACGTGGAAAGAAGGTGGAGTTGTGGGCTAAGGATAGAAAAGAAATATCAAGGTAATTAGCTTTTAACTGTTCTTCGATATTTTGACTTCGGTATTTGACTCCAGATCAGAAGGTTGCGTGTTCGAATCACGTCCGGGTCACCACTGAGGCCTTGATGGGGCGAAGTTACAATTAGGCCTTCATTAACTATATTCATAGGTTGCGTGAATGCTTTTTTTGGTAATAGAGGAAAATGGTAACAGATAAAATGTAGACTTTTTTATTTACATATTTATATCATCAAAAGTACTGTTGACATGAACAAGTTATGCTTGTGAAAGCTCTGTTGACAAGTGCTG
This sequence comes from Hylyphantes graminicola, assembly GCA_023701765.1. Lineage (NCBI taxonomy): Eukaryota > Metazoa > Arthropoda > Arachnida > Araneae > Linyphiidae > Hylyphantes > Hylyphantes graminicola. Next base: position 36,957,587 of record CM043119.1, on the reverse strand, counting down.
CAATGGGTTTAAATAACATAAGATATCTGCATAAAAATCAACTATTGCAAAATAAAACGGATACATTAAATTTTAAGTTTTGGTTTGTTTAAGAAAGGTTACAGACAATGGTAGGTTCAGCACAGCAAAACTTGAGACAAGACTAGGCTGGTGGCTCGACACATGTTCTTCGATATTTTGACAGCGGAAATGTTAAATATTTGCAACTACACTGTTAAAAAATGTGTGCTTGCTTTCGCCATACTAATGGTTCCTAGTAGCTGCAACGGCTGTGTGGTGAAATGTTTCATCATATTTCCAGTATTCAGTCGCACCATTTTTCAAGTTTTGGAAACATAAACCTGAGAAACGGTTCAACCCAATACCGGAAATATGGTGAAACACTTCACCACACAGTCGTTGCAGTTACTAGGAACCATTAGTATGGTGAAAGCAAGCACACAATTTTTAACAGTGTAGGAGAAAGGCAAGGGTAGTAGAAAAGCTTTCTATTTTTGTGTAAACAAAAGTGCCTAATTCAATAACACATATTTCGATCATTGACATTGAGTGGAAAGTTAATACAAATGGACATTACATCATTGGACTTTCGGTAATTTTTTCATAGTTCAAATGAAAAATTCTTCAACTTACAGAAGCTATTGCGTTTTTAATCGCGTAAAAATATTTTATTTACAAGGGTGCGGTATAGGAAAAGAAAGTTTTCTGCAAATGGATAAAAAAACAGTTATTTTGTTGTTAAGCTTGTTTAGTTTTATTTTTATGTTTTATACTGAAAGGTCTGTATATTACTTTGTTATCTGCGTATAGAGAAAACCATATTTGTCCATATTTGTGGTTTTCAACCAAGGAGTGACAAGGCTATAAGTTTCTGCAGTGGCAGTGTAAGGCAGAACAAATGTCGCGTTGCGTTTGAATCACACCTAAAATTGTCAGGCCCAAACCATCGCGTAGGGCTTCAAGTACCGGTCATGGACACATGATATCAGCCCCCCCCCCCCTAAAAAAATTCTGTAAACATGTCAGTTTTGTTTCACACTTCATAATTTTGTTAGATTTTTAGTTTTCTTTTACTACAAGCACCTTAACCCTTTCAGTCCCAAAAATTTACTACACTGCAGGATTTTCCGATATTCACAAAATAAGCTTATTTTAGGTCAAATATACGAGTTCCATAAGAAAAAAAATCATTTTAATTTTTTATATGGTTTTTGAAATAATGCCAAATTTTTTTAACTGTGGAAAACAACAAAATAAAAACATATGTATTACCTAAAAAAACACTTCGAGTTATATATTTGAAGGTATCTGACTATATTATTAAAAAAAATTATAATTATTTAAACCGAAATAGTTTAAATTGTGTTTTAAATATGTGGAACTGAAGTGAACTTATCAAAATCAGGTGAAATGCTTGTTGGCTATTTTCTGAATAAAAAAATCGTAGTTCCGACCTCTATTGAGATTAATGTAAAATATTGTCTAATAGAACAAAGTATGAAGAATCGAATGATGTGTGTTTGGATGTCATAACGGGACATAAACATTTTGAAAAAATATTGAAAGTGATGATGACAAATGGCATCACTGGGACTGAAAGGGTTAATTGATTTATAAGATATTATTATTGATAATGGATCTTAACTTCCGACCGAGGTCATAACTTTTCAGCATGTAACAATAACTTAAGCAACAATATCGTTCGGTAAGTAACAATATCATTCGGAGCCCCGAATGTCTGTTACCTTGAGCTGCAACTTGGCATGGTGAGGCTCAACATTGTTATTTGATTGAAACCCCTACTTAAAACCGTAACTTCGAATCTCGCTTCTATCGCACGTGAAAGAGTCTATTAAATTAACATCGTCACTTTGATTAAACAGCATCACAAGTGTCGTAAGTACGCGAACATTACCGAAACGAGTGACATTGAAAACGAACAAGGTGAAACGAGCCTAATTCTTTTACAAGAACACCTTATAGAAAGTATCAGTAACACCTTATGAAAACAAATGCTCTTTAAGAATAACTCGGGAATGGTTAATGTTTTTGGTGCAGCACCACATGGCAATCCCATCTTGTTCAGTTCCTCCTCTTTGGTAAGTTTGGTTTTGATTTTACTCGGTTCTTGTTTTGTGTTTTGGAAGCATAAATGAAAGGAACATTTATCATTGAAGATGGCATATAGTGTCGATAAGTTACTGAAGCGAATATAAGTGAATAATAGAGTTATTATAAAATTTCAATATTTATATCTGTAAAATGAGTTTTAGCCTTTTTACCAGTATATGTATTGGAATATTAATTAGAGTTTAATAAAAACAAAGTATGATGATAAAAAATATTTTGCATTTTTTATGTGAAAAAATAAGACTAAGGAATTTTGAAAGCATTGGCGTGAATATTGGGTATTTTTGTGCTTGTCATCAACTATATTTAGTTATAAAACACATTGGTACACGCAGGAGAAATGAAATGAATATAATGCTAAAAAAGTTACACATAAACTTATTGTGATAATTCTTGATTAAGTGTTTCTTATAATTAAAAGTTCTACACATTATTTAAGTTATAAAAATAAGGTATAATAAATATTTAAATATAGTAAATAATTAGAGAAGCACATTGAAAATAATGGGGAGAGCAAATTAAGTATGTTTTGAGATCAAATATAAAAAGTTTTTAAATATTATTTTCCTGGATTTTCTTTTTTGTAACTAAGTATTTAAACATGTAAAACGAAGTTTTCAGAAAGAATTATTAGATTTTAAAGCTTTTTTTAATGAAGTTTTACCTTAACGTTTCGTAAAATAAATAAAAAATGTCTTATTGAATTACATTTTCACAAATTCTGCAAAATTCTATTACAACTCAATGCAATACTAAATAAAACTTTTTTTTTCTATTTAATAAACTTTGGTTAGCTATTTATATTACATATTCTACACACCATTAGTTTATCAACATCAAAGAACCACTGCTTTGATGTGGGACATTTCTAGGAATCTTACAATAGTTTCCGTGAAATTAAAATACCGTATGGTAAAATGGAAAGGTGGGGATAAAATCAAAAAACCTCCTCCACCCCCCAGCGCTAATGCACCAGTAGCTGAAAAAGTTTGACAAAGCTTTAACTGTGAGTAGTCGAAAATGATTCGTGCATTTGGCTGGATGGTACGTTCAAATGCATGGTATGGTTTGGTACATATATATTCCAGCTTGTGTGCTTGCACAGAGAACCGCTTATAAGCTTTCGTCAAGTGGGACAGGCACAGAAAGAATTTTTAAAGTCATAAAAAAAGGAATAACACATAGACAAATAACAACCTTTATTGACGGTCACAAACATCCATGCCTGACCGGGATTCGAACCCGACCCCAACAGCATCCTAACGATTGCGCCACCGGGGCGGCGTTCATATGTAGAAAATAGTCATAAAATCAAAAGGTATTGGATCGTTTAATATTGACAGAGCCATGAAAACCTTGACGATGTGGTTATTCGGCTTTGGGAAGGTAACTGTTCTGGAGAACCTACGAAGGATCGCTACTTGGTTTAGACGGAATTGACAGCGGATTGCTACATCTAACAATAAGCATTCAATTCTCTAAAATTACCAGTTGTTGCGATTATATACGCATTAATACCAGTCGAAATTGAGTGGCTACCGCTTTAGGACGCATTCTGAATTTTTAGTGACTAAATAAACCTCAATTGGTGTAGTATATGATGCGATGTGGTTTTTCTTGTGTTTGTAAATTTATATGATATACTTTTTTATGTTCGCCAATATGGTCCTTGTGACCCTTGGTGTTCTGTCAACTATATTATTACTTTTGTATTTTTTCCCACTCAAATTAATGTTTTTGTGCAATAAAATTATTATTACTATAATTATATTTTCTTTAAAGGCTCAGCAGAACGTGTGGCCTCAAAATTTGAGGGATTAAAGTGCAATTTCAACTTTAAGATGATATTGGATGATTGCAATTTAAAAATCAAATGATTGCCACTAATATACTGCGAATCATAGATAAAAATATTTTTAGATTTAGTTATGTGATAATAATTTTCAATTAGTGACTTTTGAATGTTAATGTTTAATAACTATATTAAAAAGTTTTTTTGAAATAGAGCTTTACTTCTGTTTGTTTTAAAGATGTTCCAATACAATGTGAATATTTTTAGTGAGTTTTTGTCTCTGAGTGTAACGAAACTTTTAAAGAAAATGTTTTTTGAATAAAAAATTATTTATGGCAGAAAAGCATTACGTGACATAAGAACAGCTACATTTGTAAGTATCCGTAGAACATTATTTTCAAGAAAAAAACTAAAAATGACATTTGCGACGTTACCAAACCCAAGCTCCTCAATGGCTGACACGCTTTTCACATAATCAAAAATGATCCCTGAAAAGATCCATTAAAGGGAAGAAACTTTGTCCGCTCTCACACAAAAGGAAAAATAACAAAATTAAAACTAAAAAAAAAAGGAAATTTTCCAGCTGCATTAATTAGCTATGACTTCTTGAAAGTAGCGACTAATCTATCCGGATTTCAGCGTCAAAAGTGAACCGGAATTGACGTATTTTTTGTGAATACAAATAAGTTCGGAAGCCTGTTAACGATTGATTTTGTTCTTAAGAGTGCCTTAATATGCTAGTTTATTTTTTTATAATGCGTTTTTATGTGGATCTTTTGTTTTAACAATTGTTTAAGGCAGACGGAGATATACATGCATTATTTATGAAGTGAACGCGGAAAGAACGAAGGTAAGAAGAATGTGAATATGTATTCAGGCCAAATTCCTGTTAAAAATGGTGTTATAAGGTGAAGCCGTTGTTCGCTTGAAATATAGACCCAAGAATGGACTTGAATGATGATTTGGTGCTACTTAATAAATAGCTCTTATTAATGTAACCGAGGAAATGCAATCTAGGGGGTCTTGCGAAGGGCTCGAAAAGGAGATTTTGTGTTTTCTACATCCATTGGGGGACAAGCATTGAATAGTCAGTAAAATGAATACAAATTAAGATAAAAAAAAGTGCATTAATATTTTTCCAAAATGTTCATTCTTCTTAATTCTCTAATTTAAAAAGTGAATTCGTACCTTATAAGTTAGACATAAACTATCAAAGTCACGAAATTGAGGTTTGGGACATACCACGGACATCCCAATATGACATGTCACTCTTTTTTTCGACTAAAAAAAAACTAGAATAAAAAAAATGTTGTAAAACACTTTCTGTTCTATACTCTATATAAACTGTATTCTGATTTTCCCTTAAGTTACTTCAGCTTCTTGTCTCTGCCTGTTTTAAAAATAATATAGGCTTTTAAAATCTATATTAACTTTAAATCTGGCAGAAACAAGAATGGTTAGTCATCAGAGTTATTAACATTATATATCATTGAGACGATTTTTATTTGGCGACTCATATATAGCATCACTTATGTTTTCGTTAAAAGTTCCTACTTCCTCTAACCTTCTTCGTAGAAAGTATATTGAAAGAATGGGTTAAGTTGGATTACTTTCAGAGGCCTTAAGCTTTGGTTGACGGACTAAACAGAAATATCATTCTTACTAAATACGCTAACATAAAAAAAACACTACATAAAAAGTAATTAGTTGAAATTGAAATATTATAATTCATAGAAATTTTGGCTTCACTCTTGAGTTTTTTTAAAAAGTAATTAAACTCTCCTACATTAAGAATAAAATATAATTAATGTATTTAGTGAAATTAAATTTAGTCAAATGTAGTTTTATAAAATTCCAACTTGTATACACTGTTAAAAAAAGCCTGAATTTTACGTGCATATTTCTGTGATTATTTTCGGGAATTTACGGAAAGATTGCGTTTCTTCAACAAACAGACGGTTTGTCTGCAATAAACAGGTCGTTTCCGTTTTCCTTAAACGCTTTACCAGCGAAAACGGAAAAACACCGTATTTCTGCGTGCAGAATTTCACTTAACACTTTGGCTGCGGCGATAACGATGGAAAATGTTCATCGATAGAAGCTGATGTGAAGTAGAAGAATATACTGTTTCTAAAACCAGTTCGTTACGATGGAAATAAACTAACTCTTCTTCATTTTCGAAAAAGTAAAAATCTTAGTTTGAGGTCGTAAAATTACAAGGTTAGGTTGAATTAACGTCGCTAACTGAAGCTACCCGGCGGCTAGTCAAAAAAAAAAAAAAAATACGAGAAAATGTTCCTGGACTTCTCCAACCAGATAATTATATGTTTCTAATTATTGAATTGAAAGCCAATAACCAGACTCGTTTCAATGATTTTTTTTTACTATGAAATATCAATAAATTTTCCGAACTCTTATTTTTTTGGGTTTTTTTTTAATAAAAAAATGTAATAGACTAGTTGCCTTTTTTTATAGCTAGATAGTTGAAGAGGAGAATTGCAAAATTATCCTGTCTGTAATGTGATTCGACGATTGTAAAAAGTGATTATCACTACAACTTTTAACATTAAATGAAAAAAAATTGTGGAATAGTTGATCTACACCCATTATAACTAAATAATGTAGTGCACTTGATTTAAATTGATTTATTTTTTTAATTAAAAAATCTTTTGATCTCCTCTTAAATCGTGACTTACACTACAGTTACGTGGAATTAGCCAATTACAAACTAGGGTAGGGTAGGTACATATACAATTCCGGCTTGTGTGCTTGGTCATAGACCCTCTTATAAGCCTTTGTCAAGTGAGACCGACACAAAAAGGATTCTTACTGACACAGAGAAAGTAATTACACCCAGGGCAAAGGTGGGAATCGAACAATAACAAACTAAACTGCACTGCGAAATGCAGTATGTTTGGTGTCTGGTCGCCCTACACTTGACACGATATTGGTTACAAAATTAATAAAAAAAATTGAAAAAGGAATTTTGTGATGAGTCGTTCAGATGGTGGTGCTGGGCCTTCGCTTCCCAAAAAGAAAAAATCACAATAACAAGGCTATTACAAGTAACGAAATTGTAAATTTGTTAGCTGAATTATCAGACGAGAGAACCCAAGTGATTTTAGTTATAACAGTGACAGTGGTGAAAAATTTGACCTTTCAGGGGCAATCACGCGCTGACACGTAATTATAAAATTCTTCAATGAAAAGTTATAAAAGATAAATGTGTGATTAAGTATTATTTAACTATTTTTGAATCATATTTCTTATAATAATTATGTTGGCATCTGGGTATAATGTAATTCCACGTGAGGGCATTAACTATAAATCTAACTCAAAGTGACTGGCAGTCAACGTGTTAACATTGTTATCAATGGGAAAAATATAAACTTCGAAATAACACAAAAGCTGCATAAGCTTTAAAATTTATGTATGGAAATTCATCAGTAACGTCTTGGAATACTAGTTCGTGTAACCACTAAACCACCATGTTTATCAAGTAATCAAACGAACTTGAACTCTTAAGAACGGTTGGCGAAATAGTACTACGAATTTTATCAGAATGTGCTATTATCGATGAATCGGAACCACCGGACGCGCTCGCGCGTCCTCAGCATCCGACGTGTTAAGACCCGTATTAACGTAATTTCTCCATATAACCTCGCACCCAACAGCTTTTAGCCTCGACACATCGGCCGACCGACTCAGCCACCATATTGTTTGTTTGTTTGTTTTGACCACATCTGAAGCAAGAAAGATAAATATGCAGGTATGTTCATTTCTTTTAATAAAATTAGATTTTATTTAAAGGTTATATTTTCTATCTTTCTTTTCTATATATAGATTTATAGAATCCAGTTCTTGTTTAATTCTTATTTGTTTCTGTAATCTTTATAGTCCTATAATTGACCGTGGGATGATTCCTGAAATTAATAATTCCGTTTGTTTACCAACACGCTTAACTAGGTAAATTTAATTTAAAAGTTTGAAAAAGCTGTCAAATGTATGAAATAAACAATGTTCACCTGCAAACAAGTGCACATTATTAAAAAAAATAAGGAAATTATTACATTTAAATTCGATTGAAAGGCAATTGTCCTCGTGTAGCTCTAGTGCGACGATAATTCAGAACCTAACCTAACCTCGATTGAAAAGCACGGTTACGCTATCGCTATCAGCATTGCATAATTTATTTTAAAAACTATGCAAGTATACATAACGTAAAGTTTCTCTTCAATAAATAATACTCTTTTGATTAATTTAACGAATCAATTAGTGATTACGGATGTATGCAGATCACATGCTTTGATTCGATTCAGATGTTACATACACTATTATCAATGCTCTTTGTTTTGAAAAATCTGCACTAATAAAAACACAATTTCCAATTAAATGCAAATTTTCTAACGAATTCAAAATTTAGGAATTGCAAGTGTCCGCAGAACGCTATTTTAGTGTTCATTTAGATATAGCTGCTAAGTGATATCTCATTTTCGGCCCACCGTCTACAACTACAGCAATAATTATTAGCTTTTACTAGAATACTAATTATAAGATTGTATTTTATTACTAAATGCCATATGAAATTGTATTTTATTACTAAATACTTTTATAAAATTGTAGTTTTAATTTTGATATACATTATTCAAGAACACTTCTATTCTGTTTCTACCTACTCCTATTAAAAAATATTTTCAGTGTTCCAATTCTCAAATTTGTAATGTAAGATATGGATAAATCAATTCATTAAAGGTACTCTAAGATTCATGCCTTGTCTTCCCCATCCCCCAACTTCACAAAAAAGAGAAAAAGCGTTTTTAACTCTGATATTAAATTATTACGGTGCAGATACTATGGAAGACTTGCTCGAAAAAAAGCCTAAAATTGAAATGACAAATTGATTGACAAATTGTTTAATTTTAGAAGGCTTAAGAAGATTTTGTCTGATTAACGCCTGATTACCACTTGCTTCTTTACATTAGATCTACTTATTCAAAATTGGATTTGTATATATTAATATATTATTTTTTTAGGTGCTTGTTTATCATAAATCTCCAAAGAGGATCAAAAGTTCAGAAAAAGAAGAAAACTAAATCTGTAGTTCCTGCACAAATTTTTAAATTAGTTGAGGATTTGAAATACCATAATAGTCCTTTTCAATTATGAAAGAAAAATAAAACTTGATTATATTCTGTGATTCTTTTGTTATTCACATATTGTTAAATTGTATCAGTGGTGTATCCAGGATGGGGGGGGGGGATAATAACTCTCGTCTCCATATACTAATTTTGTTTTTACTATCAGTGACTATACAAATTCATGTATGTATTCCACAAATGAAGACACTTAAAAATTTATTGTTTTTGTCTACAGAGGTTACTGTCTTTACGAGTCTCTCTGTTTAGGGGTGTTCAACCCCTAAGACACCCGACTCATTATCCCCTACCGATGATTTTGCCCTGGATATGCTAACTGTAAAGTACGACACCATTTAGACACAGAACAATACTAAATGTATACATTGTAAAATATATGACAGAAATATTATCAAAATTCTTAAAATTTTTCTGCCACATTAAAATTGTTTTAAATATATGAAGAGTGAATATTTTTAAATTTCAAAAATGTGAACAATGTCCTTTTTATTCAGATAATATATCAAATATGGTTAAAAATTATCAAAGGATTAGAATGTATTAGTTTTGAATAGATTAAAGGTTAAAGTATGAAGACATTATATGCTTACGTTTTATATAACAAACAGGATGTATTTTTAAAATTCCCTATGCTTAACTTATATTTATAACACCATATATAAATGGATATATTTAGAATGATTGATCTTTAAATAGTATATAGAAACAAAATTGACAAGAAAAAAGCAAAAATGTCTTAGAATTAACTAGAAAATACTATGTAAGTTTTCTGAATTTAAGAGATAAATGCCAATTTGAAATTCATGAAATTAACATTAAACAGCTAAATGGAAAATCCTGAAATTAACGGAGAAATTCCGAAATGGAAGATCCTGAAATTAACGGAGAAATTCCGAAATGGGAGATCCTGAAATTAACGGAGAAATTCCGAAATGGGAGATCCTGAAATTAACGGAAAAATTCCGAAATGGAAGTTTCTGAAAATAACGGAAAAATTCCAAAACGGAAGATTCTGAAATTAACGAAAAAATCCCGGCAACTTGCTGCCAGTAGTTTTTCCGTTAATTCAGGGAATTTTTTTTAACAGTGTACTTTTATATAGATACCAGATAAATTTTAAACATCATAAGATTTTTTGAAAAAAATAATTTGTTGGTTCTAAATGCAAATGAAAGAGTTTTTATCAAACGGGATATAAAAATGCGTGTAAACTTCTTTTAAAATTATTTTAATGCAATTACATAATTACATGGATTAATTTTTCTCTGTAAGAAGAAAGAATTTACCTTGCACTTTATAAAAATGCATTACATGTTTAACAAGTGGATGTTTTTCAAACTGTTTTACATTTTGTCATAAATAAAAAAAACTGCTTACATTTTTGTTAGATTTTGTAAGAACATACTTTTTATTAAGTTTTTATGGACAGTTTTGTTATTCTAAACATTTTATTACATTAAACGGTGATGGTTTAAGCAATAAATTAAAATGTACATAGTTTTAAGTTGGTTAGTATCAGAGTATTAATTTAGTTTCGACCCATAGAGTTGTTTGCAAGTAATTATCCAACTTTTTGTAGTCTTTTCGAAAACATACAAAATCAAAGGAAACATGTACTTTGAATTTTTATTAAAGTTATACCCATATTTATATTTTTTAAGGTTTCATTAATAATACATTTCACTAAACTTTGAAAAACATATGTTAATTTTTAAGTCCTTTAAGAAAGTTCAGTTAATTTTTAGGTTGGCTAAAATGCATGGGATTTCAATAATAATAACTGCAAAACCTTTTCGCATTATTATAACTAAAATAGTACATGAAACTGGTTGTTTATTTACTTTTACATGGATCAGGATATTATAGATGTTATACATTAAAAATATCTTTAAAATTTTTGTTGTTGAATGAAATTGAAAAAGAAGGAGTTAGAAACTCAGAAAAGTACGAAGAGGTTTTCACAATAGTTATTTAAGCAACTAATTCCAAAAATGTTTCTTTATTAAGCGAGTGGCTTTTATTTCATGAGACCGTAGGTCAAGTGAAATAATGAAAAGAGCTTAATTAAGTATTAGTTGGAACGTGCTTGCTTACAATATTTTTTTTATAATAACGTGCAAAAAAGTATTTCTACCAATGAGTGATTTTCATGAAATCATTTAGTTTCCATGGCGATATTCGAAAATACAAAGAAGTGATAGAAAAGTTTTAAAATAATTTTCTATTTTGAATCAAAATAGTATTTATATTAATTAGTGCTACCGAACATGGGTGAAAACAAATTTGAAATAATGTTCGGCCAATTTCCAGATTACATTGAAAACTAAGGAAGCTTCGATGAATCTTCTTCCAGAAAAGTATTGTTTGGCGTGAAATTTGTGTTCTTATTTTCGTCTTAATTAATTTCCTTTAATAATGTTTGCAGTACTTGTAGTTTCCATGGATATATTAGAAAATGCAAAAGTAATCAACCAATAGAAATAACAAAGATTCATGACATCCTTTGATTTCCATGGAAATATTCACAACATCATTTGTTTTCGTACCAATCCGATAATCTTATTTACTTTACCGCACTAGTTCCAAAAGTGAGCTATTTCGGCACTGTTTGTGATGTAAGCACGAAAAGTATCATTTTCGCAACGATTTATGAATAAATATGATATAAAAAAAGTGAACTTTTTTGCACGTTGTTATAAAAATATTTTTACCAACGTCATGACAAAGCCATTGTTATTTTAAACACATCCTCCAATAAACGTAATACTTAATTTAAATTATTGCCTTCAAATTTAAAGTTTCAAAAAAAAAAACTTATTTTTTTCTTTATAATAGATAATGATTTAAAATTCAATAGTAGGTAAAGCATTTTATCGATCCGAATTTCCATCAAAATCGTTCCCCGCCACCAGACTCTAATTTTTTACCTCTCTTCTCGCATTTACCGAATCATTGTTCGAAATTGAAAAGCGATTTCCTTTTAAATATCTGCCCGATTCAGCTGCCATTTTCATAACTGACGAGCCAAGAAAAAAAAATTCCTCAACCACAAACTATGTCCGCCAATTTCAATAAACCGCAACATTAGGAGAAGGATGGAGGAAAAAAAAGTTCGAAATTCAAAGCGAATTAAGAATGAAGAAAATGAAAATAGGGGACGAAATGGCGACGCAAAGAAACGTCATATATACATACAGAACCCTTCTTTTACTTACATGGGCGGAAAGAAGGGCTATTTTTCCATTTCTTATATAATATTTTTTTTAAATAAACGCAAAACTTTGGTTTGACAGAAGAAAATGCATCTATCTCAGAACGGTTCTATTTTTCATTTGTATCTTATTCCTTTCGAATATTTTTCCGGTACCATTTTTTTTGCTGCTGTGTTCGAACTTCTTTCTTGGGGAGCAGAATTGTATCGTTCGTTCGTTCCTGGCCCTGACGTTCCATTTCGTACTCTTTCTCCACCAAAAATCATCAGTTTTTCCATATCCTATTAATGTCAGGTGCCGAAGCAGGCAAAAACCTTTTTTTACCGACGTTTTTATTTTATTTATATCTTTTTTTCCCGTTCTTTGCTTTCGACTCTTTTACCTGACTTTGAAATCTTTTGTGAGTCACCTCGTCTGGGATATATTTCGAAGAGTTTTCAAGATATTTTGGCTTTTTCACAAGCCCGTGATTTTATTATTTACATTTTGGATATTCGAGAAATGTTGATATTTATGTTGTTTCTTCTGATATATGACCTAGCACCGCAAAAATGTCTTCCAAAGCATATGAACAATTCCAACTTGATATTTGTCTTGTTTGTTAGTTTCTCTAAAATATTCATTTTCAATAAGCATCATATGCTTTTTGAACTACCTTTCTTTTATTTAATTCTATAGAAAAAAAAAATTCTTAAAGTATAACCTTCATTTTGTTAGTTTTATACTCATGGAAATTCTTATAGTATGGATATTTAAGAAGGAAAGATGAGAAAATAATTTATGGAAGAGAGTTACGGACAGATCGACTGACAAAAATCACCTGGATGTCAATACCTACTTTCCATTCTTTTAATTCCATCTAATTAAAAATCTAGGGGTATGTAACATTACACGACTTTCAATTTCATATCAGTATATCAATACATTTAAAGGTAATTATATACCTTATATCGCAAAAAAATAAAAATAAGTAAATAAAATCATGCTCTAAAGCTGCATCCTAGGGTTTTATAGTTTATTTTTTGCCAATTACGCTCACCAGTTCACCAAATTATTATCAAAAACAAGCCAAAATGAAGAATATGATTTATTTTTAAAAAATGATTCATAAGTTGGGTATGTGTTTGAAAGTCATTGAGCACGAGCTGTATAAGGGATGCAGGTTACCAATGGATATCTCTAATTTTCTGAGAAACAGGTTACCAAAGACTCATGAAATTATTACAAAAACTCTCCAAATGTGCTAAATGTATTTTTCAATGATCGTGTGCTGGTTGCCTACAAGTCATCGCATTCTAGAGTATTATAAAATGCCGGTTTTTTTTTTGAAATTTCATTTTATCATAAAAATATGTGGTTATAGACACGCCAAATGAAAAAACTGTGCGTTTTTAATTGTTTTTATGGTTGGTTACTGGAAAGGCATTGCTCTACAGAGCTATATTTATGCATATAAAATTGCTCGGAGGTTGGGATGTTCTTCTTTTCGTGAGTTTTAGCGCTGAAAGTGGGGTAAAAGGGATATACGATTTTCAGCAATTTTGAAAATTTTAAAAAAAATAAAGAAAAATTCCACAATCTTTATACTTCTACAACAAGTAGTTCCATTACTGGTCTATACAGGAAAAAAACATCTAAGACGAGTCTTTTTTCCTTTTACCCCATTTTTGGCACTAAATCTCCCGTTTTATGCGTATTTTCATTTTTCAGTTGTGATTTTTTTTATCTCCCACTTCCTCACTAATTTGGTTATATTATGAGCTGGCAAACTATTTATAGCATTATTCTAATCATTTTCTTTTTTATTTCGTCTTGATATTTATAAAATCAACATAGTTATATACATTTAAGCGAAAGCAGTTTTCAGCCGAAAATCGTATTCGAAGCAAAGTTAAAATGGCCGCCAAAAAAATATTATGAGCTCCAATTTTTTTTTTACTTCGGCTTTGAACTCACCTAGTATTACAAAATATATGGTAAAAAAATTAGGAAAATCAAAAATGTCGAGCAACAGGTCTGGGTGATTTGTAATGGATTGACCCATTACTGAAATCACAAAAAAACCCCGCGAAATTAGCTTATTATATAACGTCGAATTTTCGATTTTTCGAATTAGAGAATTATAATTTATACCAGTAACGGGATACAATAGACGGGGACAATAACAACGGGTTGCCTTTACAGCAGATTAAATGGTAAATATATACTTGGATTGATTTGATATTTTTCTAGTCCGTGAGAAGAACAGGTATTTATTTGCTGTAAAACAAATAATTTTCAAATCTATTTAACAAAAACAACATCCTTAACAAGCTTCCTCTAGCAGATTCAGTCAAGTAAAACAGCCGACAATCAACGCAAAGGGACGAAAAAGCGCCGACTTTATGGAACAGGGAACAACAGCTAAAGTGAAAAAGGCAACAGCAAAGCAAGGCAAAAGGATTCACCAAGAAGGGGAAATCTTTTCAAATACGAAAATCCACTAAAAGTAATGGTGTAAGTATTTACCCGGTGTGTGATCAAGTGTAACATTATTTGGCGTAAAGGTCCAGCCCTCGATTTCTTATTTCTTCTGGAACTTTCACTGTGGAACGGGAGCTCGCGTATTTGGCAGACTCCTAGTTAAGGGGTATTTTTACGCCAAACGTCTGATTTGGTGCCAAGTGCATTTCAATTCGAACTTCTATATATATTATTGCATTATACAAAAACGTACATCAATAAAATCAACATAACTTAAACAAAATACTTTTTTTATCAATGTAACTTATATAAAATCTAGATTTTTTAAAAATAAATTTTGTTAAAATTTATAAGGAAACATTAAGCAACTAATGAAGCTGAAGCTACAAAATATCAAATTTTTATTCTAACTTTTTAATATCTAGATTACACATTTAAGAAAAAAGTTGATTGAATACACATTTTAATATGAAATTGGAGTTTTCAGAGATGGTTAATAGTTAAAACATAATTATCATGGCATCTTCATGTGTTTATTTCTAGGTACCAACTTTCAGCCTTTTGGTTTACTTGTATCTTTTTCAATTTTATTTTGAGGATTGCAATTTTTCTTTGTTGTGTAATTACATATTTAACATAATGATACACAATTAAATCTATACATATAAAAGGCAAAGTCCTGACTGACTGACTCACTCACTGACTCAAGTATCAACACCCAGCTCAAACTACTGGAGGTACAGCTACCAAATTTTTGGAGAATATCTTTTTTTTCTCCGGCTTTCGCATCCAGTTGTATGTAATATTTTTAGTTAGTTATTAGCTATTGACCACAGGTGTCTTAATTTAGAACCACGGTCAATTGATGAGGCGACACCTGAGGCACCCATTGCTACTTTTAAAAGCGACATCGAGTACGCAGCGTTGAGACTTTGAAAAATATTTAACATACACTCCCTCCACACGGGATATTATTCGGGACACTGGGAATTTTTGGCTGCAAGGGCCGTTTATAGGTTGGCTTTGACGAACTCGGATCCGAATCTGGGACCTATCGCGTGCAAGGCGAATACCTTTACCGACTGGGCTCCTTAGCACAGTCGAGTGGTCGAATATGGAGTGGAATGTTTTCCACATTTTTTTCATTTTCGGTCGTAAGAGAGCAAATAGAAATTGGCCATTATACAATAGCTATTCTGGCAATTTTAACACGGCATATGTGAGAGCATTCTAACTAATAGAAAGGCCTGGATACAAACGAACTTCTTTTTTTTTTTAAAAAAATTAATGCTGATATTAGAATGGGGGAAATTATAATGTACTGATGGAGTGCTGACCACTTTAGAGGGATCAATTGTTATCAGATAAAAGTTTACATAAGAAAAAAACAATCACCGAGTAAGGGTATATACCCTTGCAATGCCGGGTTTACAAAGCTAGTATATTATAATAAGTAAATAAACATAGAAATGTTAAAAAAAAATAACCGTGAAAGTTTTAGTTTAACTGAAAACTTTTAATTAAAAAAACTCGCAAAGCTTTAGAGAATACTACATTAAAATTTTTTTTTAACAACTATAAACCTTTTATTGTTAACTACTTTAACATTAAAACCATTTTATGTATTAATAAAAATTTTACTTTCGAATACCTTAGAATTTTTATACTTAAAACATTTGTATTAAAAACTATTTAAATAAATGGGACCCGGGTAGCCTAGTGGTTTGGATCGCAGACTATTACACTAGCAGTCTGCGCGCTGTAACGGGAGCGGCTTCGATTCCCGCCTTCGCCCTGGGTGTACTTCCGTTCTCTGTGACAGTAAAAAATTCTTTCTGTGTCTGTCTTACTTAACGAAGTCTTACAAGCGGGTCTCTGATCAAGCACACAAGCCGGAATATATATGTACCATACCCTATTAAAATAAATATTTTTGAACATTGCTTTAAAAAATCACCAGTTTTCAAAAGCACTGGTGTTAAGTAAAATCAAAATTTCAAAAGGTGTACAACCTTGGCGGCGTTATCTATTTATTGGCGACGATCTCGAAGTGTTGTGTAAAAATCCCCGACAGCTAAGAATTTCCCGCGTATTTTGCGAGCTGCTGCGTTCAAAGTACGCTTAGTTAGGTTCTCTGCAGTCCCATATTATTTAGTTCTCTGTCGATTGTGAGGGAAAGGACCAATTCGTCTCTCAGAGTGGATTGGATAATTTCTGAAATCTTTTAGGATTTAAAAATTTGTTTATATAATAAAGACAAATTCCCGTGAGTAGAAAATAAAAACGGCCAATTTGGAAACGATTGAATTTATTGTACATGTTATTTACATTTTAAGATATATAAAACAAAAACTGGCAAACAAAAAAAGTTTTAAAGATAACGTTGCTTTACATAACTAAGTTTGAGTTAACAAGCTGAAAAGAAAAACCCTTCATAGAGTAACCCTTTAAAATAAACAAGCATTTTAAACCTTGCATCGATTTAATGTTACGAAATTCGACAGTTTCGTGATCAAAATTCTTATGTAAATAACAACTTAACTTTCTTTGTTTTTTTATTACTAATTTACTTAAATTAGACAAATAAAATGTATTCGTTTTAGAGGAAAACTGCATTGTTGATCGTTAGCTGTTTAGAAGATATACTATAATTGAACACAGCATTTTAACAGAGTTTTAAAAATGTTTTTCTACCATATAAATAGATAGATATTCATTAAAATTTATTCCAAAGAGAATAAATCATACATAAATGCAGTTGGAAGAAGTGTTATCAATGACAAACGTGCTATTTTCTATTTTATTAAAAAATGGTTTGACTTAATACTTTTTCACCAAGTTGCTAAAAAAGATTATTAAACAAAGTATACATGAGACATGTATTAATGATAGTAAATATTATTTTATCTTTAAAATAAATGCAAGTTTTGGCAATAAATTGAATAACATCATCTTGCATGCAGAACCTTTCAGAAATTTAAATAATAGTTGCTACTTTTATTAAATGTATAAAAACATATGAACTTTTAAATGTACGCTATTAGTCTTGTACAAACACGTTATTGAAAGTTTCATCACACAAAAAAATTAACTTGTTATTACTTATTTATTTTTAAGAGTACCAGTAAAAAAATATAAGTTCTAATAAGCTCTTGTATTTCGCAAACGAATTCTTTTTTAAACAACTGCAGCTCAATATGAATCCATTTTCTCTTATTTGAATTGCTCATAAATTTATGCGTTAGTTTGAAGAATTGAACGTGTATGATTCTTTCCCCATTGCTCTTTTTCCTTTTTCCAACTTCCGACTCAATTATAATTACACCGGAGTAGAAATAAATGAATTTCATTACACCACTTTCTTTGCATTCAGGCTAGCGTTCCTTTAAATCCTTTCCTTGTAAAGATGATTTTAATCATGAGTAATGTTTTGGTTAACCGAACGAATATTTTTATCGTCTGCGCGTTGCGCATATTTCTTTTTATTTAAAATAAGAATTATTTTTCATCTTTTCGGAATCTTTTGAGGTTTGTTTCCGCGTGTCCCCTTAATTAATTTATGCGTAATTAATTACTTGATTAATGTTCCAGGAAGTTGTATTCATTTTTACGAGGAATCCAGGAATTCGGTTTCAGAACGCGAAAAGAAGAAAGAACTTTTGAGAAATTGGATTTAAGTTGCGTTTAAAACTTATTAAGCAAGATGAAATAACAGTAACAACTACTTTTTTCAAAGTAAACAATTTCTAGAATGAGGTATTGTATACAGAGAACATTTTTAACTTTTAATTAGGAGCTGAGGAATTAATACGAGTGTTTATTTTTTGTGTGGGTGAAAATTTTTACCACAGTGTAATTTTAATGATAAATTGAAAATATTAATTACGTAACATAATATGGTATGTTAAAAGTATCTGCTTTTTATATGTTTAATAATTTTCCAGCCAGAATAGTTTAATAAGTTATTTTAGTAATCCAATAGTGCATATATATTCGTTAACATAAATTCCAATGATTAATGTGAATTTTTATTTTGCAAATGAAAACTTTTGTTACAAATTCTTCTTCTTTCCAGATAGTTTCCTTAGCCATAATTATCGAATCAATCATAGTTAAAAACTTGAAATTTAATATTGCTTTGTAAAATTTTATGTTGGTCAATTAAATTTGACTGAGAAAGTTAATTGTTTGAAGATTCTGTATGAAAAAAACTATTATCTGGATTAGCATTGTTGAAAAAAAAAAAACTACTGTAGTAGCTAGCCATTTTGATCATTGAGTATCAAAATTTATTTAACCGTAAGAATAAAAATTCATTAATGTTAAAATGTACAGTAATGAGCACAACGACTAGTTTCAAATGAATTTAAATTTAAAATTCCGTTAATGTGATCAGTAATTAGATGCCCGCTAAAGTGTTTTTTCCGAACACAAAATTTCAATTTTTAAAATCGATTTTATACTGAATCTTATAGAAGATTTATTCTTTGCATATTGTTTTACGTATCATTTAAAGTTATTATTCTTTCCCTTTAAATCAAATTATAACCGTTATTATAAAGGTTTCGTACTATGTTTTAAAGTTTTTTTAGGGTGTCAATTCAGTTGTTGTACTAGTCCCTTGACGAAGTCCAAGCTTTACATTTCAAGTAAAAGCTTTGAATAGTAAGAAAATAGACATATGGAAACATTAACACGAAGTAAGTTTAAAATTGAACGTTTTAAATATTTGACATCAATCTGCAAAAAATGGTACTTCCCTGGATACTTTCTAGGTTTAAAGCCAACGACGAACTTGATCAGATTTCTAAAACACTTTTATAGTTCACAATCATTTACTCCAAACTTGCTTTTAATGACGTCACTTTGAGGAAGTTTTGACGTCAACAGGCTTGCTTCTTTGGCTTCAGTATATCTGGAAGTTATATTATTTTTAATGCCCAAATAATTAAATTTACTTTACTACATACTACCAAAAGTTTCCCTTTAACATATAACTAATAATAAAATATTATTTGGATGTGAAATATATCTATTGTATTTAATTGTAATGCATAAAATTTTCCGTATATCATTAAATTTCTCAAATTTCTCTTATTCATTTGAATAAAAGTGACCCGAATAAATAATTAAATTTAAATTATCATAAATGTAATTAATTGTATTAACTATCCAACTGTTACATTCAAATTAATGCAAACTCAGTAATAAACCTATTAAATTATTATAACTTTTATGCGTTATTATTTATCAAATCATTGTCATTTCATAGACACAAATATAAAAATTTGCAGAAAGCCCCCTTGAGAGTTCCCCAAAGCACTGGTTTCTGCAGCTATACTATATTTGCGCGATAGGTAAATAAACTTTCTGCTCAATGAAAACTCCAGGCCGTTTGCTGAGTTAGCACATTTCGTACGACTCGCTCACGGTTGGCCGATAATAGCGCTCCGCTCCTCCTCTCAAGGGGTCGTATTTTTGCTCTTTTTATGATTTTCGATTGATTGTTTTTATCCGATACTTTACAAGTCTATTAAGTCACGAGAGAGTCAAGAGAGTGGAAGGGAATGGGGTTGGCGAGGAAAAAGTTCCGGTGAGCAGGTTTTAAAGCGCCAAAAAAAAAAAAGAGAAGATAGTTTTATTTCTTGCTTTGATTAAGAATTTTTTTGTTTGAAAGCTATATTTCATAGTATTTTCTAATATTTTTAAAGAAAAGTTATAAATTATTATTTCCATAAGTAGGTAATGCAGAATTGAAGCTGATGCATGATTACTATTCAAATTTTAATCTTTAAATTATATGAGGAATAATTAATTTTTTGTTAACATGTTGCATATAAGTTTGCGTTATTTTGTAAAAATACTGTTCTGCACTTGTATTATACTAACTTTGAGTGCTTTTACAATATTCCAAGTTAGTTTGAGATCTCTTTAATAGAGTTACCGTTAGTAGCAAATATATTTTAGCGATCAACTGTCCACTAGTAAATTACTGCTATAATATTAACGAGTGTTACTTCTAAGGACCGTTTTATACATGAAAGTTTGGGGAAAACATAATTAGCAGATTTTCAAATCCCTCAATTGGTATATGGATGTTTAATCCTATTAGTTAACTTACGTTAGGCTTTTCCTTAGATCACGTTATGAACAGCATAAAAATTGAAGAAATAAAAGAAACGGCATTTCTAATGCAGTTTTTGATGTTTGGAAATATAAACAGGTCAGTGAGCACTCTAACTCCCTAATTGGACACCACAATATGATGGTTAAAGTGCTGTCATCCCCCGTGTTGTGAATTTTTATAGGATTTAAAATTTATTGTGCTGTACCGGCGGAAACATTTGCTTCACTGGCAGGGATTGGATGCACCTATATTTTCTGTTTAAAATCTGTTAGAGTAAGTTGATTATGTGACTCCTTACGTCGCATCTTGAAAACATCCTTTTGCTGTAAAACAAACATTGCAACACAGTGATGCAAAAAGTAACCAGAAAATGCGCTGTAATTTTACAGTAGTTTATTGTGCTGTACTGGCGGAAACATTTGCTTCACAATTCACTGGCAAGAATTGCATGCACCCATATTCTTTGTTTAAATGCTGTTAGAGTAAGTTGATAATGTGACTCTTTACGTCGCATCGTGAAAACATCATGTTGCTGTGAAAACATTGCAATACAGTGATGCAAGAAGTAACCGAAAAATGTGCTGTAATTTTACAGTAATTTATTGTGCTGTATTGGCGGAAACATTTGCTTCACTGGCAGGGACAGGATGCACCCATATTCTCTGTCTAAATTTTGCTAGAGTATGTGAGTTATGTGACACTTCTTACGCAAAACATCATTTTGGCTGTAAAAAAAACATTGCAATACAGTGATACAAGAAGTAACCGGAAAATGGGGCCGGCCCTCCGGCGCATTTGTTAGTGTGCTAGCCTTTAGAGCTTCTGGGCCCGGGTTCGAATCCCGGTAAAGGCATGGATGTGTGTGCTTGTCAATAAATGTTGTTATTTGTCGATGTGTTTGTGACGTCCTTCTTTGTGGGTCTCTTGTGACTGTTTCTTCTGGCGAGCTAGGTAATGGGCTATAAAGCCTACACTCTCCCTTCTAGAGGGCGCAATCACGGTCATTTTTTTGTCAACCGGAAAATACACTGTAATTTTATAGTAATTTATTGTGTGGTACTGGCGGAAACATTTGCTTCACTGGCAGGGACTGCTGCACCCATATTCTCTGTCTTAATTCTGTTAGAGTAAGTTGATTATGTGACTTCTTACGTCGCATCGTGAAGGCATCATTTTGCTGTAAAAAACATTGCAATACAGTGATGCAAAAAGTAACCGGAAAATGTGTTGTAATTTTACAGAAATCTTTAATCATGAGAGCACAATCATTGAATATATTCTTTAGTGTAAAAGCATTGTATGGTCTTACAGAACCGCTTGTACAGATTATGTATAACTTATTGTGTAGTGTCTATGCTTTCCCAAGAGAATGTCATTGATAACTTTACAATAAGTTAAAAATTATCTAAAATAGTTTTGCATCTTCAGATAAGGTCCTTAACATGTAAATGCAATTAATAAGTCCTAAACCCATAAGATATAACAAAAATATAACGATAAATAATTAGTTTAATTCCTATGAAGGATTAAACTAAAGCAAATCAAACCTGACTGACCCCGGCAGGCAATTAGAGATATTAGCAGCCATTTTTCATCTTCTTGGGCCTAGGCAATCGCATTGCCTTCAGTAGCATAATTTTCAATTGATCCTCCCAGCTAACAACGGGGCAATCCCAATAAGCCTCCGCAGAACCCGATTGCCCTGCTCTGCTACAAGGAATTAATCCCATCGAGCGTTCTTAAGCCATTTAAATGGAGGTAAGATTTAGCATGACTCTAGCTGTTACGTTGGGGCGCAAAAGGTAATCGGACATTCAGAAAGACGGCTCTCATTTTGATTTGAAAAAAGATGTAACCGTCATTTGGCAAGAAATAAGTATCAACGGATGATATAGAAGAGTATTAACATGCAAATAATTGGCTTGTTTCACGTAGCGTAACTCATTCCTGCTTCCATTCCTGTATTCCATCGGTGAATTGAGGGAGACTAGAAATATGGTCATTCTATTACAATATTTAACACAAAGACTGAAAGTTGATTTACGTAAAATAAACATAATAACATACACTTACATAAATTTTATGTTGTTGATGAATTGGTACTTGGGTCGGTGCACGTATTTAATCATCATGTCACGGAAGGTGTCTTAGCCTTTTGCACTTTTAGAACAACTCCAGCACAGTTTAACATTCACAAGGAGCTTAGATTATTTGTTATCTGATCATCAAAATTGGTAGTTTGAGTATTTTTAATAGAACCTTAAAAATTACTCTCAGTTTTGGGAAAATTGTCTGTTTTACAAAAGCCTTATCTACCAAAAGCCTCACTCTAAGAAATAATATTAAAATAGAAGCAAATTGTGCACAAGGAAATAACAGCAGCATATACGTCAAAAAATTACATTTTAGTTCGGTACAAGGTTTAGTTTTCTGACTTAAAGAACGAGGTTTAATTTTTTGACTTTAAACAAGATTTATGATCTGACTTATATAATATTCAATTTGTACTGTGTACTAGAGCCAGGGGCTAGATCAGTATGATGACTTAATTGATTAGTTGGTGTTCAAGAAAAGAGTAAAATGCATTTATTGACTTGGTTAAAGCAATGCTAATATAAGGCTATATTATCAGAGGTTAATAACATAGACGCCAGAAATGTCATCAAATAATAAAACCCTTGAAATAAAATCTTAGCTACATTGTTGTCAACCTACTTCAGCCACTTAGCAATATAAGTATACCAGGATGTAATCCTTAATGTCTGCTCAGATTAACCTAGTCGTTTCTCATTGGGGCGAACGATTGCACAGTCTGAAAGGGACGAGATATTCTCATTCGCTGGTTTTGGAATTGTGTTCTCTGCGGGGTCGTTCGAATTATCAGACGATTAAAGTCACCAAACGAAAGGGGACGTGCTTCCAAATAGACATAGATAGTGCATTTGAGTAAAGGGTACTCATGGATATATGCATTTGTGTTGTAATAATAAATGAGTATAATACGTAATGAATTGATTCGGTAATTGTTTAAACTTGAGATTGGAGGGAATCTAAATTAGCTAACTATATAGAGCAGTGGTGTACATACTATTTTTTATAACTTATTTTAATAATATCTTTAAAAATTAGTCCGAAAGGTATGAAAAAGCTATGCTGTGTTTTCCTTTAATTTCATTATCGTTTAATATTTTCAACATAAATTTAAACAGCTACCACTTAGTTTGAGGTGTTTTGAATGCATTATGACTACTAACTAGAAACTAAACCCCCCGGCGCAACAGCCCATTAATGGGCCAAGGCCTGCAGTGCCCATTTCAGCTTTCGTGACCTAGGGCTCTGGGATGCTAGGCATATGTCCCGGTAAGGTGGTCATCCTCACGCGGAACCCCCAGGGTTTAGTTCCCAAGCAAGCTTGGTACCCATTTTATCGACCCACTCAAGGGATGAAAGGCTGGGTCAACCTCGCCCAGTCCGGGATTCGATCCCCGAACCTGTGGCGTGGCAATGCGAAGCACTACCACTCGGCCACTGGGCCTTTTGCATTATGACTACACAGTTTACAATATTATTTCGAGATTGTGAATTTGAGTTTATTAAAGTGATTAAAAATATTGCTTGTGTAATAAATACATTTCTGGTTAAAAATAAATTAACTAACATTTATTCAAGATATCAACATTTAAGCACATGAAATATTTCACAAATTTTGGATATTGTATCTTATTATAAAAACTATTTTCATTCAAAAATTAACTGTGCCTTGATACAAATACATTCTTTCAAAAAGGCTTATACTTCATAAGTTTAAGCACTAACTAAGTAAGTTATTTTCAAAACCAAACAGTTTACCTCACTTTTTTGAAGTATAGATATATCTGAGATATAAAAAAATGAGCCCACACAAGTTATTTTCTTCAAATCTTTCCTCTCCATCAGATTACTCATAGTTACTAGAATCGTTATTAAAGTATTCTTTTCTCTTCTTCTACAAACAGTGAAGTGTAAGGAGACAAGTAGTGAACAAATAACGGAAAAATTATATCGAACTTCCCAACTTTTTTTTCTTAATCTTTACTTTTTCAATCTCCACATCCTGTCTGATGCATTGTTCTTTTAGAACATCTTCTTTTTGGTTCTTTGTTCTGTAAGTATCGGATACTCGAAAATTGTACTATTAGTCGAATATAAAAAGTCACAAAAGTGGATGAGTTTTTTTTTAAGGGGAAGGGAGAGGTTTTTCTTTGAACAAGGTGGGTAAAAAATTGTGTCTCTTCAACAAACAGAGCAAGAAACAGGGAAGTTATATGTGTTTATTTATGAATAAAGTATTATATATTAAATGTATTAGTGGAAGTATTGTAAAAATTAATTAATACAATTAATACGTTATTAATAAAATTTTTATTTTACTTATTGCAATTTTTATATGCTAAAAACAATCTGAAAATTTTAATTTACGTATTATATTTACTTTTTTACTTGCATAATAAGTATTGGTTTTTCAATATTTTAAACATTCACCAAATACAGATATTATACTCCGTATAAGTTGAATATCTTCTCATTTTCATTAGAATTAAAATAATTGAAAAATGTACTTTAAAATACATAGAATAAAGTTTCTGAATTGAATTTTGTAATTTGTTAAATGAACAAAAATCAATGCGCATTCTTTTTTAAAATTACCTTAGTTATATTCTTCGTATATCAAAGCATTTGTAATATTTCTTAATCAAGTCTTTCTTATATCCTCAGAGTAAAATAACAAACACAATTTACTCGATTCCTTTAATCTAATAAAGAAGAAAGGATATTTAAGTTAAAATGGTGCAAAGAGGAAATATTTAAAACTAGTATCGTATTTTTGTATGAATGTTAGCATTTCTCTGTAGAATATTAGACAATCCACCCTACTTCTGTAAATTAAATTCTCCATTGAGTTGAATTTTACAAAATTTGAACACGTATTTAAACAAACAGGGGTTGAGCTTAATTCAGTTTTGAAAATAACATTGAACAAAATATTTTCATAATGGAAAATTGGCCAGAGGAAATTAATTTAGATATATTTTTGCATTTCAGTTTTAAGTAGAATTTGTTGACTTGTAGCCCTTTCTGAGTAGTTTAACATGCAAGCCAATACAATATTTATTCGTATATTAGTAACTAATATAGTTAGTCAATAAATTAGTTTAACGAACTTCTAACAAGGTGAAATGATGTCTTGGGACATCAAAGACATCAAACTCACTTGGGAATAAAAATATATTTACAATGAAACTGAATTGCGTTTTCCCAATAATTTTAATTATACTTTCCATTTACCGTTAAAGTGTATTAAATTTTGAATCTAATTTAACATTCAAAATGTGTTTCTATTTGTCAATTTCTGTTTGAAAAATATTTAAAAATTACTTAAGTCTATATATTTCAACATGTTATCAACATGTTCAAGTTAAAACATTTATACAAATATTACGCATGCTTAAAAATATGCTTTATATTTTAAATAAGTACTTTAACTTAATTAAAAGCCCAACAAATATCGAGATTGCTTTCATATTAATCTTAAGTGTCCTCTAAATTCCAAAAACACTTCACCGACCTATTTAATAAGTGTTTGTTAATAAACCAACCTCATCAAATCCCGTTAACTCTCCATCACCATTATTATTATAAGACCTTACCAAGCCACTATCACTACTTCAGATTAAAGGTTGCGAGTACTAAATAATTTGGTTGACACACCTAAAGGGAATGCAGCATTATATCCTTTCGAGGGTATAGTTATTAATTCAGTTAACTTCGCTTAATCTAATGTCATTTATCACACCTATATACACACGTTGGTTGTCCTTTTAGTCTGGAATATATTGTAGAGAAGGTGATGCATGGGGCTTAATCACGCGAGGCAATTAATTTTACGCTAATAAAACTCATGATAACAACTCCAATAAAATGGAGTGGGGTTTGAAGGTCAGTAATAAAACACAGTTATAATGGTAAAAGCGTAAAAGATATTGAATTTAAAGTGCAGAAGGTTTGTTTTTTTGATAGAGGAAGAGTTTATGATAACATTTGATAAAATTAATATATGATAAAATTTATTTTTTATAAACTTATTAACATAAATTTTAATAAGTTTATTAAATATTTTCTTGCAGTCGAAACTCTTTAACGCGAACTCGCCTAACACGAAATTTTGCTTAAGATGAACTGAAAGTATTTCTCCGTCACATAAAGATTTGAGGTAATACTATAAAAAATCTTAACGCGAAATCGCTTAAGGCGGAATTCCGCTTAACCCGACCAAAATTTAGAATTTGACCTTTTTCCCCCTTAGTAAATCCCCTTAGCAAATGAAAAAAAAAAACCCGACAACGAGCATTCTAAAAATAGTCTTCTGCTTCTGGTTGTGAGAAAATCATGAGATCTTCCATGATTATTACGTCATGAAAAGCACAGACATTTTTCTGAAGAGGCCAAAGATAAAGTCATATGGAATTCGAAATGGTTTCCTATTAAACTTATTATATTCATTCAAAATGAATCGATAGCAGCTGTATATCTCTTTAAAAACGAAACGAATTTTTTTGATGATATTGACGACAAGTAGCTGAAATTGCGTCGAAATATGGCGTAGTTAAAATCACCATTTCAACGATATTAAAAAATGCATTCTTAATTGCTGTTCCTTAAAAAAATTCCTAATTTTTCTAAAGTATGTATGTCTGTTTCAAAAGAACATTATTAATTGAGTGACTAATTGCATACATGCATTATTATTGTATATCATTGTAAAATTAGATTAAATTTTAAAAATAATTTTTTAAAAAATTATTCACTTGTTCAATGCAAAAAAAAAAATCTCGACTGTTTACATGGAATTTGGCTTACCCGAAATGTTTGGGTACTCCTTTCGAGTTCGCGCGTTAACGGGGCTCGACTGTATTTCAATGCAAGATTTTTGCCATTTATTTACTATTTTCTCACTAGAGACACGTAAACCTGCATTGAATAATAATAATGATTTAAACTTCTTATACTTTGCATTTGTACATTTGTTATATTTTATTAATTAAAAAAGTATAATGATAAAGAAAGACTAAATACGAAGGTTTTGTTGTATAGCCAAATATTTCATCAAATTTGACTATGCGACACTTACGAATCTATAAAATCTAAAGAGAAATTTGCTACATACTGTATACCATCAAATCAACTAATAGTTTCAGAAGCGTGAAGGTTGTAACAATAAATATTTGAAAGTAAAATCACGTTTTAATACTTATTTGAAAAAAAAATACTTGAAACTTTTATTGTTTCAACAAGAGTTTATTATAATCCTTAAACCCCATGTTTGATTTGTTTGAATTCTTGTATACAAGTATTTTTCACTATTCTCTAGTCAAATATATCTTCTGAAAACATCAAAAGAAAATGGAAAACATCAACTGTCAAGTATACTCCTCACTCAGCCAAACTAACTGTAAGAAGGGGGAGGACCACCGACGAGAATCTATAAAAGAAAACATTTCCCCTTTTCCCTGTTTGTTGTAGTTTTATGTCTTTTTCCCGACCAGGCTTTTGATGTTCATCTTTGGGTTGAATAGGGTCTTCAAAATAAGGATGTTGAGGAGATGGAAATATCAAATATCTTACTTGGTTTTAAAATACGTTTTCTTAACATACTTTTTTAAGGATTTGTTTGTAAAAAATGTACTTTTTAAGGTTTTTGATAAATAGCGCTTTTGGTTATGATTTGTTAGTTTGTTTGGGATTTCTGCTTTGAGTTATGTAAGAAATACGCTAAAGATTTTTAGTCAACAATATGTTAAAAATGGGTAAAGAAAATAATTAAGAGACAGTTTTTGTTTTAAGTATTGCTAAATCTAGATTTTTAGCCTTCAATCCTAAAAGAAGTTTGATGTCACAATCAGAGAGTTATATATATAGTTTCTGAAACAGAATTACTTACATTATTGTTTTTAGATCGATTTACCTTTTTATGAAAAGTTCAAAATAAATAAATTTTTTTAAATATATTTGGGGAAAAAAATCTCGATTAATATCTTACTTATTCTATATTATCACCATGTTATAAAAATGTAACTTCAATTTTCATTATTATTAATTTTAAAACTGTTTCAAAGCATCAAATTACTTTTTGTTCTGTAAATTGGAATTTATAAATTAAAACGAGTTTCATATTTAATGAAAAGCTGAAAAACGAAAATTCCAGAAACATAAATTTTTGACAGAGTGGAACCTCGTACGTAAAGTTGCATAATCTTCTAAAAGTTTGAAAGAATTATAGATTGCTTTCAAAATAACATAAGAATGTGCAATTCACAATAAATTAGATGAATTGTTTTCAGTTTTAAGTCTTGAACTCTTTTTTATAAGCCCCCGCATTTTATTCTTAAAGTGCACTGAATTTTAATCCAATTTATGAAATGTACGAATAAGTTAAACCAACCATATAAACAGTAAGAGAGTGAACCTATCCTTAAAAAATAACATAATTTTCACAACTTAACATAGTACGCGCGAAAAACTTCGCTACACGCCAACACATTGTGTTCTGGAACAAAAAGATAAACAAGGAAAAAAGTATAAAAAACTATCGCATCAAGAGATCTCTTTGAAAAGGATTTTAGGAGGAATTTTATGATTTTGTTTTACGATTCCACCTTTTATAACTTTAACCTGCTTTCTTTCAGTAACCTGGTTACTTGAAGTTATATGACAGCTAAGGAGCTTAGGATCAGAGCTTGTTAGGAGTAACAAGTTTTATAACTTTTCAGTTACGGTTTGGACGATTGATTATAAATTAGGTTATTGATATAAAATAAAGAGGTGGATTTTTCAACTTAATATCTATATGTTTTTTACACTACTTTATAAAAAGTCTTAAAGAATATCAAGGTTTTAAAAAAGTACTTATAGCATTTTGCAACTTTAATCTCTTAGTATTTTTTTTTCAATTTAATAAGGACTTTCTAAAATAAGTACAAATTCTGATTAATAAAAAGTATCTAGAATTATGCTTTTGAGTTACTTTAGTACAAGTTTTCAAACAACAAATTTTATATTTGAATTTACTGTTTTTGAAAACTCTATTTAAGAGTTATTTTGAAATTTTCTCAAAACTATACGAATTAAATATTAGAAACAATTATATTGATCCTCACTATTGGTATAATTTGTATATATTAATATTTTTCGTTGTTTATTTATAAAATATAATGTAATTTGAAAAAAAATCTGCTTCATTAATTATCATACAAACAAGGTTATTATTGATAGAAAGTATAATCATTGCAAACCAATGTTTGTTCATTATTTTTATACAGTAAAATGACATTAGTATTGCTTTTCTTCTTAAACTTTATTTCATCCTTTCAAATTTTAATATGGTAGACCATATAATGGAATACCAAGGATGGTAATATGAAATACCAAGTAAGGATATGAGTATTTTGATTTTATATTAAGTATTTTAATAAGAATAAAAATAGCGTCTGTCCATTAAAATAAATACCATTTTTCCCAAGTTACCCTGAAGTTAAGTCAAGACCGTTTGCATACAAAGTTGTTAAAATCAAGTATTTTAATAACAATAAAAAAGGGGCGTCTGTTCATTACCATAAATAACAATTTTCCCAAGTTACCCTGAAGTTAAATTACGACCTTTTGAATACGAAGTTGTTACAAAAGGTAAAAATATTCATAACATCAAATGTAATCTTACATAATCTTCGAGACAATTTAATTTTGAACAAGAGAAAATTTCAAATTATTCCGCTATCTTCCTTAAGCTACTTGTAATCTCCTCACTTGTTGAAGCAAGTTGCTTGGCTATTTTTACCAGAACATTAAAAAAAATGTACATTTTACCTCAAAACGTTCCGGTTCTTGAAGTTTTCGGCTCTTTCTTGCCTTTCCCATTAACAGGGGTATTAAGAAGAGTAATTAAAAATACCTCATGCGAAAATGTTAAGGCACCAGAGTTAAAAAGACTTACTGCCACGGCACAATGCTTAATTACATTCTATTAACATCGTTTAAATATCCTGTGAGAAAAGTTTCTACGCCTATTTTTTTCTTTATGGAAAGGACTGGAAATATTTTTAATTCCCATAAAGGCGCCCATGAATATTAAGGGCGTTAAATTGCTACAAGGCGCAGATAAGCCTAATCTACAACTTTAGAAAATTAAAAACGTAAAAATGGCGCCCTTTTTCTTAATTTCGGACCGTTTAAATCGACTGACGCGTGAATGCCGCTTTTAGAAGTTTCCGAAACGATGAAAATTGTCATCTCATAAGCCTAATCGATCAGAAAATTCAACGACTAAAGTAGAACTCGGAGCGAAAAAGACTTTTACCTAACCGGAAACATTAGAATTGCCAGACCGGAAATTATGTCTTCGCAGAGTAGGAGAAAAAAAGTCCTACTTAAAAAGAAATGCATATGTGGTTATAAAAAAATCGATTATATTTTTACGAAGAAATTTCCAACACAAATGAAGCTTCATTGAAAAGTATATTACTTTTCAGATAACGTCATAACTGAGTTAAAGCTGTGAAATTCTCTTCTTATTTAGTAGTAAAAAATTCAATTTGGTATTTTTACTTTTATACGTTTCTCTAGTTGATACATGGATCTAGATCGCTAAAAATGAATAACTTGTTTATTATACAAGTATGTTGGTTGAGTTAGAAAAAATACTGAATTTTCTAGATGCAATTTTTAAGATTGGTTTCCTTACTTTCCATTTTATCAAATATTTTGTTTCCGTTCTCGTTATTCCAAAAATCTAGTCGAGTTTCTATCATTAAAATTAAATATTCATTACAAGTACAAATAAATACAAAGTTTTTTTTTTTTATAAATGATCTACCACTTTTATGGTTTGTTCAATTTAACTTTCATTCTATCAACTGTTTTGTGTCTTTTCTGTTCAATTTCATGATTTCAAAAACTTGTCATGTTTAACAACGTTTTCATGTTACTTTTTCATAATGGAAATTATATATATTCTATTAACACTTTTAACAGTGTTATTTAAATCTAAGTTCTGACAGAACAATTTAGGAAAAGTTCATAAATTGTTAAAACATACCCCAATTTCAAACTTTCATTTAAATTGACGCTAACACCAGCCAAACATCAAGTAAACTCCATCAAAGTCAAAGGGTTACTTTTCATTTTACCAATATGCTGTCTTTTATTTCCAATTTCATAATTTAAAAAATATTGTCGTGTTTCTATAATTAAAACTTAATATTCTATTCACACTTTTAGCGTTAAGATTTAAATTAAAGATCTCAAAATTCTTGGAAAGTTCATAAATTATTGAAAGATATCCCAAATACCAAATTTTCATTAAAATTGGCACTCGCACTAGTAAACACTAAGTAAACTGCACTAAGCAAAAATCTTGTCGAGTTTTTTTTAATTAAAATATTATATTCAATTCGCTCTTTTAACGGTAGTTGTTAAAACGGAAATGCTGACACCTCAAGTTCATAAATTATTAAAACATACCCAAAATTTACAATTTTCATTTAAATTGGAACGCATGCCAAAACATCAAGTAAACTTCCCCCAACTCCTTGGAGGGAAATAGCAAGGAAGCGACTCACAATTAAGACATCAAAATGGTTCGAGAACAAACCCATCCACTTCCTTCCCAATCAAAATTCCATTAGTTTTGAAAACAAATGTAGCGATGAGAGCATATCAAAAGCAAATAGGAACCCCTTCTGACGACCTCGTCGCCAAGTTCAGTGCGAGAAAATGACAATGAATCTCCCTTTTTTCCTCGATAATTATTCCCTACCCAGACAATTATTTTGTTCCGAATCTCCAGATTAAACTGTCCAACACGTCAATTACGACGAAGAGCATTTCTTAGTTTAAATTTGACAAAAATGTAAAATACATTATATTAATATTGAGTATTAAGGTCTTGTAAATAATTAAGACATCTAGCGTATGCAGCTTAAGAATATAAATTGACAACAATTCGTTTTATTTTGAAAAATTTTCTACAAATGCTAATGATATTTTGATTTTTCAAAAATATGTCGCATTTTTACGAAAATTTAATCAAATTGACATCTAACGCTTTTAAATATTGATTCAAGCAATTTTTGCGATGAAAATTACAGATTTGCTAATAATGTAATGTAATCGTTTCCGGTTGCATATTTCTAGCCTCCTTTATGAGCTTTAACACATTCAATAACGCCTCGTAATTTAGAACCCTGGTCAAGTGACGAGGTCGACACCTGAGCGGGCATCCAACGGAACTTCGAGCGACATCGTATGCTGACGCTGTCGGGACTTTGGACTACACAGATTTAAAGAGCACGTCTGTCCCAGTGTACTCGGGCCCATCCGTCACAAGTTGGATTTTCTACTCTTTTCCCAGTACAGATATCCGATTCATAGGATAACTGGCAGTAGGTGGGATTCGAGCACCCGCACTCCTGAGAAGGCTGAATCCTGAGGCGGATGCCTTAATTACTTGACCACAGCTGCGTGCTGTAACGGGCGCGGGTTCGATTCCCGCCTTCGCCCTGGGTGTATTTCCTCTCTTTGTGACAGTAAAAAAATCTTTCTGTGTCTGTCTTACTTGACGAAGACTTATAAGCGGCTCACTGAGCAAGCACACAAGTCGGAATATATATGTAAAATACCCTACCCTACCCTACTTGACCACATACGGGCCATATTTGCTAATAATTTGGGTTGAAAGAATGTAAGCTGATAGCATAAAATTGCGAATACAAATATAAAATTGATTTGTGACAAAATAATGAAACATCGTGTTTGGTATGCGACGATGCTCGAGGATATCTCGTATAATATTTTACAAGCCATACGATAGCCGTGCTAAATCGTTAAAAGCCTCAGTAGGAATTGAAAGTAGTGTTTACAACTATTCGAAACCAATAAACTGTCTTACGTCGGTTGCTGAGGCTCTCACGCGAACAAGCCCGAATCGCACCCTTCTCTTATTAGAATAACCGGGATGTCCTCTTGGATTCAGAAACCAATTAAACTTCGGAGGCGCTTCTCAAAATGCGGAAGCAGCAAAGAAAATTGGAATCGGTTAAGTTTAAAAGTGTCAATTATTCCTTTGGTTAGTTATTCATTAAAAAATTTTGTGCATTTTCAGGAGCGTATAATTGGTATTTTTTTGACAATTATAAGGTGTATTTGTGGAAAGGTATTTAGAAATGACTTACGATTGCGTTTTTTTTTTTTAAATAAAAAATAATTTGATAGCATTTTGTATTACTTTAAAAAAGAATTTATGTGCATTTCATAAAGCAGTTTCTAATTTTGTTTAGGAAATATTTATGGAATTAATATTAGGTCAATTTTTCTTAATTCAAGCATCGATCACTTAATTTATTAAAGCAACTAGTTATGGATGAATTGATTTTTGACATAATATGGAAATATTTCATTTGCGTGTAAATAAAGATATGGAGAAGAAGACACATTGAATCATGGGGCATATTGTATCATTGTAAATGACTTTTTAAATAATATAATTAATAAGTAGAAACATGTATACGGAATTATGAGACTTAATACGGTTTGATGGAATATTAAAAAAACAATTAAAAGAAGAAAATATTTCTAACTCAATGATTTAGAGTTTTTATAAATAAATTGTATACATAAGTTAGTGTAAAAACCCCCGAATGTTTTAGTATTAAAATATTATTTGCTATGTTTTTCAAATTGCAAATAGTATTTTGAAACTATGCTTTACTTGATTAAGTAAAGTACTATTACTTTACATGATAAAATAAAATAAAGTTAAAGAAGGCTATTTTATCGTAAATGACATTCTTTTCTCAATTTTAAATTGTGTAGGGTCAAGTAGGGTAAGTGTGATAGGGGTTCTGCATTTTTCATTAAGAAAATTCGTTCTCTGCTTCAAGTAAATTCCAAATCCTAAAATTGGTAGTGAATTATTATAAGAAACATACATATGTAGAAAACAAACTATATGTTTTAATTCCAATTTTAAGTGAAAAAAATTTGCATTTCAAATTCCATTGCTGTTTTATCACACTTACCCCACATAGGGGTAAGTGTGTAAAAAGAAGACACAGTTGCACTTAAATTCAAAAGCTCAAAACTTTCAACAAAAAATAAGGTCAATATTTCTTTTTAGTTTAATTATAAGTGGTCTAATGTTATATATTGCAAACTTTCAGATTATTAGAATGATTTCCAAAGTTACAAGAACTGTTTATCACACTTACCCCCAATCACACTTACCCCACTTGACCCTATAATAAAGAAAGTGTATAATAAGTAGAAACTTAGAAGAACTATTAATTAATATAAGTGTCAAAAATAAAAATATTAAAATAACTAATAATTAGTTTCAGAGTAAGTTATCTTTGTTATTATTGAAATATCTGCGTTATCTATATTCAGTCATGTATGTCATCTGTTAAAGATAAAATTCGTCAAAATCATTTTGAAAATTACCTGTGCATATTCGTTAGAATAATGCAGGTTTTGCCCTTTCAACTATCATAAGTGAACCATATAAAGGCATTACATTTGCGAGTCTGAATTCCTTATCAAATGAACTTCACAGTACTAAATATAACATCAACTAAATCACTTTAAAAATATTTTATCTTCGTTAATTGTCTTAAACAATTTAGGTCATTCAAGGGAAATATCTCAAAGACGTAATCCTTGCAAAGATCACCAGACGCTTTCCGACTTTCAACGGCAAACATCATCAGTCTTCCTTATCAGACTGCGATGGTCAACAACAAAAGGATTAAAAAATTAATTCCCATGGCCTAATCCCAGCACATAACTGCTTTGGGTTTGCATAGCTGTAAATTACATTAAAATCAAAAACTATTTCCATATATGTACGGGAGCTGTTTGGCCACTATTATAAATGAAGACTTTTTGAGAAGATTCTTGCTATAAAATGCAAAAAAAGTCCATTGTCATTTTAGTAGTATGCTTTTTATTAGTTTATTTGTTAATGAATATACCTCGATTTTGAGACTCTTTACAGTTCGTCAACAAAGTTAAGTAACCTTCATATTTTATAATAATAGCCATCCTAAGCATTTTTCTAAAGAATTTTCAGGAAATTGCATTATTTTTAGAAAATTGCATTATTTCAAATCCCCAACTAAATGTAATATTTTTCAGTTGGTAATTTTTCCTGTAACATCTATTTCGATATCGGCATCGGTGCAAACCATATTCGAAACATCGCACCCTCTCTCTGGATTCCAATGATTACTCACTCGCTTGATTCATTTTTATTTAGAAAACAGTTTGGAAATATAATTGGTTCGTAAATGACATTCAGACATATCTTTCTGTTCTTCAGACATGCAGTAGTCGTCTTTTTGTGTCAAGAGTGAAAGTTAAACAGAACAATTGAACTTATTTATGTTCACGTGTCTGTCTTCCTACCTCTTTCCATTATATTTATAACACTGTTAAATATTTTGTACTTGGTTTTACTATAACAATGGTTTCCAGTAGCTGCAACTGCTGTGTGGTGAAATTTTTCACCGTATTATAGGCATTAGGTTGAAAGATTTTGGGATCACAAATCTGAGAAAAAGTTCATCAGAATGCTTGAAATCTTGCAAAGATTTCACCACACAGCATCCACCACCATCTTTGGTTAACTCAAGCATCAAGTTTTTAATAGTGTACTTAATTTCAGTTAACTTAAAAAGTGTGCAGTATCAGTTACAGTTTTCTCAACGTAGTATTCTCCCATTTAAAACTCACAGTCCAACCCTCCACTCATTAATCTTCATTCGTTTTAATCAGGGTAAACACCCGTTTAGCGCGTGCCCCTTTCGCTTAAGAGCACTTCTGCCCGCTTATTATGGTGGTCTACTTTACTCTGACTGACTTCAGCGATGGAGACAATACATTATGTGGGTTAGACAGAACTGGAAACGGCGTTTTTGACAAGAAGGAGTTTGACATTTATGTTGTAAGAACTAATAAACATATTGTTTAATAGACAAAACTGTGATGCACTGTTAAAAGTTTGGCACTTAGTTTCAGTAAAAATGTGGCAACACCTGGCAGCTGCAATGGCTGTGTGGTGAAATGTTTCACATATTTGCAGTATTCGATTAAACATTTTTCAGGTTTTGTTTCCAAAACCGGAAAAATGGTTTAACTGAAACCAAAAATTTGGCGTAACATTTCCCCTAAAGTCGTTGCCACTGCTTAGAAACCATTTTTTTAGTGAACCCCAAACACACAAAGTGTTGGTGGTCTTCGTGAGGGATTC
Source organism: Hylyphantes graminicola (assembly GCA_023701765.1). NCBI lineage: Eukaryota > Metazoa > Arthropoda > Arachnida > Araneae > Linyphiidae > Hylyphantes > Hylyphantes graminicola. The sequence goes on along the minus strand of CM043119.1, from coordinate 36,920,371 downwards.
AAAGTTCTGAGTTAAATTTTAGCAAAGTACACATATGATATTTAGACATTATAGAGAGGATTTCTTTATTAAAAAATTGATTTACCGAATTGAATATGTTTATGCTTAATATTATCTTAAGATTATTCATTCTAAGTAGTTTAATTGCGATAAATAATTATTTGCAAACAGTTCAGGGAATTTTCAATGCTCAAGCGAAAGTATGTATTTGGTGTAAAGGTTAAGAACAAAAGACAAACCAAGCTTTAGAACCGAATATAAACAAATTATTCGGTGATTTTTGTCCTTAAACTATTAAATCCTTAACTCAAAACGGCAATAATTCTTTTACAGCTCTCAATTTTCTTATATGATGACATGTAGAATAAATGTATGATGTAGATCTGGTTGTTACTTGAATTACTCTGGTTGCTACGCGGACTACCCACTTTTTAAGTTATAACTCCGTTATATAGTTTTGTTATCTAGTTTATGTAATCTGTTATATAATTAATATAAGAGACTTCTTATATAAGACTTCTTCACAACATTTTTAGAAATATACTTGTTCCTTGTACATGGAATCATAGGCCAAAAATTGAGATCTGTGGAAGATATCTGTTTGTATCAATTTAAACTTAAAATTAAATTTGAACAACTTATTATCAACATATTTGATGTTGTAGTACTGTGGAGTGTCAGCTGCAGTTATGTCAAGCTAACTCTGTTAAATAAAGGACAAGCAGTATATTTCATCCGCTATCGGAGAATCGCTTTTAATATGTGAGGGTCGCTAAGTTGTCGGAGTCTTAATGAAGTCGCCATTATGATCCACAACTTTAGGAAATGTTACAGGTTTTCATCTTCAGTATGAATAAAACTCGCGCAAAATGGGAATTGGATATCTTAAAAATTGTAATTTTAAGATAGATTTTTTTGTTTTAACTATTCGCTATTTTGTTGGTGGTGTAACCCATTTAAGAGCCGAAAAACGAAAAGCGATATAGACTTCAAATCTGATTCCCAATTTCCCAATACTTAAATGACGTCATAATAAAGTTTTCGATATGATTGTCTATGTGTAAGGGGCAGCTACCACAGAACTATTTATGTTGTAATTTTTTTTAAATTGCATTATAAGATTAGTAACTACTTTTAAATGTGTGTATTGATTTATTGAGTGGTAATTGAGTGTTGTGTAGTGTTTCACATCCCTAGTTTTTTTTACAAAAATTCAGATAAAGGTGTTGGATCACCATTATAGCATTACTTTTAATTACCAAGAGGAGTTCAAAATCAACGTAGTCTTTCAACACATCATTTTTAATAAATGCCATCGGTTCTTAAATGTTACGTGAAAAACCTCGAGTCCTTCGGTCCATGGCAATAACTTTCAAAAAATAGTTGGTGACATCCGAGGATTGTCACAAAAAGGCACGTTCGTCAATATATATATTTGGCTGTTTTGAAGAATATCCTTTTTAAATTCTTCCATTCCACGCCAAATGTCACCTTGGAGATCGGAAAGACATCAAATAACTTTGACAACTCCGCAGATTGAGACTTTTGCTGGAATGCCAGTGGAAGAGACAACCTCAAGAAATGGGGAGGGTGTTTTTTTTTGCAATTCTAAAGCTGTTTTTTGAAGGTGTTTAAAAAACTTGTTGGTGACTTTTGTGACATTAATGAAGTTGTATTTTATATAGGAATAGGTTTAATGAGAGAAATAAGTTTCGCTCATTGTATCAAAAATAAATATATCAGCAAGAATAAAAATAAAAGTATAAATAAAATTAAATGTTTATAGTGAGTCAGTAAAATATATTCAAAACTTTTTTTTAAAATTGAAACGGCTCTCAGTATTTCTTAAGTTGTATCTCCTAGGTGCATTGTTGGGGTGGTGCATAAATTGGCTAGGTTTATAAAAGGTGGAAGGTCTTCGAACCGTTTAGAACTTTTTGTGTTTTAAAGGTATTGCTAAGTACGAAAAGAAATACAGACCTCAATTTGATACACGAGTTTCTAGGACCTGTTAGGGCGCATGATAACGTATTCGACCAAATCGCGCAAAGAGTAGCTTTCATAGAATATTTTTTTTTTGCCTTTAAGGTAATGCTGAGAAACGTAAAAAGCTACAGACTTCAAACGACTTTCTAATGCCTGTCGGATGTCATAATAAGGGTTTTCGAGAAAATCTATCATGCGCAAAGGATAGTTGTCATAGAACTTCTACAAAGGACTGTGAGAGATAATAAAAAGTCATGAATTGTTTCGCACCCCTAGTTTACAATTTACATTGTTTATTAATGTACAATGTCTTTTAAGTGTACAAATCGTATCTGGAAGTGGTTCTACATGATCGTAAATGCTTCAAACCTGCCTGCTGAACTATAAAATGTATTTCGTAAGTTTTTATTACTATTTTTGTAGGATTTTTTTATGAATAAAAGGATGTAATATTTATTTCTTTAGGCAGAATTTTTTTTATTCTGCGTTAATTTTTATAGTTTAAGAGTCTAAGTTTTTTGTTTTGAATTTTAAAACTAAAATAATAACGTATTTGCAATACATTTTCAAGATTTATTATGAACAAAAACTGCATAGTCAATTGAAAAAAATATTCAACTAAAACAAAATGTTTAAACCCCTTTCCTTTGACATCAAGCCCCCCACTCAAGTCTGAGTCTCCACAATTCCCATAACGAAACCATCCATACCCTAAATGAATGCGGTAACTATTAAACGAGTTTCACCAGGTTAATTAATTTTTATTCTGTCTCTCATCCCGAAGTATATAAAGGGTGGGCCAGTCCATTAATTAAATGGGGGCCATCATTCGTGTTTGGCAGTAATGAATTGGCATTGTGAAATTAAATGGGAGAACTCTTCCCCTCCCAATCTAACAGAGACAATCCATTCCTCAAGGCAGGCCACTCACGGCTTTAGCTTGACAAAAGTGTATTTCATATTGGTATTATCTTGATCAAAATGAGTCTAAAAATAATAAATATAATGGCTTGGTTGAATTAACGTTACATTTGATGTACATGAGGGGGATTGGAGAAGGATTCGTAGCAACCGCGGTCAACTGACGAGGCTGATTCCCTAGGTGGTATTTAACCCAATGTCTTGGCAGCATGGTAAGTGGTTTGAGGACATCTGGAAGTGCTACATATTTAGCGTATACTATGTCTGTAAATATTATAACCGCTCAGTCCGTCCATACGCCGGTCCCTTAGTTTCCCAGCACGAATCTTAAATATCACAGACGAATGTAAGCACAACGCAAATTTATTGACAAGATTTTTTTTTTACCAGCACGATTCATCTATACTATAGAATAATAATTAAGACACGACCGACTTAACTGATAAGGCCAGATAACTTTTTTTTTGTGACGTCGCACTATCTGTCCAGTTCGGGTTGTCGCCCATAGAAAGGTAAGAAACGACAGAGGTTCCGCAATCTGAAAAGTGTATTCCGGAAAATCCGAATAGGGATATAGTACTTTTTCTTGGGGAAAGTCGACGACGATCCAAAGGATAGCGTAACGTCATGGAAAGCTTAACCCATCGTGACACGCTGGACCTAGATACAATGGAAACCCAAAAAATAGAGCAATTTACCCAAGAAAAACGTAAGTTAAAATTGCTTTTTGCATTCAGTTTCCAAAAGTTTGTTTATTTAGGAAAAACACGCTCAGGCAGTGTCGATAAATTTGTCAAATCTAGTATTAATAAATTCTCATATACAAGCTTGTCAAGTCATTACTGTGAATTTATGGTGGCTTGGTGAAGTTGGGCTTCAGAAACTGATTATAAGGTTAGTTATATGCGTCTGAGAAAGTGTGGCATAGAATGATGGTTTTAGAGAAAAAGGAGATACATTGTTTTGAAGGTTGCTTGATAAGTTTGTTTCGAGGGATAAATAATCACGTAAAGGTTCAGTTTTGTAGAAAATGAGTTGATAATACATTTTATTCAGATTTTGCAACTTTAAGGCCTCAGAACGTCATGACGTCATTTTCTCCGACTGGTTCGTATTGTCGTCATTTCCAAAAAAAAAGCATGAAACCTATTCGCACAAGGCCTAATAAACTTAGGCTCCCGAACTGGTTTCGTTTTCACTTCTTTTGGAAAAGGCGAAAAACCGAACCAGTGAATAGTGTGACGTCACTAACAGTAGGCTTTGGTTTTAATAGAGGAAGTGTAAGAATATTTTATTTTACTAACACATTTTATAGTTTTATTAAATAAAGCTGAAAGGTAAAAATATTTATTTTGTAAAAAAGGTAAGGAAGTACGCCCCTTAAATTAAAAGCCAAAGTTTCATAGAACGGAAAATTAACGGTTTTTCCTCTCGTCATTTTTAAATTCTTTATAAAATTGATATATTTGATATAGTAACCTTGCGCAGAAAGTAGCATAGAATAACATTTCTAAGAATACATTAGCGAAAAAGTGAAAAAAAAATCTGTGTAACTCTTTTGCTTATTAGTTTCTACACTACAGTTATAAGTGTATAAACTTTTACAAAAAATATGTCCGTCCCTCCGTCAATAACTTTTGGAGTTCAAACTACACATGCTACACACAGGTGTGATATGTAAACAAGTTCAAAGCATCGAAAGTACACTCCGTGCCAACCTAACTTGGATAAAAACAAATAGTAAAAAGGCAGGGGGAAAAGCGCGATTATTCCGTTAGTTGGAAACTCTTGTAAGGTAATATTTACATAAAAACTGATCTTAATAATCAATTTAACCAAAATACACTTTTCATTCTAATAAAATTGCGAAATTTTCTCAAATAATATTCAAATCTGTTAGACTTTAAACGAAATTAATGTTTTAAACATGTTTTCTGGATGGATTCACAAATAATTTATGGAACTCTTTACATCCTAGGAAGGATATTCTCCATAGCATCCTATTTACCCAACTTAGGTTGGCAAGGAGTGTAGAAGTCATTTAAAATCTCATATTTTTTTTTAATTCGAAGCACTACAATTATTTAAAACAAGTAGGTTTGAAACAGAATCTGTCACTTTTTCCGCTTCCACACAACAGTTGTGTTTAACAGGTAAAAAGGCGCCGAACACAGCATTAATTCTATATTAAACATTTACCCGCTAAATTTGGCTAGTTTCATTTATTTTATTTCTAAAATTAAATAATTATTACTTAAATCGTTTGCAAAAATTTATATTTTATAATTGCGTGAAAAAAAGCCGACTTTTTATTATAATTTCAATATCAGACGCGTGCACAAAGCTAGACTTTTTGAAACAGTGAAAAAAAGTACTTTTTTTCACCCAAAAGCAGTGAAAAAAAGACTTTGTCGCACTCTTTTTATAAGATGCCAACATTTCAAGTAAAATTTCGATTTGATAATACTCATAAAATCCAAAGATTTATCGATCTGCTGTATTTAAAAATATTATGCGCGTGAATTATTTTTGAATCAATGAATTTTTTTTCTCGCGATGGGAATATTTCTTAAGTCACGCCCTTGGAACTGCGAGTTCATTGGTTGCTTTCTTTGACAAAATGTTGAAACACGCTTATTGGTTTTTATAGCATCACGCGCTCCGAACTGCGAGTTCATTGGTTGTTTTCTTTGACATCTCTCCTGGAAGCTCCGAACTCATTTTAGTCTAATTAGCACGTGAATTACTTTTGAACCAATGAGATTTTATTTTTTTCACGCAATTATAAAAAATAGTGTATGAAACACGTGCGAAAAGTAAACTTTTTAAAACACGTGTCTTTATTTCACTCGCTCGTACCTCGCTCGTGAAATAAAATCCACTAGTTTTAAAAAGCATTACTTTTCACACTTGTTGCATAAATAACTATTTCAAAGAATAAATATGTAATAGTTATCGCTTTTAAATAGAATGAAAATATTGCATACCATTATACAACGAAGTGAAAGATATTTGACGTCATTTCAAACTGATCGATGTCGCAAAAGTAAATTTATTTTAATTTATTGTCTAAAAGAATTGAAGTTTCTAGAGCGATTGTTGCGATGGCAATGGTGATTTAATTCTAATAAAAGTGGCTTCCTATGCTTTTTAAATGAGCATTAAATGTTGAAGTTTTTTAAATAATTAAAGTACTTAGAATTCGAATTCTTTTCTGAAATTTTCAATGTATTCTCATTTCGATACGCATAATTTTTGACGTATCTCACTTTCCCGTAGCATTTGTAGTTTGCAACAGCGATTTAAATGACTCGAAATTGAATTTCATTGCTAATTCAATGGGAAATTCGTCGACAAATAGTATATTTATGTTCTTCCGATCGTACCGACAGACGGACAAAAAGTATGAAAGTTGGGTGTCTGAGGCTATACCTTTCTAATAAAAAAAGAATTTTTAAGATCGGATTGATAGAACTGATTTTGGAAGGGGGGTACGGACAGACAGACGGACGGACGGACGGACATCGACGGCATGTCAATACCTACTTTTTCATTTTTTTTAAATTCTTCGAATTAAAAAAAAGTAGGCTAAAGATTTGACTCCGCATTTCTATTGCTAATCAAAATCTGAAACGTGGCCATACTTCAAAAGAATTTTTTATAAATAAATTTCAGTAGGGGGGGGGGTAAAATAAGTTCAATTATAAAATTATGAATTCAGTGTAATAAAATAATTTAATTTATAAAAATTATAAATTTTGTACAAAAATAAACAGAATCATGAATACAAATTATAAATCACTAAATATAATTTATAAAAACTACACATCAAACGTTACTGCAATTTTATCATTAATTGGCAACACACAATTTTCGAAGAACGAGACCAAGAACGAGATTTTCTTTTTCTAAAACTGTCCATTTAAAAATTTCTTTCCCGAAGTATCTACATTCTGTAAATTAGTGAGCTATATTACTTGCACTGAGCTTAGAGCAAACATTTTTAAATATACTTTAAACTTCTTGCCCCATAAATAAAACGTTCAAATAAATCTTCATTGAATTCGAAAATGTCTGCTCCTTCTCCTGACAAAACCAAGGATGCTGGACAAAAAGCTGCTGGTTCTGCTGGCCAAGACCCGTCCGGTGGTGGTATCCAGAAAGCATTTGAAGCCTACGCCAAGTTAAGTGGCAGCAAAGACGGCAAAATAAAGACTGATTCTGTCCAGCAATGGTTCAAGAAGGCCAACATTTCTGGAGTATCTGACGATGATGTCAAGAAGCATTTTGAAAAAGATGGCGGCTTGGATCTAAACGAGTTTAAGCAAGCAGTTGAAAAGCTGGCCAAAGATAAGAAAAAAGAAAAAGAAGAAATTCTGAAGAAACTGGCTTCTGCCTTGCCATCCGGAGGTGCAATGGGGAAGATGGATGACACCCAGGCTAAACCGGCTGCATATATGGAAACTCTACTCGCCGATGGGCCCAGGCCACTCCCCCGTGTGACGTAGGCCGAATGACGTAAGACATCTGTGAGGTCATACAGTTTCGTGATGCGTGCTTGAGTTGAAAATCGAAACTTACAAAAATTTGCTTGTGTTCTTGTGTGGTCGAAGAATTGTTTTGGTTGAAGAATTTGCTGCAATTACCGATTTAGCAGAATGGCAAGTTCTCGTTTTTCGTCTCAAACGAAGTCTTGCCAATAAATTTTAAGAATCAAATAATTGAAACTAATCAAGACAGCGTTACTATTCGAAGCAACTTAACATGTATGGCAGAAATCAACGACTGGGTAGCCAGATTTGGTGAACTAACGAATGCAAAGTGGAACTCAAGAACTTCCTATCCTTCGGGACAGAGAATTGTCTGCAAGTCAGTGTAAAATTATTAATTCTGTCGCATGTATTTTTAAAATGGTTGTATTTTAGTTCAGTTTTATTAAGCACTAAATAATAGTTTAGTTTCTTGTAACAGTGATTTTTTTAAAAAAATTCTTGTAACAATTATTTTTTTTGAATATTTCCATATTACATGCTTATTATTTTCTAAGTAACGTCAGGTAAAATGTTAAATAAAGATCATAATTAAAAAAAAACATGTTTTTAAAATGTACATTTCTGCAAGAATTTTTTGACAAGAGTTGTAAAAAAATAAATTTGTCTTTTCCAGTAAAAAATTTGTCTGCCATCATAGTGGTGTAGCGGCTTCGAAAACTCATAGTCTTCCCAAAAGGATCCTCAGGGAGGAGATGAGTTATCTCGGCTTATATACTACTATGAACGATGTAATTGGAAATAGTGGTAGGAACGTGGGCGGTAAATCAGCGCCACCTAGCCGTTGATGGAATATTGAGGTTGCGTGTGTGGTAATCGCCACACCACTCCCCTCCTAGAAACAACGTGGTAAGGAACCGTGCGCAAGTTGCTTCGCTGTGCGTTGTGCTGCGTTGAGTTGAGAGAGTTGTGTGCCGCCGTTGAGTTGAGAGAGAGAGAGAGTCGTGTGCAGCGTTGAGTGCATTAGCAGCGAGAGAGCAACCGTGGTTGAGCGCATTGTAGCAGGAGCGTTGTTGGAGTGGGTGACGATCACGTCCTCGGGTCACCACTGTAGCGGCTTCGAAAACTCATAGTCTTCCCAAAAGGATCCTCAGGGAGGAGATGAGTTATCTCGGCTTATATACTACTATGAACGATGTAATTGGAAATAGTGGTAGGAACGTGGGCGGTAAATCAGCGCCACCTAGCCGTTGATGGAATATTGAGGTTGCGTGTGTGGTAATCGCCACAGTGGGTTCCAAAAAGTCCCCAGAGATCAAAACAAAAAAGGCATTTCAAAGAATGCTGATTGCCATTCTAGCATTTTTATCAAGGTGAAACTGGACAAAAACAAGAAAAGTAGATGATTTTGTGAAGGTAAGTCAGCATTTTTGATAACTATAAATAGCTGTTATTTTTAACCCACTGTACTTACCAATTTTTGGTAATTAAATGAAATCCAATTTATTACACCATTATTATCATCTCTTATACCTAGTAGTCTGGGGGTACAAATGAACTTAAGGTTGTGAGAACCAAAATCTGTATGTTGATCTCATCGAGAACTTGAGGTTTTACCTATGAATACAGCCTTCAATTCTGAAATCCTATAAATGATTTGTGCAGTTAAAAATCCCAGAAAGAAAAATCTCACTAGAAAGATTGTGCGGTTAAATCATATGTACTGTACATATTACGTCCAAACTAATACCCTAGACAACGTTAAGTTCCTGTGATGATGCAGGTGGTGACAAAAGGCACATAATTTGATCATGGTCTTTATATTGTGGCCTACCGTAACAAAAGCTTACTTATTTCACATTTATTTCACAGTATTTTTAACTATTTTCTCTATGACTAGTCTTACAATGTTAACTTCAAAAAAGTGCATAAATACTTATGTGTTTTAAATTTTTTGTTGTAGAATGGTACTAAAAGTTAAAGTATTTTGATAATATCTTGGAAACTTTTTTATATTTTAAAAGTTAACAGCTGTTTATTATTTTGTACTTATAATAAATAAATTTAAAGTTTTATGGAAGAGTACAAGGGAAAAACTCCTTTGTGGAGAGGGAATCTGTCTGTATTGAGGTCTGCTTTGTCAGTAGTGGTGATTGAAACTGGTTTCTCTCTTGGTTCTTCTTTCGCAGTTCAAGCTTCAGACTATTGTCTTGTGTGAGTCTTGATTATCAAGATAGTAAATCTGTGCGCCATCTGATAAGAGCCAAGGCTAAACTGGTTTGTTTACACCAGTGTAGGCGATGCCTTGCTGTCTTCGCCAAGCAGACATGATAGACAGACTCCCAGGATGAAGAGCTTCTTCTCTGTACTCTTCATATACTTTTGCCATTTCCTTTCCCATCCTATTTGTTACTTAATTTATTTCCATATCCTAGTTAGGATACAACTGATCTTTCAAAGATATTTTTACAAACATAAGTGGTGACCATATATTTTCATCAATGCAGTAGCGTTAAAGAAGCCCCAAAAAGATAATTTGGAGGCAATCATATAATTTATTTTATAGTATTATTGTAGTTCCTGTCTACTCAAATGACCACCCAGTATTAATGAAACTTTAATTAAAACAAAAAAAATTAACCAATAAAAACAACACCAAATACAAATTTAAACTAATTATTTTGTAACTTTTCAGGTTACAATGTAATAAATCTCTTGTCTGCCATGATTGAGTTGATTTTTTGTCGTACTGGAGCTTCAAGACGAGGCTATTGGCAACAGACGTCATAATTTAGAACCACAGTCAAGTGAAGAGCCGATACCCAAGTAGGCACCCAACACAGCTATTAAGAGACACATTGTACACAGCATTAGGACTTTGGAGCATATTTAACGTGCACCTTCAAGACATTCCACGAGTCCAAAGCAAGCTCCTATCGACTGGGCCCCCCAGCGTCACTGAACTGTTAAGACTTTGAATTGCCAATTTCATGTTACACATATAGTGATTTTTCTGCCAATAATTTTATTGATTACAAGATTTTGATTTAACAGGGAATTGATTCATGATTTTGATTTCTTTTATAGAGACAGAAATTGCTTTGGTTTATGAAATAGGTACATATTTTAAAACTCTAAACCTGTCTTCTGAAGGTTAATTTTTTACATTAGTATATATTTTCATAGTAATATTATTGTCATAATTAAAATCTTCTGCATTGAAGATAATGCTTCAAACTGTTATCCATTTGTATTATAAACTCGTACTTTCTGTGTAAAGCAATTTAAGTTGAGTGTTTTACATTGACTGTTTGTCAACAAACAATGACTGATGTTGTTGTTAACTAAACAGGAATATGATTATGCTCTATTTTGTAATTTAAGCTTGCTTTTGAAACATTTTTTAAAACTTGTAACAAAATCAAATACCTTTTTATAGTCACTGTGTCAATTCATACGTTATTGCTGTCAAAGCACAACACATAATTTGCATTTGGCTTTTTTTGTTTGTTCGTATATTTAAAACGTGCATATTTATTTTTTTACCATTGTGCTGACACTGTCATACACACTTTTAAACTGTGTGAATGTGTGTTATTTAACATATTTCATAGCTTAATAGGGTTCAAAGAACACAAAATATTTCACGAGAATCATTCCCATTACCAAGTCATTGCTGGTTGTCTTGTAAATAAACCTTCCATGCCTCCCAATTCTTGCTTTATTTTTCTTAAGAGAAGGATAGGAACACATGCAGAACATTACTAATTATAATCTTATTTATACTTGTAAAGCAGTACGTTACAATTATGTGTTATAACTAGGTAAGGCACTAGAAGATTTTAAGTATATTTTTGAGCCTTGTCTATCTTGAATGCAAGCTTTGAAAGCATTTTCCTCCCCTTCCTGACTTGTGGTTTTCTTCGAAATAGCGTGTTTTCCCCCACCCTACTTGGGTATGAGCTGTTAGCCGCACAACAGAACCTCTAACGCGTTAGGTTTACAAAAGCGATGCTCCACTCGTTCCCTAGAAAGCCAAGCGAAGGCATGGGGGGAAGAAAGTATTTTTGAAGCTCGCATTCAAGATAGACAGGGTATAATTAAGGGTATGTCACAAGAACCTAGTTGTAGCGTCATTTTGTATGCTTTAGCAGCCTTTTAATTACTAAAAAAAATTTGCAAAACAAAATATTTTCATATTCTCATTTCATAACAAAGAGGTTTCTAAAAATTGAATATGGTGAGAAATAGTGTATTTTATCTAATATTTTAAGTGTACGAGTTTACTGCAAGGTCCTAAGCTGATTAAACTTAACATATTTTCTATCTAAACAAAAAAAAAACATTTCATAGTCCACCAGCCGATTTCCAGGTAAATCTTACAGACTTACTCCCTAGTAACACTTCATTGTTATTTTTCATAAGCAGTGGCATGCATTTTGCAGCAAATTTGCAAGTTTAAAATTTAAATGATTTTCAAAGAGGAAAAAAAGGTAGGTATAAAATTAAAGCAGAAATAAACTAAAACAAGTAATCAACTAAATAACAAGAAAACTCGAAACACAATAAACATAAAGCATGGTAATTTGAAAAATATTAAATATGTCAGTAGTCGCTGAACTTCATCAGGTTCAGTCAACGACCACTAACAGAAGATGATTTTTTCTGTTGGCCACATTGTGCAATTAGCACAATGCAACTTCTGTTGGCCAGTTGTTAGTGGTCGTTAACTACCCCCTGATGAAGTTCAGCGACTACTGACATATTTAATATTTTTCAAATGACCATCCTTTATGTTTATTTATGTTGTTTCTGTTACCATTTACTATGTTATAAAAAGTAATTAAAACACTGACTCAACTTTTGTACTCTTTATAAACCAACAACTATAAGTACCCTATCTGCTTAAAAAAATTTGGCATTTCATTTTTTTTTATCTAATAACTATAACAAACATTTCTTAAGTTACTGTGATGCGATATGAAAAAAAAAATATATTCTACATAAATCAAAGTTTAAAAAAGAAGTTCCGAAATTAAAATCGCATATTCCTTAAATATTAATACTAAACATATTACTTCCAAAAATCCAATTCTAGCTTTTTGTCCCTGAAATAGCAAGAAAAGATTTAAAAAAAAACGGCTTCGATGTTTTTGTTTTGATTTTCGTGCTCCTCCGACGTTTAGGGGGGGGGGGAGACACTGCGTTACGTCATTCGGCCTACGTCACTCGGGGGAGTGGCCTGGGCCCATCGGCGAGTAGAGTTTCCATATATGCAAACCGGCTACACCAGGCAGCGGAATGAATTGCTGAACTTGCATTGCGTAAATTGACTGCTAGCTGTTAGTTAAGTTACAAGTTTATTAAGATTTCGAAGTCTATGTTATGAAGAAGTAGCTTTAAAATGCAACTCCGGCTAACTTCCGAGTTCCTTTTACAGTCATTAAAATTGCCGAGATAAAAATGTGTTCTTGATTTTATTAATCAACTCAAACTTAAGGTTTCCATTTTCAAAATTAAAATTTGCACAAGAACAAACTTCTTCTAAAATTTGCTGAATTAAAAAGTCTGTTCATGTTCTTAGGATTTTTTTTTTGCATTTGACATTCTTATTAATTTTAAGCTAGAATATAAAGCTCAAAATTCTGAAGCAATATTTCTTTAATTTCTTTCTTTTAGTTATTTAAAAGAAACTAAAGCAACTTTGCTAACAGTTATGCGGATTTTTTCTATTTAATTTGAGATTGAATTTAGACGAATTTTTTTTATTAAATTTCGCCGAATATGATGCAGTCATTCTTTTAATCATAATTTCACCATTTATAAAGAACAACCAGACTGCGAACTCTCAGTGAGATTTCTCAGTAGAATTTAGTTTTATTTTAAATTTTCAAAACCAAAATTGACCAATCTCTTTCGAAAACTCGATCAATGTCCAATATCGTTTGCTTATTTTATTAGCAGTTCAAGAATATATATGTAAAATTGCTTGTTTTACGCTTTACCAAATTAAAATATTCTTTCGTGCAACACATGACGACAATTTCGGATGGAGATAAAGTTTGTAATTTCTAGATGATTATTTTTTTTACATATTGCTAAATATTTCGAAAATATGTGGTTTTGCTAACTTTTATACTGATACTTATTTTAGAATAAGTGGTTCGCTGCATTGAAGAAATTGACGACATTTTCGAAAAGTTAAAAATGCTGCCAAACGAATATTAAGATTTGACTGCCTGTTTTAACCCTGTAATGCATGATCTTTTTTTCATCCCGAGAAAATATATTTGTATCTTCAACAGTCATACATTATGGGAAAACTACTGAAAATTTTTTAAAAATTTTAATTTGTTTAATTTTTCGATATTGCAAAACAACATAATTCCAATTTTGATAAGAACGAGTAGAAAACTACTAAACATATTTTAAAATAAACCTCTTGAACCATAATTATTTTTTTTAAAACAATGTATCTGTATTTATTACTAATATTATTATACTTTGAATACTGCCAAAGACGTAATTTCACACAAGTTAATAACTTCACTCTTTAATTTTGAATTCACTTTTACTATTGTCATCTGTGAGGGTTATTCGTATCTAAAACATCAAAATGGAATGTAATAGATGAAAAAACACAGAATTGTCGAGAGGGAACTCTACTTTAATAGAATAAAGTGGATTGTGTTACTTGCAGCCATATGGCAACAGTATGCATTTGAGAGTTAAAAACAAGTTGGTTTGTTACAGAATCTGTCACTTACACCGCTTCCACACAATATTTACGCTCAACAGGAAACACATTAACAGCACCTCAGAAAGAAATTCTCCAAACAGGGCCTTTAGCTAGTTCTAATTCAAACTTTTATAAGCCAAAATTAAATCATTGTCTTTAATCTTCTTTTGAAGATTTGCTAATTAATCTTTATCGTTTGTTATTATTATTTTTTTTTTTGAAGTTCGAAGAATAATGATGTATTTTTTAAATAAATATCTTTTTCAAGCCTCAAGTTTACATTTCGAAAAATAAATTAGTAAATGTTGCATTAAAAATAAAAGCGAAACTTTTCATATTTTTTATGCAAATTTAGAATTTTTTATGCATCCTTCTTCATTCATATATAATGAACATTCAAAATAACTTTATTGTGCTATTACAACAATCCAAATTAAATTATTACACAAAAATAAATATTTTTGAAGAATTTTATTTTCATTTTAAATGAAGTTTTTCGAACGTTTTATGTGATGGCAACAGTGAAAATCTTAAATAATAAAAAGGAAGTTTTGTGTGCATGTATATATATGTGTGTGTCTTATAGATTCAAGAACTAGACATTTGTTTGACTCGTAACTTGGCACAAATGCGTATTTCATACTTAAGTTACAGATAGGGAACTTTCAGAGTTCAACATGTTCTATTTTTAGAGAAAATTCGAATTTTCTGGAAAAACTACACCACTTTGGCTCAAATCCGATCTTTTTTTTTACTTTACTGATGCCATCTGCTGAAAAAATTAAATAAAACTTTCAACGAAAATAAATAAAATTGAAAATGTTTATTTTTATGTTGCCATTACTTTCAGAAACTAAATTATTTATTTGAAAATAATTGATATGTTTCAAGTGACGTATTTCCGACCAGTCTTCATTCCAGGATTTAGTGTGGGTTTTGTTGATTTTTTCATTGATGGTTCTGTTGATTGCAAATATGCATGTTCAAGCAAAAAATATAAAGTTAAGCTATTGCTGAAATGTGATGGTTAATAAAGGCCATCGCACTAGAGCTGCATATTAGGGTTTTATGTCTTTATTTTTTCACCAAATACGTCGACAATCTCGCCAAATGGGCAAAATGTTTGTTGAGCTATTACTGAATTATGATGGTTAATAAAGGCCATCACACTAGAGCTGCATATCAGGGTTTTATTCTTTATTTTTTCTCCAAGTATGTTGCCAATCTCGCCAAATTATTTATTAAAACTTGCCAAATGGGTAAAATGTTTTTAAAAATAATTTGTAAGCTGGTTGGTTGTGTTAAGGTCATTGTGTTAGAGCTGTATAATGGGTGTGTTTGTATATATCTATTTTCTCGGCAAATTATTTCCCAAAACGTGCCAAAAGGTTTTATGTATTTATGAGGGAATTTTGATGACATTTATGAGTGCATTTAACAGCGTATTTTTGATTTTAGAATACACTGGTCAACAGTGAAAATGCGAATGAGATGAAAGTACCCAATTCTGAATGATTTCGACGTGCTAAACACGAATATCACCTTAAAAAATGAAAGTTAGCTCTTGTTTTTGAGTTACGGTCGGTTTTTCATTGCATAGGATACAGCGAAATGCAGGAGCGCACCAAACGCAAAATTAATTAAAATCAATTTTGATTACAGAAAACCTCCGAATTTGAGGCTTATACACATTTTATTAGAAATTATCAACCTGGGAGTGGGAAGAAATGATAACTTTCAAGGTTTTTGCAACCATATTAGCAGCTAAATAACCCTTCTAAGCAACGTAATTGTTCTCGTCTCAAGAGGTGCAGAATAAAAAGCAATAAATTCCTTGTATTTCGCGCTTGGTTGTTTTAGACGCTGTAGAATATCAAAAATTAGTATTAGTAATAAATCTATAACTGTAATGCATTAATAGAGCTAATAACTTATGTTATGTTTGCGGCAAAGTGCAATTTTTTTAACACAAAAAGGGTAATCACTGCAAAAGTAAAGAAAGCTTATCATTTGTATTTTGGTTTCAAGATGGGAGACTAGGAATAATTTCGGGACTCCTCACTTATGTAGTTAAACTTGTGTAGCAAATTTGTCACTTTGACTTCATCTGGGACAACAGATAGTGCCGTATGCTACATAAAATTTAATGGAAAAAAACAACGAAATATCATCTTCTGATTAAAAGGGAACCAACAAATCAGATTAATGACTTATTTCTGCATCATCTCATCAGTTAAATTAGGTGTTATTTAGAAAAAGATAAATGTTAAATAGCCTAACATTCCTTCAACTATGTGTCCGGTCCAACACGACACTATTTACTAAAAAGTCTCCAATATATTTTATAGTTTTAACGAAGATAATAGCCATGCGTCTGCTAAATATGCTACAGCTTCTAAAAACAACCATGAAGAAATGTGAGGAATTTATTGCTCTTTTTTTCTGCACCTTTTAAAGTGAGAACAATTATGTTGCGTAGTGGGGTATTAAGCTGCGAATGTGTGTAAAAATCATTGAAAATTATCATCTCTTACCAACCCCATGTTGATAATATTAAATTAAACCTGTATGAGCAAAAATTAGGAGGGTTTCTGTAAACAAAATGGACTTTAATAAATTTTGTGTTTGGTGCGCCCATGCATTTCGCAGTATCCTATGCAATGAAGAAAGCGACCGTAACTCAAAAACAAGAGCTAACTTTTATTTTTTAAGGTGATATTCGAGTTTAGCACGTTGAAATCATTCAGAATAGGGTACTTTCATCTGATTCGCAGAACATTTTTCAAATTTTGTTGTTCAGTGATATTAGGGCAATGAATCGGGATTTTATACTTGATAGGGTCATATGGGGGAATTATGGATCAAAAAATCACAACATCCTATTTTTTTCTAAAGTATGAAAGATAGAAAGATTTAATTTTGCATGGAGTAAGCTTAAATAATTTGGAATTTATTTAAATAATCACTTTACCTAAAACTTAATTATTATTAGTTTTATTTTAATTATTGAGTGATCAGGAATTACCCCGGGTTTGGGCAATTATGGATCACACATGGGGTAATTATGGATCACCCTTTTTTTAAAGTAATGCATATTAAAAGTAAATTAATTTTTGGTTGCAGTTAAAATATAATTCAAAGCAAACTTTTAAACGCCTAAATTAACTTTTTATTAATCTTCTTTCTCAGAAAAAAATTAGACTTTATCGTTTGCTAATTTTTTTTTAAACTCGAAGAATAATGATGATCTTTTTTAATAAATTATGCCGCAATTTCCCATTTACAATCTTTCAAAAATTCGGTTATTTATCGTTTGTTAAATTAATTTACAGTTCCAAGTATCTCGAAAGTTTCTCGTAAGTTTAACGAAATGAAAAGAGTCAAAATTTTGAATAAAAATGGAATTTGCATGTTATTTCAATGTAGATTAAATTTTTTGTTATTTAAATTTTAAATAAACTTTTAATTCGAATTTTTTAATGAAATTTGGAATGCAGCCTAATCTGATTTTTTGCTTCAAAATGACGTATACCACTTAGCTAAAAACACATGAAAAATTAAAAAATATCACTGATCCAGAATTACCCCAGTGATCCAGAATTACCCCAGTAAACTGGGGGATAAATCGATATACCTTTAAAATCATTAAAAAAAATAATTATGAAAAAATTTATATCGGAATGAAAAGCTTAGACCTTTTCCTATTGAAAAATAGCGCCAACAATTTAGTTAGTTCAAATATGTTTCTCCAGTATGGATCTTAAAAAAAATCATGTTTTTCAAAGACAATCTTTTTTGAAGATGTTTTTATAGTAGTGCAAAAAGTATTTTTTTTCTATTATTTGCTGCAGAGTTACATTGTTTTTGAACTTGATATAAGAAAATAGAATGTATAAGGATGACTTGGCATAATTTATTTTTTTTCTAAAAACCATTTTTAATCCTTAACACTTAGTGATCATTATTTACCCCGGAAAGAGAGTGATCCGTAATTCCCCCATGTGACCCTAACGAGCGGAAAGAGAGAATAACTTAAGTTTATGACCTTATAACTGGTTATATGGTACACATACTTGGATCGATTTGATATTTTTTTAATCCGTGCGAAGTACGTGTATAAATTTGCTAGGGTTGAATAAAAATGGAATTTGCATTTTATTTCAATGTATATTAAACTTGTTTATGTATATTAAACTTGTTTATATGTGTATTAAACTTGTTCTTGTTTCAATGTATATTAAACTTGTTAACAATGTATATTGTACTTGCTTTATATAAGAATTTAAACAATTAACTTTGTACAGAAATTGTAAAAAAACGATTTTATAAACATGATAATATCAGTTTATTGAAATGCTATCTACTTTTTACTCATTTTGTAAATTGTATTTGTAACTATGCGAAAGTCGAATTGAAAGCTAAGTATACAGCAGTGATCTTGTATCCAATGCCTTAAAACGTCAAATTAAGATCATGAATTATAAAGTGTAAAACTAATCTTCTTGTTATATGTTTTCGAAATATATATTACTCTTAATAATTATTCATCATTTCAAGTTATTCATTTTAAACTAAGCAAACATTATTAAAACTAAAATTATCTGTTCTCAAAAGCCTTTGTTTACCCAATCTATTCATAAACATCCAGGAAACAGTCCAACTCCCCACTTTGATATCTAATTTAGCCACCGCCACTTTTAACACAATTTGTTTTAAGCCCCAACTTCCTGGAAAAGAACAAGGATCTCTTCCTGTTAACAATAAGCGGACAGTTCGGAAACGGAATACACAGTCTGTATTAAGTACTGTTCGGTTAGTTTGTCAAACTTGTTAAAATAAAATCCTTTTCAAATAAGAAACATAAGAATATAATATTCAGTTAGTGTTTCTTAGAAGCACCATGAATCCCCTAATGTGCAAAAATATAACAAACCTTTAGGTTAGTTAGAATTAAACCTACTGTCTTGATTTTATTCAACGTATGTTACGGATCATTTGTTTTTTATTTGTATACCCCGTCTCCCGTACTTGGAAAAAAATTCAAAGTTCTAACTATTTTTGTCTATGTTTATATGGGAATTAAAAAGTGCTTAATTCCTATAAAAAAATAATGATTTCGGCAGGTTTATTTTTATTCTCTTGGCAAATTCAGTTTTTGTAGATTCATCTAATCTACACACTGGTATTGATACATCACACAAGTTTTATATAAAATTTGGTATTAACTGTGTTAGGCAAATACTGCCGTTGGCAGGTAAACTGCTATAATTACAAAAACATAATATAATTGGACACATTTTTCAGTGAAATAATCAGTTTTCCAGGATATTTTCTTTTAGGCTAGAGTTATTGCGTGCTTGCAACAATGATTCAGGCCAAAATTCTAAATGCTCCAGTTTACCTGTCAATGACAAAATATGGTTACAATTCACCAAAGACACCATTATAATTCTATTTTCGGAACTCATATCTCAAAAACAGTCTAGTGACAGTTACAACCTTGTCAAACAATTATAAATGCCTTGGTGACTACAATTCTCTCCCTGTACCAACTTCCAAAATGTCACTTGTCAGATTACAAACGAGAAGGTAATGAAAGGTTAAGACCACCTTTCTGCTTTTCAAACCCCTCCAGTGCCAGGTAAAAGGGAAATCAACCCACCTAGTTTCCTTGGTTTTAAAATTCTAAAATCAAATTTCGTTAGTTTAAAAAGTACCATACGTTCTCCGTTTTTAGAATTGTCTCTTTAAGTTGTAATGAAGAATGGCGTAAGAATTTAACTTTTAAATACCTATTTTTCTTATTCAATGAGGTGCAGTGATAGTTTAGGTCTACAAAACCAATGGTAGGGCACGTTATACTAATTTGGTGTTAGTATTTGAAATTTGATTAAATGCAGCTTGGATCTTTTCGGAGAAACAAGATCCTATTGGGTTTGTGAATGGAGGGTCTTTCGCTGTACAAATTATTATCAACACTTGGGGTATGCCTAAACTTAATGAGCAATCCCAGTATATATATAACTGAATGAAAGAGATTAAGAGGAACGAAGATGAATGACAGCCATATAAAAATTTTAGGTATTTAAGAAATCTTTGAATGTCTGGAAAGCGCTCTTTCTTCTAAATTTCTACTAATTAAACTTTTGCAACTATTCACAATTATGTAGTGCGAATATACCGCCATTTACTAAACCTTATAAGTTATCAAAGCGAAAATCATTGGCGATAATTTTTAATTTTTTTCATTCAATTGTTTTCCTTGTCTAGGAAAAAACACTCCTAATATTTTCTGAGTATGATTACAGTACGTGGTTAAGATAATTATTGCATTTTGAACTGTGTTGTACTTTGGCATTTACCCATGAGTCGCATTTTTGTACTATATTTTATAGTTTTGCAATATCTCATAATCACGTATGCTGTGTGCTTTTTCTTTACACTACAAAAACGAAAATAGCTATAAATAGTGTCTGAGTGTTTTGTTTAGTAAAATAACCGGTATGTTGCCGGTGTAAAAGGATATATAAAAGAATAACTCGACTTTGATTTGTTGCTAATATCTACTGCCAAATGTATTCATGAGAATTTCAGTAATCGGGTTACAGCTCGAGGTGCTGTAATTTTTTTTGTACAGAACTGACATTTCAAAATACAATACTACGCAATGTTGGTATGCGGTGCAAATTCTCTATTTTGTAATAATATTGAGTTGTGATAAGCAGTAATGAGCTAAATATTTAGAATTTTTTAGTTGAAGTTGTATACATAAAATGCAGGTTCAGAGCTGTCGTTAAGTGCTGGTTTCCACTGCTGTCGAATTGCTTGTGATTGACCAGGAACTTGGTTCAATCCTGTTGGTCCAAAATATGCCTACACCTCTCATTTCATGTATTAACTCAAAAAACTGTTTATGTACTAACTGTAACTAATCCAAATTGACCAGTTCATTTTGCTGTAGGCAGGTAAACTGCAGTATCTAGACTACTGACTTGAAAAACTGCTGAAAGTACTCGATAACTCTAAATAATAAGAACGTTTAGTAAAAAAATGATTTTTAAAAGCAAAAGTTGACTATTCATTCAATTCATTGTTGTGATAAAAACTTGTTCTAAATCCCAACTGGTACTGTAGTGGGATCATCATTGACTAGTTTGTTTTGGGTCGTCCGTTGTGGCCATAGCAACCAGAGGGAAATGAAGGAATGTGTAAATTGAAAATGGGATATCTTCAGCCCCTCCAAACTCTTCAAGTTTTAATGACACCAACAATGCGGGGGTTGCCGTTTCCTCTGGGGAGGTTGTCAAACGAAGAGGGCAGATTGATTTAGTGGAGGACGGGAAATAATTTACCCCCTTCTGCCCGACCCTTTCATCACAAATAGCTAGTTTTTCCTCTTTTATCTTATTAACAACTTCTTTTGGTGACTATTTCGAATGGCTGTTTGTTCTTTTTGTCCAAACAGAGTTCTTGGGAATTCTTCAGTTTGTTTGGTTGAGTGGCTTATTGCAATTTTTTTTTGTTGGCAATGAGTATCTGCTTCCTGTCAGTATCAATATATCATGGAATGCGAGACTAATTGTTGAGAAAGGCGTTTGGATCCTGGTATTTCAGAATGTGATTTAAATGGAACTAAATTAACATTTGATTAGAAAATTTCATTCGTTAGCTAAATTGGGTTGCTTTTGTTGAAAAAACACTGTCAATAAGAACATTCAAGATTGCTGTTTTTTTATAATACCGTATCATGTTTAAGTGAATAAAATTGTGTCAATATTTAAATTAAATTCCAATGAAATTTTATATTTACTTAGTTATTTAATATATAGAATTTATATAATTATTTACAAAGATGGAAACGGTTTTAAAGTTTGTTTATCTCAGAAGGAATGGATTAAGTTAACCAACATTTTGTCAAAAAAAAAAACTTTCCCTTAACTGTTTCTAGCTTCGTAGAAGTTTGTGTAAATAACGATCTTTTATTCATAATTTCTACAAAAAAAAATCTTGTTTATACATATCGATTTAATATTGTTTTTTATTCAGATTACTAGGAAATCGAATGCTTAAAAAATGACAAAGAATTGTTATTTCGAAATTATTCATGATATAAATAATTGATATATGATATTTTTCAATCCTTGGCCTTCTCTCTAAGTAAGACAATCTCTAGTCGTAATAGTTGCTTAAGGAAGAAAGATTTTATGTCAGCCTTAAAAGCTAAATCAGCAAATTAGCAATATTTAACGACGGTGTTTTTAATATTTGTCTTCAAATGAAATTAGATTTTTAGTTTTTTTACAACTAAATTGGGATAGAAATAATTTCCCCATCTGTTTCAAAGGGAAAAAAGTCAGCCGCTGTGACATATCATAAAACAATCCCTTGAAAAGTCCGCCTGTCTTATATCTCACAGAAAACACATGTTCTCTGGTATGACGTTTTGAAGGGCAGAAATAATCAAACTAAAGAAAGTAAAACAATGCCTGAAACAAGGAAAAAAATAGAAGCGGTTCCACTGACGTATTTTGCACTGGAACAGTTGGGGCGGGGGCGGGTTTGAATGGTGGCTAAGAATGTGGAATTCTAAGTCGGTGTCACGTTCTAACGTAAAAAGGAATATCCTCAAAATGTGAAGAAAGCAAAAGATGGAATTTGTAACGGGAAACTTTGCATGAAAAATAATGCGAGAACGGTTTTATTTTGGGTAAAAGAAAACAATGGTTGAAACTCGAATATTTAGAAAAAAAGGGGGGAAATAGTTGAAGTATGTGATATACCGAGCTAGAAGTTTTAATTATTAAAATTTGGCAAAACAATATTTTCGAATGATTTTTATTTTTGCATAAATGAAACTGTGAATATGCTTGGTTGCGAAGTTGGTAAAATGCTTTCAGCATTATTCTTTCGAATGTAACTTTGTTTTAGAAAAATCTATGTTTAAGATTTTTCATGAAAATTTTTAACTTAGGTTTCGAATCAATTATGTAACATATAATGTTTAAATAATAAAACATTATTCATTATAACTTTATATTTATAAAAATACGTAGAAAATATTTAATATTTTTTTGCAGTTTAAAATGTTATAAGTATTGCTAAGGTTTAAAAAAAAATCTGTCTTAAGTTAAGGAAAATTTGATGGTGTTTGAATCATTAAATGAAATGTTTCATTAATAAGTGCGCAGAAGAGTTTATCTATGTGAACTGGAAAACAAGTTTTCCTATAAAAATACTTTAAAATTAAAGTTAGATCTTAAAATATTCCATATTTTCTTTAAATAGTTGGAAATTGAATCTGAAACTTATATGTAATTTTATAATATTGGAAGTTTTAATTAAAATCTGGGAAGATTGACACGGTAATTGGAAGATTTTTTTTAATGAATGATATTTTAAAAACATCATAAGACAATATTGTAAGCGAAAATATTTCTAATCTTTAGCCTGGAAAAATATTTTTAATAGCAAACCTCTTTTGACAAATAGTACTTAACTTAATTAACCTCATATCAAAATTTATGAAATTAACATTTGAAGTGTTTTGCATTGGCAATAAGATAACATCAATGTTGACCAAAACTTCGTCAATATTGGCTTATTTTAATATTCTGCTGCTTTGATATTAAATATACATCTGAATTAAATTTAGTTTTTACGTGATTTTTCGACAACTTATTTTTGCAAAAGTTCATTATTAGTAAATCTCTTTTAATAAGGTAAGATTATGGCTGTTAATGCGTCTTAGAACACACATTTTTGCCTTAAAAACTGTTTTAACATGCTGATAACAAAAAGGTTTTCATCTTTTTAGTAATGTTATCAGCATATTATCGTGAACAAGATTTTAGAGCTGCAAATTGGCTATTTCAAATTCAATTAATTTAAATAAAATTTCTTCGGACAAATTACGCTTTTTTGGAAAAACTCTGCTGAGTTAATAAACTAACTTTAAGCATTACACATTTTCTACACTTTTCTTTTTACAGACCTAAATTTGAAAAATTACGAAACGACTAACCGACTTCAGTAACTCGTCATTTAGAGTTTTTTCCAAATCATATCATATGGCGAAATCTCCTTTTACCGTCTTTGTTACACTATTGTCTTCCAAATAATAAGAAAGGAAAACGTATCTTAGTTCTTTTTGCTGAAATATATCTGATCATAGACAAATAACACCTAACAAGGGAAGATAACGAAAAGTTGTCCGCGAAAACATGCCCTCCCCCCTTCGACTTTCTAGTTATGGAATAAAGAGTACTGCGTATCAGGTTTCAACCTTCTAGAATACACTACATTGGTTTGCGAGAGTTTTAAATGAAATGCAATTTTTTTAATGCAGAAATATTTTGAAATTTAGAAATACCATGTAGTTTATAAAAATGGAGGAATAATACATTTCATAGCCAGAATCGCCGTTTGATTATTTTATTGAAAAGTTAAACATAAGAACAATAAGTTTAAACCACAATTAAGAAACAATTAAATTTAGAATGGATGTTTACAATTAACTTTAGGATGGGCAGCTCCTCAAAAAATAATCACTGAAAGAAAAAGATTTATTGTCTAAGAGCAAGAATATTTTTTGCTCAAGATTGTTAATAATGGCTTGTATGCTTCACAAAAAGACAGTATTATATATTTTCTTCCTTCCCTACATCGTTTTAAGATTGATCAGATTACTTTATATGAAACAAGCTTTATATCAAGTTTCATAAATTTTAGTTCTTTTTTATAGCTAGATTTGAAATCGTAATCTTATTTACTTACCAGGTTGCAGATCAAGTGTAAAGGCAACTTTCTTTCTATTAAATTTGATCTGGTATTAAGCATTCAGTATTTTGTATGGTATAACTAAAGGAAAAAAAAATATTTAAAAGACCAATTTTCTTAATAATTCTTTACAGGGTAGGATCAGTATAACTGTTTTCTCACACAATGTCTATAGTTTTCTTCTGTAGCATGGTTTAAAAGAGTGAAAGTTTAATAGTTTTTACATCAAAAGATGAATCCAACTGTTCATTTTGACTCCACACCAGTTTGAAAGTGCGGCAACTGAAAGTGAACCAATTACTAAAAACATATGACCGAGTCAAATTTTAAGTTATATTTATTAACTTTTTTAAAAATCTATTAATGGTATTTTAGGGGCCCGGATGGCCGATTGGTTAGCATCGCAGGCTAGCAGTCTGTGTTCTGTAACGGGTGCGGGTTCGATTCCCGCCTTCGCCCTGGGTGTACTTCCTTTCTCTGTGACAGTAAAAACTCTTTATGTGTTTGTCTTGCTTGACGAAGGCTTATAAGCGGCTCTCTGAGCAAGCACAGAAGCCGGATCATATATGAAGAGTACATGGGAAAACCGATTGATTTTTCAGAGAAGTTTCATTAGCAGGTCACTTTGGCAATGATAGCGACTGATCGCCTAAACTTGTGTCTAAACCAGTTTCGCCTAAACCAGTTCCTACCATAGATATCATAGTTAAAGTAATTGAGTGGCAGATCACGTTACCTCCAATACTAACGACGGGACGCGCAAGAAGCTCCTAGAAGAACCCCAATGAAGTCAATGCTGTAGGTCACGTGATACGCCACTGTAGTACTTTAACTACTTTCTCTGTGGTTCCTAGCTATCAAGATTCAGGCGATTGGCGATCCCGACGCCTGGACCAAGCGAAGAAGAAAGAGAGAAACCGGTTTTATGCCGCCAAGCAGACAATTGCGGGCGTCCGCCTAATAATTCAATCGCTTCTTCCCGTGTACTCTTCATACGTGGAATGGAATGGAATAGAATGCAAATGCGCCCTCTAGAAGGGAAGGGCGTAGGCTATGTAGCCCATTACCCCGCTCGTCAGAAGGGACAGTCATAGGAGACACACAAAGAAAGGACGACACAAACACATAGACAAATAACAACATTTATTGACAAGTACAAATATCCATGCCTGACCGGGATTCGAACCCGACCTCAGCAGCTCCAAAGGTCATTACACTAACCATTCAGCCACCGAGGCCACCCTATGGTACTTAACAACTATGTCAAAGAAACAACTCTAAGGCGTTTCTAGAAAATACCCGACACAGAAAAAAAAGGAGCAAAATAAACAAAAGATCCCGATATGTCCTCGCGGTAATATGAGGTGCCAAGTACGGTGACTGCAAACACAGCGAGAGAAAAAAATATCGGTCTGATTCTATTATTCACTTTTCTGTCATCTGTTGAGTAAACTAGCAGTTTTTCCTTTTTGTATCACATTTCAACGGATATGCTTTGGTATTATTATTGTAAGAAGCCGCCCACAGAAATTTTATATTTATGTTCTAATAAATATACATATGGAAAGTATGGAAAAGTAAGGGAATGTTTTTCTCTGGAGAGTTTATTTCGTTATTTTATAAAAGGAATTATTTATTACACAAAAATAGTTTTAGTTCGACTTTTTTATTTTGAATTTTGCTTCATGTTTCATAATATATGTGGACGGCGAATAAAATATGTTCTAAATATAGGAGTTAGTATTCATTCTTAAGGAAAAATCATTGCATTAAAGAAGTTCAAAAATTCTCAAAAAGAATTATCTTTTAGTAAATTTTAATCCAATCCTTATCGTTAAATTTTAACGTAATGAATAACTAATATTAATGGATACGTATGTATTTTAAATATTTATTGCATCTCCTTTAATTGAACTTACGTTTTTAATACAAAAAATGGGAACTAAAACTGCACAATACTAATTGAAAAAATACTAATTTTTACTTTAAAAAAATTGTTTTCATCTCTACTTACAGCTTTTACCAAAACTATTCATTGGAAAAAATTTGACAAAGGAAAACAGAAAATATTTTTAGTGCTTAGTAAGTTATTCCGGATTTTTTAAAGAAATTATTAAGTAAACAAAAGTAGAGTAATTTAGTTAAATAATATTACTGCTAATTTTTTTCTTGTTTACAGATAACTGTTCTAAAAGTCGCTAAATTTTCACTTGAGTCTTTAAAAGACTAGAATCTTTTAGAGCTTCTTGTTTCTAGTTAGCCGTTAAGAGGCGACGATTAGCTTCTCGGTTTATGAATCAATACGTCATAACATGTCACCCACCATAATCCATGTAAAAAAACAACAAAAAGTGTTTAATATTTTTTTAAGGTTAGAAAATTTACTCCATCAGTTTTTAGCAGTCTGAGAAAATGTACCCAGCATACGGAGTACATTTTCCACCCGGTCGTGCTTGCGTTTAATCACTTGCTTCCAAAAAGATTATTTTTTTAAAAGTAGTAATGCTAGTTTATAGGTAAGCTTGTGAAGAAGACAATGACATCATGTTTTTTTTTCAAAACAAATGTAAAAAAATAAACAACCAAAAAGAAAAAGAACATTTAAAACTAAACCCTTCTTTAGGCTTAAATATTATTTTCATTTGGCTCTAATATTATTCTATAACTATATTTACTTCTCGTTATTATGTTATTTGTTATTATTGCATATCACTTCAATGTTTGCATTTGTTGGTAACACAAATAATTGAACTGCAAAACTGTGCTTACCTTAATAAAAGTCACAGTTGCAATGATAAATTAAATCTGGACGAATCCAGATGGTTATTTGACAAAGCCTGGGTTTTGTCATCGCATTTGTAGACTTCTAAACTACCCAGTAAACAGTGAACTGCTTTCCCAGCAGTTGATTAACTGCTGGAAGTGATGGTTTAGTGCTGGTGCATGCATATTTCTGCTGGAAAGGGCACCTTTACGTTGCCGGCATACGTGTGGTGATTATCTGAAGACAAAATGCTGGTGTGCCGCTGCCAATCTACATATGCTGGATCGGTGCTGTCGTGTTTCTGCTGGAAAGGGCACCTTTACGTTGCCGGCATACGTGTAGTGATTATCTGAAGACAAAATGCTGGTGGGCCGCTGCTGGTCTACTAAATGCTGGATTAGTGCTGTCGTATTTCTGCTGGAAAGGGCACCTTTACGTTGCCGGCATACGTGTGGTGATTATCAGTTGACAAAATGTTGGTGGGCCGCTGCTGGTATACATATGCTGGAACGGTGCTGTCGTGTTTCTGCTGGGAAGTGCCCCTTTACGTTGCCGGCATACGTGTGGTGATTATCTGTTGACAAAATGTTGGTGTGCCGCTGCCAATCTACATATGCTGGATCGGTGCTGTCGTGTTTCTGCTGAGCCAGTGTTGGCAAATCAACAATTTTAGAATGAGTGAGAGCATGCGCTGAAATACAATGATATTGTGTCAACTTTGGCTAAAGTTCGTCGAGTTGGCACCATTTTAGGTTCTATTTTTTTTTATTAATGAGTAGTTATATTAAATAAATCGAAAAATAATTTATATTTTTTTATTTCTTACTAAAAAACGCTATTTGTTTTCGTCACAATGTTTTTTTAATTGATTTGCCTATTTTAAATATACTTAGCGCCGACATTTTACTAAATT